>JASKUP010000047.1:4800000-6000000 GCA_030448955.1 Trichopoda pennipes | reverse complement strand
AAGATGAACATTAATCATACTTTCCATCACCATAGAGAGTGCAGAACAAATTGCAATTGGGCGGTGATTTTCAGGGTTGGGAATTGGCAGTACATTAGCAACCTTCCAATACTTTTTAAATTCACCGACATGATACAACGTGCTGAAAAGGGTTGCTAACGAAAGCGCTACCGTCATTTTAAAGAAGAACAAAGCAATGATTCCTTCAGCTTATAAAGCACAACAAACAGCCATTTTTTTCTGGATGAAACGGTGTCTCCAAACACAAGGATTATCGGCTTTAGGGCTAAGCATAATTCGCTTAAGAAAATGGGGATACGTGATAAGATTTACGTCTGTACCTAATTGTGTAAGCCATAACCTGACGGTGGATCATACCACTGTGGAAGAAATGTAGTATCATCCTCGCCCTAAAAGGCCTTCTGATACGTAGATCCTCCAGTCACTCCTAGTTGGAACTTCAACAGCCCGGAGCAAGCCGCAGCGCTCACTCCTTGCTGAAGAGTTGGAGACTATCCAACTCCAGGTCCAGAACGCATGAAGCTTAATAAACTTTAAGAACACAACCGCAATCATGTTCACTGGAGCTGGACCATTCATTATGTTCATTGTTAATGATCCCACTCCAACGAGGGCCTCGAAACTACAACCACCACGATACTCCTGAAGGGCCAACCTCAAAAATGAGTCAGAGAAACAGCTAAAAGGCTATAGAGACAATTAGCGGAACTCTGGGGGTTACTGATTCCCGTGGAAGTAACGTGCAGCTGCCAGTTGACACCCCGCTTGCCTTCAGGGGACAGGGCACCGTTATACACCCAGCAGCGTAGGTCTAGATGGTCAAGTAATCCATAAAGAATCTCAGGGAGGAATGACCTGATAAGATTTACATCTGCACCTGGCCGTAAGCCTTAGTCAGATGGTGGATTATTACCACTGTGGACGAAATGTAGTGTCATCCTCGCCCTAAAAGGCCTTTAGATACGTATATCCTCCAGTCACTCCTAGTTGCAACTTCAACAGCCCGAAGCAAGCCGCAGCGCTCACTCCTTGCTGAAGAGTTGGAGACTATCCAACTCCTGGTCCAGAACGCATGAAGCTTAATAAACTTTAAGAACACAACCGTAATCATGCTTTCATGCTCTCTGCACCTAAACCATTCATTGTGTTCATTATGAATGATCTGACCCACACAACTCAAACGGGGACGTTGAAACCACAACCACCACGATACTCCCGAAGGGCCAACCTCACTAATAAGTCAGAGAACAGCTAAAACGCTAAAAAAAACACAAATAGCTAAACTCTGGGGCTTACTGATTTCTGTGGAAATAAAGTGGAATTGTCCAGTTGGCTGGTGCTTGCCTTGAAGGGAACAGGACTCAATTTTATCCCCGTTGATACATGTAATGACGGTGAGGTTCCGTTACAGATTTACAGGGGGATTTACAGAAGCCCAAATACGGCTTTTTTTATTGACAAACCCTGACAAGTGAAAATGGGCTTCGTCTGAAAAAATGATTTTTTCAGAAAACCCAGCCGGTTGTTCCCAAATGAATTGAGCGAATCTGCGGCGATGTGAATGGTGTCTCTGTTTCAATTTCTGCACCAACTGAACCTTGTAAGGCTTCAAAGTCAAATCCTTATGCAAAATTTGCCATATGGTGGTTTTGGATAACCTCCCCTCGTAGGGCCAACCTCAATAATCAGTCAGAAAACAGCTAAAAGACTAAAGAGCCAAAAAACTGAACTCTGGGACTTTACCGATACCCGGGGAAATAAGGTGGAATTATCCAGTTGGCTCCTGCTAGCCTTTAAAGTTATTGGGGTAACTTTTACCACCGTTGATACATGTTATGATGGTAAGATTCCGTCAAAACATATCAATGTGGCAACATATCAATGGTCAAGGGCAATTTCATGATAAGATTTACATCTGCACCTGGCAGTGGCCTTAATCAGATGGTGGTCAAACCACTGGGAATGAAAAGCAACGTCATTCACGTTCTAGGAAGCCGAAGACAAATTCTAGCAACAGGTCCTTCCTAGTAGCAATTTCAATGATTCCAGAGCAGGGCTGCAAACCACCACTCCTTGCTGAAGAGCTGGAGACTATCCAACTCCTGGTTCAGAACACATGACTAGCATGCTCACTGGATCTAGGATCTTTCACCAGGTAGGTGTGATTAAAGGTGAAATGATCCTGGCCACCATAAAAGAATACCTGTATGGACCGCGAAACCACAACCACCACGATACTCCCGAAGGGCCAGCCTCTATAATCAGTCATGCCTAAAGAGACAAATAGCGGAAACTCTACGGGCTACTGATTCCCGTGGAAATAACGTGGAGCTTCCAGTTGCACCCCTGCTTGCCTTCAAGGGACTGGGCTTCCTTATACCCCCAGCAGCACAGGCCTAGATAGTTAAGTATTCTATAAAGATCGATAAATGTGGGGGGGGGGGGATCAACAGCAATCTTGTTTTGGAGCCAATTTCCAAAATTTGGAAGTGATGCTTGGGCGTTATCTATTCATATTGACCTGACCGCTGACAAAATGGCTGCCATTGAAAATATGTGTTGTCAACTCTATAAAAAAAAATCACCCATTACTTTTCATTTATTCCGGATATAATTTTCTTTATTAGTCTGCTAGTCAGTCCATGCTGGCTTTAGTTTAAGAGTCACAGAAGGAAGTTTTAACGAAGAAACGATAAATAAAACAGTTATGGGAGTGTGAGTGTGTGTGTGTATGTGTGTCTGTCTGTATGTTAAAGAACTTTATGAAATTTTGAAAATCAATTCTAGGTGAAGCTCATTAAGCTGATTATGGAAAATTTACTTAAAATACAATTAAGAATTATTATCGTTATCACTGCAAAAGTATTAATTTATGTTGTTAAAAGTTTATAAAATACAAAATATATGTTTTTATAAGGACTTTATTATTATAAGATTTGTTGTTGTTGTTATTGTTAATTCATTTTATAAATGAACTGAAACTTAACGTTGTGTTGATTTATTAAAAATTAATAAAATTCTATTGTAGAAATTCTTTTTAAATATTAAAAACCTTCTAATTTGATTAAAATTTTTTTTTAGTTTGTGTGTATTTAAGGACACTTGGAATTTCATTCACTTTTCACCAAAAAAAAAAGAAAAGTTATTTCCCTCTAAAAGAAAGAACAAACTGAATAAACAAAAACAAAAAACAGCGAAAACTAAAAGTTGTAAAGAAAGAAATGCACTCAACTCTCAACAACACCGAAAGCAAACTCCTCCATGGCACTTGTGCGCTGGAAATATGTTGTTGATGAATTTATGCTCCACATTGGAATTATTATTGGGGGAACGAAATTGTGAATTGTTGGTTTAGGTGATGCCTTCTTTACTTCATTAAATTTGGTACACTTTCAACACCAGGGAAACAAAATGAAATTTTTCTTCTTTTTTTTTTTTTGTAAAGGGATTCTCTGTCACGGAAGACAGCTTTAATAAACAAGCGGTACATGCTAACATTGTTCGCTACATGAGGTTTTTCTTTGTCAGAGTGACGGTTGCTTTAGCCCCGCTTGGCTTGGTGGTCCTTTAAACTATTTACAAGCAAAAATTTATTAAATAATTGCATTAAACATGAGGGCTGCTATCACTCTGCGGACATAAGTATCGAGTGGGTAAATTTGAGGTTAGGAAGTAAATTGACTATTAAATGAATAATTATCAAGAATGGAGCTGTTATCCTTTGAATATCAAATTAAGTAAAAAGTTGGAAAATTCTAAGCCTTGAATTTTTATTGTAAAAATTTACTCCCGAAATAGTGGAAATTTTAAATTGTATCACTTCAAAAATTTCGAGCTGCTTTACCTCATAATCAGACTCCTTCTGAGACTGCTGTAGGTATTTTAATTGCTTAACTTAAGGCTCACGGTATTGCTGCTAATAATATACCACTAAGTTTATAAAGGCCGTAGTGATGCAAACCATAGCCACTGTACAATCAAAATGAGCTTTTAACATTAAAAATAAGCTTTTAACTCGTCGATGATCTTAACGATTGGGCATCATTAGGGAAACTTTGCGCAACATTTTGCATAACGACATTCATCTTCACATTAATAAAGTTCAGCTGGTTCATGTATTAAAGCCAACCAATCATTATTCGTGTCGAACGTTTATATATTGGCGGTTTAAAAATTGGACGAAAGCATTACATTTAAAAAAAATCATCTTTAGTGATGAAGCTCATTTACGGTATTATAAACAAGCACATAAATATGTCGCCTATGGGGCTCATAAAATCCCCAAACAATTTTCGGAGAAACCATTATATTCAAAGAAAGTAACCGATGCGGTTGGTGGTTGATAAAAATTTTGTATCCAAAAGTCACTGTGTCTTTTAACTAAATTTTTATCTGTGTATTGATACGGCCGTTATTAATGTCATTTATCTAACTGACGAAAATTCCTGGGACGAAAATTCTTGGGCCAAAAATTGTCCCAATTATTAAAATTATATTCTTCAGCTAACGGGTGGTGCACCATGTTAATTTTGAGTAACATCTTAACGTCAACTTTTTTGTCCAACTAAATTTGGTATTCTTTTGTTTCAGTGTTTGCTAAATTCAATCATGGCGAGGTACTTAATTGAGCACCACGCTCAAGGTGAAGCCTTTTATGAATTAGGGCGGGCGTTCAAATCAAAATAAAATTCGTTTACTTCATGATTATTTTTTTGTTCAGCATAATCGACTAAATGTGTTCACAATGTGGAGAATTGTGCATAACTTTTAGCAAACCATTACTGTAGAAACCGATCGTCCAGTTCGTTCTACGAAAAACGTTGCTTTTGATCGTGATAATGTCACAGAAGAATCGTTGTGCTCAAAAGTAAAATCTCTCACGAACATCACTGCTGCGCTGCTTGAATAAAAATTTCAATTTACACGCTTACAAGGTTCAGTTGACTCACGATCTAAAACCGAATTATTGGTTAAGCGAAAATCGTCTTCAGCGATGAGATACATTTTCAGCACAGCGAATTCGTTAATATGAATTGCCGCATTTAAGCAAATCAAAGTTTACAAGTGATTTTTAAAAAGAGTGAATGTTTGGTGCGGTTTATAGACTGGCGTCATCATTGTGGCATACTTTCTCGAAAATAAAGTCCCCTAAACAGTTACCGTGAATAATGATCGCTACCGAAAGACGAAATTTAGAGTTAGAAATTTAGGATATGGATCTGGACAGTATGTGATTTCATTTAACACACAGCCAACCAAAAAATTACTTTTTAGCGCGAAAAATTCAATGGCCGTATTATGTCACATCGTGGCGATGTTAATAAGCGGCCACTATCATGTGATTTAACACGGCTGGACACTCCTTTCTTCAACGATATTTAAATACAAAAATGTCCGTCAATGAGTAAAAAAAGCAATTCAAATGTCAAAGGATGAGAAATTTCGGAACACTAACGACATTGAACTGCAATTCCCCCTGGGGGCATATTTATCGGTCTTTATGGAATACTTGACCATCTATAATAAGTCCCCTGAAGGCAAGCAGGGAGTCAACTGGAAGCTCCACGTTATTTCCACGGGAATCAGTAAGCCCCAGACTTCCGCTAATTGTCTCTTAAGTCTTTTAGCTGTTCTCGGACTGATTATTGAGGCTGGTCCTTCGGGAGTATTGTGGTGGTTGTGGTTTTGCGGCCCCCGCATGAATTTGATTATGGGAGTCAGGATCATTTCACCTTTAATCACACCTACCTAGTGAATGATCCTAGATCCAGTGAGCATGCTAGTCATGTGTTCTGGACCAGAAGTTGGATAGTTTCCAGCTCTTCAGCAAGGAGTAGTGGTTTGCAACCCTGCTTTGGAACTGCTAAAATTGCAACTAGGCAAGACCTGTTACTAGAATTAGTCTTCGGCTTGCTAGGGTGTGAATGACGTTGCTTTCCATTTCTAGTGGTTGGACCACCGTCTGATTAAGGCTTACAGCCAGGTATAAATGTAAATCTTATCACGAAATTGAACTGCAATTATGTCTCACAGTCGAGCTTTTGGGAGATATTTACTGTCACACAGAAATGTCATAGATCCCCTTCAAAATAAAACTATATCAAGATAAGCTGATACCAGCGCTGAGGTATTATGCCTTCACTGAGCCTGAGTGTCTTGCCAATTAAGAAGTTTAATTCCTATATAAAACTTATGTCTTGCTGCGCGAGATTTTTATGTGATATTAACCACAGTGGATGGCTGGCTTGATGGAGTCTACATCTACAGTCATATGATTTTATTATAGAGCATAGGGAGGGGAGCAAAATGTTGTATCCTATACCCCATCGCACTATAAAATGGACGCAGTCTCAGCAGATGTAGAAGGCCTGGTCGATCTCGGCTCAAGTGTTTTTGAGTCCAGTGACAGCAATAAGCAATACGCTGCATTGCTGCAATAGAAGTGAATTCTGAACAGTTGTCTGATTTAAAACTAGTTGAGGATGGTCTTGTATATAAGAAGGAAAGATCTAATGATGCTTTGATCTTGATTGAGGACTTTTCGGTTCAGAAGCTATTGGTTCCTTAAGAATTGAAAAATCCCATTATCGACAAGTTACATATTTTCCCCGCAAGGGGCATTGGAGAGTCAGTTTGCAGGGTCAGGGAGTACTTCTGTGGGACAAACTGGAGCTTACAAGTTCGCAATTTTGTTCAAAAAAAAGAAATTTGGAAAGAGTTGAAATCAGCCAATAAAACGTTAATTCCGCCTATGGTGGCAAAATCTATTAGTGAGGGCCCGTTTCAAAAATCTATGTCGAAATGCGTGGTCCATATATTCGTGTTTTTGGTCCATATATTTATCGTTCTTCACCACTTAACGAAATTTGTTCTGCTTAAAGCGTTATCAAATGCTAACACCAAAAGCCGAAATTTTTCACAACGTATTTTTTTTACAACTAATAACATGGGTTTCCGTTAAAAGTGATATCAAATTTGTTTTTCAGATTTTTCACAAAACTTTTTCCCAAAAATTCACCACTTTTTGGTTTCTTTTAAAGTTCTCTGTAAGGAGGCGTCCGCTCTCCCGCACTTAAAAGACTTTAAAGAAGATATCAGTTATTCACACTTAAAAACAAGAGATTAAAAAAAAGAACCAAAAAATGTAAAATTAAAGTACAAAAAATTAATGTTAAAATGGAATTATAAATTGGTTTAAATATTAAAATTAAAATTTCTACTTCTAAGAATTAATTTTGAACTAAAAATTTAAAAAAAAAAGAGATTCAAAAAAAGTACCAAAAAATGTAAAAATTAATGCACCAAAAATTAATGTAAAAATTGAATTATAAATTGAATTAAATTGTAAAACTAAAATTTCAATTTCTAAAAAATAATTTTAATCAAAAAATTCTTAACCAAAAAATTAATATTAAAATTTAATTATAAATTGAATTAAATTGTAGAGTTAAAATTTCTATTTCAAAAAATTGATTTTAATTAAAAATATTCTGAATAGTATAGACCAAAAAAAGGGATTAAAGAAAGTACCAAAAAATTTAAAATTAATGTACCAAAAATTAATGTTAAAATTGAATTAAAATGTAGAATTAAAATTTCTATTTCTAAGAATTAATTTTAATCAAAAAGTTCTTAATAGTATAGTACCCCAAAAAGAGATTAAAAAAAGTACCAAAAACTTAAAAATTAATGTACTAAAATTAATGAATTATAAATTAAATTAAATAGAAATAAAAATTTCTATTTCTAAGAATTAATTTTGAACTAAAAATTCTTAATAGTATAATAGCCCAAAAGGAGTTTAAAAAAAGTACCAAAAGATTAAAAATTAATGTACCAAAAATTAATGTTAAAAACGAATTTTAAATTGAATTAAATTGTAAATTAAAATTTCTACTTCTAAGAATTAATTTTAAACTAAAATTTCTTAATAGTATAGTACCCAAAAAAAGAACCAAAAAAGTACCAAAACAAGTAAAAATTAATGTACCAAAAATTAATGTTAAAAACGAATTTTAAATTGAATTAGATTGCAGAATTAAAATTTCTACTTCTAAGAATTAATTTTAAACTAAAATTTCTTAACAGTATAGCACCCAAAAAAGTACCAAAAAAAGTACAAAAAAATTAAAAATTAATGTACCAAAAATTAATGTTAAAATTGAATTATAAATTGAATTAGGCTGCAAAACTAAAATTTCTATTTCTAATAATTAATTTTAATCAAAAATTCTTAATAGTATAGTACCCAAAAAAGGGTTTTCAAAAAAGTACCAAAAAAACTAAAAATTAATGTACCAAAAATTAATGTTAAAATTGAATTATAAATTGAAATAAATTGCAAAATCTAAAAAATAATTCTAAAAAATAATTTTAATCCAAAAATTCTTAATAGTAAAGTACCCAAAAAAAATGTACTTCAATGTACAAAAAAAAATATATGTTGATCAAAAAAAAGGGAACAATCACAAACTTCTACAATTCACTCTGCATGTAAGTTGCAGTGGCAAGAGATTTCAATGCCTGCAGCAAAATAAAATTAAATCAAAAAGGTGAAAAAGTTGAGAAATAAAGTCAGCAGTCAACAAAAGCAACAAAAACAACAAAGAGAAAAAACTAAAAAAAACAGCTGCAGTACAACAAAATAATAAAATTAAATTGTTAATAAAATCAAAGTATAAAGTTTAACCCACAAATTCTCAAAAATACGAACACTCTGAATAATAAATAAATAAAATGGTAAAAGGTGAAAGGGGAAATGGAAAGCAAAGGGAAACAGAAAAAAATTTCAGGTACCTGCAACAAATTTAGTTGGAAAAAATATTTAGTATTTGTGAATTAGTTTTTTCTTATTTTCTATGATTCCAATCTGTAGTTAATGAAGGAAGAGAAAATTGCATGAAACAGCAAAAAGCTTTAAGCTCTTAAGCGGTTGATGCATTTGTTGTTCCGTGTCATTAATTGGAAATTTTTTAAATTCTTTGATCCATTAATTTTAACACGCATTTACTTTACTTGCGTTTGTCTTTCCCCTTAATTTAAGCAGAGAAGTGTTGCCAGATGATAATAAATTTAAAACACACCACAAAGAGAAAGATTCCAAAATTCTATTTATTTTTTCAAGTACATTTTGCAGAGCTATAGCCCAACCATTAATCGATTACATTTAGCACAATTCTCTTCCTTTCAACGAATTAAACATTTTTCCAATTTTTACACTCAAAAAAATCGTCAAGTTTTTGCCAATTTATCGATATTTTTTTATATATTTATCGGATTTTTCACTAAAATTATGTAGAATTGATTGCCAACTTATTTTAATGGCATCTCCTAAATGTAAAATTTACTACTCAGTTAGTGATGCCACCTCACAATTGAGCACTATATCCACCCGATAACACTTTAGTATCTATGTTGCTGCAAGTAAGTAAGTAAAAATTCACATGTAAAAAATTGACTTTAGCGAGTAGCTTAAATTTAGTAGGGCACAATTAGCAAATTTCCAAGCGCCAATGCAGTACCACTTAGTTACTAAAGAGTTTAACCAGGTGGCATCATTGGTAATGTATAGTTTTTAGATCCAGTTCAAGGATGCAAAGTGTTTTTTGTTATTTTAAGCAAAATAAAAATAATAATAGTTTTTAAAGCTTCAAATCAATAAAAATCTACAGTTAAACTTCTGCCACACATAAAGGGTGGCACCAGGTTATTTGTAAATAAATTTTAAAAGTTTTCAGAAAATGATTTTAATATTTTTTAATAAGATAAAAATATGTGAAACAAAATATCGGGAAAATGCTCGCCAAGGCTTGTTTGGTGACATATCGCTATCCAATCCTTTATATTTTCAAGGATTCTAAAGCATAATTAAAGAGCTATTATTGGGAGTCACTTAATTAGGAAGCTACTTAATTAGGACTTATTTCATTATTCTGGCTACAGAGAAAACTTTTAGTCAGCGAAGAACAAAATCCATTCGCTCGACCGAAGGCCGGCTATGTAGAAAATTTTTTGGTGAGCGAAGCGAGGGTTTGTTATACTATAGAAGTTAAACCCTTCCATCCGGCCGAAAGCTGGCTAAACAGTCCGGGATGGCTCTCTCTATGGTATATAGAACACCGTCTTCGCTAACAAAATATTGTCTATTTAGCCGGCCTTTTTTCATATATCTGTGATATATGGTATGATATCAAAATTAAGGACCTCTTTCATCGGGAGTTACCTGTTATACCATAGAGGTTAAAACAGTTAGACCGTGCCCGGGTGCTAATATAATTTGTATTGGGAGTTTTTTATTTTTGTTGGGACTTATTTCATTTGGGAGTTATTTCACGGTACCGTGGCTAATGGTGTCTAATTACAGGATCATGGCGGCCAACAAACGCCGCCACTATGTGAGTTAAAACCACCATTAAATCTCTACCCCAAAACGGCCATTGTCGTATTGGCTACGTGGCAACAGCCATATCCTCAATTTCAGGCCACAAGATGTGCGTTTATCACCAAGCAACAGCGACCACCTTTTACGATAACTGCTTGGCCGACCTTATTTTCTAAAAAAGTAAACCGTACTCTTTGTGGTTGTATCGGCCGTTCAACAAGCAATTGTCGATTGTCATTTGACAATTCTGCTTGTTAACGAATCTCTTGAGGTGATAGTGTGCTTTGTTCCTGAAGATGATTTTTGATAGTTGGCTAATGTTGGCATCAACAATATTCGGTTTCCGCTAGATGGCGCCTCAAGCCACACAGCTATCTAAAATTTCAATTATTGCCTGAGAAATTTCCCGATCGCCTAATTTCTCGATTGATCAATTAACACGATTGATCACAATCACATTTGAGTGAGGTAAATCACTTTTTTGTTTCTTAGAGATTGTGATATCCATTTTATTGTGGCAATAGTTGGCTAATATTGGCATCAACAATATTTCGTTTCCGCTAGAAGGCGCCTCAAGCCACACAGTTACCTAAAAATTCAATTATTGCATGAGAAATTTCACGATGTCTATGAAACGCCTCCTTTTTATAATTTAATGCCGTTTATTGTCTTCGGGAGCCATTTGAAAGGCCGGATTTACGTGAACAATCTACAAACAACCTGATGCCCTGAAACATGAAATTCGCCGCAGTATTGATGAGATAAGCTAAGCTTTGCTGCAGCATGTGATTCTTAAATTTGTGTAAAGAGCAGACATGCTAGAGATGGACATATGCCCGACTTTATATTCTATTATTAATTCCCGCATTTCTACTTTTTATTGGCATCAATAAAACTAAAGTTGTCGCAGCAAGTCTTCGTCTTAAGCCAATTTACTTCCTAACCTTAAATTTGTTCTCTTACAAATCGCAAAGAATATTTTAACTCAAGAATTGAATTTCAATATTTATCTGCTATACCGGGCAGTAATTAATAATAAATTTTCTCATTTATTATTTTCAATACCAACCCACTGTACGGTGTCGTTTAGCTTTTACAGAAATTTAATTTATTTTACAAGTTCTTTTCTAGCCAAACTTCAAATAACAAAAACGTGTATCCTTCTTTCTTGCATATGGATTGTGTTCGTCTTCTTTTCGTTTATTTAGGTGGAGGTTGAAGTTGCGAGGAAGTTAGCTGTTGCCTTGGCAAAGTAAATGATACGCTCTACTAAATGCAACCATGCGACACATGAAACGAAATCGAATATAAAAGTGTAATCAAATTACAAGCAACATTTTGACCCGAATCGAGTAAAAGGAAAAATATGCTGCAGTTTCTAGCTGCTGTCAGTTTGTGAGTCTCTTAGACAATCAGTCAGTCAGTCAGTCTTTCAGACATTCCGCCACTCATTTATTTTTGGTTTTCATTTTTTGTTTAGTTTTTAGCCAGCAGCAGCAACAGCAGCAGTTGTTAATGATAATAAAGATGAAAAACGTAATCGTTAAAACGCCATATAGAACAAAAAGACCTTAAAACTCTATTCGACAATTAATTAAGAGTTGTTGTTTCATACAATTATTTTATTGTACAACTTTAATTTTATGTTTGTCTGAGAGTTTGAGAGCGTTAAAGTGCAGAGCACTGTTTGAAGTAAAATAATAATTAAGTGCTGGGTCATTAATTAAAAATAACACAAAAATAAACTTTAAATATTAAAAATAAATAAAAAAAGGTTTAATTTTGATTTTTAGCTGAAAATGTATAAATTGCAAATCTGCGAAATTTCTGGGGGCGATACTTATCACTTTATAAAGAGCAATGGATTATTTGTCACATTCCACTACAGCTTTACACTTTTGAACTAATTACGTTCGCAAGTTTAAATTTACATGAGCGTAAAGTGAAGAAAGCACCCTGTACAGTTCCATAATATAAGCGAATACCACTCACCAACAATTTAACACCACAGTGTTTGATCACTTAAAGCACCGAAAATTGTGAAATTAAAAATCAAAAAACATTCAAAGAAAAGCTGCAAAACTGCAATAAACTGATGAAAAATCCAAATCTCTCATCATCTCAATCTGCTGGGTAAAAGAATGGAATCAACAGCAAATCGTTAATATTTTTTACAAAACAAATTATTCTCTTTGTAGACCAAACAGTGTCTGAGAATTTCGAGTAAAATATATTTTATAGCAACTGCAGCAATTTTACTTTACTGACATGTAAATGGCTTACATATATCGGGTTTCTCAACAAGAAGTTTATTTTTCAATTGTGGCAACACCACCAAAAAGATAGTTTTGACATTTACTTTTTTGACGTCTTTGCATCTACTGCATTGGCATTTCTTTAAATGAATTCAATTTTGCACGAAAATCGCTTAAAAATAATTAAAATCCACTATGAAAATAGTGGTTCCATTAAAATTATATTTTGTAACATTCGTGATATTTTCGCACAACATAATCGACCTGTTGAGACCGCTATTAATTTGTTCGTTAAATTTAAATCGAAAAGCTCGATACAAAATGTGCATGTTCGACCGTTTCGTTTAACTGAAAACATCGCAGCAGTAAGCCCCAATGTTGAAGCACATCCAAATACGTCAATTCCTCGCATTGTCATCAATGGGGGTTGATGTGCTTGATAAGAAACGACAACCACCACGATACTCCCGAAGGGCCTACCTCAACAATCAGAACAGCTAAAAGGCTAAAAAGGCAAATAGTTGAACTCTGGGGCTTTACTGATTCCCGTGGAAATAAAGTGGAATTGTCCAGTTGGCTCCTGTTAGCCTTAAAGGGCACATGTAATTACGGTACCCTCGAAGGAGGGGTACATTTTTTGTGCTAAGATTTACATCTGCACCTGGCCGTGGGCCTTAGTCAGATGGTAGTCAAGCCACTGTCAATGAAAAGCAACGTCACTCTCGCCCTAGGAAGCCGAAGACTAATTCTAGCAACAGGTCATTCCTAGTTGCAATTTCAGCAGTTCCAAAGGTTGCAAACCACTACTCCTTGCTAAAGAGTTGGAGACTATCCAATTTCTGGTCCAGAACACAAGACTGGCATGATCACTGGATCGGGATCATTCACCCGTTGGTGTTATTAAAGGCGAGATGATCCTGGCCCCCTTAATCAAATTCATGTGGGGGCCGCAAAACCACAACCATCACAATACTCCCGAAGGGACAACCTCAATAATCAGTCAGAGAACAGCTAAAAGACTAAAGAGCCAAAAAGCTGAACTCTGGGGCTTTACTGACTCCCGTGGAAATAACGTGGAGCTTCCAGTTGACACTTTGCTTGCCTTCAGGGGACTGGGCTTCCTTACACCCTCAACAGCACAGGTCTAGATGGTTAAGTAACCCAGGCCGATAAATGTGCCCCCGGGGGGGAGGGGATATAATTGGGATTAACCAAAAACACCACATGGCGAATTTCGCGTAAGGATTTGACTTTGAAGAATTGATGCCGGCCAACCATTTACATCGCTCTAGATGGTTTTTCTGAAAACACCAATTTTTCAGACGAAGCCCATTTTCACTTGTCAACAAGCAAAATTTCCCCATTTGGACCTTGGGATATCCTACAGCGGTTATTGAAAAGCCATTGCATGCTCAAAGTGTCACTATATGATGCACTATGTGGTCTGGAAGTGTGATTCGGCGGTTTTTTTTTTCAAAGATTGGCCTGTATTCGATTGGGTCCTGTTCAAATTCAATCACGGGGGATACACAACTGAGCGGCCTGTTGAAGCTTTTTATGAAAATTGACTTTTAAATCAAAACGCATTTCATGCACTGCGGGATTTATGTTTATGGCAGCAAAATCGACGAAATGCGCCCAGACAATCCAGACAATTGTGTGAAAATTTCTGCAAACCGGTTCTAAAGAAAATGTGTTAATCCCTGTGAATGCATGCTGTCCCAATTCTCTCTACAAAAAATATTGCTGTTGTTTACGATAGTGTGGATGACTCGCCATCGTGTCTAACATCTAACGCACATCATTAAGGCGATGCATGCTGTTTCAATTCCCCCTACGAAAGGCATTGCTCTTTTTTACAATAGTGTGGCTGAAGAACAGTGAGCCTGAACTCGCCGCCGCGTCTAACAGTTTAACATCTAACGCACATCGTTAAGGCAATGAGCGTGCATGCATGCTGGCCCAATTCTCCCTATAAAAAACATTGCTGTTGTTCACGATAGTGTGGCTTAAGAGCAGTCAACCTGGACTGGTTGTCGTTGCCAACAGTTGAACCTCTAATGCACATCATTAAGGCGAATTTTGAATAAAAATTTAAATTGACGCGCTTTTAAGATTCAAGGGTGCCCCTGTAGGTTAGTAGGTAGTATACTAGATTATAAGACTGGGGGTTGTGCGTTCGATTCCCAACAAAGGCCTTGGTTATTTTTAACTTCAAATAAAAATTGACTATCGGTGGGGCTGCTCAGTGATGAAAGAATGGTCGCTGGTCAGTGTGTTGTCTTATTACGACAGTTAATTTCCGTAACGATCCTTCTACTTTCACCACCTGTCTCATCTCTTCTTTATACCTTTCCTAAAGAATGTAGCACGGTACTTGACTAAATAGGCATTGTTGCCTGAAGTGCTAATTCTCTTTACAAAAAAAACAAACTTCTAGTTGAAAACCTCATATTTACAATAATTTAAATAATGCACACGTGCTTACATGTATACATACATGTGTACAAACATGTGTCCATGCATGTATATATACATGTATACAAACATGTGTCCATGCATGTATATATACATGTGTACAAACATGTGTCCATGCATGTATATGTACATGTACACATACATGTGTACAAACATGTGTCCATGCATGTATATGTACATGTACACATACATGTGTATAAACATGTGTCCATGCATGTATATGTACATGTATACATACATGTGTACAAACATGTGTCCATGCATGTATATATACATGTACACATACATGTGTACAAACATGTGTCCATGCATACATACACAACAATATAATTGTTATGACGTAACTCAAAAGCTGAAGGCAAGTGTCATCAATAACCCGAATAGTTGGTTAAACTGACTTCACCTTAATGAATTATTGAACAAGCAGAAGTTCCGCATTTGGGCAATTGAAAAACCACGAGTGGTGTTTACGAGTATAAAGAAGTGATTGGTGACTTTACAAAGAAAATCGTATTTAGTGACAAGACTTACTGTCATCTCACTGCATTTAAGCAAAATTGCTGCATTTGGATAGATGAGAATAAAAAAAAGTGATTATTAAAGAGGCGAGATGCATCCACATAGAGTGACTGTTTAGTGCGGCTTAGAAGGGCTGGCGGCGTCAATGGGCCGGCCAAATAGTTATCATGAATAGTGTTAGCTATTACGAGATGTTAATGGAATTGTTGCGCCCAAAAGTTGATTAATGGATCTGGAAGATTTGTAGTTTAAACAGGATGCTGCCACTCACCACACAGCTAACGAAACAATGGCTCTTTTAAGCCAAAAAATTTGATGGCCGCTTTATTTTATATTGAGGGCATATTAACTAGCCGCCATAATTATACGATATCACACTGTTGGAGTGGGAAAAATACATCAAAAACAATTCAAAAGCTAAATGATGAGATACTTGTGCGCCCAACACATGGAACCTGACTTATGTATCAAAATCATTGAAAATATTAACCATCGATTAGCGATATGCCAGCGAAGAAGCCATGGACAATTTTTGATCGATATTTTGTTTCACTTCTAAGTGTCATTGATCTTTCTGTCACAATAAAAAATATTAAATTAATTCTCTGAAAACTGTTGATTTTATTTACAATTAATTTCGCGCGTTTTGCTTGGATCACCCTTTATTTTGTTATTTATTTTTCATATTTGACTTAAAAATTATGAGTCGCTTGTATTTTGTCTAAAACTTTGTTTTTTTTAGTAAAAAGTTATATTTATTCTCTTTCTTTCTCTCTCTTTCTCTTTTTATCGCAAGGTATCTGCTGTAGTGTCTAGACACGTTTGCCACTTGCAACTTATAAATGAAGTTTTGAAAATATTTATTTACTGCAAAAATAAAGCGTGACAAACTAAATTTATAAAAATATGAAAACGAGGTTGCTGCCGCAGTGTCTAAATAAGAAGACGCACCCACCCACAACACAAAAAGTGTTGTGACGCCAAAGTTTGCGCTTTTTCGCTCAAAAAAAATAAGCCTCAAATTTAAGAAATTTTGTCGTACAAAGACTTTCTAGAAAATCCAGCCATAAATTTTATATTTTTTAATAACCTTTAAAAACTTTTAATGTAACTTGTATATTTGTTGTTTTTGTTGTTGTTGTTGTTGTTGTTTTGCTTTATTATTAAGTTTCAATTAAATGTAGGAATTCTTGTGATGTCAAGGAGAAACCACATGAAATGTTTTGTGGCGTTTTTTTTCAATTTTGTTTTTGTTTTTTTGTTTTTAAACAACAAAATGTTTGTAATTGTTGTTGTCATTTATTTTTCAGCAACTTTTAGCCATATGCATAAAAATTAACATACAACTGCGTGTAACGTGTAACGTGGTTACGCATGTGGCATGAACTATGTTTGTTGCTTGCTGCCTGCTGGTTGGTGTTGGTAATGTGTGACATTTTGTCTGTCTGTCTGTTATATTCTATTTGAAAAATAGATAAACAAACATTAACAAAGAAACTTTAATTAGCTGATTTTACTATACTGCCTTCTTCAGCAGTGTCCTTTTTTTGTGTTGCTATCATTAAGGACACCCAGCAAAATTAATTAATCGCACTGGTTTCTCCAAAGAGAGTCAACTTAATTTCGGACTTTTTTTTGTTTTTTGTCAAAAATCCCTGTACAGTGATCACATCTTCTCTTAGTAAACATTATCAGTTTCTCTACTCTCTCGCCAAGAGAGTGGGAAAAGAGAGTCTTTTTTGCTGTTATAAAAGTATGGTGGGTGGTCAAATTTAAGGTTTGGAAGTAAATTGGCTTACAACACACCGTTTTTTTAACAACTTCAGTTTTATTGATACCAAAATGAAATAGAAAAACGGGAATTAATAATGATATATAACATTGGACACACCGACCGAAGAACCTCTTCTCTTTACAAAATTTTAAAACACCTTCTGCAACAATCGCCAATCTTCCATCAATCAATCAATCAATCAATCGTCAATCTTTCAGAGAGTCATTTATTTGTGGGTCAGTCATGTAAATCCAGAGAAAATAAACCAACGACGTTAAATCACAAAATGAACGCGGCTTATTGAGATTAACAAATCTAGAAATTAAAGCACCGAGAAATTTCTCATGCCATAACTAAATTTGTGTGAGAGGCTGTGCCTTATGGCGCCATCTAGCTGAAACCAAAGATCACTGATACTAATATTAGCCATACTAAGGTCCTAAAAAATAGGTTATCATGGTTTGATAGTTCAGAGAATTCACAATAACGACGTTTTCTTGCTCATTTTCCTAAAAATACGAGCCCATGATGTCACCTGACCACAAACCTTTTCACATGGTCACTTTCTTTAAATGTACTGATTTTTCGAGGACGGTTTGTGGATTTTGTGAGTTTTTTATGCGAAAATTTTGTTTGTTTATAATGATCACCTAATTGAAAATGAGCCTGATCTTAGTGATCATGATTTGGTTAAAAAAATCTTTTGCTTTTCGTTGAGTCTTTCCCACAGCCAATTCACAATCGTTCGATGCCAACAATAGTCGGTCGGTCGGCTTTAATTTTTAAGCGATTTAAACTTTGTAAGCAAGAATGTGAAGGTCTTTATGCAAAATCTTTCGCATAGTGCCTTTAAGGATAGCCATTTGCTGCGAACCTCGATTAGCTGATGTTCCAGGCTCATTCATTCAACACGGCGGCTGTACAGCGGCTATGTTTGCATCATTACGACCACTTCCAGCGTTTGTTTTGATGTGTTGTCAGCAACAATACCGTCAAACTCGAGTTAAGCAATTAATTTACGTACAGCGATTGTCACAAGCAGCCTGATTACAAGGAAAAGCTGTCCGAATTTAATGTAGTGATACAGTGAAATTTTTACCATTTTGATAGTAAATTTTCGCTATTAATATATTTTGTTCAAGAATGTAAAAATTTAATTTATGTTTAAGTTTTCCCAGCTTTTTACTAACTAAATATTAAAGGATGATAGCTTAAGTCTCGATATTTAATCATTTGATGGAAAATTTACTTCCTAACCTCAAATTTGCCCAACATTTAGTAAAACAAAAACAGTTTTCCGTGCCTCCACAGAAAATTTATAAATTTTGAGTTGACTCTCTTTACAGTTAGCAGTGCGTGTATTTGTTAACATGAGAAAAATTGTAATTTATAACAACAGCAACAACATGGCTAGCAGCAGCAGGAGCAGCAGCAGCAACTTAACCAATATCAGATGCACTAACAACAGCATATGGTTGTCATGTATGTGGTTAAATTGGGAAATCGCACTTCATTTACAAACACTCAATGCTAAACACACATACACACACACACATTCACTTCAACATAAAACTGTTTAACAACATAAAAATATCCAGCCATAACAACAACAACATCAACAACAAAGAACAATAGAAAAACAATGTCAATGGCAATGACAATGTAGCCCTAAACGAAAATACCAAAACAGATTCATAGATTCATTCATTCGTAGTCGTTTTTACCGCTATAAATTTAACGAAATTAGCAACAGCAGGAATAAGAAATCATAATGCAAAAAAAAAAAGAAAATTTTAATATGGAATTTTAAAATAAATAACAAAAACTAAAATAAAAATAAAAAGAAACGAAAACCTGCAAAAATTGGCAAGAATTTTGGCAAAAAAAATTTTTTTTTTGTTAAACTGCTGAAATTCATATTATTTTCTTAACAGCGAGCAATTGTTGTTGTTGTTTATGTGACAGACATAAAAAAACATTGTTGGAATATTGTTAAGAAAATTATAAAAATAGATAAAATATTTGTTTGTGAACACTTTAAATATATTGTTCTGTTTTTGGCATGCAGGAGTGGGCATTAGTTTATATTTGAAATAGCCAAGCTAATATACGAGGGTGACTTAATGATTCTTAAGAAAACAGTGATAAATACAAAAAATTTTTCATTTTTTAATTCAAATTATTTAATTCAAAGAAAAACTCAATGCATTTAAATTGTTGAAACGCTGATAAGAGAACTAATAAATAAAAATTATGTTTTAACAACTTTTCACAGCTCAGACAAAAGTCTATGTATCCAAAGTTTGAGGTTAGGAAGTAAATTGCCCCCAGACATTTATTTAGTAAAAAGTTGGAAAATTTCATCAGCTCTAATTGTGCTATAAGAAATTTTCATCAGTCATGATTTTTCTATAAAAAAAAATCATCGGTCATCATGATTTAAAATAAAAAAAATCATCAGTCATTATTTTTCTATAAAAAGAAAAGCATCAGTCATCATGATTAACAAAAAAAAATATCCAGTTATGATTTTTCTATAAAAAGAAAATCATCAGTCATAATGATTTACAAAAAAAAAACAGTCACCAGTCCAGTTTTCTTTAAAAGAAAATTTCATAAGTCATCATAATTAAAAAAAAAAATCCTCAATCATGATTTTAAAAAAAAATTTCACCAGTCCTGTTTTCATTAAAAAATATTTTCTCAGTCATCAATTTTCTTTAACATCATCAGTCATGATTTTCTGCAGAAAATTCTCATGTCATAATTTTTTTAGAAAAAAATATGTAAGTCCGAATTTTGTCATAAGAAAATAACATCAGTCTTGATTTTTCTATAAAGAAAAGTTCATCTGTCACGGTTTCCATAAAATAAGATTTTATGTACTAATTCTATATAACAAATCAGGAAAATTTTTATCAGTTCTGATTTTTCTAAAAATAATGTCCTTCTTTAAAAGCAAATTCATCAGTCATGACTTTTCTGTAAAAAAAAATTGCTCCATCCTGATTTTATTATGAAAAATAACATCAGTAGTCATGATTAAAAAAAAAATCATCAGTCATGATTTTTTTATAAAAAAAACATTACTTCGGATTTTGTAATAAAAAAATGACATCAGTCTTGATTTTTCTATAAAGAAAAGTTCACCTGTAATGATTATCTAGAAAAAACGAAAAAGATTTCAGGTAGTAATTCTCTATAACAAATCAGTAATAATTTGCTAAAGAAAATTGTCATTACATGATTTTTTTATAAAAAAAATTCATAAATCCGGATTTTGTCATAAGAAAATAACATCAGTCTCGATTTTTTTATATAAAAAGTTCATCTGTCACGATTTTCCATAAAATAAGACTTCTGCAGTAATTTTCTATAACAAATCACTAATAATTTTCTGTAGAAAAATTTTTTGTCATGATTTTTTTATAAAAAAAATTCATAAGTCCGGGTTTTGTATTAAGAAAATGACATCAGTCTTGATTTTTCTATATAAAAAGTTCATATGTCTTGATTTTTCAAAAAATAAGATTTCATGTAGTAATTTTCTATAACAAATCAGTAATGATTTTCTGTAGAAAATTTTCATGTCATGATTTTTTATAAAAAATTGTTCATAAGTCCGGATTTTGTCATAAAAAAATAATATCAGTCTCGATTTTTTTATATAAAAAGTTCATCTGTCACGATTTTCCATAAAATAAGACTTCTGCAGTAATTTTCTATAACAAATCACTAATAATTTTCTGTAGAAAAATTTTTTGTCATGATTTTTTTATAAAAAAAAAATCATAAGTCCGGGTTTTGTAGTAAGAAAATGACATCAGTCTTGATTTTTCTATAAAAAACGTTCATCTGTCATGATTTTCCAAGAAATTAAATTTCATGTAGTAATTCTCTATAACAAATCAGTGATGATTTTCTGTAGAAAATTCGTAAGTCATAATTTTTTTAGAAAAAAATTCATAAGTCCTGAGTTTGTAGTAAGAAAATAACATCAGTCTTGATTTTTCTATAAAAAAAAAGTTCATCTGTCATGATTTTCCAATAAAAAAGGAAAGGTTTAATTTACTAATACTTTATAGCAAATCAGTAATGATTTTCTTTAGAAAATTTTCATGTCATGATTTTTCTATAAAAATTTCATCGCTTCTAATTTTGTTATGAAAAATTGTATCAATCATTACTTTCATAAAAACTCCTAATTTTTCTATAACAAAAGTCATAAAATCCTGTAGAAAATTTTCATCAGTCCTGCTTTTGTTTCTATAAAAAAAAAATTATCTGTCCAGCAAAAAATTTTCATGTCATAATTTTTCTACACCAAATCAGTTATAATTTTCTGTAGAAAATTTTATCAGTTATGATTTTTCTTAAAATAATGTTCTTCTTTAAAAGCAAATTCATCACTCATGACTTTTCTCTAAAAAAAAAATTCCTCCATCCTGATTTTATTATGAAAAATAACATCAGTCATCATTTATCTCCAAAAAAATTTTATCAATCATGATTTTCCTAAAAAAAATTCTTGACGTAATTTTCTTATAACAAAATTCATGATTTTCTGTAGATAATTTTCATCAGTCCTGTTTTTGTTATACAAAAATAACATTGCTCTTGATTTTATTATAAAAACAAATTCATCTGTCACGACTTTCAAAAAAAAACAATTTCATGTCGTAATTTTTCTATAACAAATCAATCATAATTTTCAGTAGAAAATTTTCATCAGTTATGATTTTTCTATAAATAATGTTCTTCTGTTGATGATTTTTTTATAAATAAAGATTCTTTACTCATGACTATTCGATAAAAAAAATTTCAGTCATGATTTTTCCATAAAAAATTTCACGCTCCTGATTTTGTTATGAGAAAATTTCTTCAGCCATGATTTCATGTCATGATTTTTCTGAAAAAAGTTCCATAACTCTTAATTTTTCCATAATAAAGGTTTCATCAGTCATTTTTTTTCATCGTAAATTTTCATCAGCCCTGATTTTTTTTATACGTAAATAACTTAAATCTTAATTTTTCTATAAAAAATGTTTTCTATACAGTCCTGGCTTTCTATAGAAAATTTTCATGTGATGATTTTTCTAAAAATAATTTTCTGCAGTCATGATTTTTCTCTAAAGAAATTTCGGTTTTACAATTTTACTGTAGAACAATTTTTTTTTATAAGAAAAATATTTTAAAATTTTTAAAATTTAATTTCTAAGCAGTAATTTCATATAAAAAGTACTTTGTTTAATTATTTATACAAAAAGGTACTTTTTTTAAGAGTTTCTTGCCTTGCAAAAGTATATTTTATAAAAAGTACTTTTTAATAAGGTCTTCAAGTGTTTTATATCGATGAAAAAACTAAACTATTATTCGCAATTTCATTCTGCCATTGTAAAAAACTAAGTACTTTTTTACACCTTATCGTGCTGTCTTGTTTATCGCACTGTAATATGAAACATATTTTTGGGTACACAATTCTTTTTATTAATGGTGTAAATAGTATTTTACAAGACAAAAACCCTTTTTTTAATTATTAAAATAATTAAAGTTATTTTTATAAAAAATTGTAAAAGGTACTTTTTTAAATCGGTAAAGAAATAGAGTTTTCTTTGCAATTTAAATTTTGTTTTGAATTGTAATAAGCTTAGTTTTTGTTTTCATTTAAGGAAGCATACAGATTATAACTTGTTGTACTTTTCTGGAAATTTTTATAAAAAAATGATTTTTGGCTACTTTGAGCTTGTTTATTTTTGATTTCTTTTTAAAAACCTTTAAAAAATTTTCATAAGTTAATTTTTTAAGCAGCTGTTTTATAAAAAGTACTTAATTTTAAAGATACCTTTTTTTAAGGTACTTTTTTTGAAAGGTACTTTTTTAAACGGTACTTTTTTGTAAGGCCACTTGTTTGAAAGGTAATTTTTTAAGAAAGGCAGCTTCTTTAAAAAGATAATCTCTTATAAAAAATAATTACTTATAAAAGGTACTTTTGGAAACTGTGCTTTGTTTTATTAAAAAAAGTACTTATTTTTAAAGATGCTTGTTTTAAAGGTACTTTTTTGAAAGGTACTTTTTTGTAAAGTACTTATTTTAAGGGTACTTTTTGTAAGGTCACTTTTTTTAAAGGTAATTTCTTAAAAAAGACAGCTTCTTTAAAAAGATAATCTTTTATAAAAAATAATCACTGATAAAAGGTACTTTTTAAAACTGTTTATTTATTTTAATAAAAGTACTTATTTAAAAAAAAAATTTATTTGGGAAGAAATGTTGTTTAAAAAACATTTATGAAAGGTACTTTTTTGAAAGGTACTTTTTGTTGAAAGGTACTTTTTTGAAAGGTACATTTTTGTAAGTTCACTTTTTTGAAAGCTAATTTTTTAAAAACGGCAGCTTCTTTGAAAAGATAATCTTCTATAAAAAATAATCACTAATAAAAGGTACTTTTTAAAACTGTTTATTTATTTTAATAAAAATACTTACTTAAAAAAAATTAATTTTGGAAGAAATGTTGTTTAAAAAATTTATAGAAAAATTGTGGCAATAAGTTTATTTTTTGACATTATTTATTTATTGCTTAGCATTTAAATTAAATAAATAATCAAAAGAAAAAAACGGTACTTTTTATTTTTCATATATAAATTTTTTAACTTAAGCGATAAAATTAAGTAAACAAAAGTGAGTCTTTCTATATTGTTGTTTTAATTTTCCATCAATTTAGCCTTTTATCGTTAATTGTTGCCATTGTCACTTAATTTCGGCCTCTTTAGTTAATTTTTGTTGTTGTTTTTGTTGTTCTTCTCTATTGAACAAATAACAAAATATTTTCAACATAATGGCTTGAAAAAGCACCATGAGTCTGTCCTACACATATAGATTTATAACAACGAAAAATGGCTTATTTGGGTTTATTCGAAAAAAAAAACATGGCGGGTGTTAAAGAATTTGGTTTTTTTTTTTTGCATAAATAAAACAAATAACTGCATGATTATAGATGGACAGACGGACAGACGGACAGACCATTTTATATTTTATAGAGAATGTTAAAAATTTTTGACCAAACACTTAGTCTATTGTTCGCAACATTTAAAAATTGTCACTGTTTTATTATTTAACTTTATTGTTGTTTTTGCCATAAAGCTGTCATTCAAGTCTCTCTCTCTCTCTCTTTTATGCAAGAAAAACCAAAGCTGCTTCATGTCTGCAATAACGTAATAACGTTGTGAATACGGCCGAAATACAATGAATGACTAAAATGTATTTAAATGTTTGCAACCATTGGGGACTTGTTAAAGGATTTTTTTTTATTTTTGTTTTTTTTTTTGTAATATTTTGATATTTTAAAAGGATTTCTATCAATTCTCCAATGAATGTTTAACTATCTGTACATTAATGCTTTTGTTGATATTCTTGTTGTTGTTGTTATTATTGCTGGTAATACTGATAACAATAGTAAATAACTTTTATAAAAGAGACATCATATGAAAATAAAAAGAAAACAAAATAAAATTTCTTTTATATTGACATCATAAATAACTAAAATAAAATTTAAAAATACTTTTTTTTGTCATTCCCTTAAATAAAACTCCTTTAATGTTGTGTTATTAAAACAACAACAAATTAAAACTTGGATATTTAAAGGTAGCAAGCAAGAAATACCTTTTTACTTAAAACAATGTTTTTATTGATAAAAGTACGTACAAGGAAAAAAACACCCCTGCCTAAATGTATGCTACATTTTTAATATGAGTTTAATGTGTTTTGTTTATGAGAGCAAAGAGTATGAAAACACACTTATGACTATTTAAAGTTTTGTTATTGTTTTTAGTTTAATGCTGGCTTGTTGAATGAATGTGAATGCGAGTGTTTGTTTGTGTGTTTATAGAGGGACTTAATTTGAGAGCTTTTATTGTTGTTGCCTTATTTTTGTTTTAAAAACAATGACACTTATTTAATGGTACATGCTTTGTGTAAAATATCCTAGTGTTGGGAGTTGGACAAACTCTTTCACACACACACACACATTTCCTTAACATTGTTGTGTTTTGTAGTTATTTATTTTTAATAAAACAAAATGGAAAACTATGTTCAAAATTCAAATAAAAAGTTTTTTTTTTTATAATAAAGTTATTCGTTGCCTCAAAGCACAAGGGTAAACATTTACAAAAACAAAAAACAAAATAAAATTTTATACCGAGCAGCTCACTGAGATAACACACAGACTTGAATATCATCGCCGTCATCATCATCATCATCATTTAGTTGAATAAAAGGCAGCTTTGTGTAAAGGTAGTGTTAATATTAAAGCAGTGGTGAGAGAGGCTAAAGTTAAAAAAATAATCCAAAAAGCTTTTTTAAAAAGTTTTTGCAACTAAATTTAAATTGAAAAAATTCTTAACCTACAGAAGATCGGATAAATAAGGAAACAAAATATTTTTTTCAGCCAAAATTTCAAAAGAAAAACTATTATTAAATTTAAATTATTATTAAATAAGAGACGGAGAGAGAGAGAGAGACATAAGAAAAATAAATTGCTTTTCGATACTTTTAATTAAAGCTTTGCCACAATGAGCAGCTATTTATATTAAGTGGGCACATTTGAGGTTAGAAAGTAAATTATCTGTCAAATGATTACCTGCTAGAAATTAAACTGTTATCCTTTGACATTTATTTTGTTAAACGTTAGGAAATTTTATTTATTTATTTTATTTTTTTAGGAAATTTACACTCTTGAGCAAAGAATTTTAATTAACTTAAGTCCATCTTTTAAAACTAAATTTAAGGATTCAATATTATTTTTTTTCTTAATTCTAAAAACACAAAATTTGGAAATATATTTCATTTATCATAAATTCTAAATTCTAGACATAATATTTGGAATTTTTTTTATTTTATATCATTCCTTAATCCCTTAAAAACAGCCATAACGCCAGCGATTTCGCTAAATCCAAAATGCTTGGCCGTTTTTAAATTCATTCCTGTGCCGCTTAACTTTTTTCAAACGCCTCCATCTCAAACAAATAAAACAAGAACAAAAACGAAAACAACATTCCCTTATAAATTCAGACACTCGTTTATACCCAGAGTCTCCAGAGTAATTTAAATGAAAGCAGCAACGATGATAACAACTAGTCACAACTTTGTTTCTGTTACTGTTACTGTTTTTGTTGTTGTTGCTGCTTACATGTTACAATCCATATGTAAAAGTCTCTAACCTTAAAACTTCATTTAGAAACTGTACCTTTCGCAGCACCAACTATTTCACAATTTAGTTTTAGTTGGAATTTGCTTTTTTAAGTAAAAGTTTATTTGTTAACAGAAAGCAAATAGTTGGTGTTCATTTCACTACACTTGAGTTGGCAATAGCAGGTTGTTGTCATATTTTTGTAACAAGAAGGCCACACAAGGCTTTTTCAATTATAATTTAATTTATTCAAGTAAAGTTGTGGATGACTTAAGTGCCTGACAACTGGAAAAAATTATAAAACTCCCATGAAAGAGCAGATTTTCAATATTTTTTTCAGTGTTTATTAATTTTTTTAATTTTTTAAAAATTTATAAAAATATTTTATTTTAAAAAATTGTACTTTCCGCAATAAATAAAATGAAAATTAATTATTAGGAGAGGCATCAAGAGAATTAATTGTTTTTCGATACTCTGGGCAAATTTGAGGTTAGGAAGTAAATTATCTGTCAAATAGTTATATAACAAAAATTGATCTGTCATTCTTTGACATTTATTTCACAAAGCATTGGAAAATTTAAACCCGAGAACGTTCCACTCTCGAGCAAAAAATTTGTTGCACATAGCGCTCACAATACTCACAAGTAGTCCTCAAAAAACCGTTGCATCCAAAGAAACTGATTTGTAGTGAGACAGCATCATCGGGCCGTATTTTTTTCGAAAATGAGTTGGAAAGCGCCGTCACCGTTAATTATTTGCGCTACTAAACTATGATAAGCAATTTTTAATAGTTACAATTGACTATTGTTGAGATCAGTTATCTTTGGTTCCAGAAAGATGGCGCCACAAGCCACTCAAACAATTCAGTTATTGCTAAATTCATTTCTGAAAATATTTTTGCTGACAATAGACAAAAGCAATACGTTCGTAGTGGCCGTAGTGATGCAAATATAGCCGTTGTACAGCAAAGTGTTGAGGATGAGGCTGGAGCGTCAGCTCGGTGACGTTCGCAAAAAATTTGTTACTTTACGAAATATTTAACATAAAGATTTTTGTTTTGACAAAGCTTTTAAAGCTCACCTCATTCAAAACCTAAGTCTGACTAATCATTTGTTTAAATAGTCTGTTTGATAAACGGAGCGAAAACAGCACATCTTTCAACAAAATCATATTTAGGGCTCATTTTTAATTGCACAATTATAAAAATTAACAAAATTGTCACATATGGCACTCACAAAACTCACAAATAGTCCTTTAAAAACCCGTTGTACGCAAAGGAACTGAAACGGCATCATCGGGCCGTATTTTTTCGAAAATGAGTTGTAAAGCGCTGTCGCCGTTAATTATTTGCGCTATTAAACAATGATACGCAAGTTTTAAAAGTCACAATTTACTGTTGTTGAGATCAGTTATCTTTAGTTTCAGAAAGATGCCGCCACACAGCCACCCAAACAATTCAGTTATTGCATGAGAAATTTTTCAGTCGCGTATAATTTCACTTGTTGCTGTCAATTGGCCGCCTTATTTTTTGTGATTTAACGCCGCTGAGTTATTTCCTTTGGGGCTATTGGAGAGACCAGGTTAATGTGAACAACTAAGAAATAACTAAAGTTTTTAAAGATGCAATGTGCCACTGCATTGACGAGGATGACGCTACATTTCATCCACAGTGGTATGATCCACTGTCAGTTTATGGCTTACACAGCTAGGTACTGACATAAATCCTATCACGCATTTCACAATCTTACATTTTTAACAAAAAACATGACCTTTGCTTTTACAGCTTTCAAAAGCATTGCAAGCGTCATTTCAATCATTGTTTTGTTACGAAGATAATTTAATAACTTTTAAGAGAACATACTTATCACTAAAAAAGAAGTAAAAGAAACGGCCTACTGTGCATTTTACAAACTGCATAGTTTTCTAAGAAATCTTTTACACACAAGACAACAATAACACCCTTAAAAGAAATCCCATCAAATAAGATAAACCACAGAAAACAAAAACAATTAACACAGAGCAGAACAAAACACACAGCAAAGCAGAGAACTAAACTGAATGTTAATAACAACAACAATATGGGGTGATGTTAAAGTAGAATATTCTTGTATTCACGGAGAATCGCTTGCTGGGCAAATAAATGAATTCAAGTTGAGCCATCAGTGAGTGAAGACAACAAAGTTACCATCGTGATTATTTTGTGTGTATTGAAGGTAAATAAATCGTTTAATTTAATTTAAAACTCTAAAGTGCTGTGCTATTTATTATTTTGCAAAAAAAGAAGACAAAATAACAAAATGTTTATTAAGAGGAATAAACGTAACAAAATTTTTATTAGACAGAGCTGCATTTCTTAGCCATAACTCTCTCTCTCTCTCTCCCTATCTCACTCTCCTTTTTATTACAAATGGTTATACATACAAATCCAAAGTAAAATTAACCCTGCTGCTTATATTCTAATTTAAAAAACAAATATTTGACTAAAGTTACTACACCTTATGTAGGGTACAACTAATTCATTTTATACCGATTTTTTATGTCAAATAAAATCGAATAGAAAAATCTGTCAACAACATTTTAATAGAAATTAAATTTTTCATTTACAGATTTAGAAAAGTTTTCTTTTAAATCTAAAAAAAAAATAAAATTAAAATACTTGATCTTTGTTACCAGTGTAAAGGGTATTTTTATAGAGGTATATAATTTTGAAATATAATAAAATAAAAATAAAAATTTTCAATTGACATGAAATTTAGTGAAATTCAACTGATAATCTTCAGGCGGCATTATAATTCAAATCTAATTTCTGGCATATGACTGTTATGACTGGCTGACTCGATTGTAGTCTAAACTGGAGGCTCAATTTTCGATAGTTTCTTCTAACATTTTTGGCCGTATATCGGCAAGAAGGCGTTGAATGTTGTCCTCTAAGTTGTCCATCACATTGACGTAGACTAGCGACTTCATAAAGCAGTGTTGCCATTTTAATTTAGAGGCGCAAACTTTAAAGAGCCAAGGATTTATTAATATGCCTCCCCCCCCCCCCCTTCCGCTTAAAATATTCATAATTGTTACTTTTTAGGCTGTCCTCTATTTGATTTTTTTTTGTTTTTTATAAATGGATTATAATTTTCAGATTTTGACTTAAATTTAACTCTTTCAAGGAGTAGGCATATCAAAAATCTAAATATATATGTGGTAAAGCTTGGTATGCTTTCAAAAGATATAGATGTGATACAAATTCACGTAAACGTGCCGCCGTTTGCCCCTAATCTGACGGTGGTCTTACCACTGGGCGTTTTTTTGCAATGCCTTCAGTCTCGCCGTAAGCCGCATACATGCTTTAGTAATAATTTTAAAAACCACAGCAAGCAGGGCCGTGCCCCCACTCCTTGCCGAAGAGTTGGCAACTCCAACTTCATGTCCTGCTATATACGTAACACCGGACATTGGTTGGTTATTCTTCCAATATTCGGTAACACCTCAAAGGCTTTAAAAAGCAACCGATTTAAATGCCAGCCACTACGTAACTCACCGAGGGGCCTCATCAATTACAACAAATAGGGCCGTTAACCTGCAGACAAGTTGTCCCATAGTACCAGGGGATTTAAGTCAACTGGCAGGATCTCAAGAAGCTGGTTTTTTTCTCTTCCAATTTTGGGCCTCCTCTTCGAAGCTACTAGTGCCGCCTTTTACTCTCGAAACCACATGTGAAGAAGGGGCAGATATCCATCCGATGGATCACAGTGTTAATGATTGAGAATCACTGTCCTTAATATACTAGCCGCCCGGGGGAAGTATATTAAGGCCACCTAAGCTATGGCTAGCATTTGGTAGATATTTTATTTCACACATAATGGGAAAGAAAGCCATCTTTACTGCGTGTCCCCGGGGAAGGGGGGAGTTTAAAACGATACAAATGTTTACATGTTTTTATATACACTTAATTTCTTTATTCTTGTTGTTGTGTAAATAAGATTTAACTCCCATTGTAAAGTAATACTTTATAATATTAAAACATTTAACTGAAAGCAAACATAATGGTAACACTAAAAGGATAACCTAAAATAATCCGGTCATGAAATAATAAAGAAAACAGAGAAAACCTTTTACCACGCTATTAAAACTAACGATAACAGTTTAATTTAAGTATAAAGAGAACTTAATGATGGCACAATTAAAAGAAAACAAAAATGGCCAATGGAACATTGATTTGATACACTGAAAGTTAATCGAGTAAGGTTTTCCAGCTGCATAATTCAGTTATAGCAATAACGGAAATAGTTTAACCTGGAGGTTTAATTTTCGATGATTTTTTCCAACATTTTTATTGGCAATAACGCGCCGAATATTTCCCTTCAAGTGGTGAATATATCAATGGGATTTATCGGCGTAGCAGAGCCATACAGAAAATAGTACAGCGGCGTTGAGTAACACTTCTTAGAGGCCAATTAGCAAGTGCAAAAAATGAAACTATGAGCTTACCCAACGCTTCCTTCAATAAATCAATTGCGGCACGAGCTGTATTACATGCTCTACTACGCCGTCTTATGAACGGCAAAGTCAGTTATCATGCCTCTATAGCGTTGACCATTGAAAAGCATCGTTTTAAAGAAATACGGACCACCAGCCCATAAAGCACACCCACCATTATATATTATATTTCTGGATGTAAAGGTGTCTCAGCATACACTTGAGGATTTCCATCACTCGAACTATGACAGATTTGTTTCGCTAATGAAAATCAGGATCAATGACAATCTTGTTGTAGGTCCAGTATGGACAATTTGTAAGCCAAACCAAACTAAATATAAATCATTTGACAAAATGGCCGTTAGTTAAAAAAGTGTTAACAATTTAAAGTTCAGTACCTCTATAAAAGAAACATCCGATATTTTATAAAAATTCCGAAATAATAATATTTTTTGCAAAAATATGCTTCATTTGTGATCACCTTAGAAATGATCACAAAGTATTCAATTATTTTTTTTTTCGCTCAGACTACCACTCGGGGATGACCCCTAGTCATGCAATAATTTGCACGAGAACTAGAAAATTAGGTTATGGCGAGGAAGGAGGAGGAACAAGGGAGTAGTATATGTGTTCATATGTGGAATTTATACCACATAGGAACTGTTCTGCTAAAAAAACAAATTCTCCATGTAATGCGTAGTCCGATTCACTGGCCAATCGACCACAAACCGATGCGCTCTCAACGAAAATCGAGTCAGACGCAAAAACGTGCGAGTTTCGGGAACAAGTTCCCTAATTTCGTTAGAAAAACAAGCTTTTAATTCCCTTAGATCAGTTATATTATCGATAACTTTTGATATTCTATAGAAAATTTATCGATAACTATTTTTTATCGATAATTTTATTAGAATATAGTAACTTCAACATCCAAAGTTTATCGATACCCTTTTATACTCTTAAAAAATTTTATTGCTAAGTTTAAACTTTCTATAAAAACGCTATCGATAATCTTTTCACAAAGCAATCTTCAATTGCTTGTAGCAATAAATTTTATTCAAATAAAATTTAATCGAACACGGTTTAATGGAATACACTTTAAGCGGTTAAGTATTAGTCGTATACGTTTTAATCAAACAAGTTTTAATCGAATAGTAAGTTTCAATCGAATAAACTTTAATAAAATAAGGTTTAACCGAATAAGGTTTAATCGGAAAAAAATTAAGTGAATAAGGTTTAATGGAATAAGGTTAACTCGAATAAGCTTGAATCGAATAAATTTTAATCGTGAAATCCCTAATCGAATAAAATTTAATCGAATAAATTTTAAACGAATAAGTTTTAATCAAATAAAATTTGATCCAATAAATTTTAATCAAATAAATTTTAATCGAATAAGGTTTAATCAAAAAAGTTCAATTCGAATAAAGTTTAATCGAACAAGGTTTAATCGAATAAACTTTTGCTTGTAGGTTTAATTGCTTGTGGCAAAATCATCGTTAACATTTTTTGAAAATGTTCAGCATTTGTAATTAGTTAAAAAAAAGAATCGATAACTATTAATTTTCAATCGAAAAGCAGCAATTAAAATTTTCATTTGAAAACTTATCGATAACTTTGGATTTTAACAAAAAAAGCTAATCATTACTTTAATTTTCAATAGAAAAAATAAGAATAACTTCTTAATTTCTTTAAAATCTGTTACTCGATAATTGCTGCTTTTACCTTTCATAGAAACGTTTAAATAACTTTTAACTTTTTTATCGATATATTATAATATATTATTATATTAACTTTTATCGATATATTTTTTTTCTTTTGTAATAAAAAAATTGTTACGGAACTTTTGTATAAAAATTTTTAAATTTTATATAAACAGTTTCTAGAAAAACATTTTTACAGAAAAATGTTCGATTACTTTAATTTTCTAAAGCAGAGCTAACGATAATTATTAATTTTCTATAGAAATTTCAGTGCTAAGTTCGAACTTTCTATAAAATTCGTATCGATATCTTTTATCTTTTACACAGTTTTTACTTTTTACAAAACTGTTTTCAATTAATTTAATTTCTTGTAGCTAAATCATCGATAACATTTTCTGGAAATGTTCCATATATATAATTAGTGTTAAAAAACAATATCGATAACTGTTAATTTGTAATCGACAAGCAGCTGTCAATTAAATTTTTCAATTGAATTTTTCAATACAAAACGAACAGTTCAATTTTTTACTTGAAAAGTTATCGATAACTTTGGATTTTAACAAAAAAATTTATTCATCATTTCAGTTTTCTATAGAAACGATAAGGATAACTTTTTATTTTCTCTAAAATCGCTAACTCGATAACTGGCGGTTATCAAAATATTCGCTTCAATAACGCCCAGTATCAAAGTAAGTGTAAACACTGTGTCGATAGTTTCTGCAATGCCAACAATTGTATTCTTGGAAAAAAATCCCTATAAAATATCCTAGTGAAAAAAATCGAATAAAAAGTAAAAGTGTCGAAAAATTGCATGAATTTAAGAAAATTCACTAAATAAATTTTTCATAAATTTCTTTAAGTGTAAAATTTTAAACATAATTTTATTTATTATACAATAACAAATTAAAAGGTTTAACGTTCACTAATAAACAGTCATTAAGCAAAATGTTCAACTATCTGGGTTATTGTAATTAAAGCAGTAACACAACATTAAGAAGAGAATTAAAAAAACAACTAAAAGTATTAAAAAGATTTTTATTACAAAATATGTTTATTACAACAAATGTAAAACACATACACACACAACTAACAATAACGAAACTACTAAAAACAATACTTTTGTTATTTTACTTTGTTGCACTGCAGCTAGAATGTGTAGAAGTGCAGGCAGAGGGGCTGGTGATGGCATTAAGAACATTTTACAAACTTTGTTGCGAATTGTGCAACAATTCAATACAAAGCAAATATCTCTCAAACAGCTATCAAGTATTCGAATAATCGATTACATTTATATATATATTTATATATATCTTTGACATATATTTTTGCCATCCATAAGTGGATTTATAGAGACCCTTGAACATACCTGCCGTTTATCAATTTAATATCTAATTTTTACTCGAATAATCGAATGATTTTTACTTCAATATTCGAATAATATTTCTTCTAATAACCGAATAATTATTTGCAAATAATTTTTATTTTAATAATTGAATAATTTTTATTCATATAACCGAATAATTCTTTTATATAATCGAATAATTTTTATTTAAATAATTTAATAATTTTTTTTCGAATAATCTAATAATTTTTATTTGAATAATCGAATAATTTTTATTTGAATAGTCGAATAATTTTTTCTCAAATAATTGAATAATTTTTATTTAAATAATATAATAAAATTTTTTTCGAATAATCTAATAATTTTTATTTGAATAATCAAATAATTTTTGTTTGAATAATCGAATAATTTTCACTCAAATAATTTAATAAATTTTTTTTAAATAATCTAATAATTTTTATTTAAATAATTTAATAATTTTTATTAAATAATCGAATAATTTTTATTCTAATAATCGAATAATTTTAGCCATATAACCGAAAAATTTTTTTTCATATAATTTTTATTCAAATAATCGAATAATATTTATTTAAATAATTTAATAATTTTTTTTTCGAATAATCTAATAATTTTTATTTGAATAATCGAATAATTATTATTTAAACAGTCGAATAATTTTTACTAAAATAATCTAATAAATTTTATTCAAATAATCTAATATTTTTATTTATATAATTTAATTATTTTTATTAAATAATCGAATAATTTTTATTAGAATAATCAAATAATTTTCACTCCAATAATCGAGTAATTTATTTTTAATTAATCTAATAACTTTTATTCTAATAATTGAATAATTTGTATTCTTATAATCTAATAATTTTTTTTCCATACAACTTTTATATAAATAATCGAAAATTTTTTATTCAACTAATCGAAAAGTTTTTATTTCAATTTTTATTTCTATTACCGAATAATTATTTTTTTCATATAAGTTTTATTCAAATAATTGAATAATATTTTTCTAATGTAATCTTTTTCATTGAAATAATCAAATAATTATATTTAAATAATCGAATAATTTTTATTTTAATCATCGAATAATTTTTATTCATATAAATTTTATTAAAATAATTAAAAAAAAACTATTTTATTCAAATAATCGAATAGTTTTTATTTAAATAATCTAATATTTTTATTGAATAATCTAAATAATCTAATAATTTTTATTTTAATAATCGAATATAATCGAATATTGTTTATATATATAATTTTAATTTAAATAATTTAATAAATTTTATTTGAATAATCAAATAATTTTTATTAAAAAAATCGAATAGTTTTTTTCTAATAATCGAGTAAATTTTATTCTAATAATGGAATAATTTTTATTTTTTTTTTTTCATATAATTTTAATTTAATTAATCTAATAACTTTTATTTGAAAAATCGAATAATTATTATTCAAAAAATTTAATAATTTTTATTCCAATAATCTAATAAATTTTTTCTAATAATCGAGTAATTTTTATTTTAATAATCGAATAATTTTTGTTCATATTACCGAATACTTTTTTTCACATAATTTTTATGGAAATAATCAAATAATTTTTATTTTAATAACCGAAGAATTTTTATTTATATAACCGAATTATTTTTTTCGTATAATTTTTATTCAAGAATTTTTATTTTTATAAACGAATAATTTTTTTCGTATAATTTTTAATTAAATAATCGAATAATTTTTATTCGAATAAGCGAATAGTTGTTATTTAAATAATTTAAAAATTTTTATTTGAATAATCGAATAATTCTTATTTAAAAAATCTAATAAGTTTTTTTAATAATTGAGTAATTTTTATTCTACTAATCGAATCATTTTTATTTGTATAACCAAATATTTTTTTTCATATAATTTTTCTTTAATTAATCTAATAATTTTTATTTGAAAACTAGAATAATTTTTATTCAAAAAATGTAATAATTTTTATTCCAATAATCTAATATTTTTTTTCTAATAATCGAGTAATTTTTATTTTAGTATTTGAATAATTTTTATTCATATTACAAAAAAAAAATTTATTTTCATATAATTTGTATGCAAATAATAGAATAATTTTTTTTTAAATAATCAAATAATTTTTATGCGAATAATCGATTAATAATTTTTATTCGATTAAAAGATTCGATTAAAAGAGTTATCTTTTAATTTTTAATATTCCAATCTAACACCATTGGTCCATAAAGCTAATTAATGATTGTAAGCATATGCAATAATCATAAAAATTGTATACTGTTAAATAGAAATAGCAATTGAAAGTATAAAATAACACACTTTCATAGCTTTGGTTAGCAAATGTGTAAATAAATGAAACAACATTGGATAATTGAAAATATTTTTATTTGCAAATATTTTTTTTTGTTACTCATTATGCCGGAGAATAAAACAAGACTTTTATACTTAATAGGATTTATGATAACAAAATAGATTATTTTTATCTTGTTGAGATTATGGGGGCATTAAAATTGTAAATTGTATTGTAAAAGAAAATGTAGTTTGTAATGTATAGTAATAGAAACAAATCACTAAAATAAAGGCATATGTTGCTTGTATTACAACAACAACAAAAAACAAAATTAAAATATAAATAAGTGTTTGGCAAATCCTTCTATCGGAAATAATAGGACTGTTGCAACAGTATTTGTGAAGAAAAACAGTTTTAGAATTGTTTGACTTTTAAAAGGATGCAAATATCCCCAGACATGTTATGCATGCCAAATCGTCCGAGTCATTCTCGAGTTTTAAAAACCAATAGAACAGCAATTCATTTCTATATAAACGGATTGTTGTTCCTTAAGTAAATATTTATGTATGATATCCTCAACTTTAACTTTATTTATGTAAAACAATTTATTTATTTTTCAACTTAATTATGCTAGCAGACATAACATTCTTTGTTCAAACAACAAAACATGTAACAACGTACAAATAAGTTAGAAAAAAGGTCACTGCAATAATTTTTAATTTATTAAAAAGTTTTTTAACATTCAGCAACTGCTTCAAAAATGGTTTCCATGAAACCTTTATTTCCCTTTTGTGTTGTTGGAGCACAAAACTAATAACGACTGAAATTATGAAAATAATTTTTGCAAACTATTTTTAAATTTGTTGCACAAAATTCAAATGTATAAATTGATATTGTTCACTCTTGTTTAAATTTTGTAGAGCTCTTTTATTTTATTGTTGCTTTTTTAAGTACTTCAGTTTTACAGTTGTATAAATTCATCTTACTTGCTCTTTCTCTCTCGCTCTCGCTCTGTTTCTGTTACTTACTTTAATATGCAAAGGCTTCCAGATTTCATTTGACGATTTAAGTAGCCACATTGACAAGTAAACGATTTTTGCACGAATGATTTTGATTTGATTCGGAATTGGCCTCTTTGGTATTATACAGTGGACACAAACGAATAATTTTCGAAATAATTTAAATATTTTTAAAAATTGAAATGATTAAAAAATATATTTCATACTAACACGAGTTTTAATAAAGGGTTTTTCAACAAAAAGTTTATTTTCTAAAACAAAATAAAGCCAAGAAATTTATATTAAGATGATTCAAATTTTGATTTTATTACGAAGAGAAAATTGCGGGAACTATAAACGAAAAAATGATATCTGGCAAATATCCACCTGACAAATGTCGATTCTTTTATCACTTTTTTTATTCACTTTTTGTCAAAATGGCGTTCCCATTCCGTTAATCACATCATGATTTTTGAGTTTTAAGGCTAAAATCGATTCAATTGGCTTCGTATAGACTCTGTCCTTGACATGGCCCAAAAAAAAAATAATCTGATGGTGTTAAATCACATGATCTGGCTGGCCACTTAACTGCTGATTGTCGTGAAATTGATCGTTTCATTGGCTGTGTGATATGTGGCACCCTCCTGTTGAAACCACAAGTCAGTGATATGCACTTCGTCAATAATAGGCCAAAATTTAGTTGTTAGCATGACGCGATAGTGTGATCCATTTACCGTTACGGGTGGAAGTATGCTTGCAAAGCTTAAACTTATAGGCATTGAGGAAAGGACACCACCAGGAGTGGAGCGTGCTTCTTAATTTGATTAAACTTGGGAAAACTTACTAGGTCCGGACATAAGTGTGTTAAGCAGATTGATAGCTCTTTCTCGAATCTATGGGTGGTGGTGCATGGCCGTTCTTAGTTCGTGGAGTAATTTGTCTCGTTAATTCCGATAACGAACGAGACACAAATATATTAAATAGATGCTTTCAGGATTATGGTGTTTGAAGCTTCTTGTAACCTTCATTCATGACTATGAGAGTGGAGCCGTACCTGATGGTTTATACCATTATAAAGGCCACTAGCATCTTAAATGGACAAATTGCGTCTAGCAATAATGAGATTGAGCAATAATAGGCCTGTGATGTCCTTAGATGTTCTGGGCTGAATGCGCGCTACAATGAAAGTATCAACGTGTATTTTCTAGACCGAGAGGTCCGGGTAAACCACTGAACCACTTGCTTAGAATTGTGAACTGAAATTGTTCACATGAACTTGGAATGCGGGTCCCCTTTGTGCATACTGCCCACATGTATACATACATGTGTACAAACATGTGTCCATGCATGTACATATAAATGTATACATACATGTGTACAAACATAAGTCCATGCATGTATACATACATGTGTACAAACATGTGTCCATGCATGTACATATAAATGTATAAATACATGTGTACAAACATAAGTCCATGCATGTATACATACATGTGTCCCTGCATGTATATATACATGTTTACATACATGTGTACAAACATGTGTCCATGCATACATCCACAACAATATAATTTTAAAATTCGCATAAAACTATTGAAATAGAAAAATTTCTCAGAAATAAATTGAATCGAAATTGGTAGCAGTTAAACGAATAGCAAACGACAATAACAATGCAACAAAAAATTACCAACTTTGCATCAGCATCATTCCACCAGGGAAGTAGTCACATAATTTAGATTTAAATAGAAATGATGGCACATGTATTGGTGGTGAGGCAGGTGGTGAATCACTACTAGTGATTGTATTACTGAGCTTTTTTCTTATTGATATTGATATTTTAGTCTTTAGTTTTAGCCTTGGATTTTGTTAGTTGCATCCAGTAACTACAAATTATAGTTTATCGTTACTTATTGTGATTGACGAAACACTTTCGTTCATCATGGTGTCATTCTACTTCAGCTAGCGATTTCGTCCTTGTTTTTAATTGTCAAAAAGGCGCCAGCCCTCTTGAATAGCATGAAAAATTTGTTTAAATTTATTATTATATTATTGTATGTGTGTGTGTGTCTGTGTTTGTGTGTAAATATTGTAATGCCGTCATTGTGCTTTCATCATTAAATTGTATATTTAACTCAGGGTATGAGAATATTTAATATATTCCTGTGATTTCTTTCTTTTTTTTCCTGTTAAGTTTAACAAATTTGTAATTGTGTTTAACATAATACCATTACACACACATACTCATATACATATACATATATATTTTCATTTAATACATTTATTTTATCGAATAAAACGTTAAAAGCTGCATAAAGTAGAAATCAGAAAATCGTATTAAAACAAAAACCACAAATTAAAATAATTTTTGATTTTAAGCTTTTAAAATCATTAAAAAAATATTCGTTTTAATTTGTTTTATTCGCAAATATTCAATTGCACTAACCTAAAGAAAAAAAGAATTTATGATAAATAAAATTGTAACAGAGAATAAAATATTTGCTGGAAAATTTTGTGGATTTTTATACAGAAATATTTTGTTACGTTAACCCCCTTAAATAAGCATTTTGTTATGTTGCGTTCACAACACTTTAGAGTTTGAAATTAAATTAAACGATTTATTCCCCTTCAATACACAAAAAAGAAATACTATGGCAACTTTACCACTGTAACACCTAAAAAATGCTTTATTATTTTGTTGTCTTTTCTGAACGATATTTCAACTTAAATTCATTTCATTTATTCATTTGCTCAGCAGTTGGTATTTATAAATCTGTTTTATTCAGTTTTCGCTTATAAAAGAATATTCTACTTTTAACATCATTCCAACAACAATTATCATTATTTAGTGTAAGCGCCTGTTTGACTGTGTATTTTGTTTTTGTTTTCTGTTGTTTAACTTATTTCGTAGAATTTCTTTTAGGTATTTTGATGTTGTCTTGTGTGTATAAGATTTCTTTAAAAAACTATGCAATTTGTAAAATACGCAATAGGTCATTTCATTTCCTTTTTTATTGATTATTCTTTTCTTTCTAAAACTTAAACAAATCATCTTCGTAGAAAAGTAAACGAAATGACCTACTGTGTCTTTTTAAAAATTACATAGTTTCTAAGAAATCTGTTAGATCTTTTCTAAATTAAAAGCACAGCCTGCTTGTTTGACAACTTTTATTCGAATGAACTTAAATTATAAAAAGAAAACAGAAGTTAAGAAAAAGGAAAAATAGAGATGCGTTTGGGTTGCAGTGTTGCCAGCGTGCACATACTTCAAAAATTACCAACATACTCCAGCTCAACCCAAATGCATTCACAATACAAAACAATAAACAAAAATATATTTCAAAAATTCAAATTCGTTACTTCATTTTTAACAGTTCACATGCCCTGACATGTTTTTCTTTTGTTAATACTTTGGTGAAAATATCTGCAGCATTATCTTCGGATGGTATATATTCGACATCAATTGACCCGTCGTTGAATCTATCCCTCACATAATGAAATCTTATATCAATATGTTTGCTGCGTTTATGGATAGCTGGATTTTTAACCATAAAGTTTGCAGCCTGGTTATCACAAAAAACTATTGTGGGCTGCCTGACTAGTTCATCAAAACCGATTTCACCAATAAGGCTTCTCGCAAAAACAACTTCTTTACTTCCTTGGCAGAGAGCCACATACTCCGCCTCCATTGAGCTTAGAGCCACAACTGTTTGTTTTCTGGACTCCCAAGAAACCGCACCGCATGCCAGAAACATTACAAAACCCGAATATGATTTTCGGTCACACGTATCACAACCCCAATCAGCATCTGTATAACAAGAAAAACTGGGCTTGTCTTCAGTAAAGGATATTCCATTATCTAAATGTTTAAGAAGATATTTTAATACATGCTTTGCTACCCGTATATGCTCATCATGAGGGTGAGAGTTAAATTGGGAAAGCTTCGAGACTACATGGGCAATGTCCGGCCTAGATATAACCGCTAGATACATCAATCCACCAATCAAGCTTTGATACTCACGTGGATCAACTTGACACTTAATATCTTCACACCGTTTTAGGACTGCTCCACTCGGCCAGGGTGTTGACACGGGTTTTGAGTTCATCATTCCCCATGTCTTTAGTAACTCGGAAGTGTACTGTCTTTGATGTATTTTTATGGGACCTCTATCGCCTTCTCTTTCTATTTCTAAGCCCAAATAAAAAGAAATTGATCCGCGATCCTCGGCTTCAACATGATTATTAAGTTGAGTGATGATTTGATTCATATCGACTTCAGTTGAAGACGCTACCATCATGTCGTCTACATACAATGCTATAATACTGACACAATCGCCATTTCTTCTAAAATATATACAATTGTCCGTTAGACATCGTTGGAAACCCATCTCTGAAAGAATTAGTGACACCCTTCTATTCCACTCCCTTCCAGCTTGGCGCAACCCATATAAAGCTTTGATTAATTTGCATACTTTATTAGAATGTATAGGATCTTCAAACATCGGCGGTTGCTCCATAAAAACTTCATCCTCAAGATTGGCATTTAAATATGCAGACACAATGTCCACATGTCTTAGTAATAATCTGTACTGAACCGCGAGTGCCAATAAAATTCTTATGGTAGAGTGGCGAACCACAGGCGCAAATGTTTCCTTGTAGTCCACATTGTATTTCTGGGAATTACCTTGAGCCACCAACCTAGCTTTATATTTTTCTATAGTGCCATCTGGTTTGCGTTTAATTGCAAATACCCATTTTGAGCCGATGATGTTTCGTGATTTGGGTCTGTCAACAAGTATCCAAGTTTTATTTTTTATTAAAGATTTATACTCACGTTCCATGGCACCTTTCCATTCAGAAGCTTCATTAGAATTCATTGCGTCCTTTAAGGTTGACGGATTTTCTACAATGGAATTCAGCATTTCGGCCACGACTGCATAGTGCTTTTTCGGACGTCCTGGTTGCCCCGTAGATATAAGCCTAGGCCTTCCACGACCCCTTTTCGCCGTTTCTGCATTTTTCAACTCTTCTTTTATATCTTGAGTCGGAGCTTCGTCCTCACTTGCCGTTTCAAAAGATTCATTCAGTGAATTAGTTTCATCAGTTTTGATTATATTACTTGTCTCATTTGTCGATCCAATTACGTTAACACAAAATTCTTCGTCACCACATTCTTCATTTTGTAATTTCTCAAAAGAATTTTCAAAAAATATAACGTCTCTTGCCTTTACTATTTCACGCTTTGTTGAATTATACAAGCGATATCCTTTCGTCATGGATTCATAGCCAACCAGTTTCATTTTAACTCCCTTCGGCATTAATTTGCCAACTTTATTTTTCTGTAATACCACAGCGTCACACCCAAACCTTCTAAAATGTGCAACTGAGGGTTTCTTGTTGTACCATTTCTCATAGGGTGTCATCTCGCCAAGAACTTTGGTTGGACTCCTATTTCTGATGTAAGTAGACGTATTAATGGCTTCTGCCCATAAATTTTGAGGCAGACCAGACTCATATAGCATACAACGAGCCATCTCGACAAGAGTCCTATTTATCCTCTCAGCTATGCCATTCTGCTGTGGTGTGTGGCTAACTGTTGTCTGATGCATTACTCCATTTTTCTGAAAATAGTCCTTAAATTTTACATTTACGTATTCTTTACCATTATCGCTCCTTAATTTCATTAATTTGGCGCCACTCTGTTTCTCAGCCATTGTCACAAACTCTATGAAAACATTAAATGCATCTGACTTTTGTTTCAAAAAATATGTAAATACATATCGCGAAAAATCATCAGTAAATGTCATCATATATAATGCACCGCCATGTGACTTTACTCTAAAAGGCCCACACAAATCTGTATGCACTAACTCCAGCACTGTTTTTGAATTAATTTGCGAATAATTGTTAAATGGCCTTGCAGTAATTTTTCCAACAGCACAAGTAACACACTCAAAATTTTTAGGTACTTTTAATTTTATACCTCTTACCATATTCTTGTTGCACAGTGTATTCAAATCTCTGGCGTTTAAGTGACCAAATCTAGAGTGCCATTTAATAAAATCATTCTCTGCTACTGCACCATACACATATTCTGCCGACGTCACGTTGTCTACTTTAGCAACAAATATCCCATTCTCTTTTACTGCATACATCATGTTTTTATTGTCTTTGCTTCTGATATTTGCACTATTTTTTGCAAAACAAATAGTATGACCAGCTTCGATAAATTTGCTGACAGACAAAAAATTTGAGTGAAGACAGGGCACATATAGCACGTTGATGAGTTTTATGCTCATATACTTTGACTTAATTCGCACTGTGCCTTTCCCTTCTGCAAAAACAGTCTTACCAGAAGCCAACACAATTTTTTGTTCTTCTTTGTGCAAAAATGAAAACAAACTTCTGTTGTTACACATGTGCGACGACGCGCCGCTATCTAAAATCCACTGCTTATTATACGCAATATGTGTTTTCACTGCAGACAGCAGCGACGCAACAGACTCACCACCATCAACTTTGCAATGAGAGCGAATATGCCCTTTTTGTCCACACTTGTAGCATTTAATACTACTACGTTTGTTCTCTCTATCAATGCGGATATTTTTTCTGTTAAACTTGTTGTTGCATCTGTTTGCTTTTTCTTGTTTTTGTTTCTCAGTTACTGCGAAAATTCTGTCATCATTTATATTACCTTTTTCTCCTTGGCGTCGCTCTTCCTCTAGAACTTTCGACACTAACTGTTCTATTCCAGGCAAGTTATCTCTGCTCTCAACAGCAACAACAAAACCCTCCATTTCATCTGGCAAAGCACACAACAACAACACCGCAACAAAATCTTCATGCAACGCAATACCAATAGATTTTAAATCATCAATAATCCCACGAAATTCCCCAATTTGTGTAGAGATTTTCTCACCAGGATTAATTCTGAACCGTACCAGTTTTTTGAAGAGGTTCACTTTTCTACAGGCCGTATTGGCTTTATAGAGCCCACTTAAGGAGTCCCATGCACTCTTTGCTGTGGTGCAATCCTTAATGTGAATCAGCTCGCTAGGCCTCACACTTAAATTAATCATTGCAAGCGCCTTCTGGTCTACCACATTCCATGCCGCTTGCTTCTCAGCCTCTGTCGGACATGCACTCTGGACGGCATCCCACAGATCCAATGTAATCAACAGACTTTTTATCTGTATTGACCATGTCGCAAAATTTTCACCATTTAGCTTCTCCAGGCTAGCGACTGAATTCATTTTTTATGTCTCCGAACAAAAGCAAAAACTCCAATAAATTTCTTTTTATATTTAAAACTTTAAAAAACGTGGCACTGGGCCCATAACCTTTGTTAGATCTTTTCTAAATTAAAAGCACAGCCTGCTTGTTTGACAACTTTTATTCGAATGAACTTAAATTATAAAAAGAAAACAGAAGTTAAGAAAAAGGAAAAATAGAGATGCGTTTGGGTTGCAGTGTTGCCAGCGTGCACATACTTCAAAAATTACCAACAAAATCATATAACGATGGAATTCAGAAGGAATTTAACTATTAAAAATGACTCTTAAAAATGGAATATGATGAAAAAAAAACTATTTCTGTAGCCGAAATGAATTCCACTGTTGTCGACTTGTTGCGCATATTAAAATTGTCAAGAACTTATTGCTGTGTTTTTTATGCCCTCGAAAATGTTCCTTTGGCTTAATGCATATAAAGGAATTATAAAAATTCTTGATATGTGCGTAAATTTGCCGACGGGGTTTAATTTATTTTTATTTGGGTACGATATTCCGTCGACCCTCGCCAAATTTGGTTTGTGGCTGTTTGCCATCTTCAGTGTTCTCTTTGAAGATGGCAAACAGCCGAAACCGGTTTGTTCACAAACCAAATTTGACGAGGGTCGACGGAAAACCGTACCCAAATAAAAATAAAAATTCTTATATTTTTTTAAAAAATTTGAACGCCATCTTGTGACTGTTACCATAATATTTTCCAACAAACTTTTGTTAAAAATTTTAATTAATCTTAAATCGCAATATTTAAACATGTGTGGGTATGTGTGGGAATGTGTGTGAGTGTTTGTGTGTGTTTGTGTGTGTGAATATGGAAGTTAAACAAGCACAAATATTTACTTAAACTTGCTTTTGACAATGATGACGATGACAGAGAGTGACGTTGTTGAGTAAATAAATTTTATAAGAGAATCTTTCATAATTCCTACTGAATTAACAATTGTTTTCTATACCTTTCATTATCATTTATTTATTTATTAATTTATTTTTCTACTTTTTTTTTGTCTTTTAGTAAACATTTTAATTTGTTATACAAACAAAACCTTTTTAATTTTTTTTTTGTTTGTTTTTATTTTATGAAATGTTTTCTATTTACAAATTTCTTGTCGTTAACTTAATTTGCTTAAAGCTTTTACCCTTTCCCATAGCTACATATAATCATTGTTGGTCGTCATCGTCATTATTGTCATCATTATCATCATCATCATGATATTAAATGCGTTGCAATGTGTCTGTCGTCCTTTATAAAGTGGTTTTACCTTTGGCAGCAGCTACTTAATGAAAATGTAAATATTTAATCAATATAATAACAAAAACGGATTATTATCCAGCCAGATAAAACCCTTCAACATTGCTGTTGACTGCTTTGTTTCTCTCCTGTAATGTTCTGTTCTGTTTTGTGTTCACCAGTCATTTAGTCATCCATTAACTCACCCAGCACAGCATGTTGTAAGACAAACACATTGAAGTTACGTTTGGCTCTAGCAAAAGCAACAGCAACACTATGAGTAACGTTGGTGACAAAAAGGTGTTTGATGGCGAATGTTAAAATGGAATAGAAAGTACTTTTACTGGCCACCGGAGTAAGGTAAAGAGAGATGAAATGGCTTTGATAGTTTTTTATAATAATTTCATTTGTTTTATGTTTGTTTAGGTCACTGTCCATATTTATTCTTCTATTTATTTGTAAATAATTTTTTACTGCACTTTACTAACTGTTTGACTTCATTAACTTAATTAATTTTAATATTTACAGTTTAAAAATGTTAAAGTTTCTAAAATAAAATAATTTAAAAAATTAAAATTTTTTTTCCTTTCTGATCAAAACTCAACGGCTGAACCCTACACATGTAAGCTTCTACCGACAATCGATAACTTTCACCAGACGTTTCCTTCAAATGAAAGAAAGTTATCAGACTTCCCGGAAAATATACTTTTTAGGCACAATAGCGATTAAAAAAAATTATGTGTTTACACTGTAGCGTCTATCGAATACGGAATTATAATGACATACATATGTTTACTCCCCAAAATATCACATTTGTTATTATTGACACAAACCATATTTGATAGTTATGCCTATGTTGTCTAAATCGGCATTACTAACTTGCATAACAATAGTTTAGCGACGTTAAATTTCATTATCTTAGAGAGCTTTTTTAGGCTCCAAAACAGTAAAATAACGGGGCTACCAAACCTTTCTTTCAATTAAATCAATTGAGACACGAACTATGTGACATATTGCGTCGTCTTGTTCTTGTTGCAACTGCAGCTCCTGCGCATCATATCTGTTCAATTAATAAACGAAAAAGTCAGTTATCATGGCCCTATAGCGATCAGCATTGACCAGCATCGTTTTTTTTCCGCTCAGGAGATGACCCCTACTCATGCAATGCATTTAACTAGAACTAGGAAATTAAGTTAAGGGGAGGAGAAAAGAGGGAGCAGTGTTTGCGGACATTCAATTTGAATTTTTCTGCATTGTAAGGTGACAGGAAAGACCTCTGAAGGGAGTTTATTCCACATAAGGACTGTTCTGCTAAAAAGCGAAGTTTCCCTGTAAAACGTAGTGTGATTCACTGGGCAATTAACCACAAATGGATAGATAGGCCCTCAACATAAACGTAAAAACGTGCTAGTAACGGGAACAAGTTCCATAATTTCGTTGCAACACTTACCATTGTAGTAACGATAAAACATTGAAATACGACCCACATTGCGTCGATGATTCGATATTTAAGATGACTCAAATTTTTATTGTATTACGAAGAGAAAAGTTCGTTAATTCTTAATGACAAATGATATCTGGCAAAGCTCCACCACGATCACGCCAACAGATGTCAATTGTTTCATCAAAGTTTTTAATCACTTTTTGGCAAAATGGCGATCCTATTTCGTTAATCATGGATTTTGAGTTTTAACGCTAAAATCGATTCGACTGGCTCTGTATGGACTCTGTCCTCACCACAGCCCCCCACGGAAAAATAATTCAGTGGTGTGTGTTAAATCACCCGATCTGGCTGGCCACTTAACTGCTGATTGTCGCGAAATTTTGCGATTGTTTCATTGGCGGTGTGACATGTGGCACCGTCCTGTTGAAACCACATGTCAGTGATATCCACGTCGTCAATAATAAGCCAACATTGAGTGACTAGCATCTCACAAAAGCACCACCCCCCACCCCATATAGAATGCTCGACTATCTACAACTGTGCAACTGGGGGTATAAGGGAGCCCAGTCCCCTGAAGTCAGACAGGGAGACAACTGGAAGCTCCACTTTATTTCCACGGGGATCAGTGGCCCGCGGAGTTCATTATTTGTCTCTTTAGACATTTAATAGTTCTCTGGCTGATCATTGAGGTTGGCCCCTATATAGGAGTATCGTGGTGGTTGTGGTTTCGCGTTAATGACACCCTAAGTGAATGATCCAGTCCAGTGAGCATGCTTGACATGTGTTCTGGACAGGAGTTAGAAAGTCTCCAACTCTTTAGCAAGGTTTGATGGTTTGCAGACCTGTCCTGGAATCATTAAAGTTGCAACTAGGTGGTTCTGTTGCTTAGAATTATGCCTTCGGCTATCTAGGACGAGCAGGACGTTCCAAATTATGTATAGTGGTTTGTCCACCATCTGATTAAGGCTACATAGCCAGGCGCGGATGTAAAACAAATCACACTCTCTCACAAAAGCCCCACCCCCCATATAGAACTTCGACTATCTACACCTGTGCAACTGGGGGAAAATGGAGCCCAGTCCCCTGAAGGCAGCAGGGGTCAACTGGAAAATGCACGTTATTTCCACGGGAATCAGTAAAGCCCGCAGAGTTTTCGCTATTTGTCTCTTTAGACATTTAGCTGTTTCTCTGACTGATTATTGAGGTTGGCCCTTCGGGAGTATCGTGATGGTTGTGGTTTCGCGGCCCCATAACAGGTTTTGTTTAATATGGTGGCCAGGATCATCTCGCCATTAATAACACCCACAGGTGAATGATCCAGATCCAGTGAGCATGCTAGACATGTGTTCTGGACAGGAGTTGGATAGTCTCCAACCCTTCAGCAAGGAGTAGTGGTTGCAGCCCTGCTCTGGAATCAGTGAGATTGCTACTAGGAAGGACTAGAATTATACTTCGGCCTCCTAGGCCGTGAGTGGCGCTGCTTTTCACTCACAGTGGTGTGACCACCATCTAATTAAGGCTCACTGCCAGGCGCACGTAATCTCACGAAAGCCCCCCCCCCACGTGAATATTACAAGTCTTTATGGATCACTTAACCATCTAGACTTGTGTCTTGCTGGGGTAAAAGGGAGCCCAGTCCCCTTAGGCTAGTAGGAGTCCCAGAGTTCCACTATTTGTCTCTTTAGGCATTTAGCTGTTCTCTGACTGATTATTGAGGCCCTCGTTTGAGTTTGTGGGTCGGATCATTCACAATGAACACAATGAATGGTCCAGGTCCAGTGAGTATGAATGCCGTAGTGTTCTTAATTATATTAAGCTTCATACGTTCTGGACCAGGAGTTGGATAGTCCCCAACTCTTCACCATGGAGTGAAGGCTGCGGCCTACTCCGGGCATTTGAAGTTGCAACTAGGAGTGACCGGAGGATATACATATCCGAAGGCCTTCTAGGGCAAGAATGGCGCTACATACCATCCATAGTGGTAATGATCCACCATCTGATTAAGGCCCACGGCCAGGTGCAGATGTAAATCTTATCACGTCATCTCACGATCCATTCACCGTTACCGCATTATCAGCCGCATCTGCAAAAAAAATACGGCCCAATCATGCCTCTAAAGCACTAACTTCTCAATAATCGCCCTAGGATTTTCAGAAGCCCAAAGCGGCAATTTGGCTGGTTGACATACGATGCCGACAGGTGAAAATGGGCTTCGTGTGAAAAAATGATTTTTATTAGAAAAACCAGCCGGTTTTTCCTGAAGGAATTGAGCGATTCTAAGGCGTTGTGAATGGTCGATCATCTTCAATTCCTGCACCATGTGGTGATTTTGAATAACCCCAATTGTTGAGAATGGCGAGGAATTGACAAATTTGGATCTGCTTTAAGACTGTGGCTCACGGCTGCGATGCTTTTAGTTGAACGACCCGGTCGAACACACTTTGGTGTTCTCACCGTTTGTATTGAGCTTGTAGACGCAAACTTAACGACTAAATTCTTAATTACGGCCTCAGAAGGACGATTATGTTGTTCTGTTAGAATTACATAATTCTAACAGAACCACCACTTTCATTAGTGGTTTTTAATTATTTTAATGTGATTTTCGTGCGAAATTAAATTCATTGTAACAATTGCCAATGCACCTACCACGAATACGTTAAAAAAACTAAATGTCAGGAATGTTAATGCATCCATATAGCACCAACTTCGTTTTTCTTCCCCGCCAGCTCCAAATTTCGTCTTCGTGGCTGATGAAAATTTTCTACGGAACAATTATGACTGATGAACATTTTCTACAGAGAAAATTATGACTGCGAAAATCTTTTTATACACAAAATGTTAAATGTTGCCCAACTTTCGTAATTTGTGTTAATGGAGACATACTGATGATCGTGATGACGCTCATAAGAAAATCTGTATTTCAACTTATCTGTGCAGATGACTGCCACTCAAAGAAAAAAATACAGATTTATTTTTTTTTAATATTAAATTTATATAGTTTTAATTAAATCGCATTTATATTTATTTAATTTTTACATCGTTAATGATTATTTATTAATGTTTTCTTTTTTTACATTTATGTTTATTCGTTGGATTAGTCAAATGCAAAATAAAGTAAGCCAACTTTAATATTGTGTCCTACCATTTGTAAGTGCTATTTCTTTATATAGGCGAGTTAAAACGCCTATATTTTTCTATTACACCATGATATGGCATCATGTGTTTTTATTTATTATTTATATACACATTTTACTAGCCGCATTAGACAAAATCAGGAAACCTTTACCCAAAGCTTTTAGAAAAAAATATTTGCAACTTAAACGTCAACAACAATATGCTATTCTTTTATTTTCTTTTAAACGTTTTTCATTTTAGAAAATACAATTTCTTTTTAATTTAAATATGCCGGCAGCCAAAAGAAATAAGATCCTTTTTAAAGACAAACATGCGAACATATCTATAAAGGGTGTTTTTATAGAGTTATAAAACTTTGAAATGGAATAAAACAATCAATATTTTAAATTGATAGGAAATTTATTTTAATCAAAAGATAATTTGTGGCATTATAAATTCAATATGCCTTGTGGCATATAACTGCCACGGCTAATTCGATCATAGTCCAAATTTGAGATCCAATTTTCGATAACTCTTTCCAACATTTGTGGCTGTTTTACGGCGAAATCTGTCCTCTAAGTGGTCAAGCGTTTCGGACTTATCAGCGTAGACTTGTGACTTCACATATTCCCACGAAAACATTCTGGAGGCATATTGACGGCTTTAAAACTTAAAATTATGCGTTTATCCATCATGATCGTCACTGCTGGTTCGGCCATATTTATAGAACTTCGACTATCTAGACCTCTGCAAAGGGGGGTATAAGGGAGCCCAGTCCCCTGAAGTCAGCAGGTGTCAACTGGGAACTCCACGTTATTTCCACGGGAATCAATAGCCCGCAGAGTTTCCGCTATTTGTCTCTTTAGGCATTTAGCTGTTTCTCTGACTGATTATTGAGGTTGGCCCTTCGGGAGTATCGTCGTGGTTGTGGCTTCGCGGCCCCATAACAGACAGGTCAGTTTTCTATGGTGGCCAGGTTCATTTCACCTTTAATAACACCTACCTGGTGGAATGTTCCTAGATCCAGTGAGCATGCTAGACATGTGTTCTAGACAGGAGTTGGAAAGTCTCCAGCTCTTTAGCAAGAAGTGGTGGTTTGCAGCCCTGCTCTGGAATCACTAAAGTTGCAACTATGGAAAGACCTGTTGCTAGAATTAGTCTTCGGCTTCCTAGGGCGCGAATGAAGTTTGTTTCAAAATCATTCAAAGTGGTTTGACCACCATCTGATTAAGGCTCCATAGCCAGACGCAAATGTAAATCTTATCACGTAATTTCACCCAGCAGGTCTAATTTTCGATTAGTTTTTCCAACATTTGTGGGGGTATATCAGACACAACGCAGCGAATATTGTGTTCCAAGCGGTCGATCGTTTCACCCTTAATAGCGTAGACTTACGACTTCACTATGCCAACAGAAATTAAACTGGCGGCGTTAAATTTAAGGTCAATTCATGGCTCCGAAGCATGAAACTATGCGGTTATCCAAAGTTTTCTTCAATAAATCACTTGTGGCACCAGCTGTGCTGACATATTGCGTCGCTTTGTTGAAACCATAGCTGCTGCATGCAACTTCAAATATCCTCACAGAAATTAAACTGGCGGCGTTAAATTTGGGGCCAATTCATGGCTCCGAAACGGGAAACTATGCAGCTGTCCAATGTTTCTTTCAATAAATCAATTGTGGCACCAGCTGTGTGACATGTTACATCGTCCTGTAGAAACCATTAGCTGCTGCATATCACGTTTGTTTAATTCATGAACGAAAAAGTCAGTAATCATAACTAAGTAGCGGTCACCATTAAGTGCAACGTAATAGCCTCGTTTAAAGAAATACGGAACAATGATTCCACCAGCCCCTAAAGCATTATAAACAGTCACCTTTTTTTTTGATGTAACGGTGTCTCAACATGCACTGGATAATTGTGATCACTCCAGATGCGACAGCTTATAATATTAAATTAACTTCGCATAAAATGACGGATAATGGGGAATAAACCTACATAAATAGAACTGCCTAAACCCAACGTAGCTTGTTAATGATGCCATCGCATCGAAGGCACTGGGCCAATTATACCAAACAAATAGCCAGTAATGACGATTAGCACTGGGAGGTATGACAATATCCTTTCAAATGAAATTAAGCTTCATTGCTTAACAAAATTTGCTTATGAAAATTGGCAACCTTGCTTTGGATCCAATTTAGACAATTTAGAATCGTCGTTCAGATGTCAGTCGATTCATTACCAAATTAAACATAAGTCATTGGACAGTTGACAAAATGGCCACCAGTTAAAAAAAGGTGCTGCCAATTTAAAGTTATATATCTCTATAAAAAAAACACCCGTTATATACACACATGCCTACACACATGCATGTGCACATACAAAAGCTATCAGCTTGAATATTGGAGTATTTGTTTGTCGTGTTTTAAGTTCGTTAGCTTTGGTCACATTTTTGCGGGTCAAGCTGATAGATACTACAGCCAATAAAGTCTGAGTAAAAAATTTTATACTTTGACGTGTGCATGTGTGTGTGTGTGTGTACATGACTGTGTATGGAAAATATTAGTTCATTTAAAACCAAAAAATAAATACAAAGAAAAGAATATTAAAATATTCATATTAATCTGAAATATTGAAAAAATATTGCGATAAATATTTTGTTGTTGTTGAGCATAAAACGAATACTATGTATCGTATTCGGATTAATTTTTAAATTAGTAGAAATTTTATTGTATCGGATTTTTCAACAAGTTTGCTTTTTAATTGTGGCAACACCAACAAAATGATAGTTTTGACATTTAATTTTTTTGACGTATTCGTTAGTAGATGAATTGGCAATTGTTATAATGAATTGAATTTCGTACGAAAATCGCTTTAAAATAATTGAAATCCACTATGAAAATGGTGGTTCGGTTAAAGTTTCATTTCGTAATATTCGTGATATTTTCGGACAACATAATCATCCTTCTGAGACTACTATTAAGAATTTGGTCGTAAGATTTGAGTCGACAGGCGCAATACAAAATGTGCGAACAGCAACGAATATTCAACCGGGTCGTTTAACTAAAAACATTGCAGCCGTGAGCCACAATATTGAAGCAGGCTCCATACAATATGTGCGAACACCATAATGTGTTCAACCGGGTCGTTCAGCTTAAAACATCGCAGCCGTTGGAGCCACAGTGTTGGAGCAGATCCAAATTTCTTAACTTCTCGACGTTTTCAACAATTGGGGTTATGGGAAACCATCACATGACGAGGGATTTGAATTTGAAGCCTTACAAGATTCAACTGGTGCAGGACCGTAGTGAATGATCGACCGACCATTCACATTGCCGTAGATTCGCTCAATTCATTGTGTTAAATATAGAAAAAGTGAACAACCGGCTGGCTGAAGCCTTACAAGGTTCAACTGGTGCAGGAGTTGAAGCCGACTGAACATTCACATTGCCGTAGATTCGCTCAATTTATTTTAGGAACAACCGGCTGGGTTTTTTGAAAAAATCGTTTTTTCAGACGAAGCCCATTTTCACTTGTTGGCATGGTATGTCAACCAAAAAAATTGCTGCACTTTGTCTTCTGAAAATCCTACAGCGATTTTAGAGAAGCCTTTGCATACTCAACGTGTCACTGTATGGTGCGCTATGTGGTCTGGATGCGTGATTGCGTCGTTTTTTTTAGAAACGGTCAATGGATAACGCTACCGCAAGATGCTAACAACTCAGTTTTGGCTTATTATTGACGACGTGGATATGACGTGATAAGGTTTACATCTGTACCTAACCATGAGTCCTAACCAGATGGTGGCCATTACCACTTTGGATGGTATGTAGCGCCATCCTCGCCCTAGAAGGCCTTCGAATACGTATATCCTCCGGTTATTTACCCCCCGGGGGCACATATATATGGTCTTTATAGAACTTCGACTATCTAGACACAGTGCAACTGGGGGAAAAAAGGGAGCCCAGTCCCCTGAAGTCAGCAAGGGTACAACTGGAAACTCCACTTTATTTCCACGGGGATCAGTAAGCCCGCAGAGTTCATTATTTGTCTCTTTAGACATTTAATAGTTCTCTGGCTGATTATTGAGGTTGGCCCCTATATGGGAGTATCGTGGTGGTTGTGGTTTCACGGCCCCATAACAGTATAATGGTTATTATGGTGGCCAGGATCATTTCGCCGTTAATGACACGCTAGGTGAATGATCCAGTCCAGTGAGCATGCTAGACATGTGTTCTGGACAGGAGTTGGAAAGCCTCCAACTCTTAAGCAAGGAGTGATGATTTGCAGCCCTGCTCTGGAATCATCGAAGTTGCAACTAGAAAGTTCTGTTGCATAGAATTATAGCTTCGGCTTCCTAGGACGAGCATGACGTTCCAAATTATGCAGTGGTTTGGTCCACCATCTGATTAAGGCTTCATGGCCAGGCGCGGATGTAAATCCAATCACACACATCACACACATCCTCCGGTCATTCCTAGTTGCAATTTCAAAAGCCCGAAGTAGGCCGCAGCCTTCACTCCTTGCTAAAGAGTTGGAGACTTTCCAACTCCTGGTCCAGAACGCTTGAAGCTTAATATAATTAAGAACACGACGGCATTCATACTCACTGGACCTGAACCATTCATTGTGTTCATTGTGAATAATCAGACCCCCAAACTCTCACGAGGGCCTCGAAACACACAGCCACCACGATACTCCCAAAAGGGCCAACCTCAATTAATCAGCCAGAGAACAGCTAAATGACTAAAGAGACATAGAAAAAATGAACAGGGCCACTGATTCCCATGGAAATATAGTGGATTGTCCAGATGACTCCTACTAACCTTGAAGGGGCCTGGGCTCCCTTTTACCCCGCAAGACACCAGTCTAGATAAAAGTAGTAGAATCCATAAAGACTATTATGTGCCCCCGGGGGGATGACGACGTGGATATCACTGACATGTGGTTTCAACAGGACGGTGCCACCTGCCACACAGCCAATGAAACGATCAATTTCACGACAATCAGCAGTTAAGTGGCCAACTAGGTCAAGTGATTTAACACCAATGAATTATTTTCTGTGGGGTCATGTTAAGGATCGAGTCTATACGGAGCCAATCGAGTTGATGTCAGCCTTAAAACTCAAAATCCCTGATGCCATTAACGGAATGGGAGCGTCATTTTGAGAAAAAGTGTTTAAAAACCGTGATGAAAGAAAGGACATTTGTGGTCGTAGCGGACATTTGCCAGATATCATTTTTCATTCAGAGTTGCCGAGCTCTTCTCTTCGTAATACAATAAAAATTTGAATGATCTAAATCGCATTATTTTTTTTTTTTTAGAAAACAGACTTCTTATTTGAAAACCCCTTTTATTATTGAGGCACTCGCATAATTGATAAGTGATGTTTGAAAGGAATTTAAAATTATTTCTCTAAAGAAATCTTGGTTTAAATAAGTTTAAGTTTTGGAAATTTACAAATCATTCATCAGTTATAATTAAAGAGAGTGTTATTCATTAACGAAACTAATCAAATTATCACTTTAAAATTCTCAATTAATTGATAAAAATTTTATAAAATTTCAAGTTTAAGCCGGCGATCACTTTCATTATTATTTACGCCTCATTAATTTAACAACTACAAATGAAAAAGCAATTATTTTTAATTTTTATGAGTTTCTGTTATTTATTAAATTATTAATTATTATTTATTTCTCTTTTTGTTTATTTGTTTTCAGGCTCAATAACGACCCCACAAAATTGAACTCTTCTACAACTGATAACAATGTTTGAACGCAGGCATTCTTGTTTTAATTGCTTTTAGAAAAAATAGAGATTAAAAAAAAAATAAAGAATATATCGTCACCTTAAATGCAAACGGGCATAAGTACACTTTCGTTTCTTTTTTTTTTTTGCAGGAAAAATAAAATTATTAATAATAAACAACAAGAAGTTTGTTTTCTAAAACAAAATCAATAAAAGAACCACCATTTTCATAGTGGATTTTAATTATTTTATTGCGATTTTCTGGCGAAATTGAATTCAAAAAACTAAATGTCAAGACTATCATGTTGTTGATGTTGCCACGATTGAAAAACCAACTTTTCGTTGAATTAGCCCGATATATTTATAAAACATTAGACGCTTCTAAGTGAGAATCTTGCGAAACCATTATAGCAATACCATCGGCATATCGCACCCTAAATACAAAAGGGTCACAACTCAAAATACTAAACATTTTTAGAAGAGACAAAAAACTGTTTAGTTTATCGTGCAGAATCAACACACTTAACATAAAAATAGCCCCAACTGTATTTTGCCAGTTAAAGAGGATAGTGATGTGTGTTGCTGTAGTTAGAGATGTGTACTCTGAATTAATTTATGGAAAAAAAGTCAGTCTTGGAAAATTTTGAGTTGTGACACTTTTGCATTTAGGGTGCGATATGTTGATAAAGTTGTCTCATTTGTTGTTGGCATATCGAAAGTATATTGCAGAAAGCTAACGAAATATAAGCGATGGCAGATTACGCTCCTTCCATACGAATAACTTTATTTATACAGGGTGTCCGCCGGGAAGGTATACTAATTTGTTTGTTTATAATTTTTGATTAAATGAAAGAGAATGGATCTGATATTGATGAATGTTTTATTTAATGTCTGCAATTATGTTTGGAATACAATATCAGATAAATGTCCGCTTCAGTTAGCCTCTAAAATGCGAGCCCTTTTGAGCACATTTTTCATTACATTCTCACACATTTCATGCGGTATTTCATTAATTTCATCACAAATATTTTGTTTGTGTTCCTTAAGCGCTTCTAGTTTATTTGCATAAATCTTGGTTTTCAAATATCCCCACAAAAAAATGATGTCCGGAGCAGTCATATCTGGCGACCGTGGAGAACAATCAACATCATCATTTCTTGAAAGAATTTGTTGTGGGAAGAGTACTCGCAGTAATTCCATTGTAATCCTGGCTATAAACAATGTGACACCGTCTTATTGTTATCACATGTTAATCAAGCTCAAAGCATTTTTTTTATTTTTTATTTTTTTAAAGAGAAGTAGCACTTCAGGCACCAATGCCTACTATTTAGTCAAGTACCGTGCTACAATCTTTAGGAAAGGGATAGAGAAGAGATGAAGCAGGTGGTGAAAGTAGAAGGATAGTCGGAAATTAACTGCGTATAAAGACAGCACAGCGATCATTAACTATGCCTTCATCGCTGAGCAGCACCGCCGACAGTCAATTTTTATTTTTGTAGTGAAAAAAAAAAGATCTTCGTTGGGAATCGAACCCACAACCCCCATACTGACAAGCTTGTACACTACCTACTAAACTACAGAGGCACCTTAGCATGTAGTTTTGGCATTAAAAATTTCTCCATCATATCACGATATCGCTCCCCATTCACAGTTACACCGTTACACCGTTTTCATTTTCAAAGAAGTAAGATCCCATGATTCCTGCTGACCACATTGCATATCAGACTGTCATCTTTAATGGCTTCAAAGGTAACTGTTGAATAATTTAAGGGTTTCCCATTCTCCAGAACCGACAATTCTGTTTATTTATGTATCCACTCAAATGGAAATATGCTTCGTCACTCATTAGGCTTTTTTTTCATGAAGATCGGGGTTGTCATGAGCGAGCTGTAACATCCTATTGGCATATGTGCATCGCCGTAAATAGTGTTGTGAAATAAGCTCTTCTAGCAGCTGAATCTTATATGGAAACAAATACAAATCCTTGTGCAAAATTGTGGCCAAAGTTGTTCTTTGAAGACCAAACTTCTGAGCACGGCCACAAATTGAGGTTAATGGATTGTTTTGAACACTTTCTTGAGCAGCAGTAATGTTTTCAGCCAATCTTGCAGTACGTTGTTGACCTATCACCTACAGACCTTCTTTCTTTGAAATCATTCACCACACGATAAACAGTGCGTTTTGTAGGCATGCAATTTCTCTCAGAAATTTCACATAACTTTCTCATCGCGTCACAGTAATCGATGATTGATTTTGATAACAAGTTTTAACGATTAAAATACGTTGGTTTATCGAATATTTTTGCAAATAAATTTGCCACGTGTCTACTTTACGACTGGCATATAGGAACTGTCAAGACTAATGTTTACCAAAATGGCGGAAAAAAAGTAAAATGTCTTCCCGGCGGACACCCTGCAGAATATAAAAATCAGCGATTGGATAGTTTCCAACTCTTCTGTAAGGAGTGAGTGGCTGCGGCCTGCTCCGAGCTCTTGAAGTTGCAACTAGGAGTGATCGGGGGATATACATACCTGAAGACTTTCAAGGGCAAGGATGACTCTACATTTCATCCGCCATTCCCCCCGGGGGCACATGATAGTCTTTTTGGAACCTACTATTCCATTTAGACTGGTGTCTTGCGGGGTAAAAGGGAGCCCAGGCCCCTCAAAGGCTAGTAGGAGTCACCTGGACAATTCACATATTTCCACGGGAATCAGTACGCTCGCAGAGTTCACTATTTGTCTCTTGAGACAATTAGCTGTTCTCTGACTGGTTATTGAGGTTGGCCCCTATATGGGAGTATCGTGGTGGTTGTGGTTTCGAGACCCTCGTGATAGTTTGTGGTTCGGATCATTCATAATAAACACAATGAATGGTTCAGGTCCAATGAGTATGAATGCCGTCGTGTTCTTAATTATATTAAGCTTCATGCGTTCTGGAAAGAGTTGGAAAGTCTCCAACTCTTTAGCAAGAAGTGAAGGCTGCGGCCTACTTCGGGCTTTCGAAATTGCTACTAGGAGTGACCGGAGGATAAACGTATTCGATGGCCTCCTAGGGCGTGAATGACGTTTGCAAATCATTCAAGTGGTTTGAAAACCGTCTGATTATGACTACCTAGTCGGTGCAGATGTAAATCAAATCACATCAATTTCATCCGCCATAGTGGTATGATCTACCGTCAGGTTATGGCTTACACAGCTAAGTACTGACGTAAATCTTATCACGCATTCCTTTCGTCTCCCCCCCCCCCCACCACCCGGGGGGCACATTGATATGTTTTGACGGAATCTCACCGTCATTACATGTGTCGCCAGGGGTAAAAGGAATCCCAGTCGCCAAAAGGCTAGCAGGGAGCCATTTGGACAACTTCAGTGGAATCAGTAAGGCCCAGAGTTCAGCTTTTTGGCTCTTTAGTCTTTTAGCTGCTCTCTGATTGATTAATGAGATTGTGCCTTCGGGAGCATCGTTATGGTTGTGGTTTTGCGGCCCTCATGAAATGGTTAAGGGGCCAGGATTATTTCACCTCTACTTAGAACAAAGGATGAATAATCCAGATCCAGTGAGCATGCTTATTATGTGTTCTGGACCAGGAGTTGGATAGTCTCCAAATCTTCAGCAAGGAGAGGGGGTTGGCGGCCCTGCTCCAAAACTTCCGAAATTGCAACTAGGAATGACTTGTTGCTAGAATTATGTGTTCGGCTTCCTAGGGCGTGGTTTGATCCACCGTCGAGTTCTGGCATACACGGCTAGGTACCGACGTAAACCTTATTACGCATTCCTTTCCGTCTTTGTTGGCTGTTGGTTCGGTATGATCGGCGAGCGCTTTTTAATGTAATGGCATCATTCTCAAGCGGTGTTCTATACTATGCCAAGATGGCAATGAATGACAACAGTCAGCAATTTTTGTTTAATAATTTTACTTAAAAATTATATAAACTTTTTAATAACGTTGTGGGTAGCGCACAATACCGGGTTTTTTTTGTGTTTTTTGTTAATAAATTAATTTTGTATAAATTTATAAATAAAAAGGAAACGAATGTTTCTCTAAGATAACAGCGACTTTATTTAAACATCGAAAGTATTTTTGTACATCATGGTCGACTTTTCTATGTGCTCCTTCTTGGGCCACACAAGCCATTGGCTTCCTTCTAAGCTTAAGTTCATAACCGATTGCCGAAAGAATTTATGATGAATTCGAATCGTATACTCTTCGGGATACCACCGATTGTTGGCTCAGCCATTTTGTTCCTAATGCGTCTTGTTAAAGATAAGCCACCCTTCCAAACTGAAACTGTTTAAATTAGTAAAACTGGAAATGGTATGACTGCTCGCGGAAATAATGACGATGCTGAAAATAATTCTATTGTGTTTGTTTATTCTTGTTTTTGTTTTTATTATCGCTTATTTAAATTGAATTATATTTTTCTATTTCTTCCTTTGACTTTAACAAAAGAATCGAGGCAATTTCGGCCTTTAACGAAAGGACATTCCAAAATCAGTGCCTGTGTTAATGGAAGCGTTGCAATGGAACTGTAGACAATCCAACGATTGTAAAAAGTAAAAATTAAAAAAATTCTGAATTGACTCGTTTCTATTCATGTAGCAAATGAACCAACAAATTTAATATCCTCTACGAAAACAAGTAGGGAACCTTTTATTTTATAAGAATGTTTAAGAATTTTGCAGTCATCTTATATAAAGGGTTTCTCGGCAAGAAGTTTGTTTTCTTAAACTAAATTAAAGATCTTTCAAATTGTTATTGTTTTACGAAGAGATTAGTTCGGTGGTGCTATTTCGTTAAACACATCACCGATTTTGAGTTTTAAGGCTGAAATCGATGCGATTAGCTCCGTATGGACTCTTTCCTTAACAATGCCCCCCAGTCGTGTTAACCACACGATCTGGCTGGCCACTTAACTGCTGATTGTCGCGAAATTATGGGATTATTTCGTTGGCGGTGTGACATGTGATACCGTCCTGTTGAAACCACATGTCAGTGATATCCACGTCGTCAATAATAGGCCAAAATTAAGCTGTTAGCATCTCGTGATAGCCTTGCGAGCCCAGTCCCCTTCAAGGCTAGTAGGAGTCAACTGGACAATCCACTATATATCCACGGGAGTAGCTCGCAGAGTTCCGCTATTTGTCTTTTAGGTATTTAGCTGTTCTCTGGCTGATTATTGAGGTAAGCCCTTCGGGAGTATCGTGGTGGCTGTGTGTTTCGAGGCCCTCATTTGAGTTTGTGGGTCGAATCATTCACAATGAACACAATGAATGGTCCAGGTGCAGTGAGTATGAATGCCGTCGTGTTCTTTAATTATATTAAGCTTCATGCGTTCTGGACCAAGGGGTTAAATAGTCTCCGACTCTTCAGCAAGAAGTGAAGGCTGCGGCCTACTCCGGGATTTTAAAGTTGCAACTAGGAGTGACCGGAGGATATACGTGTTCAAAGGCCTTCTAGGGCGAGGACGACGCTACATTTCATCCACAGTGGTAATGATCCACCATCTGATTAAGGTCCACGGCCAGGTGCAGATGTAAATCTTATCACGTCATCTCGTGATAGCTTCCCTCCAGTCTTGATGGATTTTTTATCCATCTTGGAGGGAAAAGTCGACACCAGTTGTCTGAAATAGCAGGCGTCCCTTACTGGAAGAGACATAGGACTTTCGAAGTCCGTCCAGTGACTTATTATACACACACTGGTACCACGAGAATCAGTTGTCCGCAGAGCTACGGCCCTGTTCTGGTTGTTGATGAGGCCCCTCGAGAAGCAACGTGGTGTCTGTGGTTTAATTGGGCTTTTAAGAAAGTTCCGAAGAGGTATTAATGAGAAGATAAGGTTGACATCTTAATAAATATCCTAATTGCGCTTATAACAAGACAGGAGTTGGGTAATCTCCAACTTTCCAGCAAGGAATGGGGTCGCGGCCCTGCTATCGCGCACTTGAAAATTGCTACTAATTGCTTTCCTACACCCAGTAGTAAGACCACCATCAGATTATGGCCCGATTTTTTTTCGCTCGGACCAGGAGATGACCCCCACTCATACAGCGCATTGCACCAGAACTAGAAAATTAAGTTATGGGGAGAAGGTTGTGGTTATTCGATTTGAATTTTCCTAAATTGAAAGTGACAGGAAAGACCGCTAGAGAGAGTTAATTCCACATATGGACTGTTCTGCTAAAAGAAAAAAACTAACTTTCCCCGTATTGCGTAGTGCGATTCACTGGCCATCGAATCGATCACAAATGGATTTGCTTCCAACGAAAATCGAGTCAAACGCAAAAATGTATGAGTTTCAGGAACAAGTTCCCTAATTTCGTTATAACACTTACCATTATAGTAACAATAAAACTGTGAAATACATTTCACATTGGGTCGATGCTCTAGGGAATCAATAGAGTTGGATACCTTACTGTCCCCAATGAGCCTCTTGGCGCTATCCTCTACGCAATCGAGCAACTCTAAAATAGAGTTTGGGGCGCCGGCCTATACATGAACGTTGTATTTCACTTTTGTACGGATATAGGTGGTGGCTCGGTGCTGATGTAAATCCTATCACACACTCACACATCTTGCGATAGCGTGATCCATTGACCGTCACTGCATTTCCAGTTTTATCTTGGGAAAAAAATGGCCCAATCACGCCTCCAGAACCTATAGCGCACCATACAGTGATAGGTTGGGCATGCACAAAGGCTTCTTGATAATCGCTCTAGGATTTTCAGAAGCCCAAATGTGGCAATTTTGCTCTTAGACATACGCTGACAAGTGAAAAGGGGCTTCGTCTGAAGAAATGATTTTTTCAAAAAAAAAACCAGCCGGTTGTTCCTGAATGAACTGAGCGAATCTAAGGCAATGTGAATGGTGGGTCGGTGGTTTCAATTCCTGCGCCAGTTGAACCTTGAAGCTTGTAAGGCAAAATTCGCCATGTGGTGGCTTTGAATAGCCCCACTTGTTGATAACGTCGAGGAATTGACAAATTTGGATCTGCGATGTGTTTAGTTGCACGACCCTGTCGAACACGCGTTGGTATTTGCAACATTTGTATCGAGCCTGTCGACTTAAATTTAACGACCAAATTTTTAATAACGGTCTCAGAAGGACGATTATGTTGTTCGAAAATATTACGAATTTTACGAAATGTAGCGATTTTCGTGCGAAATTGAATTCATTACAAAAACGACAGAATTGTGAAAAGCAAACTTCTTGTTGAAGAACCCGATATATTCACAACTAACTTTTTTTTAGTAGATTATTTTAATTTTTCTTGTTTTTCAATCATTTAAGTAGTGGCAGCCATTAAGACAAGTTCTTGTGTTTGGAGAAAATCAAGCAGAAAATGAAATTGGAAAAAGTTGGAATAGTGGGAAGGTATAGAATTTAAAAGCTGAAAAAAAAGAAATATTTAATAAAATAAATTTTTATTTTTTTATTTACTTTTTAAAACATTATATTTTCTTGTGTAACCCAAGTGGTCTTATAGGACGTGCCTGGTCTATGTTATTTGCTTCCGTAGGCTATCAGGTCATGTTATATGATATTTTGCCACAACAGCTAACATCCGCAATAGAATACATTGAAGAGGAATTGAAACGTTTGGAAGAAGGCAAATGCTTAAGAGGTAACTTGAGTTGCAAGCAACAATTAAAGTGCATTCAAACCACCAGCGACCTTAAAGAGTTGGTTAAAAATGCTGTATTCATACAAGAGTGCATACCCGAACGTATTGAATGGAAGAAGTCATTGTACCAGCAATTGGATGACATAGTCGAGGCAAAAACAATTATTTCCAGTTCGACGAGTACTTTTATGCCATCATTGTTCAGTCAAGATTTAAAACATAAAGAAAATGTAAGAGAACAAACACTGGCACACAGCCCCCCAACCCCCAACTTACATTCATCCATACTGTTTGTTTGTTTGTTGTTGTACACTGCATGCATGCTCTTGTTTAATATTCAAAATTCAATATGATTTTTTCTTCTTCTATTTCTTGCTTTTTTGTTCTACTTTTTTTTTACTTTTTGTCTTTTTATTCGGCCAATAGATTTTAGTAGCACATCCTTTGAACCCACCCTATCATATCCCTTTAGTAGAAATTGTACCATCTCCCTGGACTTCGGACGCTGCCATAAAATTTACAAAAACTTTAATGTTGGAAATTAAACAAAGGCCAGTGACTTTAAAGCGTGAAGTATTGGGTTTCGCCACCAATCGTATACAATACGCCATTTTAAATGAAATATGGCATTTAATCGAAAGTGATATATTAACCGTGGCCGATGCTGATGCAATTATGACTCAGGGTTTGGGTTTGCGTTATGCCTTTTTGGGTCCTCTGGAGACAGCTCACTTAAATGCCGAAGGCATTCACGATTATGTGCAACGTTTTGGTAATGAAATCTGGAAAGTCAGCCAAACTTATAAGCCCCCACCTAAAATGGAGGGTGGAACAACTCTTGACAGTATATCGCAGCAGTGCGATGAAATGGTGCCCAGAAACACTTTAACTCAAAGAAGAGCACAGCGTGACGAGTTTCTAATAAAACTAAAACATTTAAAAGAACAATTTTAAAAAGTATAAAAAATATAAATAAAATTTTTATACAGAAAATTAATTTTAAATTATTTTTATTAACACAAAATCACTAAGAAATTTGCTGTCCCCGAAACCATAGATAAACTCTGCCCCAAACAAATTAGATTTCTTAGTGCGGTTTTACACACATCAACTTTTGTTGCTCAACTTTTGTTGTTTCCATTAGAAAGAAAGAGAAGGGGTATAAAGCCTTCTCTTTCTTTCTAATGGAAACAACAAAAGTTGAGCAACAAAAGTTGATGTGTGTAAAACCGCACTTATTGTTAAATAAAAAATGTGTTGCCAGAGAATTTTTAGGAGCTGGAAAATTATTTTATAAATAAAGGGTGTTTTTTATAGAGCTATAGAACTTTGAAATGACATACAACAAAGATGAATTAACTTTATTCGAGAGATAATCCTCTGTCATTATAATTTAAATATGATTTCTGACATATAACCGCCAGGTCTGGCTCAAACGTAGTGTTATCTGGAGATGCAATTTTCAAAAATTTCCACAGATATACGATGTGGGCGTCGACTTAATGTAATATTTTCAACAAGTTGACGATACTGTCAACGTTGGTTCTTTTCAAAACTAAAAAGTATACTCAAAGTACATCAAGTGTACTAAAGTATACTGAAGTGTAATAGAGTATACTAAAGTGTCCTAAAGGTACCAAACTATATCAATGTATACTTAATTATACTAAAGTATACTGCAGTATACTAAAGCATACTACAGTATACTAAAGTATACTACAGTATACTAAAGTATACTACAGTATACTACAGTATACAAAAGTATACTACAGTATACTAAACTATACTACAGTATACTAAAGTATACTACAGTATACTAAAGTATACTACAGTATACCAAAGTATACTACAGTATACTAAAGTATACTACAATATACGAAAGTAACTACAGTATACTAAAGTATACTACAGTATATTAAGTTATACTACAGTATACTAAAGTATACTACAGTATACTAAGTTATACCACAGTATACTTAATTATACTACAGTATACTAAAGTATACTACAGTATGCTAAAGTATACTACAGTATACTAAAGTATACTACAGTATACCAAAGTATACTACTGTATACTAAAGTATACTACAGTTTACTAAAGTATACTACAGTATACTAAAGTATACTACAGTATAAAATATACTACAATATACTAAAATATACTACAGTATACTGAATAATGCTACAGTATACTAAAGTATACTACAGTATACTAAAGTATACTACAGTATACCAAAGTATACTACAGTATACTAAATTATACTACAGTATACTAAAGTATACTACAGTATACTAAAGTATACTACAGTATACTAAAGTATACTAGAGTATACTAAAGTATACAAAAGTATACTAAAGTATACTACAGTATACCAAAGTATACTACAGTATACTAAAATATACTAGAGTATACTAAAGTTTACTACAGTATAATAAATTATACTACAGTATACTAAAGTATACTATAGTATACTAAAGTATACTACAGTATACTTAAGTATACTACAGTATACCAAAGTATACTACAGTATACTAAAATATACTAAAGTATACTAAAATATACTACAGTATACTACAGTATACTTGAGTATACTGCAGTATACTACAGTATACTAAAGTATAATACAGTATAAAATATACTAAAATATACTTCAGTATACTAAATTATGCTACAGTATACTAATATATACTACACTGTACTAAAGTATACTACAGTATGCTGAAGTATACTGCTGTATACTAAAGTATACTACAGTAGAGTACTACTAAAGTATACTACAGTATACTAAAGTATACTAAAATATACTACAGTATTCTAAAGTATACTTCAGTATACTAAAGTATAGTACAGTATACTAAAGTATACTACAGTATTCTAAAGTATACTTCAGTATACTAAAGTATACTACAGTATACTAAAGTATACTACAGTATACGAAAGTATACTGTAGTATACTAAAGTAAACTACAGTATACTAAAGTAAACTACAGTATACTATAGTATACTACAGTATACTAGAGTATACTACGGTATACTTAAATATACCTCAGTATACTAAAGTATACTACAGTATACTAAAGTGTGCCAGAGTATACTAAAGTGTACCAGAATATACTAAAGTGTACCAGAGTATACTAAAGCGCACTCACAAATGTCGTCATAATCAACCCACCACGCAGACTATTAAAGCTGTGGTAACCAAATTTTACACTTATTACATAAGTAGATTAAAATTACATATTGTTTCCATTTAACAACGATTTTTGCTTGGCCCACTGCCCATTTTAAAGCCTACATGACTTGTCAGACTACTTTTTATTTTCTTAAAAGGATTCGATTGGAAATTGCAATTGCAATTTAGTTAAATAGATTTTTTTAATGAGTGTTGTTGTATGTCGATTAAACTTAACATCCATCCTCCATCCAATTGCATTTTTGTTGTAACAGAGCTTGTATATGGAGCAAGCTATCAAGAAGAAGATGAAGATGAAGAAGAAGCCAAAACTACTGTTCATCTAAATGCTTTTTTTTTCTTTGTACAACTTTAAAAAGTTTTAGGCAGAATCTTGATTACCTTTTAGTCCTTTGCTCAAATAACCACAAGTTAATGTTGAAAAAAAATAATTTTCTAAAACGAAAAAATTAATAAAACGTTTGAAGTTTTGATCTATTCCCAAATATATCTTCGTTTCCATAATATTGAAAAGTGTTAGACAAGTGAATATTGGTAAGAAAAAACAAAAAAAAGGAATAAAAATTAAAAAGATATTTTCGTTTAAATTGAAAATATTTCAAAATGTTGAAAAGGAAACTGAAGTTCGCCTGAAATAAATTCAATTTCTAAAGTCACAATCAAACTTAAAGGAAATTTAAATATTTTACAAATGCACATATTTACATGTATTTTATTTCCTTTTAATTATAAATGTATTTGTTCTTCCAAATATGTTAATATCGCCTCAAAAGCTGTATGTTCATGATAAAACTGCGTAGTCACTCTCAATAGAAATAAATTAATTGGCATCTCTCAGAATTATTCTATGGGATAATTTCATCCGCTAGAATTTTTATATGGGAAAATTGCACCAGTCCGAATTTTTCTAAAAGCAAAACAGTTTTAATAAAATTTTTTTTAAAGAAAAACTACATTAGTTAGAATTTTTCTATAGAAAGACTACATTATCCAGAATTATTTTATAGAAAAACTACATAAGTCAGAACTTTTCTATAGAAAATCTATGTACGTCAGAATTTTTCTATAGAATAACTACATTAAACGAAATTTTTCTATAGAAAATCTACATTATACAAAAATGACATCGTTCAGAGCGATGTAATTTTTCTATAGAAAGTTTACATCGTTCAGAATTTTCCTTTAGAAAATCTAAATCGGTAAGAATTTTTTTGTAGAAAATCTACATCGATCAGAATTTTTCTATAGAATATCTACATCGGGTAGAATGAAAAATGACAACCGTCAGAATTTTTCAAAAAAAAAATTACATCTGTCTAAATTTTTCTATGGAAAAATGACGTATGTCTACATTTGTCTATAAAAAAAATACATCTGTCTACATTTTTCTATAGAAAAATTTCATCTGTCTACATTTTTCTATAGAAAACTCACATCTGTCTAAATTTTGCTATATAAAAATCACACCTGTCTAAATTTTTCTATAGAAACCTCACATCTGTTTAAATTTTTCTACAGAAAAATCACATCTGTCTAAATTTTTCTATATAAAAATCACATCTGTCTAAAATTTTCTATAGATATGTATATTACATTGTTCAGAATTTTTCTATAAAAAAATTACATCGTTCGGAATTTTTCTGTAGAAAAATTACATCGTTCAGAATTTTTCTATAGAAAAATTACATCGTTCAGAATTTTTCTATAGAAAAATTACATCAATCAGAATTTTTCTATAGAAAAATTACATCTGTCTACATTTTTCTATAGAAATTTCAAATCTGTCTAAATTTTTTTATAAAAAAACTCACATCTGTCTAAATTTTTCTATAAAAAAAATTAACATCTGTCTAAATTTTTCTATAGAAAAATTACATCTGTCTACATTTTTCTATAGAAAAATCACATCTATCTAAATTTTTCTATAAAAAAACTCACATCTGTCTAAATTGTTCTATATAAAAATCACATTTCTAAATTTTTCTATAGAAAACTCACATCTGTCTAAATTTTTCTACAGAAAAATCACATCTGTCTAAATTTTTCTATAGAAAAATCACATCTGTCTAAATTTTTCTACAGAAAAATCACATCTGTCTAAATTTTTCTATTAAAAAATAATAGCTGTCTACATTTTTCTATAGAAAAATCACATCTGTCTACATTTTTCTACATGGCATTCTATTCTACAGAAAACTCTTCACTGATAAAATTGTTTTATAGAAAAATCATAACTGATGCAAATTATCTACAGAAAATTAAGGGCTGGTACATTTCTTTAATAAAAAATGTAATATCTGATGTAATTTTTTAATAGAAAAACCATGACTGTTATAAACAATTTCACAAAAAATCTTTTTATAGCACACTGTACTCCTGGAAAAGTAAAACACGTCTGGCAACATTTTTTAATTCTGCCCATTACAAGCTGTAGCTAAAACAGCTGTTTAAAAAAAGCAATATAATAATCAACATCTTTAAGTGTTAAAATAATTATGAAAATCTATATTATTGCATTCTTTCTGATTATATGTAAGTACTTATTACAATAACACATAATTTAAAGAATTAGTTAAGAAAGCAACAGCTTTATGAAGTGGGAGTTATTCTCTCAAGCAGAACTTTCAACAGCTGCAGAACTGTTACAGAAAATATTAAACAAATTTTATTCCAACAGCATTATGTACAACAGCAGCGAATGCAGCTACAAAGAACTCTTTGTTTGGAAGTTTCTATAAGATATTTGATTTTCTACAAAAGGACAATGCCAACAATGGCATTAATACAACAAAAACGGTGGAAGAAATGACTGTGGATGAATTGGGAGTGTCAAGAGGACAGTGTCAATATGATTTCTTGCATTATATCAGTTACAAAGATGCTAATCAATGTCAAATGGACGATGAATTCATATTGCATTTACTACCCTCCTCAACTGCTGCTGAAAGTACACGCAAACCACCAATAATGGTCAAATGTTTACCGGAGCATCCTTCGATTGTTAATGGTACAAATACATTTCGTGTTATGGAAAGCGTACAGGAGATAGTGGATTTATTAAAACCCATTGGCAATAATACAAAGCGTTATCAGCCGGGTAGCTGTGTATTGATATTTTTCTTTACGCCCAGTTGTTTTACTTGTTCATTGGCGGCCATAGCAATAAAAGATTTGCCATATGCGTTTAAAACAATTCCCGTAGCTGCTATAGACGCCTATAAATTTCCTAGTTTTAATACAGAGTTCGGTATAGTAGCCTTGCCAACATTAATGCTATTCCACCAAGGCAGGCCAGTAGTTAAGTATCGAGCACAAGAATTTCTTAACTCATTTATAACTCGCCATACCGGACTTAAGCCAGCCGAAGTACCTAAACATGGCAATCCTTCGCCGCTGCCAATTAAAGTACAGCATCAAACAGATTATATTTTAATATTAGCTTGGATATTCATTCTCTGCTGCGCTGGCTTCTATTTCTCAAAATCACAATTATGTAAGCAAATTGTGGAAATGATTAAGCGAAATTGGAGAGAATCCGAAGCTCAATTAGAACATTAAGGAACATTATTATACGTATATTAAACAACAGATTTTCTAAAGCTAAAGTAAAACATAATTTATTTATAAAACTTAACACCTCTTGCTTTCTAAATACTTCGCTTCGGTTAACTCTATTAAAATTTAGTTGAAAATTATTAAAAACAAAGGTGCATAGATAGATATATGGAGTTCAAGATTTCACATTTCCCATTAAAACCTTTAGATCCCAGGGCTTACTGCATAATTCGAATGGAATGAAAAATGTAACGAAATCGTACATTTTGTAATACGACTAACGTATTATTAGGACTTTTCCCTTTCGTTAATGCAACTGTGTAGTTCGAAAACGAATGACAAGCAAGTTAAAAACGTTGAATGTAATTCGAAAGCATTGTAGTTAACGAAAAAATAAATTACATAATGTAAGTATTTATTAAACATCTTTTTTCTTTTTTAAGATCTTTTTTATATATTTTTTCTTCTCAATATTTCGCTTTCCTTTGAAAAGCTTCTTCAGAAAAAAATTTTTTATATTATTGAAAACAAAAAAATTATTAACAAATTCATCGTTTAAAAAAACTATAAAAATTATGTAAGTATTTATGTAATAAAACCTTTAAATGAAGATTAATTTACTAAAAAGAAATCAAACTCCACCAACGCAGCTTCAAATTATAGCGAAATTTTAATCTAAGCAGTTGTGGGAAAAACTGTCTTTAGATTTAAACGCTGCATTAACAACACACGATGTAAATGGTTGAAAAAATTAATTAAATTAAAGTTTTTAATAAATAAGTTAATTTTTGTTTTCAATATTTCGCCACAACTTTGTGTGGCATCTTCAGGAAAAGAAAAAGCGAAAATCAAAACTAACTTAGTTTTTTTATATAAAGATCCTGTGCTTGAACAAAAAATTCTTTAAAAAAAATTAAAAATATCAAATAATTATAGAATTTTTAATAAATAATTTGATAATTATAATTTTCTTAATAAGGTTTGGGAAGATTTTAAAAATAATATACAGAATAAATGCCCTCGCAAGCAAATAAGCATTTCAGGAATAGGTGGTGGATCCTCCTAGCGTTGCTCCTGCATCTTGTGTGTTGAATTTGGCATTTTAGTAAAGTGTTGCCAAGTTTTATCACAATTTGATTCCTTTTAATGAAATGCAACTCTGCATTATACGAACTTCTTTTTTTTCGTTCGGACCAGTCCTCAGGGGATGACCCCTACTCATGTAATGCATTGTACCAAAGATTATAGAATTACAAAGATGTTGCACTGCCATACATTGTTCTGCCACTGCTAAATTATTGATGGGATTTTCTGAAAATCCTCTTGTGTACGATTAATGAGCGAAATTTCATCAACGGAGAGCAAATTACCAAAATATAAATAAACTCTCAGCAAAAGCAATTCATACTTACGAACATTGTTTATGTGTGTGTGTGGGTATGTGTGTTTATGTTGTCAATATTATGCCCAACAAACAAAAAGGTTTGCTTTCAGATAAGTGCATATGAAGTAATTAAAAATAATATTATGAGATCAAGCCTTTTCTTAGTTCACTAGCATTAATTTCTTTTCACTTTGTAAGCAAAAAAAAAACAAAACAACTTCTAAACTTAGCCTTAAATAATAAGCTAAAATTATATACTATAAATACGATTATTAATAAACAATGAAAATCAACGTTGTTATATTGTGTTTGTTGGGCTCTACAAATTCGAGTGGTATTATTGTATACAAAACTAATTGGATCTTCTGTGTTGCCGTAGCCAAACCATACAGATTTTTTATTGTAAAAATAAAACAGCATCGACTGTCGACGAACTTTGGAAGCCTTATTAACCAATATTTTCATTAAGGCAGTGTTTGCTACATTTGTTAATTTTTGTTCTTTTAGGAATATGACAAAAAAGTAAATGGTAAGCCCTTCTTCTAGTTAATTTATGTTTGATTTAGCGTTATTATACTTTAGCACTTGTTATACTGTATTATCACAAAGTAGGCTTAAAATTTTTATAAAATATTTTAGTGTCAAAGCTATAGTCTTCGGAGGTATTTGAAAAAAAAAATATTTAACTATATTATGCAAGTACAAGTTAGGAAGAGTCAGGTAGATACAAGGATTCTTAACTTACATAGAGTTAACAACGTTCTTATGTATGAGCATGTTTTCTGCATTAATAAATATTATGTAATGTTCTTTTAATGAATGTAAATTCCCGTAGATCATAAACATGATAATAAAATATAGTTGTAAAAAAGATAATTAGAAAGACATTACTCAAAGCAAAGCAAACATTTATTTAGCTTTAAGTATTACTGAGGTGTAAGGAATAAAAGTATAAATAGAAGTGTAAATACTTTCATTCAGCAGTTCATATGTAAACAGTTTTTAACTTACATAGTTAAAAAAATAAATAAAATAATGAATAGAACAGAAAAAGTTGAGTTAAATAATGCTGTGAAAAATAAAGTTTCCAAAGAAACAGGTAATAAATGTTCTCTGCCACAGTGTAGCAGATCGAAAAGAAAATTTCCTGAAATGAAACTTTTCTGTTTTCCAAACACAAGCTCACCATTATTTAAACAATGGCTAAAAAAGTGCAATTTTGCAAAACAGTTTGTGGAAGAAACTACTTCCCTTTTTTTATGTGATAGGCTCTTTTCGCCTGATTTAATTGGTAAAAGATATTTACATCGAGGAGCCGTGCCAACATTATACTTAATTGATAGTGCTGAGTCAGAAAGTATTGAAAAAGGCAACTGCTCTGAAAATGAGAATACCAACGATAACTTTTTTTGAAGTCCGTTACGTAAGCGAAAAAGATTCGAATCACCGCCACCTTTATGCTCAAACTGCCTTAAAAGTTTAAAAAATGAAAACTTTTATAGAAAGAAATTTTTCGACATGTTTAAAAGACTTAAGAGTAAAACTCAACAAAATCGATGTATGAAGTCGAAAAATGAAAACTTGAAAAAAGATTGAAGGCATTAGAAGCAAAGTTAAAAGTAAAAGCCTCTCTTGAAAGTGAAATTGATAAACTTGGTATCAATCGTAATGAAAAAACATTCTGCAGAATTCTAATGAAGGGAAGCAGGGGAACAAACGCTCGATGGGAGGATTGTGAAAAGAATTTGTTCAAAGCATTTATTATAGATCAACCTCTACGTACTTGTTCTTGCGTAATATTTTGAAATTGAACCTTCCAAGCAGATATTAAGAATTTGCAGCCAGGAAACAATGTTTGCATATATAATGTTCTTAAGAAAACGGTTTTAAAGATGAAACCTCTTCAAAGAGAGTGCATTTTAATATTTGATGAAATATCAATCAGAAGAAATTTAAGTTATAATGATTGTGCAGATGTTATAGATGGAGTAGTTGATATAGGATACGAGCGAACAAATGAAATGGGTTCTCAAATTGGTGTTTTCATGATTCCTCTAGAATTATAGAAAATTGGAAATTTGTGCTAGTTCCATTAAGGGAGAAATATTGAAAACACTTCTAATATCAAATTTATATGTCCAGTTGCATGTGATCAAGGTCCAAAGGTTTTAACTCTCCGAATGTATCAAAAGAACTTTCTTCAAGCCGATATTTCATTGGATACATAGCGCAACGAATATCATGCACCAAATGTAGAATGGATACAGTAAAACCTGCACAAATTCTAACATATCCATCAGAAATGTATATCCACACAAAAAACTATGAAAGTGACTCAGATTTTGGAAGTTTATGTGCACCCGCCAACCAATTTTTCGAAGTTTGTAAAATTCATATAAAAGTTTTTGAAAAGCTTTTTTCTGCCAATAAGGCAATGAAAAATATTAAAAAAGTCATAGTTCAGCAATGCATAGAATGTACTAATAGTACAATTTATTCCTTTTGGTTTGACGAGAAGAGTGCTTGTTACAATCATAGGCTGGAAATTTTAAATTTGCTTGTAATAATATTACTAAGAAAGCATTCTGCCTGGGAAACTTCCCAGTATAAACCAGCACATATTGAAAAAGTAAAAATTTTAAAACACAAATTCGAATAAAAATTAAAAATCGTACAAAATATTTACTATTTTTACATATCTTTTATTTTACCTCCATCATATTAGATCTTATACCGAAAGTTGTGCGCGGTTGAATTAACTTTAAAAAATAAGTAAATAACAGCATCATGACTTCGGTGTAAACGTAAATTTTTTCATTCATACAACAATAAAGTAAGTATATTTGCCCTACAATAACGAAAGGAATCATGTTCGTTTTCTGTTAATGTTGAACATCCACACAAGCTGTATGCTGTGAACATTAATAAAGTTGCTAGTAAACCTAATTCGTTTTTAATTTAAAAACAGAATTAAAAACAAAAATATACCTAAAACAATACACGCACACCCAAACACAAGTATTCATGGAAAGCATATGTATGCATACATGAATAAACGTGTGTTTCTGTGCATAAAAAGTAATACTCTCTTTTCTGTTATTGGTTTTGCTCAATGCAAAGACAGTATTCTCTGTTTACCCTTTACACTTTCCCCCCTCGTCCATTGATGCTTAAAATTTTTGTTTATGTAAAATGTTCGCAGTGCAACATCTTTATAATTCTATAATCTTTGATTGTACCATAACTAGGAAATTAGGTTATGGGAAATAGGAAAGAGGGAGTAGTGTTTTTGGACATTCGATTTGAATGTTCCTACATTGAAAGTGGCAGGAAAGACCTCTGGAGGAAGTTTATTCCACATACGAACTGTTCTGCTAAAAAACAAATTTTCCCTGTATTGCGATTCACTGACTATTCGACCACAAATGGATGCGCTCTCAACGAAAATCGAGTCAAACAAGTTCCCTAATTAGAGCACTTACCATTGTGTTAACGATAAAACAGTGAAATACAACCTACATTGCGTCAATGCTCCAGGTAATCAATAGAGTTGGATACCCTACCGAACGCGGTCAGGCAACTCCAAAGTAGACTTTGGGCAAGCGACCCATACATGAGAATTGTATTCCACCGTTGGACGGATATAGGTGATATAAATAGTACGAACATCGGATGCAGTGAATTATCTCTTACATCGATTTGGAAAGCCAAGGCACTTCAAAATTTCCTTAGAAACCTAAAAAATGTGTTTAGTCTGAATTTTCATCACAAGAACATAAAGAGCTCCAGATTCCATAAAACCTATATCACCCATAGTAACAGGTGCAGCACAATTTCCGAACACAGATCTATGCGTAAGCAGGTAAAATTGCATCTTCGGACATTGAAATCTAAGCGCAAACAATCGCAATTTGTCACAAACCAAACTTAAACTCATTAAATTATATTCAATTCACTTTTTCAATTTGAAAGAAGTCGGAAGGAGTCAAAATTTTTAAACGCTTACGTTATGTAAACGTTAAAAAAAACTGAACACTTTTAAGGTGTTGTTGTCTAATGAGTTCTCTTTTCAGGTATATAGACATAAATATAAAGCAGTTATAATTAAAAAAACAATACTATTTAGATGGCTCTTCATTTTCCATTTATTATTAATAAATATTATTATAATAAACACAAATCAAGAAAAACAAGCTTAAAGTTGACCTTGCACTATTAACCACTCCTAGCACATTTGTAGAAACAATTGCATTGATTGACTTGATGTACAAATATGTAACGGTGCTTTTCTCTAACGCAAAACAATATCACACGTCTTTGTTTTTAAGCATTTAAAATTAAAAACAACAACAGCAATAGTGAAATGTCACTTTGATTTACATCTATTTAGCACAGAAAAAGCTGTCTGTCATTTGACAGATGTACTATGGGGTTTAGCGCTAGAATTTTTAAGGACTATAATGCCTATATCATTATGATTAATAGCCAAAATATTAACAATTTTGAGAGCAAGCTAAATGAATGCTTTAATTTTACCTATTTCAAATAGCCGGTTAAACTAATGCGCCAGCAAAGAAAAAGGACATTTTTATTTCATGTTGAATTTTATTTAAATTGTTATTTCAAGAAACGTTTTACATATACTTTTTTCTGTTTGTCTTTCTTCTTTTTATTTTTGTTTTGTTCTTCTTTTTAAAATTATTACTTTTTATTTTTACTACTAATATGTTATGATGCGTTTTTTAAGATTAAATATAGAACTAAAACTTTAATTGTATTTATTTGATTTAAATTAAAGAAAAAGACTTGGAATTCAAATATATAAAAAGGAAAGCATGTTAATTATTAAACAAAAAATTTGTTATTACAAGAAGGCAATGGAAATTTTATATAAGAAAATATGTAAGTTCAAAAATAAAAGAAATAATGGGGGGGGGGGGGGAGGGGGTGGCGTGTTTGTATTTTTCATAAATTGGAATTTTTGTATTAAAATACAAAATGATTTTTTTTTTGTAAACAAAAATTATATGCCAATCTGTGCTTATTGATTATTTGGAATTTAATTTGCTTATGTTAAGGTACGGTCAGATATGTTCAAATGTTTAACCAAAAAGCATTAACAACATTTTAACGAACTTTATTCAATCATTGTATATGAGACGTCTTCTTAACAAATGATTTGATAAGAAAAAAAATTGTTTACAACAGTTACATTACGTTACGCTTAGTCTTTTTGGTTTAATATTTGGCACACTATTCTCTGCTGACCGTAATCTTTAAACAAATATTCAAATTTTGTTGAATTTACAAACTGACTTTAATATTGTTATAAAATTCATGTTTAGTAGTAGAGTTGGGGTGGTAGTAGTAGTGTGTGTTTATACTTCTTTCATGTATTTGATTTTTATTTGTTTTATGTTTTAGGTGTTTTGTTTTTTGAACCCAACTAAATAATAACCTCACTTAACACAATTACACAAAAAAAAAAAATACAAAAAAAAAACAACTGACTGGTCTTTTTTGCGTCTTCTGTTTACTTGGAGTTCTTATCTTTCTCGCTCGATGCTTTAGAAGAAGATGTTGCAGCTGTTTTATTATTTGAATAAGCAGACGATGATGCATGCTTTTTTACCGGATGCTGTTTAGAGCGATGCTGATGTAAACGTCTGCCGGCCGATGTATTATAGGGATGTGGATGTACGCTGTAAAATTCGAAAAGCACATTCATTAATTTTACTTTTTTTTTACTACAAATATTCAAAAATATATTCTAGTAAAAAAGTTTATATAATGTTATATATAGAGTGTTCTTTATAGAGGTATAAAACTTTGAAATAGAAAAAAAATGACTTTTTCAAATTGATTTGAAATTTACTTTAATTAAAATATAAATTTTCTGCGCATTACAATCTAAATACGACTGCTGGCATATGACCATCATGGCTGGCTAAGGACGTAGTGTACTAAACTGGAGGTTCAATTTTCGATGATTTTTCTTTTCAATATTATATACCGATATCCTGCAAGTGGTCAATTGTAATGACTTCACATCAAATCCTCACAGAAATTAATCCAGTGGCTTTTGGAGGGCAATTCGAAGGATGCGAAAGGTGATATTATGCGTTTACCAAATCAAGTGTGGTACAAGATGTGTGACATGTTAAGCCGTCTTGTTGAAACTACAGCTCCTGTACATCATGGGTTTTCAATTAAAAAACGAAATACTCATGAATCCTAGGGGGCTCCTATAGCTATCGCCATTCATGGCTTTTAAAGAAGTACAGACCAATGACTCCACCAGTCCATTAAGTACACCAAACAGTTTCGTTTTTCTGAATGTAACGGTGTCTCAACATGTTCTTGGAGATTATCGTCGCTCCAAAAACGTCGGTTTTGCTTATTAAGGCGTCCATTCGATTCGCTTAAACAAAAAATCGCTTCTTAATATTGGAATCCCATTCAATTTTGTTACGGGTGCACAATTTGCAAGTGTTATTTAGACTGACGCCTATTCAAATTAAAATGCCAAAACCAAAATAAACCTAAATTCTTTGACAGCTGTCAAAATGGCTGCCAGTTAAAAAAAGTGTTGCTAACTTAAAGTTGTATACCTCTATAAGAAAACATCCTTAATAGATATCTGCATAAATATGTATATTAGAGTAAAAAATTGAGAACAACAACAAAAAAAATTATAAAATAATCAAGAATAATGAGAAAAATTAAATAAGATTAGAAAACGTTTTGTAAACAGGATTGATATGAATTTACAGTAAAAAAGAAAAAAAAGTAGGAGGATGATACGATTATGTTAAGTGAATAGTATTTTAAATTAATCTACATTAATTATGCTAAATTCCCTTAAACCTAAATACTTTATAATATTTTTATAAAATATTTATTATTCAAAAACATGAAAACATGAGAAGCATATCCATATGGCCAGTACGCACGCTATTGCTTATGCAGCTCATCTGCATTTTATCCAAATTTTGCATAGAAAACTTAAGAATCGTATATCTTAAGCCAAATTGATTAAATGAGAATTTTATTTAATCAGCAAAGCAAAAAAAGTCGTTTATACAGAAACACAAAAAACATTTTCTATAAATGAATTTCCATTTTGAAAGTCATTCTCATATTTTTTGTTTTGAAAATTTAAGGAAAGTAGAAAACTTAAATAATTGTTCGAATGTCGCCACATGCACATGCAATGCAAATTAACGTAGATTAACTTAAAAATAATTCTAAATGAAAAAAGTATTATTTACAACAAATGCAAATAATAATAAAATCATGCATTTTATATTATGTTTTCTTTCGTTGAAATTATTATTCAATTCTATAATAGATAAAGTTATACTCCTTTTTGTAAACTGGTTTATTACCAAACAGACAACTTAATGTGGACATAGGTGTTTTTATTTCCTTTAGGGAAATGAGATGAAAGAGAAATTTTTTTTTACTTTTGCATGACTAGTTTCAATCAACAATTTTTTTCTAGCTTTGGGATCTTAGTTGCGGCTAAATTAATAATTGTCACAAGATTAAAAAAATTAAATTTTAAAATATCCTTTAATTCACATTTGAAATCTGTCAAAAATTTATCCATCATCTTGAGTTTATTCTTCCATAGGGAAACCCTTACGCGTTATCGTACTATAGTATGTGAGAAATTCTTTAAATCTCTTAAAGGAAAATAAATAAAAATAAATTGAAAGATGTGCTTTAAAGAACTGCTTAAGGCTTTTAGGGTTTAGACACAAAATAGCACCAGTTTTTTAAATACTTATTCCAAAACAGTTTTTATAATTAAAATATAATAATTATGGCAAATTATTATTTATTTTTTTTTAACAAATTGTTTTCTAAAACAAAATAAAATAAAAAATTTTGTTTAAGATGATTTAAATTTTTATTGTCTTACGAAGAGGAAAGAAGTTCGTTAATTCTTAATGACAAATGATATCTGGCTAATGTCCACCACAACCACGCTGACAGATGTCGATTCTTCAATCTAAGTTTTTAGTCAATTTTTGGCAAAATGGCGATGCTGTTTCGTTAATCACATGATGGATTTTAAGCTGAAATTGATTCGCTTGGCTCTGTCGTAAAGACTCTGTCCTTAACATAGGCCCTCACGAAAAATAATCCAGTGGTGTTAATTCACACGATCTGGCTGGCCACTCAACTGCTGATTGTCATGAAACTTGGTTTGAAATAAATTGATCGTTTGATTGGCTGTGTGACATGTGGCACCGTCTTGTTGAAACCACATGTAGTGATATCAATGTTGTCAATAATAGGCCAAAATTGACTTGTTAGCATTGACCGCAGCATTTCCAGCCTCATCGTCGAAAAAACGGCCCAATCACACCCACAGACCACATAGCGCAACATATAGTAACACATTGAGCAAATCTACGGCGATGTGAATGGTCGGTCCTCACGCGAATTCGCCATGTGGTGGTTTCGGATAACCCCATTTGTTGAGAGCATCGAGGAATTGACAAATTTGGATTTGCTTCCACACTCTCACTCAAAGCTGCTATGTTGTCAGTTGAATGACCAGATCGAACACGCATTGATGTTCGCACATTTTGTATCCAGCCTGTCGACCCAAATTTAACGACCAAATTCTTAATAGCGGTCTCAGAAGGACGATTATGTTATCCGAAAATATCACTAATTTTTTGAAATGTAAATTTAACAAAGCCACCATTTTTCGTGCGAAATTTAATTCAATATAACAATTGCCAATACATCTACTACGAATACGTCAGAAAACTAAATGTCATGTTGTTGATGCTGCCACAATTTAAAAACAAATTTCCTGTTAAAAAATCCGATACCAGTAATACACAACCAAGTTGATCCTTACAAAACTACAAATTTGAAACAAAAATATAAAAACATTAAATTCAAAATTAAATGATGACAATTAATTAAATTTTTTTTCTCCTGCGGAATTTAAAGCTTTTTCTTGGGAAAAATATTCCATGTAAAAGGAATTCCTAGGGGAAAACTTATGATTGGGCTGAATAATAATATCTGTAGCTCACTTATTTTACCATTAATCATTATAATAATGACTAAAATAACAATAGAATAGAATTCATTCACGTCGACAGTTTCGTCACTTCTTTGTCAGTATTCGCATTTAATCAAAGTCGCCCATGTTATGTTAACATTAACATGTTATCCATAATTCAAAAGAAATATTTGTTTATGCCTATAGATAATGTGAAAGTTGAATTAATAATTAATAAATATGAAATTCCAAAATTAGGAGAAAATGCAAAGACCTTAATAAACTTCCAGAAAGCTTTAACGCAAAAGTCTTTCATTTTTTATTTTGCCAAATAGCAAGTAAATAAATGAAAAAAAAGAGTTTTTGAATATTCCAAAAATCGAAAGTGTTAAAACATTCGGTATCACAGGTTTATGGATTACTTTTGTCTATATAAAATGATATTTGAATTGATTCTTCATCGATTCTTCAACCTTCAACGAAAAGTGGTTTTATAATCACCATTTATTTCAAGTAAGTTAAAGCTGATTCTTGGTACAGGGCCCAGCTAAATTTTAGAAATAATTTAATGATTGATTTAATAATTAAATTAGAAGAGACACTGGACGTTTTACAAAGAGCAAGCGCTGTCCGCTCGCTCGTCGGCAAATTTGAATTAGGCGAAAGAAAAAAAAATTCGAATTTAAAATTCTTTAAAAGGGCAGTATATCCTGTCTTTATTGGATGCCATGGAAATTAAACTCCTTGAATGATACCTTCTGCATTAAATTCGTCGCAGTTACTTCTAGCAGCGAAACTAACAATTCCTTTTTTTTAAATGCTATAAACTACTCAGCTTCGGCTGTGTGGCACGTAGCGCCGTCCTGTTGAAACCAAATGTTGCCAATATCCTGCTCTTCAATTTTTGTGAACAAAAATTCGTTCAACATGGCCCGATAACGATCGCCATTGACTGTAACGGCCACTCCTGAAAAATGGCCCTATTATGCCTCTGGACCATAATCCGCACCAAACTGTGACTCGTTTTGGGTGCGTCGGCTTTTCAATGTATGCGTGCGGGTTTTCTGTGCCCCAAATGCGACATTTTTGCTTGTTTACATACCCGCCAAGATCAATGAGCTCCTTTCATCTGAAAAGATGATTTTTTTTTGCCAAATCGGCATCTTCTGTAAGTCGATCGCAGGCCCACTTAGCAAAGCGTTATTCAAGCCTATACACAACCATATTCGTTCAGCGGAAGGATAAAACTAATTATCTGTCAAATCAAACATGTGCTAAGTGTTACGATTCACGAAATAAGCACTAGTTGAAAAAAAAACGTTAGATGGCGGATCATATATATGCTTCCTCCTGTCGCCTTCTGTTATAAACTGATTTTTTATTTTACACTAAAAACTACCTAAAAATAATTGATTTTTATTACATTTTAAATTAATGCCCACATTCTAGAGTACATTTTTAAAAGCTTATATTTTGCCCACCATGATTATCTTTTATCGCAATCAATGTCAATGTTATTTTCCCCCAGACTTGTCTGTAATTGTTAGAACATAGACGTCTCTGAAATGATTTTGCTAGTAGTTTTGGGTTTAATTCCAGCCCCGCATTTGAAACTGGCTTTCGGCGTTATTTTTTTTAAAATAAATTGTATTCGAAATTTGTGTCCAAAACAAATTAATGAGCGTTAAGTTAACAGCTAAGAGAACGAGTAGTACAGAGTACATCCTGCAAATATGAAAAATATTATTATTTTTTTTTAAACTTCCATTAACATTTCGCCTGAAATTATTTTGAAACATTAAAAAAAAAATCCGATGATAATGAAATATCAGACATTTTCTGTTAACAAATCTACAGCTACCAACCATCCCATAGTCGCCGTCATCCTTTACAATGCTTAATGTTCCTCACTTCACATTCAAACGTTTGGCAAATTTGTTTGTGACTTTTAAATCGCATTACAGTGCACTCACACATAAGCAAATGTCCCTCCAAGAAGTACGTCGTCAGAAATACATATATCGAGCACTATAAATCATTTTTACCCTGTGAGGGAGTATTCATTCCAGTGTTGAACATATTTTAAATTGTGAAGTCAAAAACTGAAACTAATGACAACGAAACGAAATAATAAATTGGACAAAATTATTTTGAAATGTATACAAAAATCTGAAGCGTGAACGGTAGACACAAGAACGTTGTTTTTTTGAGAGGCGCCTGGTGTAAAAGGTGGTCGATTTTAAGAAGGAAAAACTCGCTCGAAAACGTTGTTTTTGATTGAAGCGTAGAAACATAGGTCTTTGCCGATCTATATGATTTAGGCTGTAATTCAAAATCCCCTTGAGTAAACATTTGTGTGTGGAGAAGGAATGGATGCTGGGGTGCTATTGTGCTATTTGTGTAAAGTTGATGGAATATTATAGCGCGTTTCATTCTACGCAAACAATCCTTATTTGATTTTTATAAATGTTTTGTTTATTTTATAGCGATCAAGTCGGGCAAATTTGAGGTTAGGAAGTAAATTGCCTTAAAACAACACACTCTTTTTTACAACTGCGTAATTATTGATGCCAGTGGAAAGCAAAAATATGGTAATTAACAATTAAATATGATGCCGGGTATATGTTCAACTCTACAACATCGCCAGACGTCAGGCTCTTTTCACAAAATATTTGAGCACATTTTGTAACAAAGCTTCGCTTATCTCGTCCATGCAGCGACGAATTCATCTTAAAGCTGATGCCGCCTGACCACAAAGCGCACTATAATAACGTCACTTTCTTTGCACGTAATGCTTTTTCGAGGACTAGCAGTTGGCAATTTCAGAAGCTCAGCAAACATGGCCGTGCTCCCACTTTTTACTTGAGAACCGGTGACTATTTAACTCCTGTCACCCCACAACAACAACAACAAGCGAAAGCACATCGTAGTAGCCGTAGGATGTGCTGTAGCGTTTTGAGTTTAAGCTACATTACTTCAAGAATCAATTCTTCCACCTTCAAGCTCCTGCTTTCCTATGCGACTGATGCCGCTTTTGACCTTCAGATGCACATGTCAAGGTGGGAAGGTGGTGTTCCACCAATACTGATTACATCCGGGGGGCATACGGTCACCTTCTTCGGATGTAATGGTTTTCCGAGGACAGTTTGTGGATTTTGTAAATCCCATATGGGACAATTTTCTTTATTTGCAAAAGCGCCTAATTGAAATTGAGTGTCATAACTAAAGATGATTTTGTGTAAAATGGGTTATTTTATTTTTAGTTTTTCAAATTGTAAATTCACAAACGTTCGGCGCAAAACAACGGTCTTTTGGCTTTAACTCTTAACGGATTTAATTTTTTTAAGTGTAAAAATGAGGATCCTTATGAAAAACGTTAAGCAATTGGGCATATTATTGCGAATGTCGGTCGACAAGTTTATGTTCCAGGCTCATTCTTAACACTTTGAGGTATAACGGCTAATGTATGCATCACTACGGCGGCCACTAAAACCGTATTGTTTAGGTCTCTTATGATTAACAATAATATGAGCCACGAATTTACCGATTTAATTACGCAAACAATGATCTCAGAAGAGGAGGCTGTTTATCAAGAAAAGCTGCTCCAATTTTACGAAATGATTCAGTGAAATTTTCACCATTTTGATAGAAAAATATTTACATTTAAAATTTTTTGCTCAAGAGTGTGTAACGCTCCGTATTTAAAATTTCCCAACTTTTTATTAAATAAATGTCAAAGTATGAAAACTCAATACTTGACATTTAATCATTAGACATATAATTTAGTTCCTAACCTCAAATTTTTTTTATATTGCGTTTCATTTTGCGTAACGAATCGTTGTATGGTGGTTTTCTCAAAGTGTTTTGTTTGTTTAATAGAGAAAAATATTTTATTTCAAACTTAATAATGTTATTATGTGATTTTAATATTCTTTTTGGCTTCAAAAAAATTTTAATGTAAAAATAAATGTTTATATTAGGCTTTAGTAAGGCGGCTTACGCACAAAGCTTGTTGGTTAAAAATTGAAATTATTTACTTCTCAGGCAACAAAACTCTGGCCAAATGAGGACGTGCTTTAAACAAATAATTTGTTTGCATGAAGAAATATTATATTCGTAATCGGAAATTTTTTAATTTTTAAGAAATTTTTTGTAATGAACTACAGCTGCGGTCAATATAATAGCACCAGCTGCAATATTCTGATGCGAAAGTTGTAAATTTTCACCTGTTTGTTACATGTTACATTTTTTGTGCTATTTTAGAGTGAGCGTGTGTGCATTTATCATTTCGTGCAGTCAATAAAATAGCACCAGAGTAGGCTTTTTTAAAATTTGTTTTGAAAAATTTTGTGATAAAAGAGTAAAAACGGAAGGCAATACAATTTTTTTTGATATACTTTCTATAAAATCGTGTAATAAATAATTTTATAAAAATTGTATAGTTATCGGTCGCGGAAAGCATTGTTCCCCTGAAAAACGTGAAGTAATAAAAACAAAAGGGCAAATCGTATTCTCAAATAAGGCAATTGCTGGGCTGTTTCAATAAAATGATAATAAATGCCCTAAGATATGAGCTAAAAGTTGAATTCCGTGGTAAGAAGCGAGTTTTGTCACCCTTAATAGTAAAACGGTTAGTATGGACGACTGAAGCAAAAATACCTTTATAATGACAGCTACGGATGTACCGGCAAGCGTGGAAACTATTCGCCGCAGACTTCGACACAACAGCCTCAATGCCTGTAGTTCTCGAAAAGTGCCGCCCCTTTCCTCTAAGCATGTTGCCAAACGGATATCTTTTGCTAAAGTACATCTAAATTGGCCAAACGAAAAGTAGAGAAATGAGCTACAAACTGACGAATCCAAAATAGTTCTTTTTGGTGGAAAGGATTCCAGATTTTCATCTTTAGGACGTCACCTAACAGCGAATACAAGCCACAATTCACGGAAAAAACTGTCAAAAATTGAGGTCGTAGTATTATGGTATGATGTTGCTGCTTTTCGTATCAAGATGTGGATCGGCTTATGCAAAAATCCTTGCTGAAATTATGCTGTCAAATGCTTCCTATAAAATGGCGCTGGGTATTCCAGCAAGACAATGGACCTCAAACACACCAGCAAAAAATGACAAAAAAATGGTTCAACGATAACTTTATCAATGTAACGAATGGAGTGGCCTGCACAGTTCCCAGATTTGAAGCGTATAGAAAATCTGTGGACGGACATTAAGAAGCGTGTATTTACAATAAAACCAACGAGCGTTGAAGTTCTTTTTGAGGTTGTGCAGAAAACAAAGAAACAAAGGGCACGCGACAAAGTATAGAAATCCTACAATTAATTTATCTACAAGATATTTATTTTAAGAAAGACCCACTAACTTTTAGCGGATGTGCTATTATTTTGACTATTAGTCCTTGAGTTTTTTGTTTAAATTATAATTTCTTATGATAATAAACCGTTAACGCTAAAGAATTTATTATTTTGTTTTTAGTTGAATCGGCGGCCCCCAACAGTTAACAGATGTAAACGAAGTCAGTACAAATTTGTGCGTTGTGCTATTATATTGACCGCAGCTGTATTTCTTTATTTTCTTTTTCGAATCTTTTCTATTTTTTTTTATTATTAGCTGTTGAGGCCTATAAATCATAAAATTAGCAAGCAAATATTGCTTTTGCGTAGCATTCTTTCAGCAGTAACACATAAAATTGGTGAATAAATTCATTTTTGATAATTGTTTTTTGTTTGTTAAGGTAAACACACAAACCTTGGCGTAGTTGTTGTACTATGACTGTGATGTGTTGGTGTTGTAGCTAACGGCGAAGATTGTGGAGTTCGTATAGGTCTACGTGCTAGGCCTCCGATCAAATGATTGTTCCGATACGAAGAACGTCTTGAAGTTGACATTGGATATTGACTGTCGTCGCCACCGTTTGCCGTCGTAGTCGATGATGTTGGCGCTGTTACTGCCGATGACGAAATTGCAGATGATGCTGTTTGCAATACAGTGGGTTCAATAACAACTTTATTATTTTTGAATATGGCAGACGAGAATGATGACGGTGACGGCGACGGCGATATATTGGTAGCCGAGGAAGTGGTAGACGAAATCAACTGAGAAGTGCTGCTGAATGGTGAATTTTAGATAAAAATTATTGAATTGAAACATTCGTATTTGAAAAAGGTATTTTTAAGTGATATATTTTCGTTTTTGTTGTATTCGAAAAAAACTGTTTTTCGTAAATTTCACTTAATGAATTAATGAATGATTTAAAAGAACATACATACATACATAAAAGAAATTAGAGAATTTATGAAGAGAAATGAATAGGTGAGAAGGGGTAGTGGCAAAAAATTTTTTTTTAATTTAAACAAAAACTAAATAAGAAAATCTATAAGTTATTTAAATGATAATTTTAAATTTTAAAATATTTGTTTTAGCCTACCTCTGAGATTTTGGGATTTTCTTTAATTATTTTAAGTTTTATTTAGTAATTTGATTTTTTTTTTTTTTTGATGTTGTTAAGATTTATTCGCAAGTATTTCGTTAGTAATCTTTTAATTTAAGCGCATTTTAGTTAGAGATTTTATTTAGAACAGAGAGAGATCGCTAGTAGCTGGGAGTGTTGTGTTTTATTTTATTTCTTTATATGCTTTTCATTTAGTTTTTAAGGAAGTTTTATCTTTTTAATCTTAATAATGATATCTGCAAAAAAATCAAATATTTTAAAATTTATATCTTTTAATAACAACATACATTTTTTTTAAATAAAGAATTTTAAATTGTTATGGAATGTATTGGACTCTGTAGACAAAATTCTTATTGTTAAAAAATTTTTTATTGATTTTCATTTTGGCTACAGATCCTTTTAACATTCAAATGCTAACTTTGTGTGCATCTTCTTTGTTTTTTTTTTTCTATCTCATAATAGTAAATCGTTTAAAAAATTAATAATTTAACATTGACTATTTGTAATTAAATGTCAAACAGGTTTTTTTTGTAAGGAATTGGCGTACCAAACTATTTTTTTATACACAAAAAAAGTAATGAAAATGAAAATACAATATAAAATATTTTGAAATTGCAGATTGTGGTAGAATATTCTTATCACTTACCTATTCTGATGTGCTTGAGATGATGGTGACTGAGGTGGCGCTTGTATAGCTGCCATATGTCGACGATTTTGTGAAGATGCTGAAGATGATCTTTGATCATTTTGAACCGTTTCAATAACTTCATCATCGTCATCTATTTCTTCGATGGTGAGAGGCTGTCGTGGTACTGGTGCTGCACCTATAGCCCTTATACCTGCACGTCCGGTACCAGTACGTGCTTTGTTAATAAATTCTCGATCAAAATCTTCAGCATCATCTTCTTCTAAATTAATAAACTCCTGATGTTCCTCCAATTGTCCTGAACGTAAATCTTGTTCCTTTTCTATAATGTGGGCACGATCTCCGATATGATGACCAATTGCCATTTTTTTTACTCCATTAACCGAATCTTGAACAGTGCGACGAGTTTCGCGTATGCCACCTGGTCCAGTTTTTGTGCTGCTAGTAGCCTGATATATTTGTGGCCGGCCATCAGGACCAGACGACATTGTAATAACGGAACTTGAACAAAAGGCTGCGCCACCATTATTGCCAATGTCTGAAATATGAAATTTATTCTTTATTTACTTTTTCTATATAAAACTCGAAACAAAATTGTATTTGTCTTACGTCAGAACACAACATTTGACAATTATTAAAGTATTCAAAAATTTAGCAGGTATAGAAAGTCTAAAATAGTGTTGCAAAATTACCCAAATCGATTAAAACTTTTATATCCATATTTAGTATGTGCAAAGTAAATATTATGTAAGGTGTAATAATTCGGTTAATTCCTTCGTTTCAAACAGAAAAGCCTAAATGAATAATAATTATAGGTAATTTACCTTTTTGAGTGGCATATTTAAGCAAAGGAAAAAATATAAATAATAAATAAATACACAAATTTATTTTTCATTTATTGATTTTGTTTTTTCTTGTTTTTTTTTTGTCTGTAGATGACACCCAATCATGTGGGAAATTCCCATCTTATACATCATCAAGCAATTGATAGGGATGACATCCAAACTGGTTAATAGATTATGTTATATATTTGTTAATTCTTCTAAAGCTATAGCGTAGTATATTTATCGTCAGATTAGGGCCCAAACTCGCTTTTTTTGAAAACTGCGGTTTTAAGTGACAAATATTAAATGGTTTTACAAGCATTCACACTTCACACTTTGATATATCGCACTGGTCCCCCTCTAAAGAGAGTCAATACAAAATTTTAACTTTTTGCTAGAAAAATCTTACATCATTTCTTCTTCATCATTCGCCAAAAAAAATACAAATGCAACGCTCTTCTTGATATAAAAGTAACTTTCAAATAAATAAGTTTTTTTGTTTGGCTTTACTTAAAATTTTGTAAATTTTATGTTGACTCTCTTTGAAAGAACAATATTCGATATATATACGGAGAGAATAATTCTCCATTCTTTATAAGACCAAGGATAGTCTGCTTTTATAAAATACACTTAGCCCATAAAGTCTGCGCTCATCCTAATACAATATTCATTGATATAAAAAAAAGCATGCAAACGTTAAATTAAAATTAAAATTGTTATTACATATATCTTTCTTCAGCTCTATATTTTCAATATCATAAAACAGAATCTCTTTTTCAAATTAAAAAAAAAAAAAAAGTAAATTAAAAACATAAATACAAACTAATTGTAACCACAAAGTGTGCGTTCAGTGCAACTACTTTCCGCAAAACTTCAAGTTATTAAAAAAAACGTTTATTTAATATTTTGTTGGATACCCACGCTGCTTTAAAATTTACTCAGTCTGTTTGGCATGGATTTGACTAAATTTTCTGTTCCCTAAGATGTGATACTCTCCCACTCTGTCCGCAGAACGCTTCGTAAAGTTTCTTTACTTGTTATGATCTGCAGACGAATTTTTTTTTTTTAATATCCCTAAGGTGCTCAATGGGATTGAGGTCGGGTGATTGTGGAGGCGTTTTAAGTTGTCTTAAAGCATTGTACAAGAGCCAAAGCCTGACTACCAACGCTGTGTGCTTTGGTCGTTGTCTTGCTGGAACCAATATGTGGATGATAAATCAAGTGTTTCTGAACTCTGATTTAAATTTCTTTTTAATATGTCATATCGTAAAATCAATAAACTCCAGCAGCCGTACAACTCCATACCACAATCCCACCCGCCACCATGCTTAACTATATCGACTAGATTTTGCTTCTCAAGAGCAGTTCCAGGCTTGCGCCATATTATTTAATGTCTCTTTATTCCCAAAATGCAAATTTTGCTTTTATCTGAAAATATTACTTGTCTCCAAAACCCCGGAGGTCTTTTTTATGTAGGTATTATCAAACTCAATGTGCTTTTGTCTGTTGACTCTGAATATAAATGGTTTTCTATGAGCCACTCTACCATGATATCTTGTTCTTCTTAAAATTTTTCTAGCGATTTCTGCACAGACTTTCTTGTTAAAAGGATCGGCGAATATTTTCAACAATATTTGTGCATGTTATACGACGATTAACCTTTGTCATATTAAGAATTTTGCGTTCTTCTCGTTTGCAAAGTATTTTTGGGCGTCCCGATCGCGGCTTAGAAGTAATTATAGCTGTATTTCTGAAATTATTTACTACCCGTTGAACGGAAGAATATTTTCTCCCTATCGTTTTATTAATTTTTCGGAAACTATTGCCTTCTTTCCACATTTTTATAATTATTTTTCTTTCTGAAACACTAATTTCTCTTCTTTTGGCTTCCATGTTTATAAAATCCATATTTCTTGAACTTTGCTTTTTAAATAATCATTTTAATAAAAGTAAATGCAAACAACGCAAAAATATTTAAAAAGTAACGGTATTATAGGCTTAAATATAGTGAACGCAGACTTGCTGGTTGCAATATTTACGTATTGTTGAACTTAAATCCCGTTATTGGAAAACTAAAGAGATGAATGAAGACTTTTTTGGTTTTTTTTTAGCTTGGAAGTTGGAAATTCATAAAAAAAGAATTTGTTAGTTATTTTCATAATACCAGACTTTATGGGCTATGTGTATATAAAAATGTATACAATTTTATATGTAATTTGTCGTAAATTAGACAATTTTGGCTTCTAGTAGATGTAATTTGTATTAAAAATTTGCTTTTGCTAGCTAAAAGTGAAAGATAAAAAGTACCACACGGCCAGTACAAAAACAAAAACTAATCACACATTTTATATATTTATACATATGTAAGTATGTATTTTGTTAAAATTTACCTGCACTTAATAAACGATTCATGTTGGGCATAGATGGAAATCCAAATAATCCACCCATGGCATGAGGGTTTTGACGTTCCATTAAAGCATTCTGTTGAAAGCCTCCATCAAAGTTAGTCAACATATTGAAGGGATCAGGCATAAAGGAGTTCATTAAACGATTCATTGAACGCATTTGCATATTCATGGCATTCATATGATTTCTAAAATTAAAAAAAAAAACAATAATTAAATTGAAAAAGCAAAGCAGTTAAATCTTAATGCAAATTATAATACTCTGTCGGGTCTTTTGATTTAAATTCCAATTAATAACAGGAAAAATATACAAAATGGAAGATGAAATAAAATAAATTAAAAACTTATGAATTTCTAAAATGTGCATATGTATGTAACCTGAATATTTAAAAACATTTTCTAGAAATTTCTAAACAAATTTACAAATTTTCCATTATTTAAACTATTGATTTTTTCACAAAAATAATTTCTGAGTAGTGTAATGTGAGGGAGAGGGTTAAGTCGTAAAGATGTACAATCTGCTCGCTACATCATATCCTTTCCGTGTTATAATCACATAACACCTATGTATTTGTTTATCTTATTCCACAGCTTTCCTAATTAAATTTTGATTTTCCTTGTAATTAACAAGAAACTTTTTCCACGCCCCAAATACGAAAAAAAAACAATATATTATAGACATTATTAACATACACTATGCATCGCATCTTTAGTTGCCTTCAAAAACTTATAAAATTTTTTCTTCCAAGCTTACCCAAAAATGTCATCATCAAAATCTCCCATTAACGAACCAAACATCGACATTTTAATTTGTTAATTGTTATATATGAAATGTTAAAAAATCGCTTTTTATTGAAATTTTATTTAAATAGTAAGCGTTTACACAATTTTAATTAAATAATTGAAAATTCAAAGAATGGTGTGTTTTCTGCTAATGGCTTTTCTGCGTTTAATTGATATATCGAAGAAAATTCTACAAATTTCATATAAATTGAATGGCGACATATAAAATTATATAGGCTAGAAAGAAATAGACATAGTTTCTGTTTTAATAAGGCGAGATAACAACAGCATTGAGGTTAGAGTCTCGATAACAAATTTAGTAGCTAGAGATAAGGTTCCCAGACTCTTATTATTATTATAGTTATTTCCCTAAAAATTCCTTTGATATTAATCCCATTTAATATCATAAAAATGACCCATTAGGAAAAATTTTTCCCACAAAAATTTTATAAAATCGATGCACGAGTTTTTAATTTCATTGCAACATTATTATATCTAATATAAATAAATAACTAAAATATTAGTTTATGGTCACGAAAGGGTTAAAAAAAAAGGAAATGAACTAATGAATTTCGCAATGAACGGTACTATGTGTGTGCCTAAAAGTTTTGGAGTCAAGTGGGACGAATACACTTCTTGTTAGCAACATTTAAAATAAAACTTTGTAGAAATATTTTATATTTTTTTTTTAATTTAAATAAATATCTGTTATTCTTTTCAACGCTCTTTTTTAATTAATTTAACAATATATATTTTTTTCTCGATATTTCAAGAAAATTTAGTTAATTTACTAAATTAACTAAATTCAAAAAAAGAACTTTCCATTATAAAGTACTTTAGAGAGAGTACCTAATTATTTAAAAAAATACCTTTTTTGAATTATTTTAAAAGAGCCTCTTGTTAGCAATATATTTATTTATAATAACTAAAAAAAAATACTTTTTAACAAAAAAAGTGATTTGCCATGTGAAAAGTGCCTTGTGAAAAGTGCAAAATACCTTTAATTAATAAAATGATTTTCAAATTCGTAAAATAACTGTTTAGTGTATTGTTAAGAATGTAATCTTTGCAAAATAACTCCTAAAAAGCACTCTTTGAGAGGTGAAATTTTAAAAGCATTTTTAAAAAAAAAGTTCTTTAAATCAATTATCTTTTTTCTTAAAAAAAAATTTAATTAAATTGTATATCTTTCTTAATAAAAGCCTTATTTTGAGAAATTACTTTTGGGAAACATCCCAGCTGTAAATGAAACGAAGTACTTAGATAATAACCGATGACGCACATATGACTTCGTAAGCGAAGCATCTAAGTACTTACTATGCAATGCAGCTGTAATCGATGTATAAAATTAGTATACAAAAAATATTTTTCAACATATTTTTATATAATATTTCCTTTTCTTCGATGTTCGTGTAAAAGTTTGCGCTGCATTTCGGTTTGTAATGTGGGCAATTTTGTGGTAAGTATTATTGCACTTTAAGAAATTAAATGCACCCTAATGATAAAATGCATTAACAGTAAAATAAATAACAAATGTTATGAGGTCACATACATTTTACATTAATACATACAGACTTCAAAGCGAACAATGCATTATTCTTTTAATTACAAAATCATTGCAATAGTGGCACCACACGTTAACCATACCTTACATGCGCAAGTAAATTTGTAATCAACGTTGCTTACTACTCCACTTACGATGTAAACTGAATTGTAGTGGCACTTGATGACGTCGTCGCTTACTTTGTAAGCGAGAGCGCACCGATTAAACAGCCTATGACACTTCTATGATAAATGTAAGTGGCGAAATAAGCGAACGAATCACCACTATACTGTGTGTACCCGTTTTGTTGTAGAATGTGCTTCCTGAATTCGATGGTGGTGCTACGATTTGCGTACGTTTGCAAAACAATCGTATGACTGTAGTGCAACAAATATTGCCACTTAATCGTTTTGCCTCAATACGTGACAATCAAAGTTATCGAAAATGAGCCAATCATGTGACCGCGGAGAATTTTATTGGAACAATTTTTAATATTGTGCACCAATTCAGCACAATAAAAATTGGATATGATTGGTGTATTTGCGGTAATCGTGTGATCCAAGCTTTAATTATTCATTAACATTTTTACCCCATTTTATTTTAACGCATACGTATACACAAGATTAGTAGATATCAATAATGATTTATATGTAAACCAACACTTCTTATAATAGGCCTGTTCATTAACTGTACCAGCTAAAACTAGCGGCAAGACAGCCAAGCAAAAATTTACAAAATAACTCTCATTAAAGAAAAAAGAACTATTTAGTTGCAATAACTAACCGCTTAATTTTGGTGATTCTAAGAATGATCCATAAAAGTGAAACATTTTACTGAATTCGGAGTCAATAGTAATGGATGGGCAAATTTGAGATTTGGAAGTAAAGTATCTGTCAAATGATTAAATGTCATAAATTGAGATGTCATCCTTTAACATTTATTTAATAAAAAGTTGAAAAATTTTAAGCATGAAATGTAAAGAATTTTTATTATGAACATTTACTCTCAAAATGGTGAAAATTTATCTACGTTACATCGTAAAATTCAAGCAGCTATTCCTCGTAATCAGGCTTATTCTGAGAACGCTATGCTTTATTTAAACGCTAAAGTCGAGACTTACGGTATTGTTGCTGAGAATAGACCACTTTATAACGGTTGTAGTGATGCAAAGTAATCGCTCTACAGGAAAGTATTGAGAATTTAGCAACATTCGTTCAACTCGTTCATGAATCAAAGTCGACCGAGCATAGTTTGTGAAATAATTGCTTGAAAAACTAAACGAAAACAAGGAATTTTTCAACCAAATCATCTTTAATGATCAGGCTCATTTTCAACTAGAATGTTATGTAAACAAACAAAATTGTCGCATACGGGACTTACAAAATCCACAGGCAGTCGTCGTAAAACCATTACATGCAAAGAAATTGACCGTCGTCGTCGTCGTTAATTCTTTGCGTTACTAAAACAGTTTTTGTGGCCTTAATTGGCCAATGTTAACATTAGTGATCTTTGGTTTCAGCAAGACGGCACCTTAAGCCATACAGTCACCCAGTTATTTCATGATAATTTTCCCGGTCGCGTAATTTCCCGATTTGGCGATGTATGTTTATTGGCCGCCTTGTCTCTGGGTTATTTTTTCTTGGGCCATTTAAAAGACCGACCTACAAATAACTGAAATTCACCGCGGCGCTGCATTGACGAGATAAGCGTAGCTTTATTTCAAAATGTGCTTTAAAATGGCGTGAAAAGAACGGACATCTAACGACATGCTTGTGATAGATATTTGCTTCATATCATATTCTATTATTAAATCCAGTATTTCTTCTTTACATTGGCATCAATAAAACTGAAGTTTTGCATGTCAATCAATTTACTTCCTCATCTCAAATTTACCCACCCTTTTTAATAAATTGGCTTTTTAATTAGAAAAGAAAAAAGGGTTAATTTATTGAGTCCTGAAATCGAAATGACGACACGAAATAAAAGACATCACAAATTTTAAATATTTTACATATGTGTGAACAGAAGTAGCACTTCAGGCAACAATGCCTACTAGTTAGTTAAGTACCGTGCTACATTCTTTAGGAAAGGGATAGAGAAGAGATGTAACAGGTGGTGAAAGTAGCAGGATAATCGGAAATTAACTGTCGTATAAAGACAGCACAACGACCAGTGACTATGCCTTCATCGATGAGCAGCCCCACCGGCAGTCAATTTTTATTTTTGTAGTGAAAAAGAACCAAGATCTTCGTTGGGAATCGAACCCACAACCCCCATACTGACAAGCTAGTACACTACCTACTAGCCGACAGGGGCACCTAACAGCTACAGGGGCATAGCAGCTAATTATTTTTATATAAAAAAATTAGCTGCTGTTATTTTTTATAATTTCCTGAAGAAGCTTTCCACAGGAAAGCGAAATATCGAAAAAAAAGAACTCGTTATAATTTAAAACACCGTTTAAAAGATTAAGATTTAATAAAAATAAAAAAAAGGTCGAATAAAACTGAAAATTTAAAAAAAAATTAATTTTATAACAATAAGAATTAGTGAATGATCGATTTAATCCATTTTTCTACACTTGCTACTGATGCCTTGGATACTTGGGCGGAAAAACAAGTATCACCATAGCACATTATACTATTATAATCAAACCTGGGCAGATAATCAGCACACATCAGTTTTGGATAAATGGCAAAGCCATAGTTATAAACGACATTGACCAAATAGTTAACAATGAGATATAATTCGGTAGATCTTATCACTTGATTATCACCTATATCGCTTTGACTCCGACTCAAAGCAGTCACAACTGTGCCATCTTTAATAGAATTCTGCAAGGGTAAGTTGTCATATTGAATATCAAACGGTAGCCGTGATTCATTATAATTATCCAATTTCAAAATTGCAAAGTCATATCTGGAAGTTTCTTTGCAGTAATTTTCATGTTGAAAGATTTGAATAGCGTTTACAAGAACACCTCCCTTAGTAGTGTCGTTGGATCCCAAGCGTACACTTAAATTGGGATCTGTTGCATCTATTTCTTGAACACAGTAAGCAGGAGTTAAAACATAATGTTTTGCTATCAATGCTCCTACACAAGGTTTCGGCAATTGCAGTGATACCAGTAATGATGTATTGCGTATATCACCTTCATAGCATTCCACAAATGGTTCTATCAAGGAGGCTAGGAACGTTAAATTTAAAATTTTCCAAATGTTTAGTACTTTCATTGCAACAATAGCAATCTACGACTGATCGATTGAGTTCTATAAAACTGTCTATTTATACAGAATTTTTTAAGACGTTTGATATTCTTGTTTATCGTACACTAATAAGCTTCTGTATATGCATATGTGTATGTACAAACAGTATTCTAAAAAATTTTATTGAGATAACACACATTTCTACATACATATTGTAGATGTCTGTAGACAATCTTCTTAATTGGAATATCTGCCTTTTTATTGAAATGTTTGTTGCTTTTTGTCGACTTAATTATTCCACAAACAGTCTTCGAAAAAGCATTCCATTCAATATAGGTGACCGTATGGTGCAGTTTATGCTCAGGCGGCATTATTGGCAAGAATTTTTTGGAATTTGAGAAAGGAAACGCCGTCAGCATGAACTCTCTGCGTTAGCTGATTAAAGTTGATATCATTTGAAGTTTGGTTTCAACATGACGGCGCCACAAGCCACACAGTCCGCCATACAATTCAGTTATTTATTGCATGAAAAATTTCCCGGTCGCATAGTTTCTCGATTAGGCGATGTCAATTGGCCGACTTTTTCTGGTGACTTAACGCCACTGGATTGTATTCTCTGGGCCATTTAAAAGACCAAGTTTACGTGAACAACCCAGAAACAGCTGACGGTCTGAAAGACAAAATTTGAAGATAAGAGAAGTTTTGTTACAAAATGTGTTTTAAGATTTTGTGAAAACAGTAGACGTCTACCAGCGTCCTAGTGGTGAACATTTGTCCGACATCATATTCTATTTTTAAATCCAGTATTTCTACTTTACATTGGTGTCTATAGAAATGTAGTTGCCAATTTATCCACCCTTTAGCTGAATTTTCTTCAATATTATAACAATTTATTTTTTTTTTTCATTTATTTCGAAAATATTCTACAAACAAAAACACAAAACAGCTAAATAAATTTCACGAGCAATTATTGAAATGTCTATTTGTAAAGAATTAATTATTTTATCACTTGCTGTTCTTCTTTATCGTAGGTCAATGATTTTCTGTCATAAAATTTTAACAATTATTTACATTTAATTTCAAGATTTCAAGATTTCAGAGGTTAATTTATTTTCCAAAAAGTTTTACAAAAGGGTATTAAAAAATTAACAAAAATACTACAAAAAATTTAACAAAATATTCTTTACATAAAAAATTATATTCCAAAGACTTCCTTATTCTAAACAAAATTGACACATTTTCTTGGTCATCTCTCGCAAAAAATAATTAAAATTGTGAATTGATTTCCCAAAAAAGGAATAAAAAAAGGAACGCTCTTAGAATCTGCTTAAAAATAAGAAACACTTAAAACTAATAACTTGAAACTAAAAACTTATAACTAAACAAAACAAACAAAACAAGAACAATAGAAACACAAGAAATAATAAAATAACAAGGAATAACAAAAAAAAAAAACAATAACAACAAATTCAAAGTAAAGAAAAATAATGAATTCACAATTAACAAAACTATAACTATTGAGCGGTATTATATACAGTATTCTGAGTGCTTAGAGAACGTAGCCTTCTATGATAAAATAAGAGGTCTGCATCCTCGTAGAGAATTCCAGCCTCTTTCAAAGTTAACAAGTCCATTGGACAGAGATACCGGGACATCCGAACAGTCTCCAAATCACGCGACGCAGAAAAGCACCCCGCAACCAGGGAGTTACCTAAAGAACGTGCGCCTTCCAGGAACTTCACAGCCATTTCCATCATATAGACATCCACCCGCGCAAAATCAATTGCGTTGTAGATTGAACTACATGATGGCCTGCGGAACTCGCCACTTGGTCCTCTATAAGGCCTCAGTCCAAGACAAGCAACCAAAACCTGTCTCTCCTATCTCCTAAGTCTCTCCATCTGGTGAGAAGAAATCCCAAACCAAGCAGGAAAGGCGTAGGAGATGACAGGGCGGATAATTTGGCGATACACAAGAAGACGCACCCTCTTATCAAGACCCCCTCTACGTTTAAGGGCTCCCTGGTACGCGGAGTAAATTCTCTTGCTTCGCTGCAAAATATCGTCAATATGCCGATAACTTTCAAAGTTTTCATGAAGGGTGACACCCAGGTATTTAAGCCTGTCCGAAGTCGCAATCTGTTCTCGTCCGAGAGTCAAACATGGTCTGTACGCTCTACAATTTGGGTAAATATATTTCCGCCTTCCCTTAAACATTACGGCCACGGTCTTCGCAATGTTTAAAGTTAGACCCCATTTTGTAAAATAGTCCGTCAGTATCGTCAAATAGTAATTTAGCCGGTCATTAGTGGTTCTTGCTCTAGCACCTGAAGAGGCAATGAGGATATCATCGGCATATACAATTAAAAGATTCTCCCGTGGCGATTGTGGTATGTCAGAGACAAAGATATTCTAAAGCACAGGCCCCAGTAACGAGCCCTGTGGCACTCCAGCAGAAATCGAACCCTCGTCTGACCGAACATCACCCACGCGTACTCGAAATGATCGGTTTCCTAAAAAGTTGTCCACTATGCGGCAAAGGCCCACACCAAATCCCATATCCATCATCTTGAATATAAGCCCGTCATGCCAAACCGTGTCGAACGCCTTGGCAAAGTCCAGACTTACAGCTATTGTTGGGCATTTTCTATTCAGTCCTCTGGCAATGAAGTCCGTTAGCACCGTCAGCGCATGCGTTGTCGAAAGTCCAGTTCTAAATCCAAATTGGAAGTCTTTTAAAATGTCCTTGTCAATTATAACGTCATTTATCTTTGCCAGAAGAATAAATTCAAACAACTTTCCAAAAGCAGATAGAAGAGAAATGGGTCTATAGCTTCCACATACCATAGGATCCGATCTGGGTTTCAGCACCGGAACGACGAGGGCCGATTTCCACGATTTTGGAAAATAGCCAATATTATAGCAATGATTGAAAACTATTGCTAGAAATCTCCATGCCATAACATTGGTTCTTTTCAAAAAGACATCAGAAATCCCGTCCATACCACAGGATTTTTTATTTGGTCTACGCCTCAACGCATTGCCCACAGATGTAGAGTTAATGAACCCTATACTGTCCTCGCCCGCGCTTGCACCAATTAGGCTACCGTCCGCCGTAAAAGTCCTGCCAAAAAACGTCAAAGGTGTCGTCCTGTCTAAAGTCGACACAACCGCCCGCACATTCGCACCAAATGAATCCAAATGTGCACTTGGACCAGAAAGACCAACCTGAAAGAAACGGGTTGCTAACAGGTTAGCCACTCCAGCACTATCAGAAACAATAGCGCCATTTGCATCCACCAAGTTTCGAATTGCGGGTCGTTTGTTGAGTCCAACGGCCGACTTTACATCGCGAAACGTCCTGTCGTTAAGTCGAATTTTTTTAAGATAATTTGTCCAGTGGTCACGTTCAAAAGCAGCTATGGCCCCCTGTATTATTCTGTCCAAATTTCTAATTTCCGCTTTCAAAATATTCCGTCTACCAGGGTCCTCACACCTATGTGATACCCGCCTTAGTCGCTTTTTCTGGTCGATGAAATGAAGAATGTGTCGAGGCAGCTTCCGCAACCCTCTGCCTCCCGTGGAGACTTTCGGTATGGAATATTCCATAGCATCTTGGAAGGCTCTTTCCATCGCGGCAACACATTCATCAATTTCGGTCTCAGTCACGTTTCTGTCCAAAGGTAGTCCACACGTATCAAGATTTAAAGACAGTCTGCGCGTAAAACTGCGTCTGTTCATATGGTCAAAGTCAAACCTGGTGGACCGTTCTCGCACCAGAAAGTCACTCGTGAAGAATTCTATCACTCCAGCCTTGTGATCCGATTCATAGTCCAATGTCCTTAGGTAGTTCGTACTTTCCGTAGTGATGTCTACTGATGTGAGAAAAAAGTCAATGAAGGAAGAGGACACGTCATTTATTCTGGTCGGCCCGTCAGTTTGCCGAATTTCAACATCAGGGCTTGAGAGAAGAAATTCTCGGAGGTTACGCCCACTCGCGTTCGTAAGTCGATCCCCCCAGTAAGGATGCTTTGCATTGAGGTCAGCACCAATGACCACACTACAATTACGTACCAGTGGCTGCATTTCATCAAAGCATTCCGCAGTGAAAGTCTCACTGGGTTTAAGGTACATTGCAATGGCAATCAAATCCACATTGGCCTGCCTTCGAATACGGACCGCCGTATTCTCAACAGCTCCACTGTGTAGTACGATCTCCTCGCACTGCAAATCATCCCTAACGAGGACAGCTGTGCCTCCCCCTCTTCCGTTCTGGCGGTCACGTCTAAAAGTTCTGTATCCAGTCATGTCAAATATATGGCGAGCACTTAAATGGTGTTCAACCATAAGGAGTACGTCAGGTTTATGTCGCGTCAGGAACAAACTCAGATAGTGTCTCTTGTATCTCGAGACAATCGAGTTGACATTAATGAAAATAATTTTGAATAAGTTATCCATGTTTAAGGGTCAAAAGCATGCCAAGCAACGCTCGGGATCTGTCCTCGTCGTTGTCCAACTGTTGGTATTTCAGCGCGAATCCACCAATCTTGCTCAGACAATTTAAAAGTCCGCCGCCAAAGAAGCGCTTACAGTCCTTGTCAATGACGTCATATTGGGCCATGGCTGCTCCTAATGATATCTCTGTCCTGTCGCACCTTTTCTGCCCTAAAGATTGAGTTTTAGGAAACTCTGGAACCTGGGCAGCACCAGCTGCTGCAGCATACGAAACCCCTTTTCTTACCCCTCCCTGACCAGGAACTCGAGAAATCGGGCCTACGCTCGGCATCTTCTTTGCTTCAAGCCTACGAAGTAGCTCAAGCCTACGGGGACACTCTCTCGAGCTAGCCGCATGCCCCTCTACTCCACAAATCACGCACCTCACAGGCAGCCCCAGCCTTCTCGAGACCTGCCCAGTTACAGGATCAGTTATAAGGGTCTCCGCAACATTCTCTCCGCGAGGAGGCACCTCGCATTTACCCGGACCATGAGATCCCCCACATTTAACGCATCTATAGGGCATTCGGCAGTTCGTAGAAACGTGTCCGTACCGCTGGCAATTGAAACACTGTGTAATGCCAGTACGTCTAAACTTTCTAATATTAACTCGGCATCTCAAGATGTACCGGATAGCGTACAATTTCTCAATGTCCGAGTCTCTTTTCAATCTAAGAACCCACTTATCACCCCCCAATTGACTTAAGCTAACAACGCTCGAATTAATTTGAAGACTATTCAGGTACTCCAATATCTCCTGAGATTTAAAAGAGTCCGGAAGACCCTCGATAACCACCGTGTAAGGGCGGAGGCTTTTTGGAGTATAGGTATAATAATGTACCTTTAACTCCTCAAGCAACACCCTTACCTTTTGATAATCCTCGAGAACGCACACCTCTATATTCGCTACATTCTTCCCTAGCACCCTTACATTAAAATTTTTATGTCCAAGAGACCTATCAATACTATCAATCACACTTTTCACATTAATGTTATGGGTTGTAATAACCGGAATGGACTTAGAATTCTTCTTACCCACCTCCTTCGCTCTAGGCTCCGTGGGTCTTGAGGAAACACTTTGATTTTGAACTTGTTTCGTTCCACTTTTGGCGGCAACTACCTTTTGAATGTTCTTTTTCGGCTCTGAAACATCCTTTCTTGTAACTAAATCCACCTCCACACCATCTTGCCCGTCTATTGATACTAAGCTATCATTGTCTTGAAGAAAAACATTCAGCTTCTTCTTCAGCACATCATTTTCATGCACCAGCATGCCAATTTTTCGACCAGCATCATCCAATTTTGACAACAATATTGAGTTCAACCTCAATATTTCCTCTAAACTGTCCTTCCCTTCCTTAACAGGACCACAGGACAACATCTTTCTTTTTTTGACAGAGGAAGAATCATCCTCATCATCAATTTTTGCTGAGTTACTCATCAGCACAAGCCCTCCGGGCCAACAAAGTTAAAAACAAAAATTACAAAAAACGCTCGTTAAACAAAAAACACTTGCTTGCCTTATAGGCGATTCTCAAAAAATTCAAAATGAGTAAAAAAATAGAACGATTAAAATAAACAAAACTTGAAACTTGAATGTTCAATACGTTTGCTCCGTTCTATAAAACACGTGCTATCAGGTCGAATGCACAAACACGACTCCCCATTTACATTTAATTTCTGTCTCTCACAATTTTATGCCTTTTTTCTGCTTTCTAATTGCCAGTTTTTCCAGTACGTCTAGCTTAGTGCCTGTTTAGACGCTTCAGCTTTTGTTGCTCAACTTTTGATTTTTCCATTAGAAAGAAAGAGAAGGTTTTATACCCCTTCTCTTTCTTACATTGTACGATTTTTGTCGTTGCATTTTTTGGTCGTTCTTTCTTTAAAGTGGCATTCGCGTATACATTTGACGATTTTGTATTCATATACACACAAACTTTACATTTGAAATTACGAATTCCCAGCTGTAAAAGTATACATTACATAAGCTATACTAAGTGGTAGTCAGTGGTGATTCGTTCGCTTATTTCGCCACTTACATTTAATATAGAAGTGTGATAGGCTGTTTAATCGGTGCGCTCTCGCTTACAAAGTAAGCGACGACGTCATCAAGTGCCACTACAATGCAGTTTACATCGTAAGTGGAGTAGTAAGCAACGTTGATTACAAATTTACTTGCGCATGTAAGGTATGGTTAACGTGTGGTGCCACTATTGCAATGATTTTGTAATTAAAAGAATAATGCATGGTTCGCTTTGAAGTCTGTATGTATAAATGTAGAATGCATGTGACCTCATAACATTTGTTATTTATTTTACTGTTAATGCATTTTATCATTAGGGCGCATTTAATTTTTTAAAGTGCAATAATACTTACCACAAAATTGCCCACATTACAAACCGAAATGCAGCTCCAACTTTTACACGAACATCCAAAAAAAGGAAATATTATTTTTTGTATACTAATTTTATACATCGATTACAGCTGCATTGCATAGTAAGTACTTAGATGCTTCGCTTACGAAGTCATATGTGCGTCATCGGTTATTGTCTAAGTACTTCGTTTCATTTACAGCTTGGTATTTATTGTGTTCTCATGCGTCAATCAAAGAAGTGGGAAGACAGTTTGCGCCAATAGTTTAGTTTTTTTATAATCAATTTTTTTCGTGTTATTCTACTGTCAACATTTCTTTTCGTAAGTAAAATGAATTTTAATTGTTGTACGTGCTATAATTATGTTAATTTTAATTGCAGTTTTAATATGGAATTCGATCGCTGTATTGCAATGGATGATTTTACTGAAGTTGTGTAGTTTTGCTTCGATCATCAACCACAAACACCTTTTCCCAAAAAACGAAAAAAAACCAAGTGTATGTTCATCATGGACCTACAGTAGTGATATGCAGGATATGCAGATAAATGTTTACCAGGGTTTTAAGGTTTTAGCAAATTTTTTTGCATGCAGCAAGCATCATCTGCAACCAAAACAAATGGAATGTTTACTTCACGACCTGGTTTTGGTAATGGCAAATTTAGCACATTATTATCCAAAAGGACGTTGAAAAGAAACCTCCGCCATCCGACACGCGACCATTACAACCAACATCAACGTATAAAAAGTTGTATTCGGCATCAGCAACAGCCATTAGCACTATACTGTGTGTACCCGTTTAGTTGTAGAATGTGCTTCCTGAATTCGATGGTGGTGCTACGATTTGCGCACGTTTGCAAAACAATGAGCCAGTTCACATTGGATTAGTTGTGCTGGTAGTTTGTTGGCATTTTCGGTGAGGGGGGTAGTTTTTGGTTGAAACAATTTTTCTACCAGCTTCAACGCCGCACAACGAAAACAAAACTAATACACATGCATTTATGAAAACACAGGTCTTGTGTGTTTTTTTGCAGAGCGATTTTTAGTCTTCAGTTGGCTATTGTAGTGTAAATATGAATATGAATTCAAAAGTAGATAAATAGATTTTATGCTATTTATTTTTATTATTGAATTCAAGTTTTTGTTATAATATTTTTATATTTTACAGAAAATTAAATATGTGTTAATCTTTTAAACGTCTTTTTAATTAAATTTTAACGATATACATATTTTTTCAATATTTCGCTTTCCTATGGAAAGATTCTTCAGGAAAAATTAATTTTTAATAACAAAAATTATTAACAAATTGAATTTTTTTTTATTTAATTAAAATAAAAAAGGTCGATTAGGAATAAAAATAATTTTACATAAAATAAAATTAGAAACAAACATTTCATCATCACTTACAGCCATATTTATTTTGTAATGCGTATACTGTGGTGTATACCGAACGAAAAACAAACATGAAATGAATAAAAAACACTAATGCACACAAAGATGTGTATACGTATAGAATTTTGTGCTAAAATAATTAGTCTGTGTTTTGGAAAGAACTAAAGTTGTGCGAAACAAATGTTAATCCAATGTGAACTGGCCCAATCGTATGACTGTAGTGCAACAAATATTGCCACTTAATCGTTTTGCGTCAATACGTGCCAATTAAAGTTATCGAAAATGAGTCAATCATGTGACCGCAGAGAATTTGATTGGAACAATTTTTAATATTGTGCACCAATTCAGCACAATAAAAATTAGATATGATTGGTGTATTTGCGGTAATCGTGTGATCCAAGCTTTAATTATTCATTAACATTTTTACCCCACTTTATTTTAACGCATCTTTTAACGTTTACACAAGTTTAGTAGATATCAATAATGATTTATATGTCAACCAACACTTCTTATAATAGGCCTGTTCATTAACTGTACCAGCTAAAACTAGCGGCAAGACAGCCAAGCAGAAATTTACAAAATAACTCTCATTAAAGAAAAAAGAACTATTTAGTTGCAATAACTAACCGCTTAATTTTGGTGATTCTAAGAATGATCCATTAAAGTGAAACATTTGACTGAATTCGGAGTCAATAGTAATGGATGGGCAAATTTGAGATTTGGAAGTAAAGTATCTGTCAAATGATTAAATGTCATAAATTGAGATGTCATCCTTTAACATTTATTTAATAAAAAGTTGGAAAATTTTAAGCATGAAATGTAAAGAATTTTTATTATGAACTTTTACTCTGAAAATGGTGAAAATTTATCTACGTTACATCGTAAAATTCAAGCAGCTATTTCTCGTAATCAGGCTAATTCTGAGAACGCTATGCGTAATTTAAACGCTAAAGTCGAGACTTACGATATTCTTGCTGAGAATAGACCATTTTATAACGGTTGTAGTGATGTAAAGTAATCGCTGTACAGGAAAGTTGTGAGAATTTAGCAACATTCGTTCTACTCGTTCATGAATCAAAGTCGACCGAGCATAGTTTGTGAATTAATTGTTTGAAAATCTAAACGAAAACAAGGCATTTTTCAACCAAATCATCTTTAGTGATCAGGCTCATTTTCAATTAGAATGTTATGTAAACAAACAAAATTGTCGCATACGGGACTTACAAAATCCACAGACAGTCGTCGTAAAACCATTACATGCAAAGAAATTGACCGTCGTCGTCGTCGTGAATTCTTTGCGTTACTAAAACAGTTTTTGTGGCCTTAATTGGCCAATGTTAACATTAGTGATCTTTGGTTTCAGCAAGACGGCACCTTAAGTCATACAGTCAGCCAGTTATTTCATGATAATATTCCCGGTCGCGTAATTTCCCGATTTGGCGATGTATGTTTATTGGCCGCCTTGTCTCTGGGTTATTTTTTCTTGGGCCATTTAAAAGACCGACCCACAAATAACTGAAATTCACCGCGGCGCTGCATTGACGAGATAAGCGTAGCTTTATTTCAAAATGTGCTTTAAAATGGCGTAAAAAGAACGGACATCTAACGACATGCTTGTGATAGATATTTGCCTCATATCATATTCTATTATTAAATCCAGTATTTCTTCTTTACATTGGCATCAATAAAACTGAAGTTTTGCATGTCAATCAATGTACTTCCTTACCTCAAATTTACCCACACTTTTTAATAAATTGGCTTTTTAATTAGAAAAGAAAATAGGTTTATTTATTGAGTCCTGAAATCGAAATGACGACACGAAATAAAAGACATCACAAATTTTAAACATTTTACATATGTGTGAACAGAAGTAGCACTTCAGGCAACAATGCCTACTATTTAGTTAAGTACCGTGCTACATTCTTTAGGAAAGGGATAGAGAAGAGAAATTAACTGTCGTATAAAGACAGCACAACGACCAGTGACTATGCCTTCATCGATGAGCAGCCCCACCGGCAGTCAATTTTTATTTTTGTAGTGAAAAAGAACCAAGATCTTCGTTGGGAATCGAACCCACAACCTTCATACTGACAAGCTAGTACACTACCTACTAGCCGACAGGGGCACCTAACAGCTACAGGGGCATAGCAGCTAATTATTTTTATATAAAAAAATTAGCTGCTGTTATTTTTTATAATTTCCTGAAGAAGCTTTCCACAGGAAAGCGAAATATCGAAAAAAATAACTCGTTATAATGTAGTGGAACCACCCTAATGTAAATACCTAACACAACAAACTAAAAAGTTTAAATCAAATTTCTCAAGTGCAATGCACTAGCAATGCACTTATGTTTGTTGTTGTTATACTTTACATACATGCAAATGATAAATGGCCTTCAACGGGCATTTACATAGCGTGTGTGTGTCAAGCGGTGAGTTTCAGGTGACACATTTATTTTGTGGAAAGAATCCCAAAATGAATGCAATAAGAACCAGGTCACATTTCACTTTTCATAATAACACTAATATTAGTAATATTTATAATAACATTTGTATATAAATAATATTAATAAATTAAGTTCTAGACTAATAATAATCTTCTCACAGTCGCAATATAAACGGCTGAAATTGAGGGAAGAAAAACAATCTTTGTTAACACCTCTAAGCTCCCAGTTGAGCTTATTATAATTTATTATAATTAACTGCTCCTAGTTGAGCATAACCTAAAATAAAATAAGAACAATTAAAATATACAAAATAAAAGAAAAAGATTTTTATTTTATTACATGGCGATCCTGCCAGATCTGAGAGTGCTCAAATTATAAGAGCACCCAGACGAATACAATTTGGGAGAAAATTTTTTTTTGCATCCTGCCAGCCTTGAAAGTGCTCCTGAGCACCAGGGCAAAATTTAATTTTGGCTCCTGACGGCAGCCGAGTCCCGTCAGAGGAAGTGTCTGGCCAAAAGACACAACATCAGAAGTAAACAAGGACTCCAAAATTGAGAAGCTAAACTTGCTAACAACGATGATGAAGGAAGAACATTGGAAAAATCATCCACATAATCTTTAGAACCTTCAATCAACAATAACAACAACACATCATAATACAATAGGAGGCTTGCAATATCAACAACTTCTACAACAACATGATCAGCAGCAACATTTACAACATATAAGTATACTTTTAATTTTAAATTTTAATAATTAGCTTGTAAAAGGAGTGCGATTTTATTACGCACCCTTAGGGAACGGAGGCGACTTCGCCCATGTTCAACAATTTTTTTTTAAATTAATTTAACATACTTTTAATTCTTTTTTATCTATAAATAGAAATTAAGATGAACATTTCGAAATAGAAATGAAAAAAAAAAAAATAATTTAATTTAATAATAACAAAACAAAATGAACATTTAAAAACCATTTTAAAAAATATTACACTTTTATGATAACAGATCCTTTTAAATTTTAAATAATAAGAATTTTTTAAATAAATTTTATACAGATGAGAAAGTAATATAATTCGTTTGATAATAACTAAAAAATTTCCTTTGTAAATGGACTTTTATAGTGGACATTTTTGAAAAAAAAAATAACATAATTCAGCTTAATATTAACTAAAAATATTAATTCCTTTGTAAATGGACACTTATAGAATTGGAGAAACAGCTCCAAAATTTGGATATACTATTGGAAAAATAAGGAGAGAGGAAGAGAAAGATTTTTAGAAACAGAATAAGAATTGCAGTAGGTAAAACCTAATGGAATGGACAAGCATATTAAATAGAGCAAGAATACTAAGGGAAGAATTTGAAAAATCATACAAATGTTTGAACGTAGATAGACCCACTAAACAGAAAACATTGCATAAACATTTTTCAATTCTCTTGGAAAATGTGGAAAAAATTAGAATCCTTTTTAATGAAAATTACAATAGGCTAACCGAAGCACACAAAGCAGCGGCCGAGGCATTTTTTCTAGATATTAAATATAGAGTATTACAAATAGCTAATAAAAAAGAATTCAACATAGAATTACCACCTACTTTGCAGGAACCGATAGAAATACAGAAAATTCTTTCACAGCAGACTAACAATAAAGGCCCAATAATGGCACAAACACCAATTGACTTTCTAAATACAGCTGCAAAGCTCATTCCAGAGTTCAATGGTAAATCTGATAATTTGCGATCATTTCTTGACGCACTGACTCTACTCGATTCAATAAAAAGCTCTAACGAAGCACTGGCAATAACCCTCATAAAGACAAAATTAAAAGGTAACGCCAGAAACCTCATTAATGACGAGAACACAATAGTTCAGATAATAGGCAAATTAAAAACTTCAGTAAAAGGCGAGTCAGTGGAAGTACTAACCGCAAAAATTTTAAACATTAAACAGAACAATAAAACTGCGATTAGTTATTGCGACGAGATCGCACAATTGACAAAATCACTGGAAACCGCTTACATATCCGATGGATTACCCACTGATATAGCGGGTAAATATTCTACGCAAGTTGCAGTAAAAGCACTTACGAAGAACTGCACCTTGGATAAGGTAAAACTTATCATGGAAGCAGGACAATTTAATAGCATGAACGAGGCTATTAGCAAATTTGTCAACAGTTGCACAGAAGCAACTGGACAACAGAATTCTATCCTATACTACAGGCAGGGACACAATACTTGGAATAATAATTTCCGAGGTAACCGACCAAGATTCCGTGGAAGACACAACTTCCCGGTGAATAATAGGAACAACGGTAACATTAACAGTAACTATAACAACCGTAGTAACAATAATAATAATAATTTCAACAATACCCAGAGACGGAACAACAATAGTAATTTCAGAACGCGAAATTATGTAAGAGCAACTGACTCACTTCAGTCGGAAAACTCAGAGGAACCCCTAAGATTAACCCAATAGAAAACAAAATATACAATATCAATCTCAACTTATGTTATTTCATTTCAATTAAAATACACAACACCAATCACACAGCCACACTTTTAGTAGATACAGGGGCGGACATCTCTTTAATAAAAACAAAATTTATAGAAACACACAAAGTAAATAAACATATAACAACTACACTCAGTGGAATAGGACAAGGCAAAATTAAATCCTTAGGAAAAGTATATTTGGATTTACATTTTCAAAAATGGCTAATAACACACGACTTCCAAACAGTCCAGGATGACTTTCCAATACCATTTGATGGAATTATTGGAATTGATTTCATCAAAAGGCATAACTGTATTTTAGAGAGAATAATGAAAACCTTGTCTTACGACCAAACTCCTTAACACACACAATAGAAATATCACTAACAAGTAATATTGAAGAAATTATTTTACCGCCTAGGTCAGAGGTAATACGCCAATTAAAACTAGAAGACTCAAATACAGATATATTAATTCCAAATCAGGAAATACAACCTGGTGTACTAATACCAAACATACTAGTAAAATCCAACAATGCCTTTATACGTATCTTAAAAACAAATAACACAATAGTAACAATCAAAAAACACAATATAAAAACTGAAAACCTTTAAGTAATTTATTCATCGGAATCATTTTCAATCTAAGTAATTTTATTATTTGTGCTTGATTCCTTTAAATAAATATTTCATGATATTCTCACGAAATATTTATTACAAAAATTTTTATTAAAAAATAAACATTTTATGATATTCTCATAAAACATTTATTTCAATAAAAATAAAAAATATTTGAAATGTATTACTGCGGGGGAGAGCATATCCATATTGCAATTTCACTTTCGCTCACAAAGCTCATCAGTGAATTTTACCCCAATATTGTATAGAAAAACCTAAAAGTCTTATATCTAAAGCCAAACTGATTCCATGAGAATTTTTCCATAAAATCAACATAGCATCGACAGCAAGACTGAAAATAAACAATGTTTTTTGTTGTTTTGAAATGTTTTGCTGTGTTTGTATAGAAGTGTTTTTGAGTCTTGCTGTCTATGCTATATTGATTTTATGGAAAAATTCTCATGGAATCAGTTTGGCTTTAGATATAAGACTTTTAGGTTTTTCTATACAATATTGGGGTAAAATTCACTGATGAGCTTTGTGAGCGAAAGTGAAATTGCAATATGGATATGCTCTCCCCCGCAGTAATACATTTCAAATATTTTTTATTTTTATTGAAATAAATGTTTTATGAGAATATCATAAAATGTTTATTTTTTAATAAAAATTTTTGTAATAAATATTTCGTGAGAATATCATGAAATATTTATTTAAAGGAATCAAGCACAAATAATAAAATTACTTAGACTGAAAACCTTTCTAATTACAACATTATTAACAATAAACCAAACAAAAATACACAACGAAAAGAAGAAATAATTAACATATTGAGGAAAAACTTTCCAGAACAATTTAAAAGTAAACTCACAGAATTATGCACAGTATATAGTGATATTTTCGGGTTAGAATCTGAACCAATAACCAGTAATAATTTCTATAAACAAAAATTGAGATTAAATGACACACAACCTGTATATATAAAGAACTATCGCGTACCACACGCACATAAGGAAGAGATTGATAGACAAATTGAGAAATTGAAACAAGACAAAATTGTAGAACCCTCATATTCGGAATACAACAGTCCAGTTTTACTTGTACCAAAGAAATCGTTACCAAATTCGGACAAAAGAAAATGGAGACTCGTGATAGATTACAGACAAATAAATAAAAAACTTATAGCGGACAAATTCCCATTGCCCAGAATTGATGACATATTAGACCAACTTGGAAGAGCTAAGTATTTTTCTTGCCTAGATTTAATGTCAGGTTTTCACCAAATTTCATTGGAAGATAATTCCAGAGACTACACGTCATTTTCAACCAATAGTGGCTCATACAGATTCACCAGACTACCTTATGGTCTAAAGGTAGCACCAAATTCTTTTCAAAGAATGATGACAATTGCTTTCAGCGGCCTAAGGCCAAACCAAGCCTTCTTATATATGGACGACTTGGTTGTATTAGGATGTTCAGAAAAACACATGCTTTCAAATTTACAGGACATATTTGATTTAAAACTTAACCCTGAAAAATGTTCCTTTTTTATGTCCTATTTAGGACATAAATGCACAGACAATGGAATATTACCAGACGATTCCAAATATTCGATAATAGAAAATTATCCTACACCTACGGACGCTGACAGTGCAAAAAGATTTGTAGCCTTTTGTAACTACTACAGAAAATTTATACCAAACTTCTCAGAATATTCCAGACATTTAACGAGATTATCAAAAAAAGGAACCCCTTTTGAATGGACAAAAGACTGTGACAACGCATTTAAATACCTAAAGAAAGCACTAATGAGTCCTACTTTACTTCAATACCCTGACTTTGATAAAGAGTTCTGTATAACAACAGACGCAAGTAAACATGCTTGCGGTGCAGTCCTTACACAGGAATACCAAGGCAAACATCTTCCAGTAGCATACGCTTCAAGAACATTCACACAGGGTGAAAGTAATAAATCGACAATAGAACAAGAACTAGCTGCAATACATTGGGCAATTACTTATTTTCGACCATACGTATACGGAAAACACTTTGTTGTCCGTACAGACCACAGACCACTATCCTACCTATTTTCGATGAAAAACCCGAGTTCCAAATTGACAAGAATAAGACTGGACTTAGAGGAATACAATTTTACTGTTGAATATCTTAGGGGAAAAGATAATTATGTAGCGGACGCATTATCCCGCATTAATATTGAGGAATTTAAGAACTTTAACACGACTAACAATACACTATTGAGCATGACTACAAGATCAATGACTGAAAAGGCACAACATATGGAAAATGATAGTAAGAATAAAAAGTATCAGGAAAAGGAAACTAATAAGCCCAATATATACATACCACTAAATAACACTGACGTCAGAAAATATCATAAATTGAGATTTAGCCCAAATAAATGCTATATAAAGCAAGGCAAAGTGGTACTAACATACATAAATGTTAATGACTTATTTACTAATGGGAAGATTGACTTAGGACAATTTTTCCCTAGGCTAGAAAAAGTGGCCGGTAAATTAAATATAAAGAAATTGCAAGTGGCACCTAGTGAGAAAGTTTTCGAATTTGTCTCAAGTACTGAATTTAAAGAAAAGGGCAATAAATATTTAGATAAATTAATAGTAGCGCTACTAAATGAGGTGACCCACATAAAAAATTATACTAAGAAGGATACTAAGACCATAGAGAGGATAATGAAACAATACCATGATGACCCCGCAGAAGGTGGACATTCAGGTGTTTCTAGAACTCTAAATAAGATCAAGAGATATTATTACTGGAAAAACATCACTAAAGATGTGACCAAATATGTTAAATCATGCCAAACATGTCAGAGATCAAAAATAACAAAACACTTAAAAGGTCCAATGATAATTACACCTACGCCTACGCAGGCGTTTGATACAGTAATTATCGACACAATAGGTCCTTTTCCCAAATCCTACAATGACAACGAATACGCGATCACTATTGTATGTGATTTGACAAAATATCTAGTAACTATACCAATTAGGGACAAAAGTGCAAAGACAGTAGCCAAAGGAATTTTCGAACACTTTTTACTTACCTATGGACCAATTAAGACGTTCATTTCGGACATGGGTACTGAATACAAAAATTCGATACTCACAGAACTATGTGAATTATTAAAAATAAACAAAATTACATCAACAGCCTATCACCATCAAACACTAGGTACAATAGAAAGAAGTCATAGGACTTTTAACGAATACATTCGCTCATATATTTCAGTTGACAAAACTGACTGGGACGAATGGATAAGATATTTCACATACTGCTTCAACACTACTCCTTCTACAGCACACAATTATTGTCCTTATGAACTAGTATTTGGTAAAATCCCTAATGATTTTACACAGTTTAACAGTGGGAAGGATATTACACCACTTTATAATTTAGATGACTACGTTAAGGAATTAAAATATAGATTAGAAATAGCACTTAGTAGAGCTAGAATATTATTAGACAAAAATAAACTTAAGCGTAAGTTAGATTATGACAAAACAATAATAGACCATAACTTTAATATAGGAGATTTAGTTTTACTTAGAAATGAGACCGGACACAAATTAGAAAGTCAATATAAGGGTCCATATAAAATTAAGAAAATAGACTTAAGAAATAATGTAAGCATAGAAGATAAGAAAACAAAGAAAACCCAAGTAATAAATAAAAATAGACTTAAGTTATACAATATATAATTTTAATCTAATTTCCCGGGAGAATATACTATTAGAATTACAATTACTATATAAAAACAAATAATAAATTTAAATAAAAACTATAATTACATAAATAAAATTAAGATTAAGTAAATTAATACATAATACAATATTTGTAAAAGAGTGTCCATAGAACTACCGTTATATGAACATTCTTGCGAAAAGTGGAGATGTAGTGGAACCACCCTAATGTAAATACCTAACACAACAAACTAAAAAGTTTAAATCAAATTTCTCAAGTGCAATGCACTAGCAATGCACTTATGTTTGTTGTTGTTATACTTTACATACATGCAAATGATAAATGGCCTTCAACGGGCATTTACATAGCGTGTGTGTGTCAAGCGGTGAGTTTCAGGTGACACATTTATTTTGTGGAAAGAATCCCAAAATGAATGCAATAAGAACCAGGTCACATTTCACTTTTCATAATAACACTAATATTAGTAATATTTATAATAACATTTGTATATAAATAATATTAATAAATTAAGTTCTAGACTAATAATAATCTTCTCACAGTCGCAATATAAACGGCTGAAATTGAGGGAAGAAAAACAATCTTTGTTAACACCTCTAAGCTCCCAGTTGAGCTTATTATAATTTATTATAATTAACTGCTCCTAGTTGAGCATAACCTAAAATAAAATAAGAACAATTAAAATATACAAAATAAAAGGAAAAGATTTTTATTTTATTACAATAATTTAAAACACCGTTTAAAAGATTAAGATTTAATAAAAATAAAAAAAAGGTCGAATAAAACTGAAAATTATAAAAAAATTAATTTTATTACAATAAAAATTAGTGAATGATCGATTTAATCCATTTTTCTACACTTGCTACTGATGCCTTGGATACTTGGGCGGAAAAACAAGTCGCACCATAGCACATTATACTATTATAATCAAACCTGGGCAGATAATCAGCACACATCAGTTTTGGATAAATGGCAAAGCCATAGTTATAAACGACATTGACCAAATAGTTAACAATGAGATATAATTCGGTAGATCTTATCACTTGATTATCACCTATATCGCTTTGACTCCGACTCAAAGCAGTCACAACTGTGCCATCTTTAATAGAATTCTGCAAGGGTAAGTTGTCATATTGAATATCAAACGGTAGCCGCGATTCATTATAATTATCCAATTTCAAAATTGCAAAGTCATATCTGGAAGTTTCTTTGCAGTAATTTTCATGTTGAAAGATTTGAATAGCGTTTACAAGAACACCTCCCTTAGTAGTGTCGTTGGATCCCAAGCGTACACTTAAATTGGGATCTGTTGCATCTATTTCTTGAACACAGTAAGCAGGAGTTAAAACATAATGTTTTGCTATCAATGCTCCTTCACAAGGTTTCGGCAATTGCAGTGATACCAGTAATGATGTATTGCGTATATCACCTTCATAGCATTCCACAAATGGTTCTATCAAGGAGGCTAGGAACGTTAAATTTAATATTTTCCAAATGTTTAATACTTTCATTGCAACAATAGCAATCTACGACTGATCGATTGAGTTCTATAAAACTGTCTATTTATACAGAATTTTTTAAGACGTTTGATATTCTTGTTTATCGTACACTAATAAGCTTCTGTATATGCATATGTGTATGTACAAACAGTATTCTCAAAAATGTTATTGAGATAACACACATTTCTACATACATATTGTAGATGTCTGTAGACAATCTTCTTGATTGGAATATCTGCCTTTTTATTGAAATGTTTGTTGCTTTTTGTCGACTTAATTATTCCACAAACAGTCTTCGAAAAAGCATTCCATTCAAAATAAGTGACCGTGAATTTGAGAAAGGAAACGCCGTCAGCATGAACTCTCTGCGTTAGCTGGTTAAAGTTGATATCATTGAGCCATTTCACATTGGATTAGTTGTGCTGGTCTAACATGGCAGTTTGTTGGCATTTTCGGCGAGTGGGGTAGTTTGTCCCAATTTACATTGGACGATTTTTGTCGCTGCAACTCGTAGTTTGTTGTTGTAAATAATGTGTGTAAAGAGAATAGTGGTAGAGTTACTCTCTTCCCCTATTCTCTTTACTCACATTATTTACAACAACAAGCTACCAGTTGCAGCGACAAAAGTCGTCCAATGTAAATTGGGACTTTTTGGTTGGCACAATTTTTCTACCAGCTTCAACCCAGCACAACGAGAACAAAACTAATACACATGCATTTATGAAAACACAGGGCTGTGTGTTTTTTTTTTTTTTGCAGAGCGATTTTTAGTCTTCAGTTGGCTATCGTCATGTTAATATGAATATGAATTCAAAAGTAGATAAATAGATTTTATCTTTTTTACCTAAATATGTTTTAATCTTTGAAGCAGCCTTTTTAATTAAATTTTAACGATATATTTTTTCAATATTTAACTTTCCTATGGAAAGCTTCTTTAGGAAAAATAAATTTTTGATAACAAATTGAAAAAAAATTTTTATTTAATTAAAATAAAAAAGTTCGAATAAGAATAAAAATAATTTTGCAGAAAATAAGAAACTTTTCATCATCACTTAATCCAGCCATATTTATTTTGTAATGCGTATACTGTGGTGTATACCGAACGAAAAACAAACGTGAAATGAATAAAAAACACTAACACACACAAAGCTGTGTATACGTATACAATTTTGTGCTAAAATAATTAGTCTAGTGTGTTTTGGAAAGAACAAAAGTTGTGTGGCACAAATATTAATCAATGTAAACTGGCTCATTGACCGTTGGTTTCAACATAACGGCGCCACAAATCATACAGTCCGCCATACAATTCAGTTATTTACTGCATGAGAAATTTACCGTCCGCATAATTTCTCAATTAGGCGATGTCAATTGGCTGTCTTTTTGTGGTGATTTAACGCCACTGGATTTTATTCTCTGGGCCATTTAAAAGACCAAGTTTACGTGAACAACCCGCAAACAGATGACGTTCTAAAAGATGAAATTCGAAAATAAGCGAAGTTCTGTTGCAAAATGTTTTTAAAGATTTTGTGAAAACAGTAGACGTCTACCAGCGTCCTAGTGGTGGACATTTGTCCGACATCATATTCTATTAATAAATCCAGTATTTCTACTTTACATTGGTGTCTATAGAAATGGAGTTGCCAATTTACCCGCCATTTAGCTAAATTTTCTTCAAATGTTTATTTAAGTATAAAGAATTATTCTAGACACTTGCTATTCTTCTTTGTTGAAGGTCAATGATTTTCTGTCTCTCACAATTTTATGCTCTTTTTTTTCCTGTCTCCTTGCAAGTTTTTTGAGTAATGTAAAGACCACAAATAAACCAGATTCCTTAGAACTGACTTATAACATTTGCAATTAACCTTTTTATTAAAGAGAGCGGATATAGAGTGGCATCCTAAAAAAATGAGAAAAAGCGAGCAGCTATACATACAATATGTACCCACCCCTAAACAAAAATATATTTGACAGCCGCAAAATAAAAAATATTTTTTGGCAAACTTTAAGAATTTGTAAAACTTTGAAATTGTTAATAATCGTCTTTTCTATAACAAAAAAATAAGTCGGGTTTTCCTTCCTGACGCCATAACTTCCGAACGCACGAAGCGATTTCCACGGTTTTGCATTCGTTGGAAAGGTCTCGGGCTCCGTGAGGTTTATAGCAAAGAAAATTCAGGAAAAATTTCAAGAGAAAAGCAGGAAAAAAAAATTTCACATGCGGCGCCATCTCTGATACATAGCATGTACTACAACGGCACCAGTACGTGGTGTGTGAGTATCCCTCACGAAAATAAGTACGTTTCATTTTAAATAGATGGCGCCGTGCGCTAGGTCGCATTTATACTGTTCATCCTAGAAATGATGAATGTTTTTGTTTGGTACGTGGACCAAAATCATTTGCGCATTTGAAAACTGTGAATGGCCAGCCATGCCAAACGTATCGAGAAGCATGTCAACTATTGGGTTTGCTGGAGAACGATTCTCATTGGGATTTAACACTTGCGGGTTCAGTTGTTTCATCAACTGCGTACCAAATACTAACGCTGTTCGCTATTATCATCACCACATGTTTTCCTTCACAACCAATTCAGTTATGGAACAAATACAAAGACGACATATGTGAAGATATCTTGCATCGCCTGCGCATTCGAACGAATAATCCCGACATGCAAATAACCGATGAAATATAAAATGAAGGATTCATTCTGTTTGAGGATCAATGCTTGACTATTTCAAACAAGCTACTGACTAAAGTATGAATAATGATTGCGCCAAAGCGATCGATGCACCATGAACTCAACCAAGAATTAAGTCGACAGCTGCAATGCAATGTTGATACATTGCAGGAATTCATTTGAAATAATGCGCCGTTCTGAATGAACAGCAAAAACTAATATACGAAACATTTATGCAAGCGGTGGACAACAATACTGGTGGTCTCTTCTTCCTGGACGCACCTGGAGGAACAGGGAAAACATTTGTCATTTCATTGATTTTGGCCACTTTTCGATCAAGATGTGATATAGCTTCAGCGTTAGCACCGGAATTCCGGTGACTCGTACTGTACATTCTGCGCTTAAGTTGCCACTCAATTTAAACACAATTGATACTCCAACATGCAATATTTCCCGATCCAGTAACCCCCGGGGCACTTATATATGGTCTTTATAGAACTTCGACTATCTAGACACTGTGCAACTGGGGGAAAAAGGGAGCTCAGTCCTCTGAAGTCAGCAGGGGTACAACTCGAAACTTCACTTTATTTCTACGGGAATCAGTGACCCGCAGAGTTCCGTTATTTGTCTCTTTAGACACTTAACTTATCTCTGGCTGATTATTGAGGTTGGCCCTTTATGGGAGTATTGTGGTGGTTGTGTTTTCGCGGCCCCTTATCAGTTTTTGGTTCTATGGTGGCCGGGTTCATTTCACCTTTAATAACATCTACCTGGGGAAATGTTCCCAGATCCAGTGAGCATGCTAGACATGTGTTCTGGAAAGGAGTTGGAAAGTCTCCGAATCTTAGGCAAGGAGTGATGATTTGCAGCCCTGCTCTGGAATCATCGAAGTTGCAACTAGAAAGTTCTGTTGCATAGAATTATGGCTTCGGCTTCCTAGGATGAGCATGACGTTCCAAATTATGCAGTGGTTTGATCCACCATCTGATTAAGGCTTCATGGCCAGGCGCGGATGTAAATCGAATCACACAGTTTCACGATCGAGTCCCCCCCGGGGGCACATTTATCGGTCTTTATAGAACTTCGGCTCTCTAGACCTGTGCAACTGGGCGTATAAGGGAGTCCAGTCCCCTGAAGTCAGCAGGGGTGCAACTGGAAGCTCCTCGTTATTTCCACGCGAATCAGTGAGCTCGCAGAGTTCCGCTATTTGTCTCTTTAGACATTTAGCTATTCTCTGGCTGATTATTGAGGTCGGCTCTTTTGGGAGTATCGAAGTGGTTGTGGCTTCGCGGCCCCATAACAGGTCAGTTTTATATGGAGGCCAGGATCATTTCACTTTTAATAACACCTATCTGGTGGAATGATCCTAGATCCAGTGAGCGTGTTAGACATGTGTTCTGGACAGGAGTTGGATAGTCTCCAACTCTTCAGCAAGGAGTGGTGGCCAGGTGCAGATGCAATGCAAGCTCAATGTTTTGGATGAGTGCACAATGGCACATAAACAAATAAATTATCCAACACTTACATATCAAAGAACAGCGCTTTTAAGAGCTATAAAAAAGTTTAAAAAAAGAGATAGATTAAAACTTGTAAAAGCCTTTTTGAGGGCTATAAAAAAACTAAAAGCGAGATAAATTGAAAAAAATTTGGCTTGCGAAAAATTGGCAAAACCGGAAAATAAAAATTAAGTTACTTTTGTACTGATGCAATGATGAAAATCAGCAGAATTGGACACCAATTGGTAAGTATTATCTGAAAATAGAATATGCATTACCTTCTTAGTTGCAGGAACTTTATGGAGCCTAAATATTAAAATATTCCTGCAACTTTCAATGCAGAGACAGAATATTATATGTGAAAAAATATGCAATCAAGATAACAAGAAAAATGTTTGTTTTTTTTTAATATTCTATCTCCTTGTTTTAGATATTCCGTAGCGCTTAAAATAGCTTTTGTAAAATTTAATTGTCTAGTCTAGATCCATCATGTTTTGCTATGAAGAGCATAACTTTTTGTAGGATGTGGCTCTTTACCACGCATGAAGGTCTTGAATAAAGAGAAGCTAAGTAACTAAGTAACACTTACCTCTGAATTGTACAAATCTTTTGAAATATATTCGATTTAATTCCACCAAACAAGCAAAATTTAATTTTTCAAATCAATGTTTTCTTTTTTTATTTATTTATAATTATTAATTAGATAACAACATTATCCTTAAATAGTAAACCATCAGAATCATCTGGTATTAAGGCAACGAACGATCAGTATATTTGACATACACCCGAGCAAGTGCAGGTAATTCGGAAAGTATTGGAACGGATTTACCCCAGTTTATAAGTAAACTTTCGTTAGTGGTGTAGTTGAATTCCAAGCGTACATTCAAATTGGGATTTGATGCATCGATATCCTGAATACAGTCAGCAACAGTTAAAACATAACGTTTATCTAACAATAATCCGCCACAAGGTATTGGCAATTGCAGTGAAACTAAGAATGAAGTATCAGCTTCATAGCTTCGTTCTATTAAAGAAGCTATTATCAAGGAAGCTAGGAACGTTAAATTAAATATTTTCCAAATGTTTAATACTTTCATTGCAACAATAGCAATCTCCGACTGATCGATTGAGTTCTATAAAACTGTCTATTTGTACAGAATTTTTTAAGACGTTTGATATTCTTGTTTATCGTAGACTAATGAGCTTCTGTATATGCATATGTGTATGTACAAACAGTATTCTACATACATATTGTGCATAGCCGACGTAGGAGATGTTTGTTGATAATCTTGTTGATCAAAATATCTGCCATAAATCTCAAACTTTAAAATTATAAACTAAAATTTGGAAAAAGATTAACAATTTTATTATTTTTTCAATGTTTTTATTGAAATGTTTGTTGCTTTTTATCGACTTAACTCTTTCTCAAATATAGTGCTCGAAAAAGCATTTAATTCAAATAAAAGTGAGCGTATGGTGTATTTTTTTAGTTAGGCGGCGTTATTGGCAAGAATATTTTCGAAATTAAGCAAGAAAACACCATCACCGTGAACTCTCTGCGTTAGCAAAACATGATAACCAATTTTTTTAATTGCCACAACTGGTTAAAGTTGATATCATTGACCTTTGGTTCACAAGCCACACAGCCCGCCATATAATTCAGTTATTTATTGCATGAGAAATTTTTCGGTCGCGTAATTTCTCGATTAAAAGATGTAAATTGGCCGACTTTTTCTGGTGATTTAACGCCATTGGATTGTATTGTGGACGTCTACCAAAGTCCTAGTGGTGAACATTTGTCCGACATCATATTCTATTATTAAATCCAGTATTTCTACTTTACATTGGTGTCTATAGAATTGGAGTTGTCAATTTGCCCAACGCACCCTTTACCTAAATTTTTTTTAATATTATAACAATTTATTTTTTTTTTTTTTCATTTATTTCGAAAATATTTTACTAACAAAAACACAAAACAGCTAAATAAATTTCACGAGCAAATATTGAAATGTCTATTTGTAAAGAATTATTATAGACATTTGCTGTTCTGCTTTATCGTAGGTCAATGATTTTCTGTCATACAATTATGTATAGCAATTATTTACATTTAATTTTTGCCTCTCACAATTTTAAGCTCTTGTTTTTTACTTTCTTATAGCTTAGTGCCGTCTTACACGCTTCAACTTTTGTTGCTCAACTTTTGTTTTTGTTGAGCAACAAAAGTTGGAGCGTCTAAAACGGCACTTACTTGCTATATTCTACACAACACCAAGGTACACACAACAGAAATTTGCATTATTTGAAGCAATGTGCATAACCAAAAACCTTTGCAGATTGATAACAGTAAATTTTTTCAATGCTAAAACAGCTGTGTTTTGGTTTTAGTTTTTTTTTTTTGGAATATAAACAAGTTAACGTCGGAGTTTACGACGACAGAGCCGTCTGCTGAAATTTTATTGTTAGTAAAAATAAATAATTTTCTCATTTATTGGAATCATTTTGAGTTCAATCGTTTTTAATTCGTGCTCGATTCCTTGAAATAATTATTTAATCTCATAAAACGTTTTTTCAAACACTAGCAGACCCGGCAAACTTCGTAACGCCTATCGACTGTTCTTTGTTTTTTTTCTAATACTTATTCTGCTATTCGTGACACCGGGGCAGCTAATAAATAAGAAAAAATGAATAAAGGAATTTGATAAGTCAACAATTACATTATGTCAAAAAATAAAAAATTATAATCACTTAAATAATTTAATATTTATTAAAAATCGCAAAGAAAATTACAATTTCCGATATCTAATTATGATACCTACTTTTTATATATTATTTTATATTTACTTATTCTAAACTAAGGTCCATTTTTATTGTAGTACTTTATGGTACACGATATTTTTTGTTTGATTACCTGGCGCGTAAATACCCAGATCAAATTGTTTTCCAACACGGAAACAGGCAACATACAATTGACCATGCAAGAAACATGGATTTTCTAGCTTGTGGCATTAATGATTTTATGACTGCTTCTGGAATTTGTTTATAGTCATTGTGAATGCAAGCCGTATTGAAAACTGTAGTCTTTTAAACTCGCATGGTATGTCAGTCGGAATCATTGTGGTGCGGGATATCAAAACGTTGTCTCCTTTATACTTTCCTTTCAATATGATTGCTTATATTACGTTATTCATTAAAAGTTTCAGTTGGTTAATATTTCGCAACATTATAACTACAGATCCAACCTTTAATTGAAGATTGTGAAGCGGCAATCCTGGCAAATCAAGTGAATTTCATCTTAATTATCTTCTTCATCTTCATTAGTTGTCATATCGACTAATTTATATGTTCTCATTTCAGCAGGAATGTCATCTTGAATATTGAAATTTAATAAATTTAAATAGCTCCATCGCTCAAACAATCATCGAATAAGAAATTTTCAGCAACATTTGGGAAAACTTTATTAAAGAATTCATCATTTGATTGCGTTAACTGGCAAAAACTATCAGGAAAGGTGATGCAGCCAGTTGTAATGTTACAAGACTGGTAGGATAGTCATGTGGTGTTTTATGGCAGGATCGCCATGTAATGTTATGTGGACAATATACTATGTAGCGTCAAAATGTCAGAGTTGCCGTTTTGTAACATCTAATATTTTTAATTGTTCTCTATTGTTTATTTTTCCCTAAAACCCTTTATATATTTTATGCAGCTGAAGGGTTTCAGCTTAAAAGCAGGCGTTCACAAGAACAGCCCAATTGAAGATATTGAAAGAAACAAAGACAGTTGTTGCCAGCTTGAGTTTGTATTTCAAATCTTATTTTATTAGTGGCATGCAGCCCTTTTTATATCTACTTTACATTTTCTACTTAACTCTTCTAACTTATTATAACTTATTGCTAATACATAATCGTCTCGCTTCATTCGTTGATTCATGTGACGAATCAAATGCATGATAAATAAGAATACTTAAATAAATATGACACCTAAAAGTGTGCCATCCAATTTGTGTCATAGATCAATTGCATTTGAGTCAACACATGTTGTACTTTGGTAAGTGCGGTTTTACACACATCAACTTTTGTTGCTCAACTTTTGTTGTTTCCATTAGAAGGAAAGAGAAGGGGTATAAAGCCTTCTCTTTCTTTCTAATGGAAACAACAAAAGTTGAGCAACAAAAGTTGATGTGTGTAAAACCGCACTAAGTGGTTGTTTGGTGTGTTTGTGTGATACAGTGTAGTACACATTGTGTGAGTAGTATTAGTACAGTATTTTGGGACTAAATGGGCTGTGCGACCGCCTTTTAGCAAAGTTGCTGCAATGCCTGACGAAGCAAGAACTACAGTAATTTCATTTTTCCTGTACTACCAGGAGCGTCCAAGAAGTAAATCCCTCCAGTTCCATCATTTATTAGTTTTATAAGAGTTACAAATACATACTTTTGTTCTTCGTTCAATAGTAGAAGATTTATTTAAATATCGATTCTTTCAAAATATTGAGATCAAACGATCTTTCCCGTTCTAACTCTTGATGAAAAGCATCGTGCATTGGGCGCGGCCATCCCCAATTAACATAATGATGTGTTTGACATCGTCGAGCACATATCCTCAATGGAAATCAATGCCTGATTATAAATGTCTTAACTTATTTGTAAATTCAAATTCCCTGTTCTCAGTCTCATATTAACCCTGCATAGATAAGTTACGTCTATCAGATGTATGCCTTTTTTATTTTGTACTCCATCTCTGTGGTTTGTGGTGAGAGGAAATGTATACACTCAGTATTCTCAGTTGATCTCAGTAGCTTTCTAATGGTTATCAAAGAGAAAATTCAATAAATAAATAAACTTAATAAATCCTATGTCATTTTTTTATTTTTTTAAGTCCTTAAAAGGATGTTAGAAACCATACGTCTTTCACACGTAACGTTATCTTTACCGTACTAAAAATAACGATATCTTTCTAAGGTTAAATAAAATATCGTCACACATATTATCTTTGTACTTCATCCACAAATCAAGTATACTTTTACTTGGCTTTTGTATGGGCGTATAGAAAAGTGTTTTTTTTGAAGTCTGAAAAACAAAATAACCAACCCTGGCTCATTTTTTGAAAGCTACTGACGTCTAAGGGACGCTGTAATCATCCAGATTTTAATTCGTTAAGAATTTCTTTACACTTTTGCTATTCAAGTTCGTTTTGTCGATGTAATTAAATGGAATTTTTCGCGTCAGTACCCCCCGGGGGCACATCTATATGGTCTTTGGAGATAGCAACAACTTAGACCTGTGCAACTGGGGGAAAAAGGGAGCCCAGCAGGGGTACAACTGGAAACTCCACTTTATTTCCACGGGAATCAGTAAGCTCGCAGAGTTCCGTTATTTGTTTCTTTAGACATTGAACTGTTCTCTGACTGATTATCGAGGTTGGCCCCTATATGGAAGTATCGTGGTGGTTGTGGTTTCGCGGCCCCATATCAGGTTTGTTGTTTAATATGGTGGCCAGGATCATTTCGCCTTTAATGACGCTAGGTGAATGATCCAGTCCAGTGAGCATGCTAGGCATGTGTTCTGGTTAGGAGTTGGAAAGTCTCCAACTCTCCAGCAAGGAGTGATGATTTGCAGCCCTCCCCTGGAATCATCGAAGTTGCAACTAGAAAGTTCTGTTGCATAGAATTATAGCTTCGGCTTCCTAGGACGAGCATGACGTTCCAAATTATGCAATGGTTTGATCCACCATCTGATTAGGGCTTCACGGCCAGGCGCGGATGTTAATCTAATCACACGTTTTCGCGTCAGTAAAATATTTAAATTTACATTAATTAACTTTATAATAAAATAAGCAAAATTTATAAAGAAAGAAAACATCGAAATTTCAATAAAAATCGGAGTGAAGAAAGAATTTATTACTTGTTGTTCCTGTTTTGTTTGCTTGGGTGAAGATAACAGTTTGGAAGCCATCAACATTCCCCACCCTTTTATTGGTCCTTTCAAACCGGATTTAGAAACATTTTGGTTGCGGAACCCCAAGTAATATTAGGGTGCATTGCATAAATAAAGGTGAAATTCTTTCATTTATTTATTTTAGAATTTTCTTGTGCCATTTTGTTTGCAAAACATACAAGAAAGATTACATTTAACAGTGTTTGTTTGCGCTGTTAAAAAATTTCCTTTTCGTATGAGGCTTTAAAATTAATTACTGTTAAATTAGCAAAGTCACAAACACATTATTATTATTTCGTCGAGTCACCCTGTTTATGATTCTGCAACTTTTATGAAAAAATTTCCCTTAGATTACTTTTGACTTTGCTGTGTTTTTATTCTTCTTCGCGTTATGTTTACTTTCGGTTTTTATTACTTCTTTTTGTAAAATGAACTACAATCTTGTATTTAATTTTTGTTTGTGTTTACACAAAACATTGTTTAATTAGAAAGTGTGTGTGGTCGTGTGATTGATTGTGCACAAATCGACACAGCTACATGTGCACATGAATAGAGCAGAACTACCGCCACAAAACAAGCTGAGAAAGTGTACAAATATACATACATACAGACATACATATGGCAACATTGCGATAGTCTGGAAAAGTAAGTTTTTATTATTTTTGTTTTGATAAATTTATCAATTATTGGTTATTGGCCAATATATTTTGGGAGCAAAGTGGTACATAAGCCTTCCAGTGATTTCTTGTTCACATTAGGGTCGTACCAAAGATTATAGATCTATAAAGATGTTGCAGTGCCATACATTCTTCTGCCACTGCTAAATTATTGAAGGGATTTTCGGAAAATCCTTTTGTGTATTACTAATGAACGAAATCTCATCAAGGGAATGCAAATTACCAAAATAGAAATAAACTCTCAGCAAAAGCAATTCATAAGGCCGTGTCAGATAAAACTTTTGCTTTGCGTTGCGTCAGAGTTTCGCTTTGACATTTGAGTTAAAATGTAGGTAAATGTATGAAAGTTACCACAGAAAGCACTTTTGACGCAGCGCAAAGCGAAAAGTTAACCAACATTCAACTTTTTGCGCGCTTTGACAAACACCTGGCTTTTATTATTTGTGTTTGTGTATATGTGTGTGGGCGTAAACAAAAAATTCATGAGTGTTGTCAAAGTTTATTGTGACATACACCACTTGATTTACGCTTTTGCTTTAAAGTTTCAAATGTCACGCAAAGCAACAAAGTTTTATCTGACATCGCCTATACTTATGAACATTGTTTATGTGTATGTGTGTTTACATTGTCAATATTATGCCCAACAAACAAAAAGGTTTGTTTTCAGATATGTGCATATGAACTAATTAATAATATTATGTGATCAAGCCTTTTCTTAGTCCACTAGAAACAAGAAAAAAAAACAATTATTTTAAAGCTAAAATTATACACTATAAATACGATTAGTAATAAACAATGTACATCAACGTTTTTATATTATGTTTGTTGGGCTCTACAAGTTCGAGTAATATTATTGTATACAAAACATATTGGATCTTCTGTGTTGCCGTAGCAAAACCATACAGATTTTTTATTGTAAAAAAAAACAGCATGGACTGTCGACGGATTTTAGAAGCCTTATTAACCAATATTTTCATTAAGACAGTGTTTGCTACATTGGTTCTTTTTTGTTCTTTTAGGAATATGATAAAAAAAGTAAATGGTAGGCCCTTCTTCTGGTTAATTTAAGTAAAATTAAATAGTAACGGCTGTATGCATAAAAAACGCTTACTTGAGCTTTAAAGTACACGTTAGTTAACAAACACTTTGAGGCTAACAGACGTACGTACTTTAGCTAATGTATGCTTTAGTAAAATTAGTATTTTGATTCTGGCAATGCCACTATTTTCAGTTGTCACGTTGTAGTTAACGATGTATAAAAATTAATATTATTTATCCGGGTAGTTAGATCAATAAAAAAGGTTTTTATTGTTTTCAGCAAAATCAACATATTTTTTTTTGTTTTTTTATTAATCTTTTTAATAAAAAGCAAAGCACCCAAAAAAGTTTAATTTGCAAGGCTTACGAAGAACTTACAAAGAATTGTTTCATATCAAAAAAAATAATTATTCGGATAACGAGCTTTGTTTTGATTATATGTATGTACATCAATAAAACTTTTGCTTAAAATAATTAATTATAATTATGTATATTTTTGTAGAATATAAAATAAGGATGTAAAAATGTTTTACTTTTTATGGCATGTTATGTTTTAGTTTTTCTTATTATTTGTATACTACAATTTGTTTTTAATAAACATTTTTAAAAATTTTTGGAATAACAAAGTATAATTGTCAATTGAGCCGTTTACATTGAAAGTGGCATAAGTCATAACTGAACAGTTTTTTTTTTCAATTTTAATAAATTTGATATTAATAAAATAAGAAGTATTGAGATTTGTTTGAGAGGAGTGTTGATAATTAACGGTGTAACAAAAATGCTTATTTTGCAAATGCCGTTAGTCGCTGTACTTAGGAAATTAATTACGGAGCTTAGTGTGAAAAAAATGGAAACATGTAATAAGTGTGTGTGAAGTATTGCTGGGATTATTGGACTTATTTTTATTAGTTCGAAAGAATAGTGCAGTTTATTGAACTATATTATAGTGTTATCTAATATACTACACATAATTAGCATTATTTAGTTATTTTTTATTCTCAGGCGGTTGCTTCGTGTTGTATAAAATATCTTAGAATGTCACAACTCAAAAGCATATTATTGCATGTAGTGACTTATGTAAAGGACAAAATAGTAATAGTAGTAATAGACCCCTGTCAAAAAAATCCTTCACAGTACACAACATGGAGAAACAACACAATCATTAGAAAAATCCGTTTCAGAAAGAAAACTAAATACAGACTAGTTGAAATGGCTAAAAATTAAAATGTTTTATAAACTAACTTAAAATAAAAAGATGACAATAATAAAGTAACTTATGCCACTTTTAAAATAAACGGCTAGGTTTATTGTAAACACAATTTGTTTTGTTTTTGAACTTTCAATAATAAAATTGAACTGTCAGTTTATTGTAGGCTTAACGTAGGTTTTTCCTACTTTAAAGTTAACAGAGGTATTTTAAGGTAAAAGCGTTTTTTGAATACAACTTTAGGAAATTGTGCTTAACAACGGCAGTTAAACCTACTTTAAGTTTTTATGCATACAGCCGTCAAAATTTTAGTGATCCTAATCCTCTAAAGCGTGGTTTAAAGCTTAATAATAATTATACTTGGCAGGTATTGCAGGATCTTATAACATGCATGCAACAAATTAGGTGCCCCTGTAGGCTAGTAGGTAGTGTACTAGCTTGTCAGTATGGGGGTTGTGCGTTCGATTCGCAACGAAGATCTTGGTTTTTTTCACTACAAAAATAAAAATTGGCTGTCGGTGGGGCTGCTCAGCGATGAAGGCATAGTCACTGGTCGCTGTGCTGTCTTGTATACGGCAGTTAATTTCCGACTATTCTTCTACTTTCACCACCTGTTTCATCTTTTCTCTATCCCTTTCCTAAAGAAGGTAGCACGGTGCTTGACTAAATAGGCATTATTGCCTGAAGTGCTACTTCTCTTTAAAAAAAAAAAAAATATGTCGGCAATTAAATATTTTCCATCCACATCCACAAGGGGCATATTATTTTTAAGTGTAGCAATGTTTCAAGAAAGTTCTAATTTATTCACTATTTTAACTAGCCGGTTTAATCAGGATCCATTAGCAAATGTATTTTCATATGTTCGCGCCAAAAGAGGACACTGTAAGAACCCTTCAGTTAACGGATTTAACATCGCAATGTCAAAGCTGATAACTTTAAAAATAAGCCAGTTTATTTCGCCTAAAAATTGTGAAAACGACGATGCAATATTCTTAGCGGTTAATATTCAAAGTTCCGCCGAATGTACTGAAACTGTATCAGCTGATAATCAATGTCCTGTGATAGATATCGTAGAAGAATATTTTGATGAAAGTGGCGACTGTTTCAACTCTCCGAATGTATCAATAGAACTTATTTCAAGCCGATATTCCAATGGATATATAGCGCTACAAATATCATGCAGCAAATGTAGAATGGATACAATAAAACCTTCACAAATTCTAACATATCCATTGGAAATGTATATCCACACAAAAACAAAAAACTGTGAAAGTGACTCAGATTTTGGAAGTTTATGGGAAACTTACTAGTATAAAGTATTTAAGTGATTTATAATTTTTTATTTTTTGACATAATGTAATTGTTGACTTATCAAATTCCTTTATTCATTTTTTCTTACTTATTAGCTGTCCCGGTGTCCGGAATAGCAGAATAAGTATTAAAAAAAAAACAAATAATCGACTGTTAGGCGATACGAACCTTGTATAAACCAGCACATATTGTAAAAGTAAAAATTTTAAAACACCAATTTGAATAAAAATTAAAAATCCTACAAAATATTTACCATATTTACATGTCTTTTATTCTATCTCCCTCTTATTGGATCTCGTACCGAAAGTTGTGCGCGGTTGAATTAATTTTAAAAAACAAGTAAAAAATAGCATCATGACTTCGGTGTGAACGTAAATACTTTCATTCATACAACAATAAAGTAAGTATATTTGCCCTACAATAACGAAAATAATCATGTTCGTTACATATTTATGTTGAACATCCACACAATCTGTGTGCTGCGTATGTTAATAAAGTTGCTAGTAAAGATAAATTCATTTTTAGTTTTAAAACAGAATTAAAAATATGTGACAAACAAAAAACTAGCAAAAACAATACACGCCCACCCAAACACAAGTATTGAGGGGAAACATATGTACACATACATGAATAGAAGTGTGTTTCTGTGTATAAAAAATACTACTCTCTTTTCTATTATTGGTTTTGCTCAATTCAAAGCCAGTATTCTCTGTTTCCCCCCTCATCAATAGACGCTTAAAATTTCTGTTTATGTAAAATGTTTGCAGTGCAACCAACATTTTTATAAATCTTTAATCATTGGTCGCATTCTGTGCAAGCACACACGCACACAGCAACGTGTAAACGAAAACAGACATTTTATAAGATGCAAAACATTGAGTCGAAGTATGCAATGGAAAAAAATTTAGATTTTTTTGAAAAATTTGTCTTGTTTGAAACACACTCTTTGGACGCACTATTGTGCGTAAAGGCATGAAACAAAGATACAAACCAGGGAACGACCATTACGAAGGTAAAAATTTGGTGGAAATCCGACGGCGCATCTCGTCTATGTTGGGCTAAATTTTTATATATAGAGATTGTTTTCTTCCACTTGTTAAAATTCATAAAGATAAAAATATTTATTTTGTAATGTTTATAATAAAAAACACAGGCGTTGCTGTTATTGATTATACGAAAAAAAAGGTGATGATTTTATTCAAAATTCTTTTGCTTAAATATTAATTATGAGATGTTCTATACAATTGAATATTTTGCTAGACTCTCTCTCTCTCTCTCTCTCTCTCTCATTTGTTATTTTCTAATATGACTCTTACTTAATTTATTTACATATTCCAATTTGTGTATCACCAGGCATGCAGAAAATTAAAGGGGTTTCAAGCAAAAGTACTCTAACAATAATTCTCATTTATCAAATTGAAACATTTTACTCCGTACAAGGCTGGTGCACATAGAATCCGTCATCCGTCAAACGTTGTATTTTTCAACTGACAAGTAAGTTGAAATACACGTTTTCTTAGCAGCGTTGTCACAATTCGTCAACGCAAAGTACGAAAGTTGGCCAACTTTTAATTTTTCACGTACGTTGAGTATTTTGACATTTTTCATTTGCTTCTTCTTCTTGTTTTTTTTTGTTTTCGCTCTATTGTATTAAAATATTTTTAACGTAAACTATAAATTATAATAATAAATAATGGAATAAATAGTGGAATACAAATTATCATTAATAGAAAGTCTAAGATGTCACCTAACTCCATTTCAAATGTGCACTTTAATAAAACTTTGCTGCAAAAAATATCAAATACGAAAGACAAACAAAAAACAGCTGATTTCTTATCCGTCAACAAAGTACTCATTGTGCCAACCTCATCCGTCGTTACTTTGGCTTCACTTGAATATGTCAAAGTATAACGCATGACGGATTCTATGTACCCCGGCCTTAAGATATCGTCTTACTCCATTTCAAATGTGCACTTTAATAAAACTTTGCTGCAAAAAAATATAAAATAAGAAAAACAAAAAAAACAACTGATTTCTTATCCGTCAACAAAGTACTCATTAACCTAATCCGTCGTTACTTTGACTTCAGTTGAATACGTCAAAGTATAACGCATGACGGATTCTATGTGCCCCGGCCTTTAGTTACTATTTGCCAATTTAGCAAAATTCCTTACGCAAAAATTGCCCTGTTGTCAACAGCGTATTTGATTACTCAAAATATTACAAAGTTCATTTAATTGCCAAAATGTTGATAAGTGGCTTTTGTGTACTTTTAGTAGATACAAAGTTGCACAATTGATATGAAACAAAGTTGCAAATAGAAGAGAACAAATGTGAACGAATGTGATCGATTTGAAAATGAATTTAAAATATTTTGTTTACATTGAATGGATTTTTATCAATACACTACAATTTAATATCAAGATAACGACTCTAAGCACACATCACTGATAGCAAAGAACTGTTTGCTACCTACATAACAGCCCTAGGATTATCAAAACACTTGCACAAAGCCCAAATATAAATGGGATTGCAAAACAGACTGTGCAGTAATAAAAAATAGCTTCAGGCTGATGTTAAATACATAGAAAGCTGCAAGAAATCGAGAAGGATATGCAACCAATCAATATAATAATTAATGCATAATTAATCGAATTTAAAGACTCCAAATATCTTTTTTTTGATTATTTTTATTGCTTTAAGGTTGAAGTATCCACACATGTTTGTAATTAGTTGCCCGAATTGCGATGTGAGCCACTGTTTCAAGGCAATAAAAAAAAATGGAAGACGAAGGAAACAATAAATTATTTTTGCATAAACAAATTCATTTAATTACACTAAGAATTATTTAGCGATTGAATGAATCCATCCTAAGACACTTGATACTCGAGAGTACACACCTGGATAGTTGGGTGTAGCACAGTAATAGCCCCAGGACACAATACCCCAAACAACATTTTCCTTAAATAGCGGACCACCAGAGTCATATCTGCAAGCATCTTTTCCACCTGTTAGATAACCAGCACATAGCATTTCTGGTCTAATTGTACTAATATTTTTATAAACTTTCTTGCACACTTTCTGATTAACGATAGGTACTTTGAGAGCTCTTAAAATGGGACTGATGGCAGAAGCATTATTTGTGCGACCCCAACCCGAAACAGTCATATCTGTGCCATCTTCAATATAATTCTGCCAGGGTAATTGCGCATATTGAATTTGAAATGGTAACCACAGTTCATTATAATCCTCCAATTTTAAAATTGCAAAGTCATATCTGAAAGTTTTTTTGCAGAATTTTTCATGCTGAAATATTTGAATAACCTTCACAAGTAAACCTCCCCAAGCATTATAGCTGGATGCCAAGCGAACGTTAAAATTGGGATTTGTAGCAGTATTGTTCTCAGTACAGTGGGCAGCAGTTAAAACATAACGCTTATTTATCAACGATCCTCCACAGTGTTCCGGCAATTGCAGTGATACTTGAAATGGTATATCGTGTATATCAGCTTCATATCCGCCAACTATTCGTCCTTCGAAATGTGCTTCGGCTATTATCAACGAAGCTAAGAACGTCAAATTCAATATTTTCCAAATGTTTATTATTTTCATTGTTGAAATAGCGAGATCTACAACTGATCACTTGGACTTGACAAAATTTTCTAAGTTTTTATACAAAATTTTCAAATGTTTTCTTTATCGGAATTTAATTATTATTTTTTTTTTGTCATAAAATTGTAACACTTAATTATTTACAACCCGTAGACTAACAAATTTAATTGAGATAACACATGCATTTATACACACATAGCCAACGCACTGTAGCACATATTTTAAAATGGCGGGCAAAAATCATTTTTTTTTTTGGTTCCCGATATCAAAGCTATATTACTCATTTGAAAGTAAATATCAGAGTATCTTGGAAGGCACATGATTACTGATCTTTTTTAACAATATCTTAGCGAACAGGGCAATCCAAAATGGACTTTCTCTGCATTTTTATTATTTTTATTTAAAAAATTGTAGAAAAGTTTAATTTTCAAATGCCTTTAATGTTTTTGTTGTAAGTGATTTTGATACAATTATTATTGGAACTATTAGTTCCAAAAAAAGGGAAGCTTTGTGTACTCCACAAATTTTAAAAAATTTTTTTAAAAACTCCGACCTAATAGAGCATTGCTCCTAACCGTCAAAACAGGGCAAACAAATCCTTCACCAGTTAATAGTCCAAACCATCGCCTACACTTCTATAGCCCATTATATATGTGCTAGATAACGGCCGTGCGCAACAGAACAATTTTTTTAACCCAAGGTCAGGCCCAGGTCAAACACAAATTTTAGAAAACCACAACTTTGCACCGTTACTTTTTACAGTATTGCGCACTTTTTAAATTAAATCTAAAACCAAAAACTTTTTATCAAATCGTCTTCTTGACTGCTTGATCATACAACTTTTGGCGAACTCTGCCCTTAAAAACAGCAATAAATATAATAGAGGGTGTGAGCCGGGAAGGTATACTACCTTGTTTGTTTATAATTTTTGACTAAATGAAAGAGAATGGATCTTATAGCAGAGCGGAGCAGTCAAATCAAAGTTGACCGCCTGAAATAACTTGCTGTAGAAAGAGGTCTCCCAGTAATTCCATTGTAATCTTGGCTATATACGATATGGCACCGTTTTCTTGATACCATATTTTAAGCCCAAAATATGCAGTTGTGGTGTTAAACATTTTTTAATCATAACACGATATTGCTCCCCATTCACAGTTACCGTTACGCCGTTTTTATTTTCAAAGAAATAAGGTTGAATAATTTGAGGATAACCCAATCCTCAGAACTATTCTGTTTATTCACTGATCCATTCAAATGAAAATGTGCCTCCATCACTCATTATGCCGTTTTTCATGAAAATTGGGGTTGTCATAGGGAGCTGTGACATCCTACAGGCATATGTGCGGCGGCGTAAATCGTCTTGTGGAGGAAGCTCTTGTGTCAACTGAATCTTATAAGGAAACAAATGCAAATCCCTGTGCAAAATTGTGGCCAAAAGTTGTTCTTTAAAGACCAACCTACTGAGCACGGCGACGAATTGAGGTTGACGTATTCGTAGTAGATGCCTTGGCAATTGTTACAATGAATTCAATTTCGCACAAAAATCGCTTAAAAAAATTTTAAATCCACTATGAAAATTGTGGTTCTGTTAAAGTTACATTTCGTAAAATTTGTGATATTTTCGGACAACATAAGCGTCCTTCTGGGACCGCAATTAAGAATTTGGTTGTTAAGTTTGAGTCGACAGCCTCCATACAAAATGTCCAAACACCAACGCGTGTTCGATCGGGTCGTTCAACTAAAAACATCGCAGCCGTGAGCCACAATATTGAAGTAGATCCAAATTTGTCAATTCCAATGTCCTCAGCAAAAAATGGGGTTATCCAAAACCAACACATGGCAAATTTTGCGTAAGGAGGTTTTGAATAAGAAGCCTTACAAGATTCAACTGACGCAGGAATTGAATCCGTAGATTCGCTTAAATCATTCAGGCACAAGCGACTAGTTTTTCAGAAAAAAACATTTTTTCAAACGAAGCCCATGTCAGCATATATCAACAAGCAAAATTGACGCATTTGGACTTCTAAAAATCCTGAAGCGATCATTGAGAAGCCTTTGCATGATTAATGTGTCACTGTATGGTGGGCTATGTGGTCTGGAGGCGTGATTGGGCCGTTTTTTTTTCCAAGATGAGGCTGGAAATGCGGTAACGGTCAATGGATCACGCTATCACGGCATGCTGAAACCTCAATTTATACCTATCGTTGACGACGTGGATATCACTGACATGTGGTTTTACCAACATGGTGCCACGTGTCACACAGCCAACGAAACGACCAATTTATTGCAAACCAAATTTTCCGATCGCATAATTTCACGACAATCAGCAGTTAAGTGGCCAGCCAGATCATGTGATTTCACACCACTGGATTATTTTTTGTGGGGGCACATTTTGAATCATCTTAATCTAAAGTTTTTGCTTTATTTTGTTTTAGAAAACTAACTACCCTTGTTGCCTAGTAGGTAGTGTACTAGCTTGTCAGTTTGGGGGTTGTGGGTTCGATTCCCAACGAAGACCTCGGTTTCTTTTACTACAAAAATAAAAATTGACTGTCGGTGAGGCTGCTCAGTGATGAAGGCATAGTCACTGGTCGCCGTGCTGTCTTATACGACAGTTAATTTCCGATTACCCTTCTACTTTCACTACCTGCTTCATCTCTTCTCTATCCCTTTCCTAAAGAATGTAGCACGGCATTGTTGTCTAAAGTGCTACTTCTCTTTAAAAAAAGAAAATAAAACTGCTTGCCCAAAACTCTTTATTTCCAACAAAAACAAAAACATTAAATCAATTAAGTCAACCTTCTCTAGAAGACGATAGTGTTAAGGAAACGTAGGATTTTGGATTAATCCCTTCCTCTTCATGCTAGAATACATTTTATGATTAGGTTATGATTTGGAATTTTATCCCATAGGCAAAACGGTGAGACTTGGCCTAGGAGAAGGAACCTGAAACAATGGAAACACTGGAAGGAGATTATTTTTTCTGTTAAAATTTCAACCATTCAAAAGTTATAGATTTTTGATCGCTTTTTTGTGAAATAGACTACTGTGCGGCGTAAGAAATGTTTCTTATCTCTTTAATCAATAAATAATAAATTTCAAACTTGAAATCAATAAAACAACAATTTGGATTAGATTAAAATTTTTATTATTTATTTTGACTCTTGTCGACTTAATTATTTATGAACATATTTACGCCATTTTATATTAACGCATACACAAGCTTGCTAGACTTTTAAAATCATTTAAAGCCAATAATTATTTTATTAAAAAATTCCTAAAGAAAAGAAAGCAAAAACAAGCATGAAAATACCGCAAAATATTAATTTACAAAAATTAATCCTTTTCACTAAACTAACTTGCTTTCACTTAAAATTTCACTAGAAAAAAAACAAATAGACCCAAATTCCTTCCCTTACTTAGCGACCGATAGTATGATTTCCGGTATGATAGGGGGACGCTCTACAGTTGACTTTGGAAACAATGGTGCAACTGCATACATCAATTAGGAGAAAGTAAGGTGATGGCTCTAGACATTTCCAAGACATTTGATAGAGTATGGCATGATGCACCTCTGTCAAAACTTGTTGATTTTAGTATCAGTGATAATTTCTCTAGATTTATATTGAGTTTTCTCAGGAATTGCACTATACGATTTGCTATAGATGGGATTTCATCAAACGAGTTCAAAATTAATTAACGGGCAGCCCAAGGCTCCGTTATTTCTCCTACCCCATTTCTTATTTTTCTAAATGACCTACTTTGTCAAACTTCCAACCCTATAAACTTTTTCGCAGATGTCAGCACCATTTGCGATTCGTATTCATTCAGTAATAGACCGAACCAGTTGCTGGTGGGTTCCAAAAGGCAAAACATAATTGATACGCTTAATCACGATCTCGCAACAATCTTCGAATGGGTTGCATTTGTATGCCCACAAGACTCAACGTTGCTTGCTTACGCATAGATGACTGTTTGAATATGATGCTGCATTTGTTATTATGGTTGATATAAGTATTAAGGAATCGGTAGCTCTTGATGTTATTGGCTCTGTGATGTTCGATGTACTAAGCACATTTTTCTGGGGTCTGAAGAAGCTTTCAAGTGCCTGGGTTTCCTAAAACGCTATAAAAGAAATTTCACTCCATCCAATCTTCATACTTTTTATAACTCCTATATGCCTCCTTTATGCATCCAAAAATGGAATACAACTCTCATGTATGGGCCGGCGTTCCATTGTATTCCGAAGAGAAAAGTTCGGCAATTATGAATAAAAAAGCATATCTGGCAAATGTCCACCACGACCACGCTGATAGATGTCGATTCATTCTTTCTCACTTTTTGGCAAATTGGCGGTTCTATTTCGTTAATCACATCACGGATTTTGAGTTTTAAGGCTAAAATCGATTCGATTGGCTTCGTATAGACTCTGTCCATAACATAACCCCACAAAAAATAATCCAGTGGTGTTAAATCATACGATCTGGCTGATTGTCACACATGTCAGTGATATCCACGTCGTCAACGATAGGTCAAAATTGAGTTGTTAGCATCTCGCGATATCGTGATTCATTGGCCGTTACCGTATTTCCAGTCTCATTTTTGGAAAAAAAAACTGCTTAATCATGCCTCTAAACCACATAGCCCACCATACAGTGATACTTTGAGCATGCAAAGGATTATAATAATAATCGCTCTGACAAGTGAAAATGGGCTTCGTCTGAAAAAAACCAGCCGATTGTTCCTGAATGAATTGAGCGAATCCACGACGATGTGAATAGTCTGAAGGCTTCAATTCCTGTACCAGTAAAATCTTTAAAGTCAAATCCTTACGCAAAATTCGCTGGTTTTAGATAACTCCAATTGTTGAAAACCATCGAGGAATTGACAAATTTGGATCTGCAATGTTTTCAATTGAACGACCCGTTCGAACACACATTGCTGTTCGCACTTTTTGTATCGAACCGCCCTACTCAAATTTAACGATCAAATTCTAAATAGCGGTTTCAGAAGGTCGATTATGTTGTCCGAAAAGTTCGGGAATTTTCGAACTTCGCTCGTAATTATGTGAAATATAACACTGTTCCCATCATTTACCATCTATTAATAGACTACTGTCAAATTTTAATTTTCGAATTTTCGAGTGCTCATTAAGCATTATTTTTTGCGAAAAAAAAACGTCAATCAAATCAAGGCAAAGCTCGATAAATACTATGGGGACTGTGCACGATCGATTTAAAGGGTAAAAAAGTGATTTACTAACTTTTGTTGTGGTCGCACAAGTACAAATGACGCTGAACGTTCTGGACGGGCGAATTGAGGTCAGTACTCCCGAAAATGTTGAAAAAATCCACGGTTGATATTGACGTGAGAAGATTTACATCTGCATCTGGCCGTGGGCCTTAATCAGATGGTGGATCATTACCACTGTGGATGAAATGTAGCGTCATCCTTGCCCTAGAAGGCCTTCTAATACGTATATCCTTCGGTCACTCCTAGTTGCAACTTTAAAAGCCCGGAGTAGGCCGCAGCCTTCACTCCTTGCTGAAGAGTCGGAGATTATCCAACTCCTGGTCCAGAACGCATGAAGCTTAATATAATTAAGAACACGACGGCATTCATACTCACTGGACCTGGACCATTCATTGTGTTCATTGCGAATGATTCGACCCACAAACTCAAACGAGGGCCTCAAAACACACAGCCACCACGATACTTCCGAAGAGCCTACCTCAATAATCAGACAGAGAACAGCTATATGCCTAAAGAGACAAATAGCGGATTCCCGTGGGAATACAGTGAATTGTCCAGTTGACTCCTACTAGCCTTAAAGGGGACTGGGCTTCCCGAGAAGTTAAGCTATTTTTTAAAAAGGCCCCAGGAAGTTTATTTATGATTCTTCGTTTCTGAAACCCGGATTGATTTCTATTAATAATTTTATACCTTTACATAAAGCTTGTCATTCCTCTGACTGCTATTTGCTCGAGAGTCTATTAGACGGGTTTGGTCTCATTATTGAGGTTTTGGACAGCCTTGTGTTGTAGACTTGAGTTAGCTAATTTAGTAATCACCGGTGTTTAAAGTGTTGCATTTGATCTGATATCTTTTGCTCTGCTTCAGTCAATTTTAAAACCTTTTTCTCGTGTTTAACGATTTAAGGATTTGAGCATTTTCTGTTTAATTCCAAGTATAATGAGTTTTATAAACTGACTGAATAAATGTTAAGTGGTTTTAATGTCACATAAGGTGCCCCTGTAGGCTAATAGGTAGTGTACTGGCTTGTCAGTATGGGGGGTTGTTGGTTCGATTCCCAACGAAGACCTTGGTTTTTTTACTACAAAAATAAAAATTGACTGTCGGTGGGGCTGATTAGCGATGAAGGCATAGTCACTGGTCGCTGTGCTGTCTTAAATACGGCAGTTAATTTCCTACTATCCTTCTACTTTCACGACCTATTTCATTTCTTCTCTATTCGTTTCCTAAAGAATGCAGCACGGTAGTTGACTAAATAGGCATTGTTGCCTGAAGTGCTACTTCTCTTTAAAAAAACAAAAAAAAAGAATAAAAATATTCATTTAATATCAAGACAACCACTCTCAGCACACATCACTGATAATATCTTTACTATCAATGATGTGTGCTGTTATTCTTAATTATTCCACAAAGAGTCCTCGAAAAGTGACCGTATGGTGCATTTTTTAGTTAGGCGGCGTTATTGGCAAGAATTTTTTCGAAATTGAGCAAGGAAACGCCGTCACCGTGAATTCTCTGCATAATCAGAACATGATAATCAATTTTTTGTAGCCACAATTCGCTAAAGTTGACATCATTGACCTTTGGTTTCAGCACGACGGCGCCACAAGCCACACAGTCATCCAAACAATTTAGTAATTTATTGCATGAAAAATTTCCCGGTCACGTAAATTCTCGATTCAGCGATGTCAATTGACCGCTTCGTTTTTGTTATTTAATGCCACTGGCTTATATTCTCTGTGGCCATTTGAAAAACTGGGCTTTCGTGAAGAACCCTAAAAACAGCTGATTCTCTGAAAGATGAAATCCGGCGCTGCATTGAGGAGATAAGCGAAGTGACTCAATTAAATATTTATGTTATATTTTCTAACTGCTTCCCATCGAACTAACGTCTGATTGACTATATAAATATTGTTAAAAATATAGTTAAAGAAGAAATTCTTTATGCTTTTTAATTGTATGGCAACAAATATTATAAAGCATATTGTTACAAATAAGTCTTGCTTAAGATTTAAAATAAAACAATTAAGCAATTAAGAAAACTACTGGTTACAAACTGCGTAGAAGTTTATACACACACAACTACAATTTGATAGGCTGTTTACTAAGTGCGGTTTTACACACATCAACTTTTGTTGCTTATTGCTTCTCATAAAGTTGACGTAATGTTTACACACAGCAATTTGTGTAAACAATTTTCGTATTGTGCTTTGTCTCAAAATTCATACTTTTTGACGTTTTATTTTATTTATGGTTTTATTTCATACAAGTTCCACATAAACTATTAATTTTTTAATAATTTCATGGCTCCATTTAAAAGCCATTTTATTTGAATTAATATTTAACAACAATTTTTAAAAATTTAAATAACCGGAATTAATTTTTATCATCTTTTGGTTTAAAGGGATACAACAGCATACACACGTCCTTACTACTTATTATTAACTACTTTTCCAAAATGTATTTCTTAAATACTAACATAAAAACATATAATAATTTCCTTATCCTAAAGTTCTTAATTATATGTTTAATGGTTTTATGGTTGTTTGCAATATTTTATGATCCTTACACCCTTTTTATTTTTAAACACACATTTCTCATTAATCGTTACTTAATGCATTTCTATTCACTAATTACATTCTTATTATCTACGGGAATTTTCTTAGCTTAAAAGAATTTATGTATATATAAAGAAAATATTTATTACTACAGAAATCAAGTTTATTCATAATGAGCATCTCTACCTACGGCAATTTTATAACGATATTTGAACATTTCTTTTTAACAATGAAACAGAGAATAAAGAAGAATGTTAAAAATGCAAAAAATACAACTATCTGTATGATTGCGAAATTCCCGAGTACAAGCAGCTCCGTACTGCAATGAAATAGAAAAATTTTCAATTTTTATACCTTCTCTTTCCTTCTAATGGAAAAAACCAAAGTTGAGCAACAAAAATTGATGTGTGTAAAACCGCACTAACTGCCTGGCATGCTGCTTATCATTTAAACGCGCAAGACAAAAACTAATTTTACAACCACATCGTTCGCAAGAAAATTCACGCTTTTCCTCTACCATTTCTTTGTGCTGTTTTAACATTTCGGCATTCGAGAACTTTTCACGGCAGGGATCGCAGGCATAACGGAGCTTAACATTGCCCGCCTCAAATACTACAGTAAAGTTTTGTGAGCAAAATGAGCATGTGTACTCTTTAACCACCACCTTTTTACCGCTGTGTTGTGCACTAATAATTAGAGCTTCAGCCTCTAGCTTTTCTTGGTGTTTATGTTGTTCCAGATGAGCCTTGAACTTTTCATCGTCTATAAATTTACGGTAACAGCGGGGACACCTTTGCGGTCCACTACCAGTATGACGCAATAAATGTTCCTTAAGATAGCTGGGAGAATTGAAGACCCTATTACATATATTACATTTTCTATCTTCTTCAGGTACTTCCCAAACTCTCTTCGTGGCCTCCGTCTTCATCCTCCTCGGCAGTAGGTACAATGTGCAAAATGGTATGACCTCCTTCATTTTCATCTACAGTTTCCTCATCATCCACCGAATTGCCATCTTCTGTTACAATTTGGTGTATAGTCACCGCCCTACCATGTTCATCGATTATTACCTATTGAGCATCAACCACCTCCTGATGCTGACCTCTGTGATGCAATGAGGCCACAGCTGCTTCGCCTCTTCACTAATAGCAAAAGTAGCATAGGCATATTGTGGTTCTTCACCCGAATTGGGGTCGTGAATTAAGACTGGGACAACCACTTCTTTGATAGTACCTCCCGACGTTGTTGTTAGAGTGGCATACTTCCTTTTAATATTCATTGTTTACCTTTTTTCTTTAGTTCCAAGATCAAGCAACAACATATTATAGTGTGTGTGTGTGTGTGTATAAACTTCTACGCAGTTTGTAACCAGTAGTTTTCTTAATTGCTTAATTGTTTTATTTTAAATCTTAAGCAAGACTTATTCGTAACAATATTATATTGCAGAATATTATAATACAGATCTGTCCGAGATCTGTCACTTCTGTGGCTTCTAAAAGTCTCAAAAAATAGCACTCGTAAAATACTAGGCGTAAAATAAAATTTAATAATTCTTTTATCTGAATTGATGAGCTACAATAAGGAGGCACTTTTATAACAACAAGAAATAATGGAAGCAATTCTAGAGCCAGAGTCCATTATGATGGTTATACTGGTTAAAGATTCATGATTGATAAACAAGACATCTATTAGTTCACTTCTCGCTTCTATCACAGAGTATTGTGGAAAAATCTAAAGAACAAAGACAAGACACGAAATAAAAGACAACATTACAAATTTTACATATTTTACATACATATGTATGTATGTATGTATATATGTATGAAATAAAAGACATAGCAGTCAATTATTTTTACATAAAAAAATTCATTTTATTACAATAAGAATTAGAGTTGAATACAGCACAATAATGTTCACCGGACACAACAGCCAAAACATTATTATCCTTAAATAGTAGACCACCAGAATCAAACCTGCAAGCATCTGGTGTTAAGTTGGTTGGACGCGATGGACAACCAGAAATAATTGGTGCTGTTACATTGTTCAAATCAACAGTTACCCATGACCGAGGAATTGCAGGTACTTTGGTAAGCCTTGGAACGGAATTATTCCAACCCACAAAAGCCATAACTGTGTTATCTGCATTTCTTGAATGCATATGTATATTTCGCTTTTCACACAGGCGCTACCTTAAAATGGCGCCTTGAAATATAAAAGAAAAAGCTTAATTTTTTTATTTTATATAAACAAATTATACTTTATTTAATCTTTAGCCTAAATGTTATTGTCGATATTTATTCTGTATTTATAATTGATTGAATCCATTCCAAAACACTTGATACTCGAGAATAGACGCCAGGATAGTTGGGCCGAGCACAGCCATAACCCCAAGATACAACACCCCAAATGATATTTTCTTTAAACAATGGTCCGCCCGAATCACCTTGACAAGCATCTTTACCGCCACTTAGTTGACCAGCACACAGCATTTGTTCGGTAATGGAATTGAAATTCTTATAAGCTTTTTCACAAACTTTTGCATTTATTTTCGATACTCGGACAGCTCTTAAAACTTCACGGGATTCTGATCTATTTTGTGTTAAGCCCCAACCTGATACAATCATTTCGGTGCCATCTTCAATGTCATAATCGTTAGGCAATTGGGCATAGTGAATATCAAATGGTAACAGGGAGCTATCATAGTCTTCCAATTTTATGATTGAAAAATCATAACTAACAGTTAAGTAACTGAATTCTTTATGCTGAAATATTTGAAGCGGCTTGACTACGACGCCATCCTTTTCATAATATTTAGAGCCCAAACGAACATTAAAATCGGGATTTTTTTCAGCTCTTCCATATGTACAGTGGGCAGCAGTTAAAACATAATGTTTTGCTATTAAGGAGCCACCACAGAAATGCCTTCTTTCTTGCAATGACACTTGAAATGGTATTTCCCTTATATCAACCTCATAGCCACCAACTATACGTCCTTCCAATTGAGGAGCTGCTATTGTGAATGAAGAGGAATACAAGAATACCAAAGCAACTATTTGCCAAATGCTAAATTTATTCATTTTCACCACTGCAAACTAATACTGAATGAACTATTGATTTCTACAAATATTTCCTTTTATACTCTTTCCCAAAGTTAACTATCAACTTGAGTGTTTAATAAGCTTTTTACAGTTTCGAGGATTTTTGATATCATTTTACAGAGGAAGGTTAACAGTATTTAGGTTTTTAGGTTACAAGCGTAAATTATGGCCATTTAGTTTTTAAAAAATCTAATGATATTATAAATCATTTTAAAAATATTTTTTTTTGTAAAGTAGTTAAGATTAAATTATCTTGCATACGACAACTGCAGATAGATCGATCGTTATCTCTCAAAGTCAGTCTTCAGTTAGCAGCCATAAAATATAAAATTAACAAATACTCAGTGCAATAAAATAAAATAAAACAAAAAAAAAAATATTAATTTGATTAGAATGCAAAAGTTCATTTATTTAGAGTTATATTTTTTTCAATAATAATAATATTCTTATTTGATTATTATTTGCAGTTTTATTCGACCTTTTTTAATTTCTATTAAATCTTAATCTTAATCTATTAAACGGTCCTTTAAATTATAACGATTTATTTTTTTCTCGATATTCAGCTTTCCTGTGGAAAGCTTCTTCAGGAAATTATTTTTCATATTTTTCAAAAACAATAATTATAACAATTTAAAAAGAAAAATTTTTTTGAAAAACATTTGACAAAACATATAAAATAATTTTCTTCATACATACAAACATACAAAAATTAAAATTAAAAAAACAGCCGTATGCATAAAAATTTAAAGTAGGTTTAACTGCCATTGTTAAGCACAATTTCCTAAACTTGTATTCAAAAAACGTTTTTACCTTAACATACCCTTGTTAACTTTAAAGTAGGAAAAACCTACGTTAAACCTACAATAAATTGACAGTTCAATTTTATTATTGAAAGTTCAAAAACAAAACAAATTGTGTTTACAATAAACTGAGCCGTTTATTTTAAAAATGGCATAAGTTACTTTGTTATTGTCATCTTTTTTATTTTAAATTAGTTTATATAACATTTTAATTTTTAGCCATTTCAACTAGTCTATATTTGGTTTTCTTTCTGAAACGAATTTTTCTAATGATTGTGTTGAAATAAAATCTTTTTTCTCCATGTTATGTTGTGTGAAGGATTTTTTCGACAGGGGGCTATTACTACTATTACTATTCTGTCCTTTACATAAGTCACTATGTGCAATAATATGCTTTTGAGTTGTGACATTCTTAGATATTTTATACAACACGAAGCAACTTCCTGAGAATAATAAAAATAATGCTAATTATGTGTAGTATATTAGATATCACTATAATATAGTTCAGTAAACTGCACTATTCTTTCGTACTAATAAAAATAAGTCCAATAATCACAACAATACTTCATATACACCTATTACATGTTTCCATTTCTTTCACACTAAGCTCCGTAATTAATTTCCTGAGTACAGCGACTTACGCCGCTCTCAAAATAACAATTTTTGTTATACCGTTAATTATCAATACTCCTCTCAAACAATATGAATATGAACAAATTCTTTGGAAGTTCTTCGTAAGCCTTGCAAATTTATCTTTTTTGGGTGCTTTGCTTTTTATTAAAATGATTAATAAAAAAACAAAAAAAAAAAAATATGTTGATTTTGCTGAAAAAAATGAAAAACAATAAAAAACATTTTTTATGGATCTAAATACCCGGATAAATATATTCATTTTTATACATCGTTAATTACAACGTGGCATTGCCAGAACCAAAATACTAATTTTACTAAAGCATACATTAGCTAAAGTACGTACGTCTGTTAGCCTTAAAGTGTTTGTTAACTAACGTGTACTTTAAAGCTCAAGTAAGCGTTTTTTATGCATACAGCCGAAAATATTTAAACATGCAAAAACAAAGAAACGGAAATTAAATAACAAATTCTCTCTTATGAAATAATTATAACAAATTATGTGTCTTTTGTATTAAGTACCTATAACTCTGCGCTAAATTGTCTGTGTCTGTTTTGAAATTTATTCTCCTTACATTTGGTACATTAACAATTTCTAACATTTCCAACATATAACGTCTCTTGTAGTTTTTTTCTATATCTAATACTGATGTTTTATCAAACTTTGGATAATGATTATATTTCTTACAATGTGAAGATAAGGATGTCTTCTGTGTTGAAATATTCCTATATTTTTGGTCACACCTGTGACCAGCTAATCTTGTTTTAAGTTTATTTTTTGTTGTCCCAATATAAACTTTGTCACAATTCACCTGGTCATTTCCTTCACATGGTATCCTGTATAGTACATCAGATATTTCCATTTTCCCTATTTTATCCTTCATACTGCTAAATAATTTACTTAATGTGTTATATGTTTTGTGTGCAATTATATATCTATCTGTGTCATATATTTTAGACTTTCTTAATCTTTCTGATATTCCAGGAATATAAGTTAATGATTTATAATTTCTTGGTTCTGCCGTAGTATTTCCTAAATTATGCCTATAACTACCATATTGTCTAATTAATCTGTTAGTTAATTCTACTGGAAAATCATTGTCATGAAGTATATTTCTTATTGTGTCCTTATTCTTCAAATGAAATTCTCTATCACTTATAGTCAATATTCTATCTATCATATTTTTCGCCGTGTTTATTATCATTTTTCTCGGATGTTTTGAATAAAAATTAATAATTCTTCCAGAATATGTTGGTTTCTTATACCAATCAAACACTAACTTATTCTCCTTTCTTATTATCAATATATTTAAATATGGAAAAGTCTAGATTCTAACTCTCTTTCAATCGTAAATTTAATATCCGAATGAAAACTATTCAATTCTGACAAAATATCATCCACTGCATCTTCTGATGTTATACAAAATAAATTATCTACACATTTTGTGATAATCCTTGGTTTAATATGCATTTTACTAATACATGTATTTAGTAATTCTTCCATCACAATATCAGCTATAATTGGAGATGCCGGAGAGCCCATAGGGAGGCCCTCTTTCTGTTGATATAACCTATTATCAAATAGAAAATACCTGTTGTCTTCAATGCAAAACTTAAGAATACGTAAAAATAATTCCTTCTCAATATTCGTATTTTGTTCTATTATCTGCCATTTTTCCTCTATAATTCCCAAAGCTAAAACTACAGGAATACTTGTAAAAAATGAAACTACATCAAATGAAAACAATCTATCATTATCGTGTATATTTATTCCCTTGGCTTTATCTTTAAATTCCAATGAATTTGTAACATTATATATTGATTGTTCTGTTATTACCTTAAGAATATTCGTTATATACTTGCACAGTCCGTAGGCCGGGGAATTAATGCAAGAGCAAATAGGCCTCAGAGGAAAATCCTGTTTATGGATTTTAGGTACTCCATATAGTTTTGGAGAATTTGATACATTCGTCGTAAGTCTATTCCTCTCCATTATTGAAATGATATCTTTTTTAAAAAGTTCTACAACTAAAACATTGTTTTAGTTTTCTGCAATTTTGTAGTAGGATCCTTATTCAATATTGAGTATTTTGCAGAATCGTTAAGAATGTCATTTATTCTTGAATTATAATCGTCTCTGCTCATAGCAACAGTAACATTACCCTTGTCAGCATTAACAATTAATATGTTCCTATTAGTATTCAAAAATTTTTTAGCAGTTTTTACTTTATCCAATATAAAAATATCCCTTGCTGTAGGTCTAATGTTGCTAATGTGCCTATCAATAATCATTGTTAGTTTTGTCCGCGCTACTTCCTGATCCTCCTTTTTCTTTATAGTCTGAATCAAATCATCTCCTTCTGAAATCACCTTCATCATAGGAATAAACTTAAAACAAAATTAGCTGGTCATAGATGTGACCAAAAATATATGAAAATTTCAACACAGAAGACATCTGTAGTGTACCACAATATGTGTACTGCACTGTAACACATAAACACACCAGACAACCACTTACCAAAGTACAACATGTGTCGACTCAAATGCATTCGATCTATGACACAAATGAGTGACACACTTTTAGGTGTCATATTCATTTGAGTATTTTATTTTATCATGCATTTGATTCGTCACATGAACCAATAAATCGATAATGCATGTTATTGAAGTGAGACAGATATGTATTAGCAATAAGTTACAATAAGTTAGAAAGGCTAAGTTAAAAATGTAAATTAGATATAAAAAGGGCTGCATGCCATTAATAAAATAAGATTGAATTTGATAAGCTCTAAGCGGTAACAACTGCTGTCTTTTATTTAATTGAATCTTCTGATTGGGCTGTTCTTAAAACGCCTGTCTTTAAGCTGTTTCCCCAGACAGCTGTTTAAATATCAATATATGGGCTATAGGGCATCCTTCACCGTCACACAACCATCCCTAAGAATTAACATTACATGGCGATCCTGCCATACCATTACATGGCGATCCTTTACCAGTCGCACACCATTATAAAACAATACATCAACATTACATGGCAATCCTGCCATACCATTACATGGCGATCCTTTGCCCTCCTATACCATTACATGGCGATCCTGCGGACCGATCCTATCCTCCTCTACATTACATTCGAAAAATATACTTTGATATAAATATCTATGACTAAGAAATACCATTACATGGCGATCCTGCGGACCGATCCTGTGGACTAAGCAATAACATCCTGAAAATAAACCGACCCTAATCTTCTGATGAAAAAATAGACCGATCCCGAGCACCAAACTGATCCTGAACAAATTACAAATTAATTAAGATATGATTATATTTTTTATTTAAAAAAATTTTTTTTTTAAAATCAAATAACACAAAAAAAACGGAGAAATTTATTTTAAGAATCTTCATAATTGTAGAGAAGAAAAATTTGTTTTTCATCATGAGGAAAAGACCTAAGAATCCTTTAGATCTAGACCAAAAACTTCCCTTAGAAAACATTTCTAAAGTCAACATGGAACAAGAACTAAAAGTATTAAAATTAATTTGGGAATTTATAGGGATAACAGATACCCCAACAGCAGAAGACGTAATCACCAAAAGAACTCAGACAAGGGACACAATAATGGCAATTAGGAAAGCAGAGAAATTACAAGACAAAGACTTAACTAAATATAAATAAGAAAATGCAAAAGAATAAAGTATATAAAATCATATAATCCTTATATAAAAATCATATAAATCAAAAAAAAATGCCTAACAATGACATAATAGAACCTTCAATACTCCACTCTTTTTAGTACTAAGAAAAAAGAATATGGAGAATAAGAATAAAAGGAGAGTCGTAGTAAATTTAAGAAAACTAAAAAAAAAAAGAAAAAAAAAAATATGTATATATCATACATATAAATATATGTATAATATCCCACAAAATTATTAAAATTATATAGTAACAATATACACATTTTTCACCTCCACATAATGTAACTTAGATATTTTTAATATACACTTAAAAATATATTGATATACACTCTAATATTATCTTAATAAAAAACCATACAAATAATGTAATATATATAATAATCTACATAAAACAAAGAAATGTATGTCCAGCATCCTTTCGTTAAAATTTTAATAATAATACAAAAAAAAAAAGAAATGATTTCTTAGAAACTAAGTTTATTAATATTATTATATAAAAATATCCACATTAAATGTTATTATTTTAACAAGTATTTTTTAATTATATTTAGTTTAAATCTCCTCCAACAATTAAAAAAAATCACAAATAATCATTCATGCAATAAAACTACAACTTTAAGAAGATTGCGTCATATTCAATAATGAATTAAAACCAAAAAATTTTTTAGTAATTCAATAGCACCAAAACAGTGGAATGACACATTAAAATTTTAAAAACAACAACCGACACAGTAACCTAAAAGAAAATATTCAATTACAAACTGACCCACTAACTAATTATGAAATATTAGACTACAATGACGTAAACAACGAAGAACGTTTTTATAAAATTATGACCAAATTACAAATTGATAATAATGATGGTTATGCAAAAACAGAATTAATAAACATTTTTGGAAAATATCAAAATATAGTTCACCTAGAAAACGAAAAATTAACGGTAAACAACTTTTGCAAACATATACAAATAAAAATGGACACTAATGCAAACGCACTATCTAGGATAGAAATTAATTCAGATATACTCAAACAAATAATACCAAATGAAATTGATGAAAAGACAAGAAGAATATTAGTAACAACAAGGGCAAGGAAAAATAGGAATAATGAAAATAAGGATAAAGAGGCAAATAAAAATAATGAAAATAATAATAATGAGGCATATAAAAACAAAGAAGAAGTTAATAGAAGAAATAAAGAAGATAATAATACACGTGTAAAAGAGAACGATGTGGAAAAATGCAATTCTCAGAAGTCTGATCAACTTCACATATGGGAATGCACCTCCATTAATGATGTAAAGAAAATAAAGAATTTGCAATTTAATTAAATAGAAAATATAGAAGAAGAAGATATAATTTTAGAAGATAATATTGTGCACATTGGACATAATGATAATTCATCGAAACCAGTTTCGACCATGAAGAAGTTATGTGCCAGAGATAAGATTAATAAGAATAAAGTATGTAATGATAATTCTCCGAAACCAGATTCGATTATGAAGAAGTTACATACAGAAGATATAAATGATAATATGCATGCAAGATTCAGCGATAACTCAGCGAAACTAGATTCGATTCTGAGGAAACTGATATCTAAAATGAAGGAAGAACAAATTAAAGATTTAGCGCTACCAACAGAAGATAAAATATTTAAAATATATACAAAAGAAGAATTAAAAGAAGCATATGCAAATATAAAAGTAAATAACGAAAGTCCTCAATTAAGAATAATAATATACAAGCCCTCTAAAAGGAATAACAGATGACATAATTAAATATAAATTGAATTTCATATTACAGGCCACTTGGGAATTGGAAAAAGAATTATAAAATTATATGCATTTGGAAAAACATGAAAAAGATGGTGAAGAAATTTCTAATATACTGTGACACTTGAAACAAACAAAACCCATAATAGAACCTCTGACACAAACACTCTAAACAACAGTTTTGAAGCGATTTCACTTAACACCATAGATCTTCTTATCTCAAATAAGAACCGGTACATCAAAACAATTACGGGGTCAAATTAAAATTTGTATTGATGAAACATAATGAATTAAAATATAGGAGATCTAGTTTTAGTAAAAATAAAAAAAAATAAATTTTTGTTATAAGGGCCCGTACAAAAAAAATTATAAGTAAAAATAATGTAAATACCACAATAGAAGATAATGGAATAGAAAAAGAAATACATAATAATAATTTAAAACCATATAAACTAGTGTAAGATATACTTTTTAATTTTTATCATTGTATTATTATTATTATTATATTATTATTACTATTATTATTATTATAAAATTTACTGTCATTGTCATTATATTATTAATATATTATTATTACTAAAGAAAATATGTGTAAGTAAAAATATTGTAACAATGACATGCATTTTTAAGAAAAATTATCTTTCATATAATTTTTCTCTTAAGGGTAAGGGTGTAGTGTACCACAATATGTGTACTGCACTGTAACACATAAACACACCAGACAACCACTTACCAAAGTACAACATGTGTCGACTCAAATGCATTCGATCTATGACACAAATGAGTGACACACTTTTAGGTGTCATATTCATTTGAGTATTTTATTTTATCATGCATTTGATTCGTCACATGAACCAATGAATCGATAATGCATGTTATTGAAGTGAGACAGATATGTATTAGCAATAAGTTACAATAAGTTAGAAAGGCTAAGTTAAAAATGTAAATTAGATATAAAAAGGGCTGCATGCCATTAATAAAATAAGATTGAATTTGATAAGCTCTAAGCGGTAACAACTGCTGTCTTTTATTTAATTGAATCTTCTGATTGGGCTGTTCTTAAAACGCCTGTCTTTAAGCTGTTTCCCCAGACAGCTGTTTAAATATCAATATATGGGCTATAGGGCATCCTTCACCGTCACACAACCATCCCTAAGAATTAACATTACATGGCGATCCTGCCATACCATTACATGGCGATCCTTTACCAGTCGCACACCATTATAAAACAATACATCAACATTACATGGCAATCCTGCCATACCATTACATGGCGATCCTTTGCCCTCCTATACCATTACACATCCTTATCTTCACATTGTAAGAAATATAATCATTATCCTCAGTTTGACGAAGCATCAATATTAGATATAGAAAAAAACTACAAGAGACGTTGTATGTTAGAAATGTTAGAAATTCTTAATGTACCAAATGTAAGGAGAATAAATTTCAAAACAGACACAGACAATTAAGCGCAGAGTTATAGGTACTTAATACAAAAGACACATAATTTGTTATAATTATTTCATAAGAGAGAATTTGTTATTTCCCAGCTGTAAATGAAACGAAGTACTTAGACAATAACCGATGACGCACATATGATTTCGTAAGCGAAGCATCTAAGTACTTACTATGTAATGCAGCTGTAATCGATGTATAAAATTAGTATACAAAAAATAATATTTCCTTTTTTTTTGGATGTTCGTGTAAAAGTTTGCGCTGCATTTCGGTTTGTAATGTGGAAAATTTTGTGGTAAGTATTATTGCACTTTAAGAAATTAAATGCACCCTAATGATAAAATGCATTAACAGTAAAATAAATAACTAATGTTATGAAGTCACATACATTTTACATTTATACATATAAACTTCAAAGCGAACCATGCATTATTCTTTTAATTACAAAATCATTGCAATAGTGGCACCACACGTTAACCATACCTTACATGCGCAAGTAAATTTGTAATCAACGTTGCTTACTACTCCACTTACGATGTAAACTGCATTGTAGTGGCACTTGATGACGTCGTCGCTTACTTTGTAAGCGAGAGCGCACCGATTAAACAGCCTATGACACTTCTATGTTAAATGTAAGTGGCGAAGTAAGCGAACGCGTCACCACTGACTACCGCTTAGTATAGCTTATGTAATCGCTTATGTAATGTATATTTTTACAGCTGGGTTGTAATTTATTTGTTATATCCGTTTCCTTGTTTTTGTATATTTAAATATTTTAAATTTTAATTTTTGTATGTTTGTATTTATGAAGAAAATGTTTTGTCAAATGTTTTTCAACAAATTTTTCTTTTCAAATTGTTATAATTTTTGTTTTTGAAAAATATAAAAAATAATTTCCTGAAAGCGAAATATCGAGAAAAAATAAATCGTTACAATTTAAAGGACCGTTTAATAGATTAAGATTAAGATTTAATAACAATAATAATAATAATAATAATAATAAAATTTTAAATTATATTATTGAATAAAGGTATGTGTATAACAATTGAAATAATCATAATTTTTGTATTACAACTTCAGCTACAAATCATTGGCGTTTTAAAAAATACACAATCAATATATTAACGTCAAGGTATTTAAAGTATAAAAAGCAACTTTAATGAATTATAAAAACATTATAATGATTAGTATTATCTCAAAAGTATAATTTTATTGCTTATTGATAATAAGAAGTTTTATTTATTATCCAAGATTTCAAAGTGGCAACGTTGGCATAGACTCCAGGATTTTTAGATCTGGCACAGCCATTACCCCACGAAACGATGCCAGCCAATTTATTACGAACCACCAATGGACCACCAGAGTCTGCCGCGCATGCATCCTTACCACCCTGAACTGCTAGACCTGCACATAACATAAACTCAGTTATATCACCCTTATAATATTCATTACATTCCTCATTGCTAATTATAGGTACTTTGACTTCTTGCAAAGAATATGTAAAAGGGCCGCCCTCTGCTAAAGCACCCCATCCAGCTATAGTTGCAATAGTACCAGCAGTAGGCTCATCCTCTATTAAATCTATCGGACGTATTGGATATATATTTGACACCACTGGCACAGACAAAACCAAAATAGCCACATCATTATTAAGAGTATTACTATTGAAATGTTCGTGTATGATTATTTCCTTTACAGGCACTATAACTCCATTAACACCTTTTATAGTATCGCTGCCAGCCACCACTTTCAATTGACTGGGAACTGTAGCTACAACGCAATGTGCTGCCGTCAATACAATATTTTCCATATAAATACTACCGCCACAGACATGAACATATGGCGTTTTATAATCGAGTATACTTTTCTTTTGTACGCTCACTTGATAGCCATGCCTTTCAATGTCTGCATTCTCACCACCCACAATACGGTTTTCCACTGCCTTTTCATGTATTAAAAATCCTTGACTCACTGCCATCAAACAGAGAAAGAAAATGATTTTCATTATGTAATTTGGCAAATTAAGCAACCGTCTTATTTTGCTATGCGAATACAAGTTATTTTAAAATAACACTTAAGAAGTCTTGCTGTTAATGAACTCAACATAAGTAAAAGAAATTATTATTATTATTATTCAACCTGTTTGTTACGACTTTGAACACTGCGATCTTATTGATAATATTTGGCGATAACAACTTACTATTGTACTATCAAGCGATTAATTAATAAATATGATTGAGCATTTTAACCGATTGGAATTTTTATAAGTAAATATATACTTATGTATGTATGTGTGTACAGTATGTATACCATTTTTCTTTATCTTATTGGGTAGTTCAACCTTAACATACGATGTTAACTTCAAGGGCTTTACCCACTTTAATTTGAAATTTCTTTGTCTGCGGATTTGTCACCATCAACCCTGGAGAGGTACACATATAAATTAAAATATATTTCTTGTTTTGTTTCGGACGAGCACTCAGGGGATGACCCCTATACATGCAATTCATTGTCCCAGACCTAGGAAATTCGGTTATGGGAAATAGAAAACAGGGAGTAGTGTTTATGGACAACTGTGTGTGATTAGATTTACATCTGCGCCTGGCCATGAAGCCTTTATCAGATGGTGGTCAAGCCACTATGCATAATTTGGAACGTCATTGCCGTCCTAGGAATACGAAGCCATAATTCTATGCAACAGAACTTTCTAGTTGCAACTTCGATGATTCCAAAGCAGGGCTGCAAATCATCACTCCTTGCCTAAGAGTTGGAGACTTTCCAACTCCTGTCCAGAACACATGTCTACCCTGCTCACTGGATCTGGGAACATTTCACCAGGTAGGTGTTATTAAAGGTGAAATGTATCCAGCCACCATAGAACCATGGGGCCGCGAAACCACAACCAACACGATACTCCCATAATCAGTCAGAGAACAGTTAAATGTCTAAAGAGACAAATAACGGAACTCTGCGAGCTTACTGATTCCCGTGGAAATAAAGTGGAGTTTCCAGTTGTCTCCCTGCCTATCTTCAGGGGACTGGGCTCCCTTTTTCCCCAGTTGCACTGTGTCTAGATAGTGGAATTCTATAAAGACCATATTTATGTGCCCTCGGGGGGGAGTGTTTATGGACAGAGTGTGATTTGTTTTACATCCGCGCCTGACCATTAGCCTTAATCAGATGGTAGACAAACCACTATTGTATAATTTGGAACGTCATACATGCGTCCTAGATAGCCGAAGCCATAATTCTATGCAACAGAACCACCTAGTTGCAACTTCAATGATTTCAGTACAGGTCTGCAAGTCATCACACCTTGCTAAAGAGTTGGAGACTTTCAACTCCTGTCCAGAACACATGTCTAGCATGCTCACTGGACTGGATCATTCACTTTGCGTGTCATTATCAGTGAGATGATCCTGGCCACCATAATAACCATTATACTGTTATGGGGCCTCGAAACCACAACCACCACGATACTCCCATATAGGGGCCAACCTCAATGATCAGCCAGAGAACTATTATAAGTTTAAAGAGACAAATAATGAACTACGCGGGCCACTGATCCCCGTGGAAATAAAGTGGAGCTTCCAGTTGTCTCCCTGTCTGACTTAAGGGGACTGGGCTCCCTTTTTCCCCCAGTTGCACAGATCTAGACAGCTGTTACGTACCGTAAAGACCATAAATGTGCCCCCGGGGGTAGTGTTTATGGACATAGTGTGATTTGTTTTACATCCGCGCCTGACTGTTAGTCTTAATCAGATGGTGGACAAACCACTATTGTATAATTTGGAACGTCATACATGCGTCCTAGATAGCCGAAGCCATAATTCTATGCAACAGAACCACCTAGTTGCAACTTCAATGATTTCAGTACAGGTCTGCAAATCATCACACCTTGCTAAAGAGTTGGAGACTTTCCAACTCCTGTCCAGAACACATGTCAAGCATGCTCACTGGACTGGATCATTCACCATGCGTATTATTATCAGCGAAATGATCCTGGCCACCATAATAACCATTATACTGTTATGGGGCCTCGAAACCACAACCACCACGATTCTCCCATATAGGGGCCAACCTCAATGATCAGCCAGAGAACTATTATAAGTCTAAAACGACAAATAATGAACTCTGGGGCTCACTGATCCCCGTGGAAATAAAGTGGAGTTTCCAGTTGACTCCCTGTCTGCCTTCAGGGGACTGGGCTCCCTTTTTCCCCCAGTTGCACAGGTCCAGATAGTGAGTACTCTATAAGAACCGATAAATGTGCCCCCGGGGGGTAGTGTTTATGGACATTAAATTTGAACTTTCCTTCATTAAAAGTGACAGGAAAGACCTCTGGAGAGAGTTTATTCCACTTCTGCTAAAAAACAAATTTCCGCTGTAATGCGTAGTGCGCTTCACTGGCCAATCGACCAAAGATCATGAAGACCTTTATCAGATTTTTATGTAAATTTTACGCAAAATACATCTAGTGATGTCTAATTTTTGCTAACATCGACGATCTGATGTTCCAGACTCATTCACAACATTTTTTTTTCGTTCGAACCAGCACCCAGAGAATGATCCCCCTATTCATGCAATGCATTATACCAGAACTAGAAAATTAGGTTCTGGAGAGGAGGAGAGGGATTGGTGTTTAAATTTGAACTTTCCTTCTTTAAAAGAGACTGGAAAGACTTCTGGAGGGAGTTTATTTCACTTACAGACTGTTCTGTTAAAAAAAGAATTTCCGCTATAATGCGTAGTGGCCAATCGACCACAAATGAATGCACTGTTAACGAAAATTGAGTCAAACGCAAAAATGTTAGAGTTTCGGGAACAAGTTTCCTAATTTCGTTAGAGCACTTATCATTGTAGTAACGATAAAACAGTGAAAAACAACCCACATTGCATCAATGCTCCAGAGTATCAGTAGAGTTGGATACCCTACTGTCATCAATGATCCTCTTGGCCCACTCCTGCACGCGGTTGAGCAACTCCAAAATAGACTTTGGGGAGCCGGCCCATACATGAGAGTTGTAATCCATCTTTTGATTTGGTATAAATAGCACGGACATAGGATGGAGTGAAGTATCTCTTACACCATTTTAGAAACCCAATTACTTGAAAGCTTCTATAGAAACCTGAAAAATGTGTTTAGTCAATCGAACATCACACTGAATTTTCATGCCAAGAATATCAAAAGCTTACGATTCCGTCATACCTAAATCACCCATAGTAACAGATGCAGCACCATTTTCGAGCACAGATCTAAGCGTAACAATGTAACATTGTGTTTTACGGGCATTAAAATCAACTCTATTCACACGACCCCATTTCGAGATTGTTGCGAAATCGTGATTGAGCATATCATTCATGTTCTGTCTTTTGAAACTCACCTCCAGCTGGTCCGGTCTATTACTAAATGAATACGAATGACAAATGATGCTGTCATCTGCGAAAGAGTTTAGAGGGTTGAAAGTTTGACAAAGCAGGTCATTTAGAAAAATAAGAAATAGGGTAGGAGAAAGAACGGAGCTTTGCGGTACCATTAAATTAATCTTGAACTCTTCTGATGAAATCCGATCTATAACAACTTGTATAGTGCGATTCCTGAGAAAACTGGATATAACTCTGGAGAAATTATCACCGACACCAAATACAACAAATATTGACAGAATCGCAATGCCTTGAAAATATCTAGAGCCACTACCTTATTCTCGCTCCGAAATGCGTGATAAGATTTACGCCAGTACCTAGCTGTGTAAGCCACCACTGTGGATGAAATGTAACGTTGCCCACGTCCTAGGAAGGCTTCGGATATGTCTATCCTCCAGTCACTCCTAGTTGCAACTTCGAGAGCTCGGAGCAGGCCAACGCCCCCACTCCTTGCTGAAGAGACTATTTAACTGCTGGTCCAGAACGCATGAAGCTTTATAAAATTTAACAACACAATCGCAATCATGCTGACTGGACCTGGACTATTCATTGTGAATGATCCGACCCACACAACTGAAACGAGGGCCTAGAAACCACAACCACCACGATACTCCTCAATCATCAGTCAGAGAACAGCTAAAAGGCTAAAAAACTAAAAAGCTGAACTCTGGGACTTGCTGATTTCCGTGGAATTAAAATGGAATTGTCCAGTTGGCCTGTGCTAGCCTTTTAGGGGACATATTAATGTGCCCCCGGGCGGACTCTCTTTTCGAAATGATGTATGAAGTTGAACCATTGTTGCGACAGGAAATTCAGCAATTCATGCGTAAAGCGCCCCCTACGAAAACCATATTGTCGGTCGCTAAGTAAGCTGTTGGACTCCAGATACCTCACAAAATTAAAATTAATCATACTTTCCATCACTTTAGAAAGTGTAGAACAACTTGCAATTGGGCGGTAATTTTCAGGGTTGTTAGCCTCACCCTTTTTGAGGATTGGCGTTACATTAGCAATCTTTCAATTTGGAAATTCGGCGACATGATACAACGTGCTGAAAAGGGCTGCTAACGGACGCGCTAGTGTCATTCTCTACCTTCACGATAGTCTGTCAACCTAGACTAGCCGTTGTAGCCAGCGATTGAACATCTCACTAACATCACTGAGGCGAATTTAGAATTAAGATTTGATTTTACTCGTTTACAAGATTCAATCGATTCAAGACCATTTCTACTCTCGCCACTAGGCCGAATGTTGGTTGAGCAAAAAGATAAAGAACATGATTCTTCAACGACGAGATGCAATGTGACCTCAATGGATTCGTTAACAAGCAGAATTTGGGGAAATAATAATCATGAGAAATGAGAGAGAGAGAGTCTATTAAATAGCCGATGCATCCACAAAGACCAACTGTATGGTGCGGTTTATTGTCGGGATGTACTTTTTACAAAACAAGGTCGATCAAGCAGCTGTGGTAAATGGTGTTCGTTATTGCGCGATGATATGGGACTTCTTGTGGTTAGCACATTTCAGGATATAAACTTAAACGATATATAGTTCCAATGGAATATTGTCACTTGCCACGTACCCAATGCAACAAGAGTGATAAATGTGCGATAATTTTCAAGTTGCTTATGAATAAATTGTCTCCAATGCTAAGGGATAGTGGGTGTATTCCAGTCCATCAATTTGGTTTTAGAAGTAGACATAGCACAATTGAGCAAACCCATAGATTGGTTCAGGTGATAAGAAGGACTTTTGAAGAGAAGAAGTATTGTTCTTGATCGTCGCCTTACATGGAAACATCATATTGACTCAAAGCTAACACAAATGAAACTTAAGCTAACACAATTACATTGGCTCATTGGCAGGAACTCGAAACTTAGCTTAGATTGTAAACTTCTAATTTACAAGAGTATTTTGAAACCAATATGGTCCTACGGAATCCAACTTTGGGGCACTGCCTCAGCTTCAAATGTGGATAGAATTCAACGTGGACAGAATAAAATTTTACGGTTAATAGCTTCCGCTCCATGGTACATCAGAAATTCAAATATACATTGTGATTTAGACATACCGCTGGTGACTACAGAAATCATCAAATACGCAGGCAAATACTTAATGAAGCTTGAAGACCATCTTAATCCCCTTGCTCGCAATATCTTGGATTATAGTGGACATAGCCGATTAAAAAAAGAGGGATACCGCAGCTTTAACCCTTAATGCTACAGATGACACATCTTAGAAATATTTGTTTTGTTTTTTTTTAATGTCAATTTTTTTTTACGCAAAAGATTAGTTCTGACATGGTCGGGACTAATGTAACCGTGTTATCGCATATTAATATCCTTTAGAAGTATTTAAAAGAAAAAGTGTACGTCAATAAGCCAAGAACATTTCGAGAGCTAAACGACAAGATAATTAAGAACTTTAATTTTGTTAAAATCAACTCTGTTGAAATCTCAAATGTAGTGTGTTTTCTTCCATGTAGAGCAAGGACATGTTGCAACTAAGCTCTTTTAAAGCGTCAGTTGTTTGGGAGTTATTTAAGTAAACTCTACCTTACAAATGTCCCCAGAGAAGATTTAATTTAGCGGCGTTAAATCACTATAACTAGTCGGCCAATTAACTTCGCCAACTTGAGAAATTACGAGTCCGGGAAATTTCTCATGCAATAGCTAAGTTATTTGGCTGACTGCGTGCCGTTTTGCTAAGGCCAAAGGTTAATGATGTAAATATTAGCTAATTGTGGCCACAAAAAAACTGGTTATCATAATATTGCCAGTTTCCGTCCTAACTGGCTGGTTTGTATTCGATGGCGAGCGCTTTCGATGCGAATGCATCATTCTCAAGCCGCGGTTTAGTTTGAGAATAATGCATTCGCATCGAAAGCGCTCGCCATCGAATACAAACCAGCCAGTTAGGACGGAAAATGGCAATATTATTTCATTTACTGGCGGAGGACAAACAAACAACATAATACCTGGTTATCATAGTTTGATAGCGCAGGGAATTTTTGGTGACAGCGTTTCCTTGCTCATTATAAACCAAAAACACAGGGTCGATGATGACGCCTGATCACAAACCGCATTATAGCCTCAGTTTCTTGGGATTTAATGGTTTTTCGAGCAGTGGGGGGGGGGGGGGGGCCAATTTCAAAAGCACAGCAAACATAACCATGCTTTCACTTCTTGTTTAAGAACCGGTGACTATCTAAGCTCCTGTCGCCCCGCAATAACAAAAGACATTATATTGCAATGCAACAGCACATGGGATAGGAAAAGGCCACATTTTCCCGCGATTTGGATTTAAACTACAGTCACTGCGTTAATCCAAATACCAATTCTTCCAGTTTCAGGCTCCTGCTTTCCTAGGCAACTGATGCCGCCTTTGACCTTCAGAAGCACGTTTTATGGTAGGAAGATGTCCATCAAGACTTATTGCATCCGGGAGAGCATACAGTCACTTTCTTTGGATGTAATGCTTTTTCGAAGACTGTTTGTGGATTTTGTTAGACCGAAAGCCGACGAATTGATTTTACACGCTCATTCTCAACACTTTGCTGTACAGCGTATTGTTTTAGTCCATTGTTAATAAAAATACCATGAGTTTTGAATTTAGCAATTAAATTAAAAAGATCCTAACCTCAAATTTGTCTACCCAAATTACACTCGACATTTTGTATGATAAATAGTAAGAAAAAAAATTATTGTTATAAGAAGAAATTTAAAATGCTGTCCACTTTAAAAAGTGGTTTAATAATTTGAATAATTTTGATATATTTTTTAAACAAAGTATTATGCATTTTCCCTTACGGTATTTGTAATCCAGTCAAGGAAAATGGCTACATTGGAATAGACACCCGGGTATTGAGGTAAAGCACAGCCAAGACCCCAGGAAACAATACCAGTTAACCGATTGTTTACCAAAAGAGGACCACCCGAATCACCTTGGCATGCATCCTTGCCGCCAACATTCTCAATACCAGCACAAATCATGCTGTCGGTAATACGACCGGGACCAAAATATGCAGCATAGAGACTGTCACAACGATTCCTGCCTACAATGGGCACCTCAACTTCTAACAAGTTATCGGATGGATAACCGCCGGATGATGTAGTACCCCAACCAGTTATAACAGCCCTAGCGCCACGTTTTGGGCTTGCTGCTGTCAAAGCAATGGCAGCTATGGTGACATTATTTAAAGGCAGTGGTGTTGACAGGATAATTAAAGCAATGTCATTATCGTAGAGTAAAGGATCGTAGTTTTCATGCATGATAATTTTTCTTAAAAGTGCTACAGTGCCGTCTCCGCCTCTGCGATTACTTGTGCCAGCAACGACTATAAAATTTTCAGGGTTGTAACCAATAACACAATGAGCTACTGTAATAATTACATTGCGCTTATAAATACTGCCGCCACAATAATGACCGTAGGCCGTTGTATTAGAACGTTTAAGTCTAATCGATATTTGATGAGGATGTTTAAAAATATTGACATCATGCCCACCTACGATTCGATTTTCATTTCCATCATTAGTTTTCACCTGATCTGTTTCTTGTAATGTTCTTGACAAAGAAGCTCCTAATGTGATGGCTACCAATATTAATAATGAAAGACCAAAATACTGCACCATTATCGGAGGAAGTTTAAAAGGCAACTAAATTTTTGCAAAAGCAGCCTCGAAAAAATATTTATAAAAAAGGCAACAACAAAATTTCATATTGATTACAATTTTTATTGTCTGTCTCAGGTTTTAAGCAGCCGCTATAAAAATTTTTTAAAAAGATTAAAACAGTTTGAAAATTAAATGCAATTGTCAACAAGATTTATAACGGAGTTTAACTTTTACAGGGTTGCATACAAACATGCATACATATGTTCATACATATGCATTCATGTATGTGTGTGTATATTTATTTACTTGAATTCTTGCATTTGCTGCTAGAACGTCTTAAGTTCTATTTTATTATTTTATAATAAAGTGTGTTTCTTCCGCCTATGGGAAACAGGACGGACTTCTTCGTACTTCTTCGTTGGGAACGATACTTTTTTTTGTTAAAAAGAGAAGTAGCACCTCAGGCAACATTGCCTATTTAGTCAAGTATCGTGCTACATTCTTTAGGAAAGGTATAGAGAAAAGTTACGGAAATTAACTATTGTATAAGGCAGCACAGTGGCCAATGACAATGCCTTCATCACTAAGCAGGCCCATCGACAGTCAATTTTTATTTGTAGTAAAAAGAAAAAAACCAAGGTCTTTGTTAGGAATCGAACCCACAACCCCCGTCTTGTAAGCTAGTACACTACCTATTAGTCTACAGGGGCACATAGGCCATATAGTCATTAGCTAGGGCATTGGCTAGGGCATTGCACTTGAGTAATTTGAATTATTTGAAATATATTATTGTGACAATATGTCTCCAACCGCATATGTGAATATTTATTATTTGTATTAGGGAACGATACTACAATATGCCAGCTAAATTATGTGATCATGTTCGCCCGAAACCGCACCTCCGCAGCCAGCGTGCTGACGGTTAGATCTTAGTCGAAGCTGACGATCGAAAATGATAGAATTGCGATTCATCTCAAAGCTAACATCAATCGGGAATCCAAATTACTTAGGTCGACGATTTTTCGAGTCAGATCTTCACGGTCTTCGAATAAAGTAATATGAAAAACTCTTATGATTGCGAAAAGCATCAAAGCTTAAGTCCTCTACACCTTGTTAAACCAGTTGTGCCAATAGTATGGCCCAATCAGTTATTGAAATATCATTTTTTTGTTTTCAATCGAACATGCCACCCACTAAGGAAAAGCGTAATTGTAAACCACCCAACATTTCGGGCCTTTTCAGACATGCAACATTGCACTGCATATGTTGCGCAAAACTGATTAGTTGACGCTGTTGTTGCAAGACAGCTGTTGCAAATGCGTGTTTGTTGCTTATTTTGTTTGCAATTTAGAACGCGATAACATTGCAAATGGAAAAGTATATAATAAATTTAATTTGTGAATTAGATAATATTCCAAGGGAGTCAAAAATATGTAATTTACAAAGAAAGAAGCTTTTAAAATATAAAAATAGAAATTTATTACTGCAAAAATTATGCAGGAAGAAACGAACAATTCGTATATATCACTTTGGAACCATGCGTATATATCACTTTGTGGAAGATGAGTAATGGCTGTGTGAGCCATTAGCGACGGGTGGATCAATCGAATGTCTTGTGCCGTATACTTCGTCGAAACCTTCGAAAAACACACACGTGGTCGCGTTTCTGTCGGATTCTTTGTTTCTCTTTTTAATTCTTTTATACGTAGTTAGCATATTTATAAATTTCCTATTTATCAGTTCTTTGCTCATATTAAACTCAGGTTTCTGCTCTTATATTTTTTCCAAAATTTTACTCACAGTAGTGACTTTTTCTTTTTGCCTGTTAAGAACTCCGCCTCCATTTCCAAACGTGTTGCAATTATAAGTTTTGTGCATTTTCTATCAACCTCGACTCTAAAAAATATAAATATAATAAAACTATCATATTTTTGACCTTTAGTAATTTTAATTATAACTTATTATTTTTTAAGCTTAAAAAATAAAAAGACCTTAAGCTTAAAAAAATAATAAGTTATAATTAGAAATAAAAATAATTGAAAAATTTAATTCTTACTCATTCTCTGCATCAGCCATTTTAATACTGCACGTTTTTAGTCTGTTTGCGCAACATATGCTTGATTGTTGCATTTTAGGACATGTGACGATTGCAGTGTTGCCGAAAGTTGCAATTCCGAATGTGATGCGCAACATATGCAGTGCAATGTTGCATTTCTGAAAAGGCCCTTCCTCACGGCCCAAAAAATCATCTACGCCAAACATGGCGTACCTTCTTAGGGTAAATCGGCTAATGGAGAAGCTTTAGAGAGGTTATAAAAACAGAAAAATAAACATATCTAGCTCGTTATCTACTTCCAAATACCTTGAGGTAACACTCTTTCCTTTAACACGGCATTTTCGTTTAGCACAACATCGGCATGGTTTCCTATTAACAAAAAATTATAATTTTGTATAAGGATAGTTTAAGTATACAAAATATGATTATTAAACACCTTTTTATTAATAAATTTCATTTATTAAGAAAAATTAAAATTATTTTTTGCAAAAATACGAATAAAACAAATGTGCAACTGTGCATAAGAATTTTTAAATTCATATAAGTACATTATAGCCACCTAAAAGTCTTTAAAGATTTTTCTTAAACATTTGAAAGATTTTTCGTTAAATTTTTGATATTAGCTTAAGCCAGCTTATGCATATTACTGACGTTAATTTGTATTAAAATCGGACCGTATGGTGTTGTTTGAAATCAAGCGCTATCATCGCCCGGTATTTTATAGAACACTAGCTGACCCATATTTGCACACCAAACCGAGGTACCAAATTTTATGCAAATACGGTTATCAGGAGCAGAAATAATAGATTTTTAATTTGTGGTTTGAATGGAAGGTACCACGCCCCTTTGTCCAATTGGACCGAAATCTAAACCAAAATTATGCAAATCGGTCCAGCCGTTTAGGAGGAGTTCAGTCACAACACACGTACAGTAGAATTATATACATAAAAATTAGAAAAGAAACGCCAAACCATGACTATCAATTCTTTTTGAACACAATTGATGAAATTTGGCATTGTAATAAAGAGATAAACGAAGTTTTGTTGTAAAATGCACTTTAAAATTATGTGAAGAGAGCGGCAGAGCTGGACATTTACCCGACATCATATCCAATCATTAATTCCCGTATTTATACTTTTCTTTAGTATCAATAAAACTAAGTTGTCACGTGCGTGAGACAATAAACGGCGCACAGTGGACCATTTAACGGGAAGGCGGCCAAAAGTCCTTCTTTTAATGGTCCCCAATTGTAAAATTTTAAACTTCATTCGAAAGTAGATACTAGTGTACCTTGGGAGCCAAAAAATTAAAACTTTATTTTAACTATAACACACCAAACAGGGTGATTTAAAATGAGCATTTTCAGTATTTTGCTAAAATCAGAAATTTCTTAGCTAGTAGACAAAAAAACCGCGTATCAAAAGTTATATAGTTTTGACCGGCATCTCGTAAAATGGTGGACTGGGCGGCGATGTTCTGAAATATTTTATTCAATAAATTTTATAACAAGAGAGCAAGATGGAGAACAATTCCAGATCGCCTTTTTAGTGTTAAATATTATTGCAGGTGTTGAAAAGTCTTGTAGTTTGCTTTTGAGAAGTTTTTTTTTGGTGGGGGGGAGTAGAAAGCAATATACAAATCAATGAGAGAATATTTCATAACAGAGAAAAGCGTGAGAATTAAATATCAACAGGACATTCCTTCAGAAATGGCTTAAAGTCTGAAGAATGATACTGAATTTCTTTTTCAAGTTGTAAATAAAACCAATTATGGACATAATTTATAAAATTATCGATTAAATACTAAGTTTTTAACATAATAAAATAACATTTATTTCGAAATATTTCTTTTATAGATCAAAATGATTGTTTTTTTACAAATGCAGTTTCGTTTAAATGTCTCCAAATAAAAAAAAAAAATATAACAAAAAAAAAAAAATAATAACTTCTTAACTTCATTAACTATTTGGGTTCACTAACTGCAATGAAATATAATTATTATTGTATTATCATTATTACTATTAGTTATTTAATTCATATTTATTGAATTATTTTCATCCTCTGTTAACAAGCACTATGTTCATTCACTGTGTACAAATTCAAACATTTGCACGACGACATATATCTACAGGATATAGCAGCTTAACGTGGCTTAAAGAGATTACAAAAAACAAAAAAAAAAAAAAACTATAAAAGTTCGTGATAAAAAAAAATATTTAAAAAAGATATATTTCCTATATTTATATTTTAAATCCTGTGACTTATAAATTTTTTTCTTTTGTAAACGTATTATCCATTCAAACAAGAGGCATTACGAGTACTTATATCGAATGGATCGGCTTTCATTTTTAATTGATTATCTTCAACGCAACGGCCCACTGGATCAATAAAATGAGGTTTCTCTTCGTCTTGCATAGGAGTCCATATTTTAATATCATGATCTATGCCAGAGGTAGCCATCAAACATATTTCTGGATGGGGAAGGACACAATTTACTATGGCACTATCCGCTTTGTAGATGCTGTGTATGTTACCAGATTTACGTTCCCATATAAAAAAGTTGCCATCATCCGAACCGGCCACAATATAATTTCCCTCAAAGCCAAAATAATTTGCTTCTTTAATATCTGTTGTGGTATTACAGTGGCCTACAAAACGTTGTGAATAATCTTTGGCCTTGCAACGCCAATAAAATTCATCATCAGTCATTTCTCCACGGTCCAACATTTCCACAGCAGGCGAATGTTGCAGCTGCTGATGATGCTGTTGAGGCGTTGTTTGTCTATTTTCTTTTATATCTTTATTTAACATCAGAACTCCATGATTGTTGGCATAATTTGGAAAACGTCGTATCAATTCCTTTAAGCACTCATCAGCTTCTTGCGGCCTTCCTAGTTCTAGTAACGATCTCGCCAAACGAAAGTGTGCCTTAACATATGAAGGATCAAGTTTAAGCGCTGTATGGCAATCTTTTAAAGCAGCATATACATCACCAAACCACAATCTTCTCATATACGCCGTGGCACGATTTAAATATAAAACAGGCCACTGGGGCGCTTGACTAATAGCATCTGAATAGGTTCGTATGGCAAGATAATACTTTTCGTTTTCTAAAAGTTCGTTACCTAATTTTTTGCATTCTTCTATAGGTTCTGGTAACCTGCGGCGATTGTGTGTTTGGGGAGGCAATTCTATATCGCTGCCATTACCACATTCTGACGAATTGAATGCTTTATATTCAGGTAAATTTAAAAAAACCGGCTGCTCAGCATTGTACAGGTCGTAAAGGTATACATGTTCGGCACCCATATTCACCAATAATTCAGTACCAGTTGCATTAAATGTCAGATGAGTAATAGCACGTGACTCGTGTTCAATACGTTTCGTATTATTTTTACTTATATGGCCAGGACAAAAATATGTAACACATTCTTTAGGTATTAAGGATGAGACTGATGTATCTAAACAGCAACTAGATTATTTAAGTAGAATTCAATTATTAATTTAACTACAAACCACGTCGTCGTTCAATGTTTCTATATCCTGAAGCAATCTTCTTCAACATACGTCTATCATATAGTCGTGCATATGGATCATTAGCTCCAACTGCAATATATTCGGTTCGTATAGGATTAACTGCTAAACACTTTGCTTCAGCACTTTCATCTATTTCAGATCTAAGATAAATAAGGCACATTTGATTTTCCAATGAGCGACATGTATGTTGTTCACGATGATCCAATTGCAATACAGATCCATCTTCTCCGGCCGACCTGAAATACACAATTTTTATTTTCTTTCATTATTAATTCATAACAGGCACTTACCAAAATACAAAAGGTGAATCCGGTGCTGTAGCTAGTCTTTTTACCCTAGAAAAATGACAATGGCACGTATATAATGATTCGGATGGATGATTTATGTCAAACAACATAATTGTTTTATCTGCTCCTGCTGTAGCAATTAAAGTATCATTATGTTTGGGCAAAAATTTTACCGAGAATATATTTCCAAAATGTTTGGTGTCAATGCACTGTATACGCTTTCTACGAAATGGATCCCATAAACACAAATGAAAATCGTCCGAACCTGAAGCCAGCACTCGTCCATCTGTACTCCAGTCCAAACAATTAACACAACCTTCGTGCCCATCCAAAATAATTTCTTGTTCCAGACGATTTATAAACGGTGATGCGGCCTGCAGTTGCCTTCTGACGTGCAAGCCACAGTTTGCATACAGCAGCCGATCATTTAAAAGGTGGCCGATATTTATACGTTTTGAATTGTACTGCTTTGGATTTATCATATTTTTTTTTAATTTAATTTAATCAAATGGCAGCAGCAGTGAAAAATGTCAGTTTTTCACTTTATCCCTGGTAACTGCACAAACTATAGTATTTACCTGTTATTTCAAACATTATTTTAAAAATCAATACATTTTTTTTATATTTACCACAAAGTAGATTATTTAAATATATACATTAGATTTCATTTAGCTGCTAATTATTGCTGAACTACTGCTTTTTACTCGAAATTTATTTTATTTTGGTCTTCACTTTACCTTTTACTTAAGCAGCGGAAAAGCTATAGTTTTGTCATTATAAGAAAACAATTTTTAAAATGCAGGCAAATGTTCTATAATTTGTATTAATTATTTTGTCAAACAACTACTTGTTTTTCTAACATTTATTATTATTATTTCTTAAACAACAAAGTGCATCTACAATAACAAATTGACACAGGAAAAATATATTTGCTGTGGACAAAAAATATAAACGAATTATGTAGAAGACAAAAACAATAAAAATTAAGGTGGCCAGATATGTGCATATATTGTTTGCAATGAAAGTTTGCAGTAAACAGTACAGTAAACAGTAAATTCTGAAAGAAGCCTCAAAAATAAAAACTTCTGCATCATTCGTTGTTTCAACTTGGCTGCATTAATAATTTAATGGTTATGGAACGAGTCGTTTCTGCAGAGTGAATTACATTTTAAATCCCGAACAATATGGCAAATAATAAGTGCCCAAAAATTTGATATTTTCTGTGTAATATGAATCAGAATTTTTATCTTCATGCAAAATATAGGGTTTCGCCACTAAAATAGAATCGAAAAAAAGGTTAGATCTGCAACAAATAAAATATTTAATGATGCAAATATGAGATGGATAGTTTGGAAAACCCAATCTTCCCGCTCTAAAGTTGAAAAGTATTTGGGTAAGGCTTGTAGCACTAAAGCTATTCGAAAAGTTTTGCGAAAAACCGATCATGGAAGGGCTGCCCGAAACAAGCTCTTAATAAATAGAAAACGCAAAATTGAGTTTTCCCCATCTTCACTTAAAAAAATATATTTTATTTTGGCAGTTATTAGATCGGACTAGATAAAAATTTTAATGTTTAGAGAAGGCCCAAAGCTGCCACTAATTTAAGTAATTTGCATTCTATGGATAAACATGGTGAAGGCAGTGTAATGGGTTGAGGCTGCATGTCATATTCAGGTGTCAAAAAATTAGCATTTTTGATGGCAGCATATATAAGAAGATGTATTTGGATCTGCTCGAAGATAATCTGTTACTAAGTGCAGAAAGTCTTGATATTAGGAATTTATTAAGTTTCTACCAAGATAATGATCCTAAGTAAAAATCTGGTATTGTGAAAACTTAGCGTATGTACAGCTGCCTGCATGTAGTACAGACACCTGCACAGAACCTACAGGTGCCCCTGTAGGCTAGCTTGTAAGTATGGGGGTTGTGGGTTCGATTCCCAACGAAGACCTTGGTTTTTTCACTACAGAAATAAAAATTGACTGTCGGTGGGGCTGCTCAGCGATGAAGGCATAGTCACTGGTCGCTGTGCTGTCTTATATAGTTAATTTTCGACTATCCTTCTACTTTCACCACCTGTTTCATCTATTCTCTATCCCTTTCCTAAAGAATGTAGCACGGTACTTGACTAAATAGGCATTGTTGCCTGAAGTGCTACTTCTCTTTAAAAAAAATCAGCATCTGAATATTATTGAGAATTTGTGATCATTCCTGAAAAACTAAATTAGAGATTACATTATTTAATGTTCCAGATATAAAATAGATTTTTGAAGATTATAGGTTTCATATAAGCTGTGAGCTCAAAACTTTGAATTATTTAATTTTTATGACTGCATCAAATAAGCTGTAATAGACTGTATATAATTGTAATAAATTTTAATTTTATTTAAGTTTCTATTCATTGAACTTTTATTTTAGTAGATAAGTGTACAATATATAAATAAAAAAAAATATTAATGAACCGAAAATACCAACTTCAGAACTTGTATTTTTTTCTATGCTTAGATATATTTTTGTTATACATTTAATTCTTTTTAATTTTGCACTATTTTCGAAACAGTTTACCATTTTAACAACCAAGATATATTTATTTAAAAAACTGCAATACCTTTACATTATTGCCAGATTGAAATTGTTGAGTGTTTTTGGATTATTTTTTAAAAACTCTCTCGACTTATGCTCTGAAACTTTTTTGGTTGTCATTTTGTGTTTTGTGTGAAAAGTCAATAATAATTTTTCTACTTTTCTATTAAAAAAGAAGTGCTTGTAATTTTTGTATAATTAGTGTTAAAATAAGTGTTTATTAATTATTGTCTAAGTATTTATAAGTAAAAACCATTAAATGTAATGAAAATGTCTAAAGTGAATGAAAATAAAAAAACAAAAACTAGTAATGGTACCATACCTAAAAAAACTGGGGGCGGTTTAAAAGAAAATTCGGTTGTAATGGCAGACAACCAAAAGACCACAACAGAAAATTACAGTGAAAAAATTTTAATTTCTCCATATATAACAGAAGAAGACGACGATGATGATACAGATGATCAATTTCATTCAGCACCCACCACTCCGACCAAAACTAACTTCGCTACAATAACAACAAAAGATTATTGCGATAGGCAGGAGCTGCCTCTGCACAAGTGTATCTTTCTTAATGATCATAGTGCATTGAAAGCGCTGCTGGAAAAGAAAACGGAAAGTTTGTGTCAAAAGGACAAACATGGCAATACACCGCTTCATTTGGCCGTAATGTTAGGACGTAAGGAGTGTGTTGATTTACTTTTGGCTCATAACGCTACTGTAAAAATAAAGAACAACGAGGGATGGACAGTATTGGCTGAGGCAATATCTTATGGCGATCGTGATACAATTTTGAATTTGCTCAAAAAATTGCGACAACAATCACGTGCCCATTTAGAGTCAAGAAGATCTGTAATGATAAAAGGTCTTAAACAGATACAGGATTTTTATATGGAATTAAAATGGGATTTTACTTCATGGGTGCCACTGGTATCACGCATGTTACCCTCTGATGTTTGCCGCATTCACAAATGTGGTTCTTCCTTACGTTTGGATACGACATTAGTCGATTTTAACGATATGCGATGGGAAAGAGGTGATACCTCATTTATATTTCGTGGCGATCAACCCATGAATCATTCAATTACAGTACTAGATAATGAATATCAATGTTACAAACACTTGCACTACGAAGATTCAGATATTGAGGATGAAGTGGACATATTGATGTCGAGTGACATATTGGCAGCGCATATGTCCACAAAAAGTATATATTTTGCACGCGCTCAATCTGGTTGGATATTTCGAGAGGATCGCAAGGAAGTTGTTGGAGGTCAATATCAATCCGAATTGTATGCAATACATGGACTAGTGCTTAAACAACGTAAGCGAAGAGAACATCTGTCACAGGACGACATCCAAAAAAATAAAGCCATGTTGGCAACCATGTCACAAGGACGACGCTCGAGTCTCACCAACAGTAATAGCAATTCTACAGATGCAGGCTCGACAAGCACTTCTGTTGAAATTGCTAGAAGATCTTCTCTTCCCCCACCACCAAAACCCTCCATTACATGGGAACAATACATCAATTCGGAGACTGGTAAATGCCCTCCTTTAGGTCGCATGCCTGTCCATAAGCAATCGAATAAATCTTTAAAAGCCACCGTTGCCATGAGTAAGGAATTTCCACTTAGTGTTGAAATGCTTTTGAATATATTGGAAGTAATTGGTCCGTTTAAACACATCAGTAAATTACGAGAATTTGTTGCACTCAAACTACCTCCAGGTTTTCCAGTGAAAGTCGAAATTCCCGTTTTACACACTGTAACTGCTAAGATAACATTTCAAAAATTTGAATTTCGCGACAATATTTCGCCGTCGCTCTTTGAAATTCCTAAACACTATATTGAAGATTCTAGTCGTTTTCCTGATTTATGACCTGGTGAACAAGAACATCAGCAAGCGGATGTTAACCGCAATTCAAACAAAAATTAAAAACAATTTTAAAGACAATCTTCGCGAAAATTTATTTACAGCAACAACACTTCACTTTTACATAATAAAAATACATAATGATTTTATCTTTGCGAAATTGGATAAATAGTAAGCTTTTAATATTATAATATAATGTAATTAATCATAGTGTTGGCAATTTTCAATAGTTTTGCAGAAACTGTTTTTTTTTTCGAAACAAAACGCTTTATTTATTTATTTTTTCAATAACCCGTAATAATTATGATGATTTAATTAATAATTTTTGTCATCTTAGCAACGAATTCAAATTTTTTAAACTTTGGGCGGCGCAAAGAATACATACAAATATTACACAGCACAGCACATGACGTTGGGATTCAATTCTGAGAATTGCACCTGAAAGTGGCCCCAAAAAATAAGAACTTCATCATTATCGTAGAATTGAGTCCCAAATCGATGAGCTGAAAAATGTTGTACAGAATTAGGTTTTCGATTTGTTGCTAAATCGTTGAAATTATTGGTGTTACTATCCAAAGGGAATTACAGAAATGTAACGCAAAGTCCAAAGGCTTGAAATTTTTTATACAACATAACATACGTACATATCGCACCCTAAATACAAAAGGGTCATAACTCAAAATACTAAAAATTTTTAGGAGAGACAAAAAACTGTTTAGTTCATCGTGCAGAAGCGACACACTTATCATGATGTGATTAATATAAAAGAAATTTTTGCAGTAGTTGAAGATGTGTACTGTGAATAATTTTATGGAAAAAAAGTCAGTTTTGGAAAATTTTGAGTTGTGACCCTTTTGTATTTAGGGTGCGATATGTAAATATGGAAAAACGATGTGATAGAAAATGCAATTCGAATCTGTTTTATAGTTTTACTTTTTGTGCTTAGTTCAAGTTACTTTTTGCAGTCGTTGTTTTAATTAAATATTAATTATTACCGATATCCAAACACGTCCAGTTTTACACATTCATGTTTGATCATTTTATTAAACAATAGAAGAAAAGTAAATGCATTAGAAAAGAAGCATATCAAATATTTTTTGTAAAAGAGTCATAACTCAAAATTTATAATTTCTGAGCATGCAAAAATGTTCTTTTGTGATATAACTCTGTCTCAGAAAAAAATGTGTAAGCTGTGCATATAGAAATTTCTCGACAGAATTGAAGAGTTTATCTCAGTAAAGTTTTATTGAGATAGGCCTCTGTCACCGGACAACCTTGATATGCAAAATCTTTAGAAACAAAACTAGAAGTTAATAAATGTGTAGAATGAAATCAGTTGATATAAAAACGAATCGAATTACATCACAACCTAAAATGTTGTAAAAAAAGGTTTTAAATTTATTCATATGAATTTAATGTCAAATTAAGCTCCATCTTGCGGTCGGGACTATTTAAAAAATTACCTCATGCAAATTGTTTCATTTTTAAAATGTTAAACTAGTTCCGTTATAATTTGCTTTTGTAGTTGTTAGTAAAATGATAAATTTTAATTTTAACTCAAAATACTAATCAATCCTTTTAATTAAATATTTTATTCGCTTACAGCAACCAATTACAACACCATTAAAGCATTTATTTATTTTTGGAAAATTATTTTTATTTTTGATTTATTTTTATGATCTTATGATCACCCATATAATGGCTGGGCAAATTTGAGGTTAGGAAGTAAATTGTCTGTCAAGTGATTAAATTTCAATAATTGAGTTGACATGCTTTGGGCTTTATTTAATACTAGTTTAGAAAACTTTAAGCATGGAACGTTACACTCTCGAGCAAAGAATTTTAATTGTGAAAATTTACTATAAAAATGGTAAAAATTTCACTGTATCATTTTGTAAAATTCGAGCAACTTTTTCTCGTAATCAAACTCCTTCTGAGGCCGCTGTACATAATTTAAGCATTAAATTCAAGACCTACGGTATTGTTGCTGGCAACAGAACAGAACAATACGCTCGCAGCGGTCTTAGTAAAGAAAACATAGCTACTGTACAGCAAATTTCCATTCGTCGAAATTCGCCACAATTTGGCACAATTAGGCACATTGCGGTACATTTTGTATAAAGATCTTCATCTTTCACTTTTCAAAGTTCAACTTTTTTTAAGAATTGACGCCGACCGACGACCATTGTTTACGTCGACCGTTTTTAAATTGGCTGTTTAAAAAACTGAACGAAAACAACGCATTTTTCAACAAAATTATTTTTAAAGATGAGACGCATTTTCAATTAGGCGATTATGTAAACAAACAAAATTGTCACAAAATTGCGGGCTCACAAAATTCATAAATAGTCCTTTAAAAATAATTACACGTGACACCATAGTGCGGTTAGTTTTTTCGAAAATAATTAAGAAAAAGCCGTTACTGTGAATTCTGTGCGTTACTAAACTATAAAGACCAATTTTTTCTGGCTACAATTGGCTAATATTTACATTAATGACCTTTGCTTGCAGCAAGGGGGTGCCACAAACCATACCCACCATCCAAACAGTTCAGTTATTGCATGAGAACTTTCCCGGTGGCGTAATTTTTTAATTATGATTTAACGCCGCTGGATTGTTTTCTTTCAAGTCATTTGAAGACCGGGTTTACATAAACAACCCACAAACAACTGAAAGAAAATTCGGTACTGCATTTACGAGATCAAGGAAGTTTTGTTGTAATGCATGCTTCAAATGTTTACCTTTGGACATTTGCCCCACATCATATTTATTTATTAATTACCATATTTCTACTTTACGTTGGTATCAAAAAAGTGTGCGTTTTAAGCCAATTTACTTTCTAACCTCAAATTTGCCCACAAGCAAGGATAACACATTTTTTTAATAATTTAATTAATTAATTTACTTATAATTTTTAAAAACCAATTTACACACGGTAGAAACGCACACACATTTTAGTGGCCAGTAAAATAAATCGTGTTGTTTTAAAACCTTTATTATAGGATGCTTCTTTAAAAATTCCCAAACTAAAAATGTGTGCGGCGAAAACTTTTACAAAAACGTCTACAATTAAAGTCTTCTTTGTTTTCTTACAGATTTTAAACTTTTATTTCAACAGTCTGTATACAAAGGGCGTGGTCATATAACAAATAAACCATTGTTTTATTCTGCTGAAATATAAAATATACCTTTTAAGTTTATCAAAAATGTTGCAAAATTTTTATGTTATTTTATTGATTTCTCCGATATTTGTATATATATTTATTCATTGCATGTTTTCTTTTTTGTTGCATTATTTTGAATTCCTTCGATTTTATTACAATTTTTTCGAGCATCATTACAAAAATTACTTTCGTAAAATAATACAATAGAAATAAATAAATAATAGTTCTTGAACTGGCAAAATACGAATTAAATCAAAGGAACGATGAGTATCGCAAAAAAAAATCAAATATAGTTTCCCCCCTTTAAATACATAAAATATTTTATTTATTTAATTTTATATTATTTATTATCTATGTAGTAACTTAAAAAAAGCCCTTCAGGTCAAAATAAACATTTTAGAGTAATAAAATTTTAAGCTAGATCAGCAAAAAAAAATATGTACAGTCGCCAGAAAAATTATTTAATTTGTTATCAATGAAAAACTGTAGAATGTTAATCTTAACAAAAGGAGCCTACACAGCGTTTTATTAAGGCACAAAAAACTTATATTCAATATGAAAATGAGATCTCTAAACAAATAGTATAAAAAAATCATGATTTAAAAAATAAATAACAAAAATAACAAGCAAAACAGTATTCGACATTGGTAATATTTTACATATACATACATACACATAATATTGTAACTTTAGTTGCTTGTTCTTGGCGGCGTATAACCTCTCTCAAACGATCTGGCATAGGTTTTGGTATATACTGGCTCCATTCCTCCTGCAATATAGCTTTCATCTGATTTTTGTTTAAAAATTCACGATTTCCTGACCCCAAAGATAGGGTTAAGGTCTAGGGTGTCAGTGGCAGCGTTTTTATTATCTTTGAATATTTAGAAGTAGCCAAAGCTTTGTATTAGTCGCACAATGTTTGGGATCATTATCCTGGCTGCACTTTAATCTATTTGACAGACCTAATTTGTCTCCACTTTGCCTTAAATTTTGCTTCAGCAGATCAATGTATTGTCGGTGATCCATGATCCCATCTATTAATGCTAAATTGCCAACACCTGATGCTGCTATACATTCCTACATCATAACACCACTACAACCATATTTCACAGTTGTTGCCATGTGTTTATTTCTTCCAATTCTGTGCTAGGCCATCACATCCAAAGATGTGCAAAAATTAAATAAAACCAGAACTCTATAGGCTTATTTACGTACTCTTTTGCGAAGTCTTATCAATTTCTTCTATTTTTCTTAGACATTTGTGGCTTCTTTCTGGTTGATCGAGCATGGAGGTCATATTTTTTTAGGGCATTTCTTATTGTTTGGGAAGTTACACATACGCCAATGTAATCCTCAGTCATTTTTGCTTAAATGCTGACATTAGTTTTTAGATATTTTCTTACTTCCTGCACGTTTCACATCGTTCATCTACATAATTCTGTTTGCTTGCAAGAAGGTCGACCAGTCCTTACCTTGTTTACCACGGTGTTTTCTAGCTCACATTTTTTTATTATATAATGAACAGCAGTTCTTGATTTTTGAACGATTTCTGCTATGATTTTTTCAGTTTTTCCTAATTTATAATGCTGTGTAATTAAATTTCTTTCATTAAGAGAAGTTTCTTTGCCTTTACGTTCTATTTTCGCGATTACTTTTAAATGATAAATAATAATCATAGCGGTATTCTTGCCAACAACAGCATTCAGTAATGCAAAACACAAATTCAATAGAAAAAAAAAACAATGCTTGCCGAATACCTTTTTTGGTTTGGAGTATTTGTGCTTTATCCAAAAAAAAAATGGATGAGTGTTAAAATAGGCAATGTTTTTTTTAATTTTATAACGGTATATTCTGAAATACTTACTATACAACGGTATCTAAAAAAAATCCAGTTTTTAAAAATGAAAAAGTCATTGTTGATGTTCGCTTAGAATCGGTTAAGGCGAAATCAGAAATCAACAACTGTTTATTGCAATTCTAGCTGAAACACAATTATTTATTTACAAGAAATAGAAACTTTTATGTATGTATGCATGTGTTTATGTCTCTCGATGAAATAAAAACACTTGGGCTCTCTCTCTCTGAGTAAATAAAAACGCTTGCACTACTTCATAATTAAAGAAAACTTTATTATTTTCATTATCTATTTATTTAAGCTGCATAAAGTCTTTTTTTATTGTTAAAATACATTTGTTATAGATTTTTTAGCATAAATAAATTAAAAACTTAAAAGAATACTAATTTTAAAAAATATTGATGTTTTAAATACCCTACACATATCGAACTACTGCTTACGCTTTCTAGAACTAGTAGAAATAATTCTTACATAACCTCAATTATTTAAGGTATCAATAAAGCATAAGCTTTCTTACTTTTAATTCAATTAATTTTTGTAAAATATTACAAAAATATGAATTTTTCTTTTTAACGGTCTTTTTAATTAAATTTAACAATATATTTTTTTCAATATTTCGCTTTCCTTTTGGAAAGCTTCCTCAGGAAATTAATTTTTATAATAACAAAAATTTTTTCAAATTGCTAATTTTTGTTATTAAAAAAATTAATTTCCTAAGGAAGCTGTCCAAAGGAAAGCGAAATATTGAAAAAAATATATTGTTAAATTTAATTAAAAAGACCGTTAAAAAGAATAATACATATTTATTTAAGATATAAAAGCTCGATTAAAAAAAATAATCAAATGTAAAATATTACAAAATCTAACTAACGGAAATTTTTCAATGGGTTAATTTCGATGTGGCAATTCCATCAAATAAATCTTTAACTTAACCAAACAATTTCGAAACATTAAAAAAAAAACTTGGAAATTAATTCTAAGTTTGAACGGAAGCTGCGATAATTAGAAAAGTGGTTTACTTGTCAGATTCTTCACGAATGATTTTTTAAAGGTGTTTTTTAAAAAAGATAACAGAAAAAATTTGGAAAAATTGCTATACATATAACCCCCACTCTGCAAAACACGGAGTAAATACTGCATACATACATTACGCACAAAGCATTATATGTATGTGCTATATGTTCATGTGCGTAAAGAAGTAAAGAAAATTAGAAAAATCATAGTCTGAAGTAGATATTTTGTAGAAAAGGGATCATAAGACGCTGGAGTTAATTTCCAAATAATAACGGATATTATTGATGTAATCGCTTGTCTAAGTTAACAAAATTTCGGTAATATTTTGTTCCTCGAAAAAATTAATTGATTTTATTCAATAAGGTGATGCAATTCGATAATTTCCATTTTATTTACGTCATTAAAGGTTATTTTCATTGTAAAAACAGTCAAATCATAATTTACAAATTTTGAGGAGAGAGACAACAAACAAACTTTAAGCACAACCCATATACCAAGAATAGAAAAGAGTAAATTAAATTGTTAGATTTTTACTGCACATCGATTTCTTGCAAAAAGTTTTAGAGGAAGAACCACTATAAAATATTGAATCAATTTCAAATCTTATTACGATACTTTTCATTCAAGGCTTTCTTTAACGTTGTCTTCAGTATTGCAGTCAAGTTGCTTCTACAGGTTTTCATTTGTCATCGATAATTGATATTCATTCAGTACATGTAATTTGGGGCGCGAACATTGCTGCCGTAGGAATCTTAAGATACATTCTAATTTAATTTAAGTAATTTATAAAAGGTTCTGAAGTTGTATATAGCTACTCTGAAACCAGCAAGCATTATACCACTCTTCCTTGTTACTTTAGGGTGATGCGTGTGTGATTAGATTTACATCCGCGCCTGGCCATGAAGCCTTAATCAGATGGTGGATCAAACCACTGCATAATTTGGAACGTCATGCTCGTCCTAGGAAGCCGAAGCTATAATTCTATGCAACAAAACTTTCTAGTTGCAACTTCGATGATTCCAGAGCAGGGCTGCAAATCATCACTCCTTGCTTAAGAGTTGAAGACTTTCCAACTCCTGTCCAAACCACATGTCTAGCATGCTCACTGGACTGGATCATTCACTTAGGGTGTCATTAACAGTGAAATGATCCTGGCCACCATAATAACCATTATACTGTTATGGGCCCGCGAAACCACAACTACCACGATACTCCCATATATGGCCAACCAATCATTCACCCTGTGTTACGTCAAAAGTAAATGATTCTACGAAACCACAACCACCACGATATTTCTGAAGGGCCAACCTCAATAATCAGAGAACTAAAAAGCTGAACTCTGGGGCTTACTGATTCCCATGGAAACAACGCAGAGTTGTCCGGTTGGATCCTGCTAGCCTTTAGGGGACGGGACTCCCTTTTACCCCCGGTAGCACATGTAATGATGGTGAGATTCCATCATCAATGCGCCCCCGGGGGACTTTAGGGCGATATTAAGTTCATCTTGGCAGAGTTCGTCACGCTTCAAATTGGTTTGTTAATGCGATAAGAAAGTGTAGGATTTTCGTAATAAGTCGCAAGCTTAAAACTCTTTTTGCGGCTGTATCTACATGTTCTTTAATTAGAAATTCTAGTTACTAGTGAGGCCCTTCGGGGAGTATTGTGGTGGCTGTTTTTTAAACCTAAACCGTTTTTTTTTCTATTTGCTGTGCTGTTGTTGTCTCAACTGAATGCCCCCAATGGCGCGATAACTCTCAAACAAGGAGTTCGGGTACACTCCTGCTTGCTGTGCTTCTAAAGTTGCAGCTCAGGGTGCCACTATGCGTCTTGAGAGCGTTAGTAGACGCATTTTATTGTACCCGGTGCCAAAACCACCGCGAAGTTAGGCCATATTGTTAAGTATCTACCTTAAACTTGGACACACTATAGCAGAATCGCATGTGATACATATGTCATTTTATCTTTTAACTTTTTGGGGCAGATTAATGTTTTCTGTCGGGTAGAAAATTCCAACATTAAGTTATATTTAGTGGTTTAATGAGAGAGTATTTTGTCAGTAAATGAAATTTTTGCACGAAACAAGAGATTTTCTTTTTAAAACATAACTCATTATGTAAAAATTTTTGCTAAAGTAAAAACTAAGGCTGAGAAGAGAAGATATAATTTTTAGATTATTAAATTTCGCTAATTGTTTAGCAAGTTTGTGAAATGGTATGTGATGTTACAATTACAGCAAGGGAATAATTGTAAAACTTATTATTTTTCCTTTTGGTTAAAGCTTCACTTTTAAAGCTTCTAAACGAATTTTTATTGTTCTGATAAAAAATTCTGTTTATATACATATTACACTTAGTAACATAAAATCTTAAATCTATATGAAGCATACAGAAATATGATCTAATTCACATTGATGTTATTTTAATAAATTTATATTAAAAAATATAAATATTTTGATTGCAATATGAAACGCGCATTATTTCAAGGCCAATTAGTTATTTAAACTGCATGTGAGAAATGTAAGAGGAACCAATTAACGTAATGAATTAACAGTGTTAATTTGATTATTTGTCACTTGAATATTTCTATAATGTGCCCAAATGTGTCGGCGATTAACACTGTTTGTTGTTCTACTTATGTGACGACTACACTAGCTAATCAGTCACATTATAGATATTCCAGAAGATCATTTTAATAATATTCGGCTTACTTTCATTTATTATTATAACAAACCGTTGTAATTTTATTTTTCACTTAATATTATTTAATTGGCTTAATATTAGGAGTAGAAGAATTTTAGTAAATAAAGAATGCACACAATCAAAAATATGTATTTTGGTTATATTTAGTTAATTTATTTAATATATTTAATTATTGTCTTTTAATTTAAATTCTTACCCTTTCATTGTTGTACAAGTTTAGGTGTGTATGCAGTAATAATTGCTGGCATGTTTTCTAATTCCAATTGCGTTTTTAGGAGGATTACTGGCTGTTGTTCAGACGATTTCTTATGAAGTGAGATTGGCTTTTATTTTTTAAAGTTTTGTTTTCTTTTTTTTTCTTTTTGTATAATTTTACGTCAACCCGCATCAAATTTAGCATACCGGTTTCGGCTATATGCCATCTAAAGTGTTCTCTCTATACTCTTACTTATTCCCATCCGAACAGCGTGGTTATAAAATGTCGAATCGTTGTTTTTCTGTATGTGCTGGTGTTGCACAATTCTTAAAAGTAATAACTGTTTAATTGCACTACTCGGTGCAGTTACAGGGTACACCACAAATATATTGACTTCTTATATCTACATGTATTAAGAAATGTTTATAAAAAAGTAATAAGAGAAACCGCTTATAATAAAAACGATATGGTTTTTTAAAGTTTCTGATACATGACATCTGATGTAAAATCTTTAATTCCCTGAGATTTTTAGATCCATTGCCTCACGAATTACACAACATTTTTTTATAATGTTTATTATTTTGTTTTTTTTTTATATCAAAATCGTTCATAAATTGATTTTGTTTTTTAGAAAGTCTCTCATTTTGCTCTTTTTATTTAACGGGACCCTAATGCTTTTTTTAAACTCTCTCTTGTTTTTAATTATTGATTGAGTTTTTTCAAACATATATTTTTGTTATTTTTTTTATTTAATAACTGCTCATAATAACTTTTAAAGATGTGATGTAAGGAAGGTCATAAAATAAATAAAAAGCCTCAAGTTTAAAAGTAAAAATGTTGAGAAGTAAAATAAAATTTTATATTTTTTAAGAATATAGAAAAATATTTTCTTTTTTATGACAGTTTTTCTTTGTAACATATCAACTTATTATAAGTATTATCCATTCTTAGCCCCTTGTTTTAAAGTATTTTTAAGTCTTATTTTAATTACATAAAAATTAAAATTATTGTAATATATATTTTAGGTGTTACAAATAAAATTTCCTTCAATTTGTATCGTCAATTGACTATAAAAAAAAATATTTAAAGAAAAATTTTCAATATTTATTAGGAAACAGGAATTTTGATTAGCAATATTTTTGTTGTAATACAATTACTTCAAAAAGAAATATATACATCAAAATTATGTACCACTTTAAAACATCTATCTAAATATATATTATGTACCTACTTAATAAATATTATTGTTATTTATTTGCTTTGATCCATGCTGGTCGTTCTGTCTAAACCCTCAGACTTAATTTGTTTAGTAGAATAATAAGGCAATTAATTGAAATATTTTAATTGTTATAGTTTAATTTTTAATTTTGAATTGTCTTTATTTTTGCTGTGATTTTAAATTGTTTAATTCATAGTTCGCTAACGGAGAGAAATATGTGGAAATATATGTTTTATAAAAATGCTAAAACTAATTGCTGCCATAATAAAACGTTAAATTTATTAAATTTTTTTCTAATTAAAAATATTTTTCTTTAACCAAAAGTAACTATGTATTTTAATTTAAGTTCCATTATGATTTAAGAAAAAAAAATTTTAAAAACTTTTTCAAGATTAGCATAAATTTAAAATAGAAATAATGCTTTTAGTCTTAAGGAATATTTATTCTATTTGTGTTAAAAAAAGAAAACAAATAAATAAAGTAAAAATGAAGAAAACGTATTTTATTAGTTACTGAATTGCTGCATCTTTTCCGTTACATGGATTTTATAAAGGAATAACAAAAATTTTAACAGTAAACTGTAATTTTTTGTATATTCACTGCTCTCTCTCTCTTTTTGCTTCATATGTACATGTATAAAACAGAGTTGGTTTATAACATACAAATGAAGCAATACTTTTTAAACAATTTTCATAAGAATTAAAATTTGAAATAAAAGTAAATTAAAAATGAATTTCTTTAGCCCAGTTTAAAAATTTAATGCTATATAATAAAAAGTTCCTAATAAAGCCTTGCGAAGGCCGGAATATGCTTACACTGGAAATTAAGAAGTAGGATTGATTATTCAACATTACAGCAGTGAATATCAGTGAGAGTCGTGCAAGAACACATTATTTCTTATTAGTATAAAAAAAGTAAAATATATGGAATTTTTTTTATCGAAAATTCTTAATATTGTTAAAAAAAAATAATTCATTTTTTAACAAAACATAAAATATTTTTTTGTCGGTCGGACCCGTACTCAGGGGATGACCGTTCATTCCACCTGCGAACTGTTCTGCTAAAAACGAATGTTCCCTGTAATGCGTAGTGTGATTTACTGCAAAATCCACCGCAAATGAATGCACTCCCAAAGAAAATGTAAGGGTTTCGGGAACTAGTTCCCTAATTTCGTTAGAACACATTTTTTTTAAGAGAAGTAGCACTTCAGGCAACAATGTCTAGTTATTCAAGTAACGTGCTACATTTTTTTAGGAAAGGAATAGAGAAGAGATGAAATAGACAGCACAGCGACCATGCCTTCATCACTGAGCAGCCCCACCGACAGTCAATTTTTATTTTTGTAATTAAAAAAAAACCAAGGTCTATGTTGGGAATCAAACCCACAACCCCCAGACTGACAAGTACACTGCCTACTAGCCTACAGGGGCACCTTACCATTGTAGTAACGATAAAACAGTGAAATACAACCTACATTGCGTCGATGCACAAGAGAATCAATAGAGTTGAATACTATACCGTCCTCAATGAGCCTCTTGGCCCTCTCCTGTACTCGGTCGAACAACTCCAAAATAGACTTTGGGGCGCCGGCCCATACATGAGAGGTGTATTTCATCTTTGGACGGATATAGGTGGTATAAATAGTACGAAGATCGGATGGAGTGAAGTATCTCTTACACCGTTTTAGAAAACCGAGGCACTTGAAAGCTTCTTTAGAAACCTGAAAAATATGTTTAGTCCATCGAACATTACACTGAATTTCCATGCCAAGAACATCAAGTGCTTCCGATTCCGTAATATTTATATCACTTATAGTAACAGATGCAACACCCATATTTTAGGTACAAAAGTAAAATTTAATTAATTTTATCTCTACGGACAGGCAAATAGCCAATCAGTGAAAATCGTACACAATATTTGCTCAAAACAATTATATTTATTTATTTAGGGGGTTTGGACTTCCATTCATTTTTTTCCTCGGTTGGTTTCTGTAGTCTGCAATCATTTAGGCATTGATGCCGCAAGTTTTTTACAGTAATCCAATGTAATTTTTATCCATTTTCCTTGGCGTGCTTTCTTTAAATCTAAAACATTCGAAATGGATCGCTCTCGAAATTTTCTGTGTAAATAGTTTCACATTATTCTATTACATATATTGAAGTCCGGCGATTGAGCAGGCGTAATTAATACTTTGGGTCAGTTGAAGAGCGTCCACAAATGTGACTTGTTGGAAGTGTGTTACGAAAAATTCCCATCTTTTCTGCGCTGGGCTTAGGCTTTTCTTTAAGTATAGCCAAATTATTCCACTGATCCATGGGGCCATCAATAAATACTTAATTGTCTAGGCTTTTCGCTAGCATGCAACCCTATACCATAGATAAAAACCCTATACCACAACTGAGCCCTCATCATGTTTAACAGTAGGACATAGAATTTTTAGATTCATTTCCGTATTAGGTTTTTTCTACACATATTAACCTTGCCACCCGATGAGAAACTATTAAATTTTGACACATCAGTAAAAAATAACGTCATTTTAAAACTCAGTAGGGTGTACGATTTTTACTGAAATTCACTGTAAATGAATTTTGTTACTTCGAACAATGGCGGAAAAGCATTAATTCAAAGCTGTTAACAATTGGTATATGATTTGCGCCTTGAAATGATTGTTACATACATATTTCTGTTCTTCTTTGCTTTGTAATATATGTATGTATATTTTATTATTTAAACTATTTTACTTGGAAAATTATTGTCACTGGCAAATTTTTCATACGCAGTGCTGCCACTTAAAAATTTTGTAAAAGATTTTTAAACGTTTTTGGTTCTGTTAAACACAAATCTATGCTGTTAAATGCTGTTTTAAAGGTGCAATTACGTTTCGACTCGAAAAGATTTTTTTGTTCTTTTGCTCAAATGTTTATGATACTTCTTTAACACAAGCAAGCCTGTACGCCATTTCTTTCCCCCAGAAACTCGAACATTCGCAAATAAATTTGCTTAGTGAAAAAATAGACTCTACACATTTTTTTATTTTTCTTTTCTATTTGTAGCAATATTCATATTGCATCGCATCAATGTCATGACATTTTTCCAAAGAAAATGTTATCGTTTGGAAATTTTCTTTCAGAATATGATTGGCTTTCTTGGACCTAAAAGTTATTTCAAAGGACAATGCTAAAAAAATGCACAAACTAAATTCGCATTTGTGTTGGAGACTCTGGTAAAGTAAACATTTTAGACAAAAAGCTGTATTCTATTTCAGGTTTTTTCACATTCATTTCATTTCAAGCATTTATTTCTTTTATATTCATAATTCTGTAGTATAATAATATATATTCCCAAGTGTATAGTATTCAAAGATTTTGTTGGTGCATGAATCACAACTAACCGATTTCAGTCCTTCAAGGTTTTTCGCTTTGTCGAAATTTCTAATATGGACTTGCAAACTTTTGCATATTTATTCGAAGTTTATACCAGTTGACTGTGTAAAGGCAGAGTCAGAGTAAATTTTTTTGCTGTCAATTTGTGCAATAAGATTTATTTATTTAGCTTGGCAATACTTTTTTCTTTAGAAAAGTGTTAAACAGCTGTTCATAACTAACTAAAACAACAGCAACAACATATTTCACTGAAAAAAAAAAAACAAAAACCAGCATTTCATGCAAGCAAGCAAAAAATTCCAACTTTTACGCAATCGATACCAAGAACAGAGCCAATGAGTCCAGAAGTATTGTAGCCTTTAACGCATGAAATTTATTTGTGCTCTCATTCCCTAAAAAATACATTTATTAAAAAAAAAGAACAATTAATGAGATAGAAAAAATGTCTACTTATGGAAATTTTGGACCTTTAATTGGTGTCGTATATGTTAGCAATACACATTGTAAATTTTTGGTAAGAATTTTAGGCTTTGGTCAAAAAGTTGATGGAACTATCGTGGTAGGTGATATTAAACAAATGTTCACTTTTCATAACCTGTAGATATATTCCTCCAAAAATGCTGAAGTTTTGACATTTCATGAACTAAAAATCAAACAAATTGTGCACAATGCCGGCTGGTGTGAATACGATCCAAGTGAAATATGGAAAAATACTTTGGAGTGTATAGAAGTATGAACTTTCAAAATTTATTATAGTGTTTAATTTGCTTGTCTATTTTGTAGGTGGCTTATAAAAATTTAGTTATATTGGAAATAAATGCCCATGACATCATTGCGGTGGGTATTTGCAATATGCGTGGAACAACGGTGTTGTGGGATAAAGAAACCGGTTCAGCCTTACATAATGCAATCGGTTGGACAGATTCTCGATGCACAACCTTATTACAAAATTTACTTAATAATGTTAAACGAAATGTAGATTATCTGAGGTCTTATACTGGTTTGCCACTCAGCACATGTTTTAGCGCTTTAAAAATTAAATGGTTAATGGAGAATAATTCATCGGTACGTGAATCTCAAGAAAGGAATACATTGTGTTTTGGCACTATAGATTCATGGCTGTTATGGGTATGTATTTAATTATTTAATACATTGTCTTACAGTGAATGTTGGGCAAATCATTGGTAGATTTTTTAGATGTCATATTTTATTATTTTTAATATACTTTGTAATAGTTTTTATTAAGCATTAACTAAAACAACAATTTTGTTGTAAAACCATTACCAAGAATTTTGCAAAATGATACTTTAAAATTAATTTACAAAAATTCTAAAATTATGGCCACACAGAAAGTCGGGCAAAAAAAGAAATTCATTTCAATTACCGTTATGATTGTTTTCATAATGTGAAAATATTTAAAATTTTTCTTTGTAATGTCGCGTCCAATCGAAGAGTCTACCTTGGAAGTGCGAAAAATAGTTAATAACTATTTAGAGAAAAATCTCAACAAGTATCGTAATAAAAGCAAAACAACTGTACGCGATACAAGAAAAATAACGACGCGCACCTGTAAAAAGAAAACTTTACCCGAGAGATGAGAAATTTATAGTTTGTGCAGTACAAAATGATCTGTTTATCTCCACTCCAAAACTTGGCACAAAATCTATTTCGGAAAAGGAAGTACATGCGGAAACAATAAGAAGAGTTTTAAGAAAAAACAAATTACATGGACTGGTGTCAGTATCAAAAATAGAAAGGATCACTTGGATTTTCCACAAGACTTTCAGTGTGATCATACTTTTAAGGATATTTTTTGAATTACTGCTGAACTTTTCTGTAATTAGTTGTCCGATTTCCGATGTGAGCTACTATAGATATTAAAATGATTTTTTTTTCTTTTCTTTTATCTAATTTTAGAATTTTACTGGTTCGGAAACATGTGGAGTTCATGCTACAGATGTAACAAATGCTCAATATACTGGCTTGATGAATGTAACCACATTGCAATGGGATAAAAGTATTTGCAAATTTTATAAAATACCCATGAATATATTGCCAAGAATACGTTCTAATTCCGAAATATATGGCTATATTATTGAAGGACCTTTAAATAATATACCAATAGCCAGTGTAACTTTTAATTATTTTTTTTTATCAAAAATTATTTTATCATATTTTTATTTTTAAGTGTATAGGAGACCAACCGGCTGCATTGATAGGTCAACTTTCGCTAAAGGTCGGTCAGAATGTGTGTTCGATTGAAGAAAGCTGTTTTGTTTTACTTAATACTGGTCAAGAATTTGTTGAATCGGACAATGGCTTATTATCTATAATTTCATACAAGTTGGGTCCGAAAGCCAAAACCAATTATGCTTTAGAGGGTGCTATAAGTAATGCTGGCTCAACAATAAACTGGCTAAAAGACGGTTTGCGCATTAATACTGAAATTAATTCTAATGATAACGTTGTTGAAGTATTAAGTACATTTTTGGGAGAAAGTTCCATGATATCTTCTTCGTGCTCGTCGAGCATCTTAAACGCAGAATGTGGAGTTGCTGCAAAAAGATGTGAAGTAACATTTGTGCCAGCTTTTCATGGCTTATATGCGCCATATTGGCGTTATGATGCGAGAGGGTAAGTTTTAAAAAATTTGTTTTTAATGTAAAATATTATTACGTTTATTTCTTTAATAAACATTTAGTTTATTGAGTTTATTTTTTATTGCAAAAAATACAGCATACAACTTTTTAGATTTTTAAATTAAATTACACGATTTATTTGGGCGAGCTATTTATTAACTTTTATACACACAAAAATACAAGATGGTAACTTTATTACTTTAACGCCCAAAAGCTGCTGTATCAACTTTTATGTCTTCGCTCGACAACGTTCACACTTAAACTAAGTAAATGCCCAAGAGAAGAAGCTTTTATATTCTGTTTTGAGCGATTCCAGTATTCACTCGTAAACTCTAATTCAATGCATAAAATATAGATTAAGTGTAGGGCGCCTGCTTGGCTGTGCACATTCTTGTTTTCGTGTTAGTTATATTTTTCTTCTGATTGTTAAACTTAGTTCATGGAATTTTATTGAAGCATGTTATTTTTTGTCTGTTCATAAGATTTCTTAAAAACTTCTTAATATTAAAAAGCACAATAAATCATTTCACTTTACTTTTTTTTTACTTATTATTATAATTATCTTTTTATAACTTAAACTAAATATCTTCATAACAACTTGTTAGTATTTGTATTTAAAGAACTTATATTGAATAATTTGTTTAGCATAATCTTAGGTTTAACCAGCCAAACGACTGCAGAAAATGTTTCACAGGCAGCTTATGAAGCCACTGGTTTTCAAATTCATGAAATTTTGGAAGCTTTTAAGCGTGACACAAAAACTTGGGATTGGAGTAAAATAAACCAACGTCTGGTGTTCGGAGGTGATTATTCGGAAAATTCAACATTTGTTCAATTTATAGCCGACATTGTAGGCATTATATTAGAAAGGCCACAGACAACATCGCCAAGTGGTCTGGGAACTATGATTGCAGCAGGGATAACTATGGATGTACTTAATGAAACATATGCTCAAATAGCATATATGCCACCATCAGATGCTTTTAGTCCTACAACAACACCAAATCGTAAGCTTATAAGGGGTGGGCAAATTTGAAGTTAGGAAGTAAGTTGTCTGTCCAAAATTTAACTGCCATCCTTTGGCAATTATTTAGTAAAAAGTTGGGAAATTGTGAAAAGTTACTATCAAAATGCTGAAAATTTCGCTGTATCACTTCATAAAATTCGAGCAGCTTTTAATCGCTAAAATTAAGGCTGACAATTGACCCAGACATCACGCTCATAGTGATGCAAACATAACCGCTGTACAGCAAAGTGTTGAGAATAAGCATGGAACATCAATACGTCGATGGCCACAATTGGCTTATATGTATTGACCTAAATAGCGTTTGTTTTCAGTAAGATGCCGCTGCATTGAGGAGATAAGCGAAGCTTTGTTCCAAAATATGCTTAAAAATTTGAGATAAGATCGAACGCCTATCGACGTGCTAGAGATATACATTTTCCCGACTTTATATTCCATTATTAATTCCCATATTTCTACTTTACATTGGAATCAATAAAACTGAAGTTGTTGCCAAGAACCTCGAATTTGCCCAACCGTTATTATGAATTTCTTTGTCAAAATATTTAATTTTTCTTTTTTTCTCTCAGGCCGCTCTCTTTTATACAAACGATGGGAATACAGTGTTAGAAAGTGTTTGAGTTGGGACAATTATGAAAATTTTGAATCCGATTTAGCTTTATTTGCTCAACGTGAACGTGATGCCAATCTTCCATTAAGACGTTCACTGCCGGGTAGTATTTTTTTAACAAGTACATTTGTATTCCTAATTGCTGCCAAATTTTTGCAAATTCAAAATCTTACCTAAAGCTTAACGTCACCAACTACTTTATTTAAAAATAGTTTAAGCTCTTAACGTACAAAACAAAAAGTGTTAAGGTTTATTAAAGTTTGATATTTCTTGCTATAATATCCTTAACGCTGATTCTTTAGATTAATTTATTATTATGATTGTGTTATTACACATAACTTTGCTTTTATTTAAACGACTTCCTTGACATTCTCTTTTATTAATATTTAATTTATGTCTAGTCATGTGTATAATGCGCAATTTATTTTATTTAGAAAAAGTAGAGATATAAACGAAATTTATAAATACTGTGACAATTATTTCCATAGTTATTTTAATTAAAGAAGCAAGTTTCTAACAGTTAATAAACAATTAGGATTAACCTAATAATTTGTTATTAATATTTAATATAAAACAAACAAATTGCAAATCTATATACGAAAAATACAGACAATATTTCCATATTAAACTTTTATTTGAAAGAAAATAAATAAAAAATTTGAATGCACATTTATCTTATAAATCATTTTTTAAGCACTGAATAATTTCGTTGACATTAATGAATTAGAAACTAAACCAAAGCATACTTTTAGGCCCAAAAACTATTTTGTATAAGTCAATTTTGGAAACTTCTTCAAACTTACAGCATAAAAAATAAATAAAAGTTATTTTCAACATTTCGCCACACCATTCAGCGGCATTTCAGCAAAAGAAAAATCTATAAACAATTCTTAATTTTTTTTTATTGATTTTTTTTAAAAAACTTATTTATACATTTCTCTTTTCCGTATTATTATACGCATTTATCAAAATATTTTTGATTTTTAAAGATAAGTGGATTTAAAAAATATCTAATAATGGGGTATTTAAACCATGTTGACCAATTTTTGTGGCCACAATTTTCTTATGTTTATTTCAGTGACCTTTGGTTTAAGCAAAAAGGCGTCACAAACACTTCAGTTGTTTCATGAGAATTTTCCCCAGCCCGTGTTCTTTTTATTTATTTTTTCCTGGTGATTTCAAAATCCAGGTTAACGTGCTCAACCTACAAATAACTTACACTCTGAAATAAAATTCAGCACCGCATTGACGAGATAAGCGAAATTTTCGTTTGTAAAATGTGCCTTAAAATTTCTAGGTGTGCCCGAAATCGTATTTAATTATTAATTCCTATATATTTCTACTTTACACTGGTATCAATTAAACTGAAGTTAACGAAAAATTTGCCTACCCGGCACTTTCCGTTGCAAGATTAATCCCTTTCAAATGTGCAATAATACTTATATATTTTAAATACCTGAACATTCATCGTTAACAAACTCCCTGCTACAAGAGCTGTTGTCAAAAACTTCTTCGAACTTTTTATTAAACAAAAATTGTTGGAACTTCTGTATAGAATCAAGATATTAGAAACTAAACCAAAGCATAATTTTAGGGATGCAAGTCAATTTTGGTACCTTCTTATTAGACATCCATAACTCATCATCAAAACAAGCAGAAAAAAGCGTCGACAGACAATAGTCCTCAATAAAAAAGAAACGATTCTATTTATAAACTCGTTACGTTGAGTTTTATATAATTTTATTATATAATATAGTGAGCTTAGAAGGAATTAAAAACTTGACAGCTTACAATAGTGCATTAAGGATTGTAAATACAAATGAACATACTGGCAAAATCGGGTTCAATAAAGAGAAGTAATAAAAAATAAAGTTTAATTTGCATAATTACATACATATATAGTTGTTATAATAACACTTGATGCAAGTCAAAATTGCAATAAGATTTTTAAAACTAACCTTGAACTCCTTTAAGTTTTCTATATCATTTTTTTTTTAATATTTTATTACTTTTCCTTAAGATTCACTATATAACAGTATGACTAGTTTTGTGCTTCAATAATAATTTTGTGCTGGAGTAATGCCAATAAATCTTTGTCACAATTTAATCCTCGTCATCATCATCATCCTCTGGCACAAATAAATCATTTTCTTCCAGGAAATTAGCTACACTTTTACTTATGGCTGCACCAATAAAAAGACCAGGTATTACTGCACACAAAACTCCCATCATGCCAAATGGCATTTCTTCGGGCTTGGGTTTTAAGGCACCACTGCGAAAATGAGTAGCTCTACGTCTTTGCATTTTACCAATTGTTCGACCAACTTGTCTGCTTGATAAAAAATTTCCCAACGCCGCCGTCCTTAGTTGTGAAAGTCGTCTTATAATAATCATTATAATTTACTTAATTAACGATCGCCTAAGACTCCTGAAAAATATTTTGTAATTATGTATATATTACTTTAATATTTTTAAATTAAATTTTGTACCTCAATTTGTCTAAATATGTATAAAATTGCTAGCAGAAGGTAGAATTAAAGTAAGAAAAATTTTACAGCCGGGTTCATAAAATATGACGATACGAACGGACTATTTAGAACAGGGTGAGTCAAACAGAAAATAATTGCAATAACTATAGCAAAAGCAAGGCGAATCGATGTGAAGTAAATGTCAAGAGTTGTTTAGTGTTTTATATTGTTATGATAATTTTTGTTAATAAAGAATGGAACATTTTGATGAAAATATTGATTTAAAATTAATTTAATATAAAAATTATTTATATATACTTGTGAGAAAATGCTTATAAAATATAAAACAGAAAAAACAGTTAGCTGATGCAGTACACAATTCGCCTTGCTACATGCATACATATGTATGTACGTAGCAAAATATCATTGAATATTGATTATTAAATTTGTTTACATATAAATATATTGGAAAGGGTTTGGATAATCACCCAAATTTTAATAACCGAATTACTATGTGCTTTACTATGTGCTATTAACGAAACCTAGAAAGTTAAACAAAAATCTTTTTAACTTCGAAATTTCTCTTTGAGAATACGAAAACAATTTTCAATTCTGACTCGATATTTTGAAAAATGTTTGTTAAACTTCTCTCTAGCTTCTCGAGAATGCTCCGAACTGTTCTAAAGGGTGTTATTAAGAATTCTTTTAATTATTAGGCGCTATCTCCAGTAAACCATTTTCCATTACATAAGTTTCACAGAGCATATTTAGCAAGGAGACAATTTGAAACAATTTTCGCATCATGGACCCTGCCAGGATTACTAAAGGTTACCACAGCATATTGATATTTGCAAGAAAAATATTTTGTCGTTTTTGCATGGTGCTTCTTTAAGTCTTAATTCGGATCCATTAATGTGGCCAACACAGCCAGGTAACTCGTTCTTAGTGCCAAAATAGGTTGAGCTCTTTCAACTTCATTTGGCCAATACAAAAATTTCAAAATTGCCTGAAATACTCGTCTTGTTATATTTTGGATAGTTCCGCCATCACTCATGCCAAAGAAAGATGTTACTTTTCGAATAGAAGCTCGACTGCCTATCGAGCCCAGACAGTACAGAACAATTTTAAGCTGCAATTCAGTTGTAAGTTGAAATTTTTGGCAACTTGTCTAAAATATTTCGTAATTTTTTTTTAATATGGTCGAGGATATAACAGAATTCATATGCACTCATCCATTAAACCTTTTGTTATCGAAACTTTATGCTTCCAGGATAACGATTTTGATAGTTCTAAATTAACACTTCTGAGCCTGATCACAAGCGATTTAAATAAACCTTAATCGATACAACCAACGGGGGTTGGTAAATGGAGCAACTGCTTTTAGTATGAAAATTTTGTGTCAACGCTTTTGCAATAACTCATATTGCCGTACTCTGGTGCGTATAATCGTCACTTATTTGAGAGCATTTGCAAAACGAGTTCTTACAATATTAAACGGTTTAAGTTACTCGAAAGACTTCTAGTTGGCTGAATCGAATCGTCGTTTGCTTGTGCTCGCTATTGTTTTTTCAACTTATCCTCATGCGCTTCACAATAGAAAATAACTACAATAATTAATGTGGAATTCTATATTTTCATTTTTATTTGATTAAAAAATGTGTGTGTCTTTAATGGGATTTAAATGAATTTGAATAATATGTAATAGAATTTATAAGGATTTAAATTTTTTGTTGTTGTATTATTATTTATACATACATATATACGAGTATAATATACATATAATATACTCGTAAAAATAATATAAGATAAAAAATGATAACATAAAATATTCTTTTAACTAAATTCCACAAAATTTTTAAATAAAATAGTAATTCAAATAATTATAAGAGTAAATAAAGTGTGTCTTAATATTGATAAAGAATAAAGATACAATTACAATTCTTGGTTAAATTTTTTAAAGGTTATAATATAATATAAAATTAAATATTTGAAAAATAAAATAAAAACCCAGACACACAAGCTGTTGTAAAAGTAAAACGTGAAGAAAATTCTTTAGATATTTGAAAAAGCTAAAAAAAAAGACCATGAATGGATGGTTCAGAATTCAAATTTGGTGTTTTAAAAAAAGCAGCTAAAATTCTATATTTCTTTTTTCCAAAAGGGTGTTCGTTTTTGTTTCTTTTATAACTTTTTTTTATAATTTTGCAAGTTTTTTTGCTGTTTTTTATTTGGATTTTTGAAATGTTTTTGTTTTTTTTTTAATTTTTTTATTTTTATTTTAAACCTTCTGAGGTGTTACTTTTTATTCGTTTTTTAAATAAAATTTTACGATTTTTTTGTAAGGATTTTAATATTTTTCTTTCTTCAATAAATTTTTTGTTTCAAGTAGCAAACAATCGTTTTTTTCTCTTCTTTTTGAGGTTGTTATTTTTTTTCATTTAATATTTTTGTTATGCATTCTCATATTTTGTTTTCAGTTTTTAAAATTTTTATTTTTTCGATTTTTTTTATATTTTTTTTCTCATTTTTTTAGTTAAAAAATATTTATTTACGATGTTGGAAGTGATGGAAAAAACAAAATAAACATTTATTTTATTGATTTGTTAAAACTCAGCAAGTTAATTGACAAATAAAAATTTATTCAAGAATATGAAAATTAATTAATATGTGTATTTTAAAATTTAGTAAGGAAGGATAAAAAAAAATTGCAACAGCCAGAACTTGAAAATTCCATTGAAAGAAAGGCTGAGCATCATGACCGATTCTGTTTTTTTTCTAAGAATAAGAAGTTACTTGGAATTCTTGAGAAACTTGCTTTTGACTTTTAAATAAATTGGAAATTAAACTGAAAAAAGACACAAAAACAAAAGATGAATGAATGATAATTGAAATAAAAAAAAGGAAAAATGCAAAAAAATAGTAGAACATTTTGCAGAGCTTTGTTATTTTTTTAAAGTGTTGAGTTTTGCTACTAAACTTTTTGTTTAATTGTGTTGTTGGCGGTAGTTGTAGTTGATTTTAAATTTTTTATTTTTTTGGTTTCCTTTAAGTTTTCCCTTTGTTTAATTAGCAGGCACATTTTCACGAACGTTGTGAACTTGCAAGACAGCAAAGGCTTCCTCAACCTTTGCTTTCAAGGCCTCGTGATCTTCGATCATATGCAGAAGCTCGGAATTTTCGATTTCCAGCAACATTCCGGTGATCTTGCCAGCCAAAGTTGGATGCATACGTTCGATCATTGGATATAAGCGTTCACCCAAAATTTGTTTTTGCTCCTGAGGGGTAGCATTTGCTAACAAAGAGGCCAATAGCTTCTCAGGTCCTTAATTAAAAAAAATAAGCGTAAAGAAAGTAGTTAGATTTTGCTGTTAAATTTAAAAATGTATAAAAATTACCCTTTTGGTGCATTTGTGGGACAGGCTGAGGTGCTGGAACTTGCTGTACTGTTGGATTGCGTACATTTGTGTTGTATTTATAATTTGCAGCACGCTGCTGAGCAGCACCAGCTGGCAAAGGAGGACCAGCCAAAGTTATATTAGGTGCTGGTATAGTTTGTTGGCCAGTGATAGCACGAGCCCCAGTGTTGCGCATAGTGTTGGCAGCAGCAGCATGGGCTCCTTGAACGGCTTGTGGTTGGCCACGTGCACCGCCTGCAGCTTGTGGGCGATACTGAGCAGCACCAGCGGGAGCCATAGCATTTTGGAAGCCTCCGGCAGTAGGAGCGGCGCCAGCTTGAGCACCAGCAACTGGCCGAGGCACATGAGCAGCCCAACGAGGTGTATTACGCATTTGTGTAGGCACTTGTGGTCCCAAGAAACGTTGGCTTGGACCCATGGTGGGTACGAAGAAACCACCAGCAGCATTATGTTGGAATATTTGACCAAGCTGTTGCATACGCATTCCACCCATGTGACGCATGTATTGTGAAGCAAGATGGGCTTTACGCGCTTCCTTACGTTGAGCCAAAGCAACATATAAGGGCTTTGAGCCAAAAACACGACCGTTCAATTCAGTGACAGCGCACGTAGCTTCGTTTGTGGCAGCAAAGCAAACAAAACCAAAGCCCTTAGAGCGACCTTCCTCGTCTGTCATTACCTTAGCAGACGTAATGGTACCATATGAGGAAAATTCTTCACGCAAACGTTGATCGTCGATGGTGTCATCCAGATTCTTAACGTACAAATTAACGCCAAGGGCTGACTCTTGACGTTTCTTCTTTAACTCTTCGAACTTACGTTTCAATTCTTGTTGACGTTCGGCTTTTTTCTGGGCACGGGCCACATACAAGGTTTTACCATCACCCATATCTTTGCCATTAAGAGCTTCGACTGCAGCTTCGGCTGCTTCAGTAGTTTCAAAGGCAACAAAACCGAAACATTTGCTTTTACCATCCTCTTTAGTCATGACTTTGTAGCTGGTAATTTTGCCATATGGCTCAAACATTTCTTTTAACTTTTCATCATTAACATCATCTGGAAAGTTTTTAACATAAACGTTCGTAAATAATTTTGCCTTTTCTCCGAGTTCCTTCTCACGTTCCTTGCGAGGAATGAATTTGCCAACGTACACTTTCTTTCCGTTCAATAACATACCATTTACTTTAGCAATAGCATTATTGGCTGCCTCCTCAGTTTCGAAATGTACAAAGCCATAACCTTTAGATTGGCCTTTATCATCAGTGGCAACTTTACAACTCAATATATTACCAAATGCCGAGAAAGTATCATAAATGGCCTTATTGTCAATGCTCTTATCCAAGTTTTTGATAAAAACATTTCCAATGCCGGAACGACGCAATGAGGGATCTCGTTGAGACCACATAATGCGAATCGGTTTATCACCGATGAGGTCAAAATTCATTGTATCCAAAGCACGTTCAGCTTAAAGAAGAATTTCGATAATAAATTAAATTTTTATATTATTAATTTTTATTATCCAATGAAAATTTTGTTAAAAAACTTTTCTTTTTAACTTTGTCTTTTCATTTTATTTTTATTCTACTTTCTATACTATTGTTGTTTTGAAAGTTTGTTTAAACAATAAAAAAAAAATTGAATTTTTAACATAAAATACAAATTACAATAGAATATTTTCAAACAAAGTACATATATCAGGGCATATTTATTAGGACAGAAAAAATGGGAAGATGAAATAAGAATTTGGAATCAAATTTTCAAAATCTAGCAGCAGCCAATCAATCAAGTTGTTTGAGTCATGAACTTATTTTAAATATATGACATAAATCCTTCTGAGCTTTGGCAACGTATTTTCAAACTAATCTGTTTTCTAAATACATGCTTGTAACAACCAAAGCAGGAATTCTCTTAATAAAACATATTCGCAGCCTCTGTCTAGCTAAGCAAATCCTTATCAAATTGAAAAAGCAAAATTCCATTAATTGTATTTTTCAAAAGCCAATTTCAAATAAAATTTAATAAAAAAAATTATAATTTTAAATAAGCAGTTTTATTTTTTTGGAACCATTTTTTAATGTATTTTTTTTTGTATTTTATTTTTATTTAGCTGATTTGCTATTAATTGCAATATGTTTTACATTTGAGAAGTTTTACAATTTACGATTATTCACAAAAGAGTTTTATATTGCTTGACTTTAGAAAGTTTGCTTAACATAAGATATAATTCTACGCTTGAATATATAAAAATTATTATCCGTTTTTATATCTGGAGGTAAGGAATTAAATAATTTAAGACCATTATAAAATAAAAGGTTTTGATAAAAATTCGTTGTACTAAAGTTAAGTCTGAATTCATTTGCATTTCGCAAATAATATGGTTGAACGTCCGCTACGTACAGTAACTGGTTACGTAAATATTCAGGCAGCATTCCATTCTTCATTTTAAATATAAACATTAGCACATTCATTACTAGCCTTTGGTTGATTGAGACCCACTTCAACTTGTCTACCATAACCAGAGTTCAGAATTTTTCATGTATGAACATTCAAAAATCAACATTCATGATATTTTTCATAAATGAGAAATCTAAAATTTTATATTTATTTTTCACGCACATAAACGAACAAGAAAAAATGTTCTGGTTATTTTCATACATGAATGCGCACAACAAGAATTATTAGTCTTATTCATATGTGATAAATGATAAATCAGCTACTTCTCATTAATGTTATTTTTCATAAATGTACATGTTCATTTATGAACGTTGAAATTTTATAAAATTTGTCATAAATGAATGTGAAAAAATTTTCTACCTACGATCGCAGTTTACCGTAATATGTAGTAAAAAGACATGGGTACATATAAACACACAATACAATATTGCAATATATTCTAAAAGAAATAAAAAAAAAAACATTTTTTTTTCTACATACGCCGACAATTGCGCATTATCAAATATGTGCGTTTATGTACGCGAATGTTTAACGCACATATTTTTGATAATTTTACATTTATGAAAAATTATCAAAATTGTACATATTCAAAAATGAACACTTGTGTGTTTATCATTTTTTCACTTATGAATAGAAAGAAAAAAATAAATCGTCGCATTCATAAATGAAAAAACGCAAAATATTTTTCAGTCTCTCACACATGTATGAAAAGAAGCGGCTAAAAAATTAAATGTACATATTCATACATGTATGAACAGTGAGTGAACACTTCGCTACTCTGACCATAACAGATATATGTGTTAATCTATGACATCTTAATATAATTCTCATTCCTTTATTCTGCAATTTTTGAAGTCGCTCTTTCATCTGTTAATTTAATTTAATCTACGTTAATTTGTGCTCCATTCCTTTAATAAATATTTTATTATATTCTCATAAAATATTTATTATTAAAACAAAATATGTATTTGAAATGTATCTTTCAAATATATATTTTCAGAGGATTTTGACCCAAATTTTGTATAGAAAGTTCAAGAGTCTTACATCGTAAGCGAAATTGATTAAATGAGAACTGAGTGAAATATGGTCATTGGATATGCTTTCCCCCGCAGTAATACAACATTTCTAACACAAATTAACGTAGATTAAAATATTTACTTTTAAATTATCAAATACATATTTGTGACTTTTATTCTTCTGTCGGTTTTAAGGACTCATTTGGAATTGATTAAGTCAAGCCAGTGGTTATTCTAGCAACTATAAATCTTGATCGTTAAAAAAATAATACATATACTTTCACCAATCAATAATGGGTTGTGTATTTGCAAATAACGTTTATTATTCTCAAAATTTATGTATTTCGAACTATCATGATATAAGTTTGTGCCTTTTTTTCTGTCAGTTTCGAGACACATTGGAACTGACACGGTAAGTGAAGCCTGTGGTTATTCTAGCAACTATTAATCTTAATCAGTAAAAATTTGAAATAAAATGTTACCAATCAATGGGTGTTCAGTTGCAAATAAAATTTAATATTCTTGATATTTATTTCTTTCAAACTATCATGACATATTTTTGTGACTTTTTTTCTTCTGTCAGTTTCTGGGTATAATGGAACTGACATGTTAAGTCAAGCCTGTAGTTATTCTAGCAACTATGAATCTTAATCAGTAAATAATTGAAATAAAATGTTACCAATCAACGGGTGTTTAGTTGCAAATAAAATTTAATATTCTTTTGATATTTATTTCTTTCAAACTATCATGACATATTTTTGTGACTTTTTTTCTTCTGTCAGTTTCAGGGTATAATGGAACTGACATGGTAAGTCAAGCCTGTAGTTATTCTAGCAACTATGAATCTTAATCAGTAAAAATGTGAAATAAAATGTTACCAATCAATGGGTGTTCAGTTGCAAATAAAATTTAATATTCTTTTGATATTTATTTCTTTCAAACTACCATGACACAAATTTGTGACTTTTTTTCTTCTGTCAGTTTCAGGGTAAAATGGAACTGACATGGTAAGTCAAGCCTGTAGTTGCTCTAGCAACTATGAATCTTAATCAGTAAAAATGTGAAATAAAATGTTACCAATCAATGGGTGTTCAGTTGCAAATAAAATTTAATATTCTTGATATTTATTTCTTTCAAACTATCATGACATATTTTTGTGACTTTTTTTCTTCTGTCAGTTTCTGGGTATAATGGAACTGACATGTTAAGTCAAGCCTGTAGTTATTCTAGCAACTATGAATCTTAATCAGTAAAAATTTGAAATAAAATGTTACCAATCAATGGGTGTTCAGTTGCAAATAAAATTTAATATTCTTGATATTTATTTCTTTCAAACTATCATGACATATTTTTGTGACTTTTTTTCTTCTGTCAGTTTCTGGGTATAATGGAACTGACATGTTAAGTCAAGCCTGTAGTTATTCTAGCAACTATGAATCTTAATCAGTAAAAATTTGAAATAAAATGTTACCAATCAATGGGTGTTCAGTTGCAAATAAAATTTAATAGTCTGGATATTTATTTCTTTCAAACTATCATGACATATTTTTGTGACTTTTTTTCTTCCGTCAGTTTCAGGGTATAATGGAACTGACATGGTAAGTCAAGCCTGTAGTTATTCTAACAACTATGAATCTTAATCAGTAAAAATGTGAAATAAAATGTTACCAATCAATGGGTGTTCAGTTGCAAATAAAATTTAATATTCTTGATATTTATTTCTTTCAAACTATCATGACATATTTTTGTGACTTTTTTTCTTATGTCAGTTTCTGGGTATAATGGAACCGACATGTTAAGTCAAGCCTGTAGTTATTCTAGCAACTATGAATCTTAATCAGTAAAAATGTGAAATAAAATGTTACCAATCAATGGGTGTTCAGTTGCAAATAAAATTTAATATTCTTGATATTTATTTCTTTCAAACTACCATGACACAAATTTGTGACTTTTTTTCTTCTGTCAGTTTCAGGGTGTAATGGAACTGACATGATAAGTCAAGCCTGTAGTTATTCTAGCAACTATGAATCTTAATCAGTAAAAATGTGAAATAAAATGTTACCAATCAATGGGTGTTCAGTTGCAAATAAAATTTAATATTCTTTTGATATTTATTTCTTTGAAACTATCATGACATATTTTTGTGACTTTTTTTCTTCTGTCAGTTTCAGGGTATAATGGAACTGACATGGTATGTCAAGCCTGTAGTTATTCTAGCAACTATGAATCTTAATCAGTAAAAATGTGAAATAAAATATTACTGATCAATGGGTGTTGCATATAAAATTTATTAATTCTCTAAAAATATCGTTAGACGAATTTGTGACTGATTCTTTTTTTCTCTTAGTTTGAAATACCTATTCAGTGGATATTTTAGCAAATATAAATATTAATTTTTAAAATATATAATTAATTTTACCGATTAATGGATAACAAATAAAATCTATGTTACTTGATTGGTATTCATTTATTATTAAAGCAACAGTGTCATTATAAACTAAACAGATTTTTTTGCGAATTCCAATTGACAACAAAACAAATTGTCATCTCTTTGAAAACAAGGGAAAATCGGATGTTTTTTTAACTTGTCAGCTTTTTTCAGAGGCTGTGATTATAGCATAGTTTGTGGGCCAAGATTGTGAATTCAAACAGTCATTAATATAATTTATATTCCTAACCTTACTCGACCATTGTGTTAAGAGTTGCAATTAACTCACATGCCTTTTTTTTATTGTTTTTTAACCATTAATATTAACTACGTCTTGATTAAATTTTTTCGTAGGATCGCCTTGAAAATGCAAATAATATGATAAACGTAATTGTGATGATATGGTGAGGTGGGTATGGTACGATAGGTAGAGCATTCACTGTTTAATGCAACTTTCTCGCACTGAACAGTGAAGTAAAACATAAACAAAAGCAAAGTACATTCACTTTTATATTAAATGAATAAATAAATAAATGTTTACACATTCCAAGAAAGCCAAGCCAATGACCTTCCAAAAAGAAAAATTGAAGAAACACAAAAGAGGTGAAAGTTACAGATAGACCTTTTGAGCGACGAAAATATTCAGGTACACAGTTAAAAAACACAATACGTATGTACATACATTTGTACATATTAACAAAATACACAGTAAACACATTGATTGCAATAGACCAACATTTTATTTGGCCTTGGAAAATTATAAAGAATCTGTTAGGAAAGCATGCATAAATGCCTACATACATATTATACATATGTACGTATGCACAGCCTCACATACACTTACTTATATGCTTTTACGAGTATGTTGTTGTTATTTTTTTCTCTTATAACTAAAATAAATTTAAAGAAAAAAAAATATCCAAATAATGTCCAAATGCAGAGTAACAGTTGAGGTGGATTTTTTATTATGCAGAGGGAAATCGAAGAAGCTCTCGTCCTCTTTACTCTTAATTATTGATACATTCTTTAGTTAATCTACTTAAGCACTTACGTATGCAGCATGTTTTTTTTAATTTTGCCAGATTTATTTTTTTTTTTTTTGGAAATTTTAATAATAATGTAAATCAATAACAAGATTCCTTATAAAATAAATCTTTGAACAGCAGTTTCAATTCAGAGTTTAATAAAATTTGATACGTTTTAATACGAGCAAACGAGGATTTTTTTGTATTTCGCTGGCAGAAATTTTGCAGTAAATCAAAAACATGTTGTAAAAAAATTGAACTACAATTTTTACATACATAAATGTATTTTTTTAATAATAGATAAACATGTTTTTAACCATACCATGTTTAAAAAACGTTAGTGAAACTCTGAATTACTTTATTTACAAGATTTGATTGCATAAGTTTACGTATGAGAGAAAGACTTGAGGAATATCAATTACAGTTTGTAATTAATTACACACTGAACTACTCAAATACATATTAAATGTAATTTTTAATTGAAAAAATACAATTACAAGTAATTTGTAATTAGAATATTTCAATTAAAATTACTTGTAATTGAAAAAAAAATCAATTGTATTTTTTCAAATATTTTAAAATATTAGATTAATATATTTTTAGCCAATTATTTGAAAGAATGCAATCTGTTATGAGTTTTATCATGTGGTATGTGTATATACAAAAATTTCTGTTGAGATATGTAGTTTAAAAATATAGTAGAAATCTCACACATTCGAAACGTCTAGAATTAGGACCAGCCATTGTAATGTATTGGGCGCTCTAAAATGAATCACCGGAGAATCACCGTATTATTTGTGGTTTGTACAATTCGATCTCACTCGGCCGACATCGCTATTACCGATATAACGCTAACTATTCCTCATTTAAAAACACATATGTAAATACCTATGTACCTATTTCATCTTTTGCCTAACCATATCGGTATTGATAGTTTTTTTACAAATATTTTCGATACTCATGTTATCCATCCCTCGTATAATGTCTGAAAATCGTTTTATATAAACAATGTTATAGAAAAAACAAATTAAATCGAGAGATTTAAACGATTTAAAACAAACAAGTACCTTTTGCATTTGTGTGCACACATACTTACAGTGGTGGCCTTATAATTAGTCACGACTTTAATATAATTAAAATTTTTTTTAATAAATTTCAACTAATAATAAATAGCCTTTTTCGTGGGAAGATAAGAATGGCATTTTGTTACTGGCTCTTCTAATATATCTTCTGCTGGTATGGTTTTCCGCGTAAAGGGTTTCCTGGCATAAATTTAATATCATTATCTCGGAAAAATTAAAACTTTTATGCAATTGATTTTTCGAGTTTTTAATTTTAGTAACATTACACAATTAACTCCCTACTTTTTTGGAAAACATGACTTAATTTGAACCATTTAAGGTAAACTATATTAAAATTATTGCATTTAAGAACAAAAACTATATAAAAATCTTACTCATTTTAAAACTAATTAAGAGATAAGTTCAAAAATTAAAGCGAAAATTAAATGTTTTTAATTATGTGTTAAGTAAGTACTTGGGAAATTATCCTAATTTTTTTTAAATCAAATGATTTTAAATTTTAAGCGCACGCACTGTAATTTGATTTTCTGAAAACACCGTTTTTAATTTTAAGGCCACCACTGTATAATAATGACTGATGTATGTATGCCACGTTTAATTAAACCGTCTTAGGTATAAAACGAATAAAAAGTGAAACAAGTTTAAAATACTGAAAATTGCTTAATATAAACAAACCAAAAAAAAAATATATATATTTTTAATGTATTAGAAAATTTAAGCGCATGTAAGAAATTAAGTTAAAGAAAGAAAAGCAAAATCTACGTCGTCAACAAATGTGTAATGAAAAATCACAAAAGTGTGTGTTAAGCAAACTGCAAAAAGAAAAATAATAATTAAAACAAATAAGGTAAATTCATATATTTAAGAAATGTTCGGTAGAGAATAGAAATTATTTAAACAACATAATATCGACGGAATGTTGATAATATTTCAACCACTTGACAACGGCAGTTTGACACTGATAAGGCCTCTTAAAAAAAATAAAGTTAGAATAATCAAAAGCAACAAACATGTGTTTTTCTTCTTTCGTTCTTTGTTACTATATATACGACAAATGTGAATATGTAGTTGTTTTATTGTCGCCAACAGAGAAATATTTATTTTACTATTTTGCAAACTTTAGGACTTTACTTTGTTTTTCTTGAATGTGTTTACTTACCAATACATTGATTGCACTTAAGCATATGTGTGTTTTGCAATAATAAAATATAATAAGCAGCTGTTCACCACTAAATCTAACTTTTCTAAATTCTGTATTACCATTCAAAAAGAACATCTTTTGAATGTGTATGCGCGCCTTAAACATTGGGCGTCGAAAATATTTTTTTTTCAAACAGAAATGCAGACTGACTTACCCTCAAATTGTAAAAAAAAAAAATTCTGACAAATCATCACTGGGAAATTATTTGAAAATATTTCTTTGATTTTTTGCTTATTGTATTCGCAGCCAGCCCTTAAAGAAACTTTTATAAAAATACGTTATGTCACTGTTATGACATGTACACTACCCATAGAAGTTTTAGCAGTCTTATAGTACCTGCCTAAGCAATTAAGAAATAACTAATTTAAGTCGCTTTCCTTGAACTCCCTGTTAAAAAAAATTGTATTTTAGAGTTGGGTGGTTGCTTAATGCAATATGTGAGAATAGATTTTTATATTATGGTTCTGTATTACAATTGATTTAGTCATTTGACAAATTTGTATATAAATAACTCGAAAAAGGTGTAACAAACGTGTTATGAGATCGCTTGTTATACAAACAAGAGACATATTTTTTAGCCAAAATATTAGACATTAGGCTTTTCCGTCTGACTATTCAATGAATACATCAACCTTTAAATAAAGTTGGCTTTATGACAAAAAACAACACATAGGATATATAAGAAAAAATCGGTGGAAAACAATATAATTTTTACTTCTCTTTTTTGTTATTTCTAAAATTGTACCGACATTATCAGTTCTAAATTTGAACTGAATCGAAAAATTTTATGAATTTTGCAGCTAGCAACAAACTTTTAGAATTTATTTTATTAAAAATTGCCTTTTGAAATAATTTGAGTTTTCCATTTTTTAATCACTAAAAGGGAAACGCAATATGCTTGCATGCAAAATGCAACGTTTGCAAATAAAATTAAAATACATATACGTACACCATATACACCATTACAGATTGCAAATAAAAGTACTAAAAACAAGAGAGAAAAACTTACCGTCAGCTGGTTGTTGAAAGTTAACGTAAGCATATCCTAAAGAACGACGTGTCATAACGTCGCGACATACTCGTATGGATAACACTGGACCAGCATCAGAAAATTTATCAAAAAGTCCAGCTTCATTAATATCTTGATGCAAATCTCCTACGTATAATGAAGCCATTTGATAGTTAGGTCCACCAGAGTTCATTTTTTACAAAAAATTTTTTTTGTTTATGTGAATGTTCTTTTTTGTAAAAAAGACAATCTAACAAAGACGCTTCCTCTTAATTTGGCGAATAAAAATCTACACAAAAGAAAAACTCAAAGAAACTGCAAAGAAAATAGAAGTAAAATAGTTTTTTTTAATAATCATGATTATTAACAGTTATAAAAGTATGTAAATACAACACAACTGTGCTTTCCAGAATATACATTTATTAACAATGGCAATACTTAATTAAATGCAGTGAGTTTCTAGTTTTTTACTGGAATAATAGAGCAACCATCGACGAACAAAATAATATCTCAACAAAAGTATTTCTCATATTTAAAGGCGTTAAATTATTAAATTTTCTTTTTCTGTAACTGTATTAATCCCTTAACGAAAAACGTACTCATGCAAATAATATTAAAAAGGACTAAACTAAACCTTGTTTTTTCTTGTGAAAAATTCCAATAAAAGTTCTTTCTCTTTTTAACATATTGTTATTTAGGCTACTATCTCATTCACTCAGCTTTTAATATCATGCCACACCACGTTTTTTCTTTGTGCACGAAAAATTTTCTGTTTTAACTTACGTTTTACACTTTTTTCGATTTTTGCTACTTTTTACAATTTTTTTTGTTAAATTTTTTATTTTTATATTTTTTTTGGGGTTTTTTTATTTTTTTTTAATTTCACAAAAAAATGTGATAAGCCGTGTTCCTCAACTCACGACCGCTCACCAAAACGGACTCGACTCGTTTAACAGTCGGTTAGAAATGAAAGAGAAAATTTTATGAAATATTCCAACAAAATCAAGTTTTTTTCTTTTCGATTACACTGTTCTCATTTCGATAACAGGAAACATTTATAAAATATACTTGCCAGATTATTCTTCTTAAAAATTAAGTAAATATGGCACAAGGCGAATCTAAATCATTCCTTCATTACAACTTTAAAAAAATAAATTTTTAGCGGAAATTATAAAATTGTACTTCTATTAAATTTTACTATTTATAGATGAATTCTACAATAAGTTGAAATTAAAAAAAATATATGCTAATTTTCACCTATAATTTTTTCACTTTATGTTTTTTTCTAAATTTGTCTGATATTTTGGTTAATTTTCGATCTTTTTAAAAATTAATAAATCAAACAATAATTATTTATTATTCGACTTATTATGGAATGAATTAATTCACCTTTGCTATCACGTTGCCTTGATTTTCTTCTGGCACAATCATGTACAGCTGGCAGCAGTTGACAACTCGTTTTCGCCCTAAGGTAGTTTGATATTTTCAACAAAGGCAAAAACGAATGAACTTGTTACTGCTCCCACCTGTAGCATAATCTCGCCCTGGAAAAAATAATAATAAACATAATGCAAGAATTAAAGATGATTTTTTGTTAATATTTCAAGCATTTCCTCAATTAAACTATGGAATATTCCTGGTCGACATAAAGCATATAAAGTATATGCTTTATGTATATATATATAAAATTTTATGATATGATAGAAACCAGAAACACTTTTGTAAAATAAAAATACTATTGCACACAATTTTAGATGCTAATATATATTAAGAGCTAACTTACGATATGAAATTTTGTATGAAATGACTTTTTATGTGCAAAGGTTTTTTATGTTTACTTTGTGTACTTTCGTTGTATACGGCATGCGTTCGTTAGCATTCTAAGCGAAAAAGGACTGTTTCCTTATATATATACCTAAATAAGTTTGATAATGTGAAATGGGCCATAAATTCATATTAATACAAAGTTAACTAATAATTAATTATTGCTGCTAATATTGGATTTAAGAAAATTTTACATTTTCATTTATTTTCGCCGTTGCTCGAAGAAAGTACCATTAATACCATTGCTATTTCATTACTTTTAAAATGGGGCCTTCCCATGCAACCCAAAGAAAACTTTGAGATTTTGAACTTTTAAAATCGTTGTTAATCAACGTATCTAAGAAATACAGTAGCGAAAACCTGGAGATGCATGATATCAGGGACTTGTTCAGTTTATCCTTAAATATTATTGAATTCAATTTTATTTTCTAAAATTATTATTCAATTATTATTTTATACTTATGAAGAAGCAGAAACGTATTACAAAACATTAATTATCTTTAGCTGATTGTTATATAAAGTTATTTAAATAATTAAAATTAATTGCCAACTTATCAATTCATATAAAATCTTAAAGCTTGAGCATTTCAAATAAAAATGTAAAACTGATTTTCTATATTTCATGTATGTACATATATCGATCGCTCTTGCAACAATTTTCATATATTTATTTGAACTTATTTCTTGTAGATTTACAAGTTACGATATTTTATACCTATTTTGAAAGGATTAAGATAGCATTCCATGAATTTCAAAGAAACCAATTAGGAGGAAAAATTGCAGTCAAATGAAGCGAAAACTTAAAAAATGTCTGTGCATATCCGATAAATAGTAAAAATCAGCCTCGATCTTACTAAATCCTATATTTTCAATAGTCATGCCATTGCAAACTGATACATTTTCAGTTGCAAGACTGGATTATAGACTGAGGAGAAAGAAAATACTTCAAAATTTTAGAAAAATTTGTGTGATTATTCTTACATGCGAAAATTTAGCAATGGAATTTTAAGCAAAACTACATACATACACACACAAAACTGTTGATTTTTTTAAAAAGTATTATTTAATTTTAAAAATTCACTGAAATAACACGCTTTGGACTTACTTGCTTTAATAAATTATTTTCTAAAAAATTATTTTTTAAAAAAACTTTTATAAGCTTTGAATTTCACCTTAAAAATGTGACAATAACGAATATAGTCATTGTTGTCAGCTTCGAAAAATTTTTCTTTATTTTACACTTTTAAATGACATAATATTCTTAATGCCGACATAGCGTTTTTTATTTTATGAAAAACATAGCGACTTTATCTACAAGTAGACGTAAAACTTTTTATATATATTAACCATGTTTTTTTTTATCGAAATATAATTTAATCCTTAAATTAATAAAAATGATAATGTCCTCTTATGGTGAATGAATTTTACTATCGTGGCACACATTATGAAAGAGCGTATTTCGCTTTGCTGCTGACGAAAGTATTTTCCTAAGGAAAAACGTTTGACTAATGGAGTTGTTGCCAAATTGGTGGAGTGAAATTTTGGGTCGTCCCAGAGCAACGATTTAACTGTTGAGTCGTGGTGTTTGTGTTTCTTCCTTCAAGAGTGCTGTGTCTCATTACATCCATGGCCATATTTTCTATACAAAGTAGTTATTAAATATATATTATATCTTACCTTTGGAGTACTTAATTAAAATATTAGTTTGCCCTCGATGATGTGTTCACGTTTTATCTTCGACGACAAAGGCAAGCGGCAACATATTCTCTGTACTAAACAACATATTCCCTTCTGTTCTGCAAAGCAAGACGATTAAAAAACGAGTGATTTTTTAAAAATGAATATTTAAGCATTTGGTGTTTCTATGAATCGCAGGATTTGCATTACTCAAAGTCATTTTCGAACAAAAGGTCCAACTATAAAATGCATAAGTTAGCTTAAGCTAACGTTAAAAATTGAACGAAATGTCTAACAAATGCTTAAGCAAATCATTGAAGACTTTTAGGTAACTATAATGTACTTACACGAATTTAGAAATTATTATACAGAGTTGCGAATTTGTTTTATTCGTAATTTTGCAAAAAAAAAAAATTCTTTATAAATAAATGAAACTTATTAACAAAAAAGTGTTTAATAATCATATTTTGTATTTTTAATTACAAATTTATAATTTTTTTTAAAAATTTTAAGAAAACTACGAAAGAAAAATTACAAATGTTTCGCTCTTTGTATTATTAAGGCCAAAAATACTTAAAAATGCAACTGTGTATATCATTGAATTTGTAAACAATAAAAAATTAAATTTTGTTGCAAATTGTGTGCTAAATAAATGGAAAAGAAGATTAAAATGTTTAAGGGCCCTTAAGTTATTAAACACAGTTTAAGTCTAGTTCTTCAACGTTATCACGATTACTACAATATAAAGATTCACATTGTGCAAAAGTAAAAAATATTCAGTATAAATGCTTATACCGGCGGGGTGCGAGAGCGCTGCAGTAGTGCCCATTCCATATAGATAGAGCTTCCATCTTCTTAATTTCCTTGCAGAAACGCACTCCCCGACTTTATATAACTCATACCAGTATGAAAATGAAAAACGTAAACAGAATTCTTTAAGGTGTTACCACTTTTACTTAATTTTTATGCTCGTTCCTTTGCGAAGCCTTTATAATATAATGTGTCTCTTTTGTAATATGCTTATATGACAAATTTTTTCTTTGTACGTTTTCTATTAAATTCAAATAAAATATATTTTTCGCTTTCGTAACTTTTTTGCTCATAATGACAATCGTGGGGCCAAAAACCCTAACAATTGAACAGTAAAAAAAGAGACAATAGCGCCCGAAACCAGAAAGTGAAAAAACCCAAACGAGGAGGTGGTGTAATAGCAGGATGGAAAAGAGAAAAAGCTGTTCTACTAAGAGAAGTTAACAGCAATTCGCCACCCAGTTGAGGAAGATTAATGAATTGACCAGATTGAAAAAATCTTGGATAACTCAAAACAAAGCAAAAGGTTGGAGAAACAGGAACTAGAAAATAATCAAAATAACGATTATTTTAATAATACATAAGAAATATGATATTTAATTATAACCATTTAGTTATATAGAAAAATAGAAAACATGTAATTAGAAATAATTTAATTTTTTAGAATGGATAATGAAAAGTAGCAAAGCCCTCCACTACAGCAGGAATTAGAAAAAATAGTTACTCTATATAAACTAATAGTATTGACAATAAAAGACATTATTAGTGGTGAAGTGAAGGGAAAATAATTTACCAAATATTGTCAAATTATCTTCTGACATTTACTATCTTATAGTAATATTTGATAAGCCTTTTTTTGGAAACAAATTAAAAGTAAGAATTAGTATAGTATATATTAGAGTATGGAGGAATATTATCCTTAACCAAGGGGAAATTCCTACAAGCATATAAGCGAACTCGACTACTTTGCTTTCTTCAATAAAATTTTAAGCTAAATTAAATATATTGTTTTATTTACTACATGGCAATCCTGCCAGGGGTAGTAAATATCCATGACGTCAAGGTAATCCTCTGTATTTGGTGGGATAAGAAGAGTTTTTTGTATTATAACCTGTTGATGTTGAATAGCTTGAAGAGAGCTATCAAAGAAAAACGGTCAGAATATTCGATCAAACACGAGGTCAAAAACAGTGGAAGAAGGGTTTTGACTCACCCGCCATATAGCCAGCCCAGATCTCGGCCGGTCTGACTACCAATTGTTTTGATCGATGCAGATCACTCTTACTGGAATACGCTTCACTTTAGAACAAGGCTTGATTCTTTACAATATTACATAAATGCATTTTTAAGATTCCTTCACATGTTAAGGAGTCAACGATTTCTTAAATTATAAGGAGGACAAAAATAAAAGGGAAACCATTTTTTCCTTATTTTTCTCTACTCTGGGCCAACATATAATTTTTGTGTACTCTTTTTATAGTATTGAAAAATTTATTTGGTTGGGGTTTTTGCCACACACTAAAGCCTTTATTCGATTCGTATAGTGTTGAGTGACACAATTGGAAATGTTTGCATTATTGAAGTTGTTTTCGATTCGACAACAATTTCGATTATTACCGCCAGAAAATAAGGATGCATTTTTTTATCAATTTTTTTCTTTCCAAAATTGCAAATGTATTTTTTTTTTGTTAATTCTCAAATTTAATTCATCGAATAATAAATAATTTAATAATATAAAACTATTTAGTTCTTGCGATTCTTCTTTTTTCTTTTTGCTGCTCTTTTTTTGGCACGCCTATATTTGCGCCAACATTTCTGTATAATACGTGCAGCCCGATTTGTCATGAAGAGAAAAATTTTTTCTTCGCGTTCACGTTTTTCCCGTTCTTCCTTTACAGTTACTATTCTATCGTATTCAGCTTCTTCCCGGGCGAATTCATTGGTAAAAAAGTGATCAAAAGCTTCCTTTTCTTTTTCATATAACTCCTGAAGATCTAAGTTTTCTTTAAATTTATCCAGCATAGTTTGATCGAATTTTTTTAACAGCGATTGTAATTGAAGAAGCAGCTTGTTTCTAGAAGAATTAAAAAAGTTATATCCATATGTATGTATGTGTGTATATATAATATTAAGCTTTTATGTGTTTTTTTATATATTCTACACCAGCTTAAATAAATTGATACAATGGGTGGGCTTTTTTGAGGTAAGGAAGTAAATTGGTTTAAAACACATTTCTTTTGACAACTCAGTTTTATTGATACCAAGATAAAGTAAAAATATGGAATAGCACGTCGACCGACAGAAGCACATTTTGCAACTAAGCTTCGCTTATCTCGATAATTCAGCGCCGAATTCCATATTTCAGAGCGTCAGTTGTTCGTGTAAATCCGATCTCTCATATAATTCAGCGGCGACAAATTATAAGAACAAAGCGGCCAATTTTAGAAATTACGCTCCCTGGAAATATCTCATGCAATAACTAAATTCTTTGGGCTGTATTGCTTACGGCGTCGTTTTGTTGAAAGCCAATTACGGGCCGATGGTGCCGCCTGACCACATCATACGATGTAATGATTTTTGAAGACTGTTTGTGTATTTTGCGAACCCCATATGCGACAATTTTGTTTTTTTTTTTTTTTTATAAAAAAATGTGTTTCTTTCGTTCCAACAGCCAATTCACAAACGTTTTGACACAAATCATGGTCGAGAGGCCTTACTTCATGAACAAGTTGAACTTTATAAGCGTAAAGATGAAGACCTCTAAGCAAAATGTGCCTCTAGTGACGTCCAATTGTTGCGAACGTTCATGAGTTACTCATTCTCAACATTTTGCTGTACAGTACCTATATTTGAATCACTGTGGCCAGTTTTGGTTTATTGGCAGCAACAATTCCGTGAGCCTCGAATTTAAAGATTAAATTATGCACAATTGCCTCAGAAGAAGCTTGATTACGGGAAAAAGCTGCTAACATTTAACTCAGTGATACAGTGTAATTTTCACCATTTTTATAGTAAATTTACACCAAAAAATTCTAATTTTGCTTTGTTCAAAAGTGTAGCATTCCACATATACAATTTCCCAGCTTTTTACTTAATAAATATGCAAGGATGACAGCTTAATTTTTGACATTTAATTGTTTAACAATAATTTACTACCTAACCCCAAATATGCCCACACGATATTTACGGTGTGAGAAAAAAAGAGAACGACACGCCCTGTGTAACTATAAAAACATGTTCAACAGAACTACTGTTGCAAATACTTGTCCTGTGTAAACGCAGAAAGCATGTTCCACAGAAACAATTAGCTGTTTTTTTAACTCATTCTATACGTTACATACTTTTCAGCTCGAGCATTTTTATCTTCTTTTAAATTATCCTTCAATAAACGCTCGTAAATTAATTTGATACGCTCAATATCTTCTTCTAATTCTTTCTGCTTGACCCCACTGGCAGCATGATTTTGGCGCATACTACGACTTATTCGAATTCTATACATTTTTTTTTATAAGTAAATACGTCAATAAATGTGTAGGTATAATTTTCTTTTAAATAAAGATGGTCTTACATTTCTTGTTTGGTAATTACATCGTTGTTATGTTTCGACTTAGCCAATTCCTTTTCATATTTTCGAATTAATTCCTCATTGTGATTTTCATTTTGTTGAAAAATTGTATCCTCTCTTTTTAATATCTCCCGAAGAGCTTTATTCAGATAATAAAATATAACATAATAATATGTACATATCCTATATACAGTGGCACGCATTGAAAGTTGGACAAATTGTTGGTAGATTTCTATCACAGCTTATTATTTTTGAAAAACTTTCGATTGGTTTTAATTAGGCATTTACTACACAATAAAATTTGGTAGTAAAAACGTGGCCTAGAATTGTCCAACACAGTATTTCAAAACTAATTTAAAAAAAAATTCCAAAATTATGGTAACACTGAAAACTGAAACAAAGCAAAAAAACTTATTTCAATTACCGTTATATTTAATCATTTCTTATTATTTTTTTATTACAAGCGTCAGTTGGATATTTGCTTTCGTAATGGGAAAATATTTTAATATTTTTTTTTGAAATACCGCGTACAATCAAACAATTTACGACTGGAAGAGTGAAAAATAGTTTTTAATAATATTTAGCAAGTAAGATTCAACGTGTTATCGCAAGTATCGTTAATAAAAAAACATATCAAATGTATACAACATCATTAGGCGATACAAAATTAAAAAGACAACTTTAATGGAGAGATGGGAAGTTTACAGTTCGCGAAGTACGAAACAATTCATTTATCACTGTTTTAAAACTTGCCACAATGCCGAAAAATGTTAAAACCAATTTTGGAAAGGAAGTACAGGCGAAAAAAATAAAAAAGAGTTTTAAGAAAAAAGAAATTGCTTGACTGAGTGCGTGGCTCGAAAGAAACTATATGTCAGTGTTAAAAATAGCAAGGAGTATGTTAAAATTTATATGTCTATCATACAGGTTTTTTGCGAATGAAAGCAAATTTAATTTGTTTGGTTCAGATGGTCGGCGGGCGTTACGTGTGGCATAAACACAATGAAGAATTTTTGTACAAAAACACTAAGGAAACAGTGAAATATGGCGGCTTATCAATAGTGTTGTGGGGGCACGACCCCCCGACGGCACATATATGGTCTTAATGGAGAGCTACTATGTAGACCTGTGCAACTGGGGGAAAAAGGGAGCCCAGTCCCCTGAAGTCAGCAGGGGTACAACTGGAAACTCCACTTTATTTCCACGGGAATCAGTAAGCCGCAGAGTTCGTTATTTGTCTCTTTAGACATTTAACTATTCTCTGACTGATTATTGAGGTTGGCCCCTATATGGGAGTATCGTGGTGGTTGTGGTTTCGCGGCCCCATATTAGTCTATGGTTCTATGGTGGCCGGGTTCATTTCACCTTTAATTACACCTACCTGGTGAAATGTTCCCATATCCAGTGAGCATGCTAGACATGTGTTCTGGACAGGAGTTGGAAAGTCTCCAACTCTTAAGCAAGGAGTGATGATTTGCAGCCCTGCTCTGGAATCATCGAAGTTGCAACTAGAAAGTTCTGTTGCATAGAATTATAGCTTCGGCTTCCTAGGACGAGCATGACGTTCCAAATTATGCAGTGGTTTGATAAACCATCTGATTAAGGCTTCATGGCCAGGCGCGGATTTAAATCTAATCACACGTCCGCTCCGGGAGCATATTGATATGCTTTGACGGAATCTCACTGTCATTACATGTGTCTTCGGGAGTAAAAGGAAGCCCAGTCCCCTTCAAGGCTAACAGAAGCCAACTGGACAATTTCACTATATTTCCATGGGAATCAGTAAAGTCCCAGAGTTCAGCTATTTGTCTTTTTAGCCTTTTAGCTGTTCTCTGACTGATTATTGAGATTGGCCCTTCGGAAGAATCGTGGTGATTGTGGTTTCCAGGCTCTCGTTTGAATTGTGTGGCTCGGATTATTCACAATGAATGGTCCAGGTCTAGTAAGCATTATTGCGGTTGTGTCTTAAATTTTATTAAGCTTAATGCGTTCCGGACCAGGAGTTGGATAGTCCAAAGCTCTTCAGCAAGGAGTGGGGGCGTTGGCCTGCTCCTAGCTCTTGAAGTTCCAACTATGAGTGACGAGAATATACTTATGTAAAGGCCTTCTAGGGCGGGGATGACGCTACATTTCATCCACAGTGGTATGATGCACCGTCTGGTTATGGCTTACACAGCTAGGTACAGACGTAAATCTGTTGGAGGGCTGTATGGCAACTTGAGGTGTGTAACACTTTCATATTATTAGAAGGTATCATGGACAAGAGCATGTATCGTGACATTTTAAAAACTAATGTTAACGAATTTAAAATTTTTGTAAAGACAACGACTCTAAGCACACATCAGGGATAGTAAAGAACTGCTTGCTTTACAGCTAATCTAAGGTCATCAAAATACCTACACAAAGACCAAATATAAATGTAATCGAGCACTTGATGATGGTGCAATAATAAAACTCAGCTTTAGACCTAAATTATACAAGGAATGAAGCCAAATAACGCCTGGTGTGTGCAAAAATTTAGTGCAATCTTTTTCAAGAGAATTAAGAAAGATTGCCAGACTTTCAGTGAGATCTAACATGTTTTTTTATTATTTTTTTTTTATTATTTTTATAAGGCAGTTTCAATGAAATATTTTGCAAAACTTTAAGAAATGCTTAACCTTTCGATGTGGGCCACTGTATGTATATTTAATTTAATTGCCATTTTTGTACTTATGTGCTCGTATTTACCTTTAATATTAATTTTAAGCTTTTCATTTTCTTGATAAATTTTGTGAATTTCTTTCTCATTGTTAAGTTCAGATACGGCCGATTTATTTAATCGTTGGTCTGCTACCTCAAAAAGCAATTTAAATATTTCAACGAGATATTTATCATACGGTCTCATTTCAATAACCCAATCATTAAAATAGTCTAATATTTGTGTGTTCTCATGAAAAAAGTCAATTATTTTAATTAAACGATCATTAAGATGAACTGGTGTAGTATTTGTTAAATCCTTATTCTAAAAAGGATAAAAACAAAAGATATTACAGATGATATATTTACAGAAATGTGTGCTGATTTGTGTTTAGAGAATTAATTTACCTTTTCTTTTTTATAGTCCTCTATCATTTTAATACAATTTTCATATTTGGTTCCCTTTAAACGTCGCCATACAATAATGGGGTTTTCGAAAATTTTTGGCAATATTAGAGATATGCGAAACTTGTCCAATCCACTCCGCAAAATGCACAGAGCGTTTTTAATTTGCAATTTACGCGCCATTGCAGTTTCAAAGACTATTCTATTTTCTTTTATATTTAACGATATAAATAATAAAATAAAAATAATGTGTAATTGAGTATTTTAGCAAACAGACAAGACTCGTTATGTTGATAATTTGTAATTTACCAAGCTGTCTGTCTTAATTTAAAAAATTTGCTTTTCGAATGGAGTGTCAGAACTTAAAGATTGCAAAAACTACAAATACATACATACATGTATGTATGTGTATATATGCATGTGTGTAAGTATTTTATTACTAACCAATGTTGGAATTCCAGTGTGAATCCAAGCTTGAATTACATTTGAAATCCATCCTCTTTCCAGTCTGTTTGAAGTTTGTTAAAAAAACAGTCAGAGTCAACTATGTACTCTAAATGTCAGTCATAAAATATTAAAGGCCCAACTATAATATGCATAATCTGGCTTTAGCTAATGTCAAAAATTGAACGAAAAGTCTATGAAATGCTAAAGCGAATCATTGAAGACTTTTACGTGGCTATATTGTACTTACATGAATATAGAAATGCATAAACAGTTGCACATTTGATTTATTCGTACTTTTGCAAAATAATAATTTCCTTCTAAATAAATGAAATTTATTAGCAAAAAGGCATTTAATAATCATATTTTGTATACTTAAACTATCCTTATACAAATTTATAATTTTTTGTCAATAGTTTTAAGAAAATTACGAAAGAAAAATTACACATAAATCGCTGTATGTATTATTTAAGCCAAAATTACTTAAAAAATGCAACTGTGTGCATCATTGAATTTATAAACAATGCAAAATTAAATTTTATAGCAAATTGTGTGTTAAAAAATGGAAAAAAAATAAAATTTTTAAAGACTCTCGTTCCTTTGAATTGCCGTTATAATAAAACGCGTCACTTTTGTCATATAAGCCATTTTTTCTCTGTACATTTCCTATTAAATTCAGATAAAATATTTTTTGCCCTCCATTGCAATTTGTTTGCTAATGTATCTACAGTGGAAAGCACAACTGTCCGGATGTTTTGTATTAAGGAAGTGAGGTAATGAAAATAATACACATAAAGGTATATTATGAAATATATATATTTTTTTTATTTAATTGATCATTATTCTAAATTATAAAGCACAAAAACTCATATAAATTGCTTTAAGAAAATTAGCAAAATTAAAAGAACAAGAAAATCACTATTCGGACACTTTTGCACTATTTGTGGGGTTTGTTGAAAATCAATTAACTTTGCCAACTTAATATTTCGTCCAAAGGCCTTTATTTTTAATTACGCTTTCAATATGTTTTGGCATACTCTACACCAACTTTCGGATGATATCACGATCAAGAGCTCGCCATTCATGTTGTATTCTCTCCCAAAGGTCGTCAACATTTTTTGGTGGGTTTTCGTACGCTCCCAGCTTTTTTTTAACAATAGCCCATAAATTTTCTATGGGATTCAGGTCTGGGCTTTGCGCAGGCCATTCCATTGTCCCAAAAGTTTGGTTTTGTAGCCAGCTTTTTTCTATTTTGGCCGTATGCTTTGGATCCCCGTCTTGCTGAAAAATAAACTCTTCGGCTGGATAAGCACTCTCGTCAACAAAATCTGGTAAATTTGTGTGTAGAATATTCAAATAATCCTCCTTCTTCATTATACCTTGGATTCTCACCAAAGGTCCAGTGTTCCACCAAGTAAAACATCCCCACACCATAATACTGCCGCCACCATGTTTCATCGTTTCCTTCACATGGTATTTTTGGATGCGCTAATGCGGCCTATGCCAATAATAATCTTTTTTATCAGACTGATACCGGTTGACTTTTGTTTCGTGGCTCCAAATAACCCGTTTCCAGTTATCGACTGTCCAATTTTTGTGGGTTTTACAGAAATTCAGGCGTCTTTTCACATTTCTATCGGAATGTACTGGCTTCTTCTTTTTCACACTGGCTACTAAACCAATTCTATTGAATGCTCGTCTGACCGTCCAGGAACTGACATCTTTACCAATACTTTTTGCAGCAATTTTCGGTGCTTTGATGGCCTTATTGTGTAGCAAACGTTCAATCTGCCGGGCATCACCATCAGAAAGCAGTCTTGGCGACCACCTTGGTTATTATTGAATTTCTTGTTCTTTTAATTTTGCTAATTTTCTTAAAGCAATTTATATGAATTTTTGTGCTTTATAATTTAGAATAATGTTCAATTAAATAAAATATGTATATATATTTCATAATATACTTTTGTGTATTATTTTCATTACCTTTCTTTCTTAATGCAAAACATCCGGACAGTTGTGCTTACCACTGTATAACACAATGTAAAATCAGCTGTTTCCGCACGGAATGTGTGATCAGTTTCGTACTTTGCTTATGCAATTGACATTTGACGAAACTTGACGAAAAGTTTTGTTAAGTACATTATAGTTCGCCACATATGATTATTAGGTATTTGCACAGTTGTTTAAGTTGGCTTAAGCCTGCATATGCATATTATAGTTGGGCCTTAATGGTGAACAATTTTACAATGCGAAAATCACAAAGTTTTCAAAGTGAAAATAAAGAAATAAAAGTTAAAATAAGCAAAAAGAAAATAAAGAATCGAAAATAAAACAATCTAGAAAAATTTGGAATAAATAAATATAAAGGTATGCAATCAAAGCTAATAGCAGATTCTCGTAAAATTTTTGAACTGCTTACCCAGAATCAGCATATTCTGGGAAATGAACAACCAATGGGAATGGCTTCTAACGATGCCCACGTCGCTTTGAACGATGAACCGTCGGTCTGTGAGGGCACAATTATAAACAAAGATAACTGAGATAACTGATACTAAAATTAATTCTGTGGGAGACAGGGACTTAAAAATACAGCTGGCTGTATGGCCGATCCAACATAACATTACGAATGCTGCAATAAACAGTATACTGCAAATACAAATGAACAACCAATGGGAATGGCTTCTAACGATGTCCACGTCGGTTTGAATGATGAACCGTCTGTCTGTGAGGGCACAATTATAAACAAATATAACTGAGGTAACTGATACTAAAATTAATTCTGTGGGAGACAGGGACTTAAAAATACAGCTGGCTGTATGGCCGATCCAACATAACATTGCGAGTGCTGCAATAAACAGTATGCTGCAAATACTTAACCAGCATTATAAGGATTTGCCATCAGATGCCCGATCTTTAAAGAGCACTCCGAAATGTCCAGATATTGAAGCTATGAGTTCGAGTGAGTTAATGTACTATGGCCTTAATATTATATCACTATTTAAATACTGTTGTAGCATTGCCTGAATGACACTGAAATTCCATGCTTGAATTCAACGGTAAAAACAGGTTCTGTACGACTTGAATTCCACTGCAATTCCATGCTTGAATTCAAGTATAAAAACAGGCTCGGTTCGACTTGAATCACACTGTTATTCAAGGCTGGAATTATACTGTAAAGGTGCTGTTTTGTTCGACTGCAATTCAATGGTTAATTTTTCCGGATTCGCTATGGAATTCAACTGTGTTTCAACCGTAATTCAACGCTGGAAATTGTGACTGGATTTGAAATGTAATTCCTCTTAAATTCCATACAAAATGCTTATTAGGAAAGTTCAAACTGCATGTTTGAATTTGATCTGAACGTTATTTAACGAATAAAATTTACAAAACATATACATATATTACACATACATATGCAAATATCTTCATATGTATAATAAAGCAATTTACTCTTAATGTCTAGCGAACATTTTCGAAATATTTGTATTTTTATTTGCACAACGCAACGTTTCATAAACGATGCTTTCTGCTTTGCTTACCATCAGTTTGACTTAATTTTTTTGACATGTTGTAATTTTTCTAATATAATTTTCTATCGAAAATATGTTTTTCTATTCGTCATAAACTTTTAAAACTTTTCAGAAATTTTCAAACCGTTTTTAACATTTGTTTTCTTTGACTTTTAAATGAATTTTAAATGAAAAGCTGGGGAAAACAAAATTATTTGGTTACTATGGTTGCCATTGTATCGCAGACATAATATTAGGTCTCAGAAAAAAAATAAGTAGATTTTAGCACAAGCGCATTATTTAGCATATTATATTGTTATATATTTTTCTCTACTGAATTCTTTTATTGTTAAATTAAATTACACGATTTAATCACTTTCAATATACACAATATAAACACTATGGCAACTTTATTATTGTAATGCCCAAAGACGATTAATTATTTTTATGCCTTTACTCAACGATGTTTGTACTAACTTAAACTAACTTTATGTGTCCCCGGTGGAAAGCAAAGTCAGTAGTTCACTAGTTATGTGGTTAATAATGTTTAATTCAATTTATTTAATTTTTTATTTATAAATTCCCTTAAATTTTTACACAAATATTTCTGGTTGTTCTTCAACTAAAATATATGAACTTTTCTTACACAATTTTAGGTCGTGAAAAAATCACGATTTTGTCTAGTTCTGTTTCCAACCAATTTCAATTTTAAATGTTCTGTAAATAGTACGTTTTGCTGGCGATTTGTTTTTCTTTTTGATCTTTTGATCAGCTGTTTGTTCAAATCGCCATTTAAAAGTAAACAATTGACACAGGAACTTAACAAAAAAAAAGAGCAATTTTAAAATTGGTATTTTTAATTTAAATAGTGTAAAATTGTTTAAAATTATTGTTGAAATATAAAGAAAACATATTAAAATTTAATTGTGAACCATTTTATTTTGTCTTAAATGTTTTGTATAAGCAAACTCAATCAGTTCACTTCAGTAAATGCTTGCGAGTTGAAATCGCAAATATTAAGCGTTTAGCGTTTGTCAGAACACCTATTTTGTGTCTTCAAAACGCAAGATATTATTTGCGTTTTTCAGAACACCAATTTTAAGCGTTTTTGAGAACATGCCCGATACTCGAACAACATGAAAATATCCTCAGACGGATACATGTACGAAGATATTGAAAATCAGCCTTGTATACAGTGTTTGGTGGGTAGCATTCTATCTAAATGAATAGATGCGATCTGTAGTGGAACCACCCTAATGTAAATACCTAATATTCACACACGCAGTCATTAACACAACAAACTAAAAACTTTAAATTAGATTACTCAATTGCAATGCACTAGCAATGCACTTATGTTTGTTGTTGTTATACTTTACAAACATGCAATGACTGAATGGCCTTCAATGGGTATATATATAGCGTGTGTGTGTCGATCGGTGAGTTTCAGGTGACACATTTATTTTGTGGAAAGAAATCCCAAAATAAGTGCAATAGGAACCAGGTCACATTTCACTTTTCGTAATGACAATAATATTTATAATAACATTTGTATATAATTAATATTAATAAATTAAGTACTAGACTACTGAAAACCTTCTCACAGTCAGTATATAAACGACTGCAATTAAGAAGGAAAATCAATCTTTGTTTATACGTCCAAAGCTCCTCGTTGAGCTTTTAATATTCTACTGCTCCCCGCTGAGCAATTAAATATAAACATAAAAAGATTAAAATAAAATTGAAAGAAATAAAAATTTTATTACAAATCTTAACAACAGAACTACATAAAGCCACACACTCACTCACCAGTACAGAAAATGATGTGTTCACATCGAAAGCGCTCACCTTTCATACCAAAGAAACAGCCAAAAAAGAATGACAACAATATTTAAACTCTTTATCGCTTATAAACTTTTGCCTATTTTAGGTTTAATCACCCTTATGCTGTTTGGCGACGACAATATCGTCGTCGATTTTGAGGCGACATCATTTTAATACAACATCAATAAAAAATTAATTAAAAAAACAGAATAAATTAAAATCAAAATGTTCAGCAGATTTGCCACAGCTTCTTCCAAGGGGCTCAGTATAAGTAGATAAAATATGCCGCCTCTAGTAGTTTTGCATTCCATTTTGTATTTTACCATCTTTGTTTTTACTTTAAATTTCAAGTCACGCCAAATCAAATTTGGTGGGCCAAAGGCGTTTATTAGAGAAGTCGCAGCACTTTCCCATTGTTCCTTAAAATTAGTAGGAACACTGCCTTTTCGAAATACCCTGGCAAGTGATGGATTTTTTTTCCCAATTCTTCCACTAATTTTTTCAAATTGCTTGGCGTTGGTAATTTTAATTTTTTCCATTTTATTTGTATTTTTAGTTTTTTTCAATCTTTGTAAATTTTTTGTTTATAACAGCACAACACCAAAACCACAGACGACAATATCAACGGCAATTTAAGGCAAAACATCAACGTCGGATTTTCTTACAAAATACCCAAAACATGTATTGCCAGTCATCGAGAATATGGATTTACAACAAACGATAAAAAACGCCATCGTCTTGTATTGCCGTCACCAGACAGAATAAGGGTGATTAACTTGTTTTAAGTTACGGCTGTTTCTTTAAAACATGTCACATTGCTAAACGTACGTTACGTTGTTCTTTAAGGAAAAGAAAACGCAACCACTAAAAAAGTTCACTACGTACGCATCATGCATTAAAAGTTTACTAAAGTGCCCTAAAAAGGGATCAGTACGTTTAAAGGCCGGGGCACATAGAATCCGTCATACGCTGTATTTTTTAACTGACAAGTAAGTTGAAATACACGTTTTCTAATCAGTGTTGTCACAATCAGTACGTCTCCGTCAACGCAAAGTACGAAAGTTGGCCAACTTTTAACTTTTGACGTGCTTTGAATACTTTCATTTGCTTCTTCTTCTTGTTTTTTGCTCTGTTATAGTAAAATATTTTTAACACTGATGAAAATAATTAGTTATTGCCTCCATGAGCCAAATAACTTTAAAAATGCTTTTAAAATAAAAAATATTGCTTACACCAGCGTAAAAAAAAGTCTACACTTTTCAGGTATTAAAGGTCTTTTGGAGTTCTTAGCAAGATCTTCCTTCACTAAATTTAAAAGCTAATCAAACACTTCCTTATCCATTCTCACAGTTTTTTTTAAATTGTTCTCGGTCACTTTCAAACATTTTCTCAAAATTCACAGCAAAAAATCTATTAATCGTTTCGATTCGAAACTTTCTCCGTCTAGCAGCTTTGGTATTCTGCGTTTCGATTCCGCTCAGTTTCTTTCGATTGTATGTATTCTGCATTACGATCGGAGCTCCGTTTTTCTCAGTTGTTTTTTTGTTAACGGATGGGTCTTCTTTATTCTTTTTTTTTTTTTGGAGTTAAAAAGTTTAAAATTGAAAAAAATGTAAGTAGAAAATGAGATAAAATGTTCAAAAACGATAAAAAACACTTAAAATTATTTTTAATTAATTTATTGAATCAAATTAATTTTTTTTTAGATTGTTAATTTTTGTACCCAAATATGATGTGATTTTTATGTGTTACAGGTCAAAAACAACAACACCGCACCAGTATGAAAAATTGGCAAATTTAATGGCATCTAAAGCAGACATTGCATGTGGATAGCACCAGCGATCAAAGGAAGAAGTGGCACTGTTCAGGGAGGAAGTTGCAGGAGTCCTCAATGCACTAGGTCCTCCAACAAAAAATGCTTATTTTTAATTATGTATACATACAACTTTTTGTATTAAATTTTACATTTGTTTATGAAAATGATAACAACTTGCTTATTTTGCTATTTCATTTCCACATTCCACAGTGATGCTATTAATTTTGTAAACATTGTTGTCTTCTTCTTTTTCTTTCGATTCCGTTTTTTTTTCAGAATACAAATTTTCGATCGCAACGGAACTGAATGCGGAGACTTAATCGAAATGCAGAATAGGGGTGAATATCTCGGTCTTAATAAAGCGGCCTGACCCAAAATCTACCTCTGTTAATTATATCAAGGCACTCCCGAGCTTTATAAATTAAAATTACCATTAATAGAAAGTCTAAGATGTCGTCTAACTCCATTTCAAATGTGCACTTTAATAACACTTTGCTGCAAAAAAATATAAAATAAGACAAACAAAAAAACAGCTGATTTCTTATCCGTCAACAAAGTACTAATTGTGCCAACCTCATCCGTCGTTACTTTGACTTCAGTTGAATACGTCAAAGTATAACGCACGACGGATTCTATGTGCCGCGGCCTTTTTTGGTGTTTCGATTTATCAGCCAGGAATTGTGGTGTACGGTATTTTAATTGCGTACACACACACACACACACACGCAAACGCTAAAAACAAGTTAAATGTTTGTGTTCTCTGAACAGTAGACACACTGCGACAGCGTACTGTAGTTTTTTGAACCAGTACGTTATGACAGTGCAGTGAATATAAAATAAAATTAAATAACAATAAAAAAACTAAAGTTCCAATACATTAGGGTACACATAAAATTATATTTATTCCAATATCCTGCTTTAATTTAATACTTAACATACATTTCACACATCGCTATAGCATTTCTGTTTTCTTTTTTTTTTCTTGTGTTTGTTAAATTTTTTGTTTTGTTTCCGACATCAAGATTAAAAATTAAAAAAAAATTCAATAAAGTAATAAAAGAACAAAATATAAAAAAAATATACTAATTAACTAAAAACTTTAAAAGAAAAAAAAAAAACGTTAAAATATATATAAAACTAAAAGTATTTTAGAGAAAAGTTTACACAACAAGAAAATTTCGATATTCTTATATTTGTAAAAATTTTTGTAATTTTTTAATAACAGCAATAAAATTTTTTAATTTTTTTTCTTTGTTATAAATATATATATATTTGATAAATAAATTTAAGTGTAATTTTTATAACAAAATATACATTAAATATATTTTTTTTTTTGTAAACAAAACAAAAAAAAAGCGGATAAAGAAAAACAAAAAAAAAAAAATTAATAATAAAAATTTAAAAAAAATATAAGAAAATGATTTCAAAATATTATTATTATTAATCGCCTAAATACATGTATTAATCTTTAAGATTTATTTTGTTTTTGTTTGTAAAGAAATTTGTCTAAAATTTTTAATTTTTAAATTGTTATTTATATGCTAAATTAAAAACTTATCCATATTAAAATATATTAAATTATTAGAATAAGAATTTATTTGTAAATGTTTATTTAATACGTTGTTAAAATAATAATAACATTAGTTGTTAATTAATTGTAACGACTTTTAATTGTTTGGAAAATATTATTATTATTACCGATCGTTACTACAAATATGTTTTTTACAAAGTAAAATTATTATTAATAATTCTGCCATTGCACAATATAATCCTGTAATTTGTTTAATTTAATATAGATTTCACTCTTTGTTGATTTCTAATGTGGGATCTTAACAACAACAAGAAAGAAAGAAAAAAAGAAGAAAAATAAACTAAATTTGTTTGGCAGTAAGTTTGTTTAAATTCTATTTAATTTTAATACTTTTTGATCTGCTCTAAGCAATGAATAATTAATTTTATAGCTGAAATTTAATAAAATTAGTTGTTTGTTTGTTTGTCTGTTAGTTTGTTTTGAAGTTTCATTAATAAAGTCATTAACTCATTTTATTTATTTAAAAAATAAAATTTGAAAATAGAAAATTGTAAATTTTGCTTTTTATTATTACATTTAATTTCAACCAATTTGCATTAAAATTATTTTGTTTTTAATCTAAACTAATATTTTTTTAACAAGTTAATTAAACAGATAAATGAAATACAACTTCAAAATATAAATAAAATTATATACGAAGGCAGTGATGCAGATTTCAAAATCATCAGCCATATTTTAGTAAAAACAAAAACAAAACAAAAAAATAAGCTACTCATTTATTAAATAAAAATTTAAACAACCCGCTGATGGGCTGGCAAAAAAAAAAAAAAATTTTTTTTTAAATTAAAAAATAAAAAAATAGAATCCACATCCAATTTACCATGAATAAACTGTGCGCACACATTTAAATGATTATTGACGATTCTATTAGCTGACTGTTAGCAGTTTGGTCCGACGAAAAGTTTGGTATAGTAACAGATGGCGTCACATTATTTGACGTTTCACCCCATTCTATTAGATACTGCATTTGTCCATTGGCTAGCTGACGTTTGGCTCGTATAGAGAAATTTTCTCCCGATTCAATGCGATTTACAATACCAAAATATTTATTAACAGTTTGTTTTAAATCTTCATGAGACTGTTGAGAAGAATTGGAAGTTTGAGAATTAGCTCCACCCACAGCGGCAGATGCTGATGAGGTCGTCGACTGATTTGAGGATACAGAACTTCTCCGACTGGTATTGGGTGAAGTTTTTTGTGGTCGTTGTCGCAAACGTCGACCGTGTGTAGGTAGTGAATTTGTTGCTGGTGGTGCAGCTGTTGTATTATCTGCATTGGTGAAATCAGTATTTGGAGATGAGGATGCTGAAGTGCTTGTGTTATTGTGTGTATTTAACGTTAATGTTGATGGCGTTGTCTTAATTTGCGTAGCAAATAGTGATGCGGCAGTAGCGGTTGTAGCTGCTGCAGCTGCTAATAAATCTTTGGCTTGTATGGGAAAAAAGTTTGTAGGTATGGGATTAAAAGTAGTTGTACTTATAACCTATAAAAATTTAAAATTTTTATTTATTTAATATGAGACAAAATTGCTTATGTTGAACTCACTTCAATATTTGAGGAAAGTCTTCGGGTGCGTCTTCTGCGCACTTCCTTATTTGGGCCGATTGTAATATCTTTGGCACTCAGTCTTCGCTTTATGGTTCGAACTGTCCTCGGCTGACCGGCAGCTTTGGCCAGATTGCTTGTACTTAATTTTGGAAACAAACCAGCGCTCTTAAGAGCCGCTAATTTTGAACTAAAATTTAATGCTGTAGTATTGAATATACCAAAGCTTACGGATTTCTTGCTATTACAAGTTAAAGCGTTGACATCCGCAATATTCTTTTTGGGCGATATTATTCGATAAAACTCAGCTTTAGACCTAAATTATACAAGGAATGAAGCCAAATAACGCCTGGTGTGTGCAAAAATTTAGTGCAATCTTTTTCAAGAGAATTAAGAAAGATTGCCAGACTTTCAGTGAGATCTAACATGTTTTTTTATTATTTTTTTTTTATTATTTTTATAAGGCAGTTTCAATGAAATATTTTGCAAAACTTTAAGAAATGCTTAACCTTTCGATGTGGGCCACTGTATGTATATTTAATTTAATTGCCATTTTTGTACTTATGTGCTCGTATTTACCTTTAATATTAATTTTAAGCTTTTCATTTTCTTGATAAATTTTGTGAATTTCTTTCTCATTGTTAAGTTCAGATACGGCCGATTTATTTAATCGTTGGTCTGCTACCTCAAAAAGCAATTTAAATATTTCAACGAGATATTTATCATACGGTCTCATTTCAATAACCCAATCATTAAAATAGTCTAATATTTGTGTGTTCTCATGAAAAAAGTCAATTATTTTAATTAAACGATCATTAAGATGAACTGGTGTAGTATTTGTTAAATCCTTATTCTAAAAAGGATAAAAACAAAAGATATTACAGATGATATATTTACAGAAATGTGTGCTGATTTGTGTTTAGAGAATTAATTTACCTTTTCTTTTTTATAGTCCTCTATCATTTTAATACAATTTTCATATTTGGTTCCCTTTAAACGTCGCCATACAATAATGGGGTTTTCGAAAATTTTTGGCAATATTAGAGATATGCGAAACTTGTCCAATCCACTCCGCAAAATGCACAGAGCGTTTTTAATTTGCAATTTACGCGCCATTGCAGTTTCAAAGACTATTCTATTTTCTTTTATATTTAACGATATAAATAATAAAATAAAAATAATGTGTAATTGAGTATTTTAGCAAACAGACAAGACTCGTTATGTTGATAATTTGTAATTTACCAAGCTGTCTGTCTTAATTTAAAAAATTTGCTTTTCGAATGGAGTGTCAGAACTTAAAGATTGCAAAAACTACAAATACATACATACATGTATGTATGTGTATATATGCATGTGTGTAAGTATTTTATTACTAACCAATGTTGGAATTCCAGTGTGAATCCAAGCTTGAATTACATTTGAAATCCATCCTCTTTCCAGTCTGTTTGAAGTTTGTTAAAAAAACAGTCAGAGTCAACTATGTACTCTAAATGTCAGTCATAAAATATTAAAGGCCCAACTATAATATGCATAATCTGGCTTTAGCTAATGTCAAAAATTGAACGAAAAGTCTATGAAATGCTAAAGCGAATCATTGAAGACTTTTACGTGGCTATATTGTACTTACATGAATATAGAAATGCATAAACAGTTGCACATTTGATTTATTCGTACTTTTGCAAAATAATAATTTCCTTCTAAATAAATGAAATTTATTAGCAAAAAGGCATTTAATAATCATATTTTGTATACTTAAACTATCCTTATACAAATTTATAATTTTTTGTCAATAGTTTTAAGAAAATTACGAAAGAAAAATTACACATAAATCGCTGTATGTATTATTTAAGCCAAAATTACTTAAAAAATGCAACTGTGTGCATCATTGAATTTATAAACAATGCAAAATTAAATTTTATAGCAAATTGTGTGTTAAAAAATGGAAAAAAAATAAAATTTTTAAAGACTCTCGTTCCTTTGAATTGCCGTTATAATAAAACGCGTCACTTTTGTCATATAAGCCATTTTTTCTCTGTACATTTCCTATTAAATTCAGATAAAATATTTTTTGCCCTCCATTGCAATTTGTTTGCTAATGTATCTACAGTGGAAAGCACAACTGTCCGGATGTTTTGTATTAAGGAAGTGAGGTAATGAAAATAATACACATAAAGGTATATTATGAAATATATATATTTTTTTTATTTAATTGATCATTATTCTAAATTATAAAGCACAAAAACTCATATAAATTGCTTTAAGAAAATTAGCAAAATTAAAAGAACAAGAAAATCACTATTCGGACACTTTTGCACTATTTGTGGGGTTTGTTGAAAATCAATTAACTTTGCCAACTTAATATTTCGTCCAAAGGCCTTTATTTTTAATTACGCTTTCAATATGTTTTGGCATACTCTACACCAACTTTCGGATGATATCACGATCAAGAGCTCGCCATTCATGTTGTATTCTCTCCCAAAGGTCGTCAACATTTTTTGGTGGGTTTTCGTACGCTCCCAGCTTTTTTTTAACAATAGCCCATAAATTTTCTATGGGATTCAGGTCTGGGCTTTGCGCAGGCCATTCCATTGTCCCAAAAGTTTGGTTTTGTAGCCAGCTTTTTTCTATTTTGGCCGTATGCTTTGGATCCCCGTCTTGCTGAAAAATAAACTCTTCGGCTGGATAAGCACTCTCGTCAACAAAATCTGGTAAATTTGTGTGTAGAATATTCAAATAATCCTCCTTCTTCATTATACCTTGGATTCTCACCAAAGGTCCAGTGTTCCACCAAGTAAAACATCCCCACACCATAATACTGCCGCCACCATGTTTCATCGTTTCCTTCACATGGTATTTTTGGATGCGCTAATGCGGCCTATGCCAATAATAATCTTTTTTATCAGACTGATACCGGTTGACTTTTGTTTCGTGGCTCCAAATAACCCGTTTCCAGTTATCGACTGTCCAATTTTTGTGGGTTTTACAGAAATTCAGGCGTCTTTTCACATTTCTATCGGAATGTACTGGCTTCTTCTTTTTCACACTGGCTACTAAACCAATTCTATTGAATGCTCGTCTGACCGTCCAGGAACTGACATCTTTACCAATACTTTTTGCAGCAATTTTCGGTGCTTTGATGGCCTTATTGTGTAGCAAACGTTCAATCTGCCGGGCATCACCATCAGAAAGCAGTCTTGGCGACCACCTTGGTTATTATTGAATTTCTTGTTCTTTTAATTTTGCTAATTTTCTTAAAGCAATTTATATGAATTTTTGTGCTTTATAATTTAGAATAATGTTCAATTAAATAAAATATGTATATATATTTCATAATATACTTTTGTGTATTATTTTCATTACCTTTCTTTCTTAATGCAAAACATCCGGACAGTTGTGCTTACCACTGTATAACACAATGTAAAATCAGCTGTTTCCGCACGGAATGTGTGATCAGTTTCGTACTTTGCTTATGCAATTGACATTTGACGAAACTTGACGAAAAGTTTTGTTAAGTACATTATAGTTCGCCACATATGATTATTAGGTATTTGCACAGTTGTTTAAGTTGGCTTAAGCCTGCATATGCATATTATAGTTGGGCCTTAATGGTGAACAATTTTACAATGCGAAAATCACAAAGTTTTCAAAGTGAAAATAAAGAAATAAAAGTTAAAATAAGCAAAAAGAAAATAAAGAATCGAAAATAAAACAATCTAGAAAAATTTGGAATAAATAAATATAAAGGTATGCAATCAAAGCTAATAGCAGATTCTCGTAAAATTTTTGAACTGCTTACCCAGAATCAGCATATTCTGGGAAATGAACAACCAATGGGAATGGCTTCTAACGATGCCCACGTCGCTTTGAACGATGAACCGTCGGTCTGTGAGGGCACAATTATAAACAAAGATAACTGAGATAACTGATACTAAAATTAATTCTGTGGGAGACAGGGACTTAAAAATACAGCTGGCTGTATGGCCGATCCAACATAACATTACGAATGCTGCAATAAACAGTATACTGCAAATACAAATGAACAACCAATGGGAATGGCTTCTAACGATGTCCACGTCGGTTTGAATGATGAACCGTCTGTCTGTGAGGGCACAATTATAAACAAATATAACTGAGGTAACTGATACTAAAATTAATTCTGTGGGAGACAGGGACTTAAAAATACAGCTGGCTGTATGGCCGATCCAACATAACATTGCGAGTGCTGCAATAAACAGTATGCTGCAAATACTTAACCAGCATTATAAGGATTTGCCATCAGATGCCCGATCTTTAAAGAGCACTCCGAAATGTCCAGATATTGAAGCTATGAGTTCGAGTGAGTTAATGTACTATGGCCTTAATATTATATCACTATTTAAATACTGTTGTAGCATTGCCTGAATGACACTGAAATTCCATGCTTGAATTCAACGGTAAAAACAGGTTCTGTACGACTTGAATTCCACTGCAATTCCATGCTTGAATTCAAGTATAAAAACAGGCTCGGTTCGACTTGAATCACACTGTTATTCAAGGCTGGAATTATACTGTAAAGGTGCTGTTTTGTTCGACTGCAATTCAATGGTTAATTTTTCCGGATTCGCTATGGAATTCAACTGTGTTTCAACCGTAATTCAACGCTGGAAATTGTGACTGGATTTGAAATGTAATTCCTCTTAAATTCCATACAAAATGCTTATTAGGAAAGTTCAAACTGCATGTTTGAATTTGATCTGAACGTTATTTAACGAATAAAATTTACAAAACATATACATATATTACACATACATATGCAAATATCTTCATATGTATAATAAAGCAATTTACTCTTAATGTCTAGCGAACATTTTCGAAATATTTGTATTTTTATTTGCACAACGCAACGTTTCATAAACGATGCTTTCTGCTTTGCTTACCATCAGTTTGACTTAATTTTTTTGACATGTTGTAATTTTTCTAATATAATTTTCTATCGAAAATATGTTTTTCTATTCGTCATAAACTTTTAAAACTTTTCAGAAATTTTCAAACCGTTTTTAACATTTGTTTTCTTTGACTTTTAAATGAATTTTAAATGAAAAGCTGGGGAAAACAAAATTATTTGGTTACTATGGTTGCCATTGTATCGCAGACATAATATTAGGTCTCAGAAAAAAATAAGTAGATTTTAGCTCAAGCGCATTATTTAGCATATTATATTGTTATATATTTTTCTCTACTGAATTCTTTTATTGTTAAATTAAATTACACGATTTAATCACTTTCAATATACACAATATAAACACTATGGCAACTTTATTATTGTAATGCCCAAAGACGATTAATTATTTTTATGCCTTTACTCAACGATGTTTGTACTAACTTAAACTAACTTTATGTGTCCCCGGTGGAAAGCAAAGTCAGTAGTTCACTAGTTATGTGGTTAATAATGTTTAATTCAATTTATTTAATTTTTTATTTATAAATTCCCTTAAATTTTTACACAAATATTTCTGGTTGTTCTTCAACTAAAATATATGAACTTTTCTTACACAATTTTAGGTCGTGAAAAAATCACGATTTTGTCTAGTTCTGTTTCCAACCAATTTCAATTTTAAATGTTCTGTAAATAGTACGTTTTGCTGGCGATTTGTTTTTCTTTTTGATCTTTTGATCAGCTGTTTGTTCAAATCGCCATTTAAAAGTAAACAATTGACACAGGAACTTAACAAAAAAAAAGAGCAATTTTAAAATTGGTATTTTTAATTTAAATAGTGTAAAATTGTTTAAAATTATTGTTGAAATATAAAGAAAACATATTAAAATTTAATTGTGAACCATTTTATTTTGTCTTAAATGTTTTGTATAAGCAAACTCAATCAGTTCACTTCAGTAAATGCTTGCGAGTTGAAATCGCAAATATTAAGCGTTTAGCGTTTGTCAGAACACCTATTTTGTGTCTTCAAAACGCAAGATATTATTTGCGTTTTTCAGAACACCAATTTTAAGCGTTTTTGAGAACATGCCCGATACTCGAACAACATGAAAATATCCTCAGACGGATACATGTACGAAGATATTGAAAATCAGCCTTGTATACAGTGTTTGGTGGGTAGCATTCTATCTAAATGAATAGATGCGATCTGTAGTGGAACCACCCTAATGTAAATACCTAATATTCACACACGCAGTCATTAACACAACAAACTAAAAACTTTAAATTAGATTACTCAATTGCAATGCACTAGCAATGCACTTATGTTTGTTGTTGTTATACTTTACAAACATGCAATGACTGAATGGCCTTCAATGGGTATATATATAGCGTGTGTGTGTCGATCGGTGAGTTTCAGGTGACACATTTATTTTGTGGAAAGAAATCCCAAAATAAGTGCAATAGGAACCAGGTCACATTTCACTTTTCGTAATGACAATAATATTTATAATAACATTTGTATATAATTAATATTAATAAATTAAGTACTAGACTACTGAAAACCTTCTCACAGTCAGTATATAAACGACTGCAATTAAGAAGGAAAATCAATCTTTGTTTATACGTCCAAAGCTCCTCGTTGAGCTTTTAATATTCTACTGCTCCCCGCTGAGCAATTAAATATAAACATAAAAAGATTAAAATAAAATTGAAAGAAATAAAAATTTTATTACAAATCTTAACAACAGAACTACATAAAGCCACACACTCACTCACCAGTACAGAAAATGATGTGTTCACATCGAAAGCGCTCACCTTTCATACCAAAGAAACAGCCAAAAAAGAATGACAACAATATTTAAACTCTTTATCGCTTATAAACTTTTGCCTATTTTAGGTTTAATCACCCTTATGCTGTTTGGCGACGACAATATCGTCGTCGATTTTGAGGCGACATCATTTTAATACAACATCAATAAAAAATTAATTAAAAAAACAGAATAAATTAAAATCAAAATGTTCAGCAGATTTGCCACAGCTTCTTCCAAGGGGCTCAGTATAAGTAGATAAAATATGCCGCCTCTAGTAGTTTTGCATTCCATTTTGTATTTTACCATCTTTGTTTTTACTTTAAATTTCAAGTCACGCCAAATCAAATTTGGTGGGCCAAAGGCGTTTATTAGAGAAGTCGCAGCACTTTCCCATTGTTCCTTAAAATTAGTAGGAACACTGCCTTTTCGAAATACCCTGGCAAGTGATGGATTTTTTTTCCCAATTCTTCCACTAATTTTTTCAAATTGCTTGGCGTTGGTAATTTTAATTTTTTCCATTTTATTTGTATTTTTAGTTTTTTTCAATCTTTGTAAATTTTTTGTTTATAACAGCACAACACCAAAACCACAGACGACAATATCAACGGCAATTTAAGGCAAAACATCAACGTCGGATTTTCTTACAAAATACCCAAAACATGTATTGCCAGTCATCGAGAATATGGATTTACAACAAACGATAAAAAACGCCATCGTCTTGTATTGCCGTCACCAGACAGAATAAGGGTGATTAACTTGTTTTAAGTTACGGCTGTTTCTTTAAAACATGTCACATTGCTAAACGTACGTTACGTTGTTCTTTAAGGAAAAGAAAACGCAACCACTAAAAAAGTTCACTACGTACGCATCATGCATTAAAAGTTTACTAAAGTGCCCTAAAAAGGGATCAGTACGTTTAAAGGCCGGGGCACATAGAATCCGTCATACGCTGTATTTTTTAACTGACAAGTAAGTTGAAATACACGTTTTCTAATCAGTGTTGTCACAATCAGTACGTCTCCGTCAACGCAAAGTACGAAAGTTGGCCAACTTTTAACTTTTGACGTGCTTTGAATACTTTCATTTGCTTCTTCTTCTTGTTTTTTGCTCTGTTATAGTAAAATATTTTTAACACTGATGAAAATAATTAGTTATTGCCTCCATGAGCCAAATAACTTTAAAAATGCTTTTAAAATAAAAAATATTGCTTACACCAGCGTAAAAAAAAGTCTACACTTTTCAGGTATTAAAGGTCTTTTGGAGTTCTTAGCAAGATCTTCCTTCACTAAATTTAAAAGCTAATCAAACACTTCCTTATCCATTCTCACAGTTTTTTTTAAATTGTTCTCGGTCACTTTCAAACATTTTCTCAAAATTCACAGCAAAAAATCTATTAATCGTTTCGATTCGAAACTTTCTCCGTCTAGCAGCTTTGGTATTCTGCGTTTCGATTCCGCTCAGTTTCTTTCGATTGTATGTATTCTGCATTACGATCGGAGCTCCGTTTTTCTCAGTTGTTTTTTTGTTAACGGATGGGTCTTCTTTATTCTTTTTTTTTTTTTGGAGTTAAAAAGTTTAAAATTGAAAAAAATGTAAGTAGAAAATGAGATAAAATGTTCAAAAACGATAAAAAACACTTAAAATTATTTTTAATTAATTTATTGAATCAAATTAATTTTTTTTTAGATTGTTAATTTTTGTACCCAAATATGATGTGATTTTTATGTGTTACAGGTCAAAAACAACAACACCGCACCAGTATGAAAAATTGGCAAATTTAATGGCATCTAAAGCAGACATTGCATGTGGATAGCACCAGCGATCAAAGGAAGAAGTGGCACTGTTCAGGGAGGAAGTTGCAGGAGTCCTCAATGCACTAGGTCCTCCAACAAAAAATGCTTATTTTTAATTATGTATACATACAACTTTTTGTATTAAATTTTACATTTGTTTATGAAAATGATAACAACTTGCTTATTTTGCTATTTCATTTCCACATTCCACAGTGATGCTATTAATTTTGTAAACATTGTTGTCTTCTTCTTTTTCTTTCGATTCCGTTTTTTTTTCAGAATACAAATTTTCGATCGCAACGGAACTGAATGCGGAGACTTAATCGAAATGCAGAATAGGGGTGAATATCTCGGTCTTAATAAAGCGGCCTGACCCAAAATCTACCTCTGTTAATTATATCAAGGCACTCCCGAGCTTTATAAATTAAAATTACCATTAATAGAAAGTCTAAGATGTCGTCTAACTCCATTTCAAATGTGCACTTTAATAACACTTTGCTGCAAAAAAATATAAAATAAGACAAACAAAAAAACAGCTGATTTCTTATCCGTCAACAAAGTACTAATTGTGCCAACCTCATCCGTCGTTACTTTGACTTCAGTTGAATACGTCAAAGTATAACGCACGACGGATTCTATGTGCCGCGGCCTTTTTTGGTGTTTCGATTTATCAGCCAGGAATTGTGGTGTACGGTATTTTAATTGCGTACACACACACACACACACACGCAAACGCTAAAAACAAGTTAAATGTTTGTGTTCTCTGAACAGTAGACACACTGCGACAGCGTACTGTAGTTTTTTGAACCAGTACGTTATGACAGTGCAGTGAATATAAAATAAAATTAAATAACAATAAAAAAACTAAAGTTCCAATACATTAGGGTACACATAAAATTATATTTATTCCAATATCCTGCTTTAATTTAATACTTAACATACATTTCACACATCGCTATAGCATTTCTGTTTTCTTTTTTTTTTCTTGTGTTTGTTAAATTTTTTGTTTTGTTTCCGACATCAAGATTAAAAATTAAAAAAAAATTCAATAAAGTAATAAAAGAACAAAATATAAAAAAAATATACTAATTAACTAAAAACTTTAAAAGAAAAAAAAAAAACGTTAAAATATATATAAAACTAAAAGTATTTTAGAGAAAAGTTTACACAACAAGAAAATTTCGATATTCTTATATTTGTAAAAATTTTTGTAATTTTTTAATAACAGCAATAAAATTTTTTAATTTTTTTTCTTTGTTATAAATATATATATATTTGATAAATAAATTTAAGTGTAATTTTTATAACAAAATATACATTAAATATATTTTTTTTTTTGTAAACAAAACAAAAAAAAAGCGGATAAAGAAAAACAAAAAAAAAAAAATTAATAATAAAAATTTAAAAAAAATATAAGAAAATGATTTCAAAATATTATTATTATTAATCGCCTAAATACATGTATTAATCTTTAAGATTTATTTTGTTTTTGTTTGTAAAGAAATTTGTCTAAAATTTTTAATTTTTAAATTGTTATTTATATGCTAAATTAAAAACTTATCCATATTAAAATATATTAAATTATTAGAATAAGAATTTATTTGTAAATGTTTATTTAATACGTTGTTAAAATAATAATAACATTAGTTGTTAATTAATTGTAACGACTTTTAATTGTTTGGAAAATATTATTATTATTACCGATCGTTACTACAAATATGTTTTTTACAAAGTAAAATTATTATTAATAATTCTGCCATTGCACAATATAATCCTGTAATTTGTTTAATTTAATATAGATTTCACTCTTTGTTGATTTCTAATGTGGGATCTTAACAACAACAAGAAAGAAAGAAAAAAAGAAGAAAAATAAACTAAATTTGTTTGGCAGTAAGTTTGTTTAAATTCTATTTAATTTTAATACTTTTTGATCTGCTCTAAGCAATGAATAATTAATTTTATAGCTGAAATTTAATAAAATTAGTTGTTTGTTTGTTTGTCTGTTAGTTTGTTTTGAAGTTTCATTAATAAAGTCATTAACTCATTTTATTTATTTAAAAAATAAAATTTGAAAATAGAAAATTGTAAATTTTGCTTTTTATTATTACATTAATTTCAACCAATTTGCATTAAAATTATTTTGTTTTTAATCTAAACTAATATTTTTTTAACAAGTTAATTAAACAGATAAATGAAATACAACTTCAAAATATAAATAAAATTATATACGAAGGCAGTGATGCAGATTTCAAAATCATCAGCCATATTTTAGTAAAAACAAAAACAAAACAAAAAAATAAGCTACTCATTTATTAAATAAAAATTTAAACAACCCGCTGATGGGCTGGCAAAAAAAAAAAAAAAAATTTTTTTTTAAATTAAAAAATAAAAAAATAGAATCCACATCCAATTTACCATGAATAAACTGTGCGCACACATTTAAATGATTATTGACGATTCTATTAGCTGACTGTTAGCAGTTTGGTCCGACGAAAAGTTTGGTATAGTAACAGATGGCGTCACATTATTTGACGTTTCACCCCATTCTATTAGATACTGCATTTGTCCATTGGCTAGCTGACGTTTGGCTCGTATAGAGAAATTTTCTCCCGATTCAATGCGATTTACAATACCAAAATATTTATTAACAGTTTGTTTTAAATCTTCATGAGACTGTTGAGAAGAATTGGAAGTTTGAGAATTAGCTCCACCCACAGCGGCAGATGCTGATGAGGTCGTCGACTGATTTGAGGATACAGAACTTCTCCGACTGGTATTGGGTGAAGTTTTTTGTGGTCGTTGTCGCAAACGTCGACCGTGTGTAGGTAGTGAATTTGTTGCTGGTGGTGCAGCTGTTGTATTATCTGCATTGGTGAAATCAGTATTTGGAGATGAGGATGCTGAAGTGCTTGTGTTATTGTGTGTATTTAACGTTAATGTTGATGGCGTTGTCTTAATTTGCGTAGCAAATAGTGATGCGGCAGTAGCGGTTGTAGCTGCTGCAGCTGCTAATAAATCTTTGGCTTGTATGGGAAAAAAGTTTGTAGGTATGGGATTAAAAGTAGTTGTACTTATAACCTATAAAAATTTAAAATTTTTATTTATTTAATATGAGACAAAATTGCTTATGTTGAACTCACTTCAATATTTGAGGAAAGTCTTCGGGTGCGTCTTCTGCGCACTTCCTTATTTGGGCCGATTGTAATATCTTTGGCACTCAGTCTTCGCTTTATGGTTCGAACTGTCCTCGGCTGACCGGCAGCTTTGGCCAGATTGCTTGTACTTAATTTTGGAAACAAACCAGCGCTCTTAAGAGCCGCTAATTTTGAACTAAAATTTAATGCTGTAGTATTGAATATACCAAAGCTTACGGATTTCTTGCTATTACAAGTTAAAGCGTTGACATCCGCAATATTCTTTTTGGGCGATATTATTCGAAATGGATTGTTTTGTCCCAAAAAGTTTTTTGGCGGTGGTATAATCAAATCTAATGATGTGCCTCTTGAACTACTACTCGAGTTTTCATCAGACGACGAATCAATTAGATGTATAGCATTATAACTTTTTGATAAAGTAAAAGCTTTTCGTTTACGTGAGCTTTTTTCTGTTTGTTTTGCATTTATTGATCTTAAAGATTTTTCGCCTAAATTTAAAGAATTTTTCTCTCCCAAAGCAGAAGTTTTTAGAGGACTTATGATTTGTCCTTCCTTTTTTGCAATTTGTTCCACTTTACATTTTTGTGCTGACATTGTTGAAGTTTCCGGTCCAGACAGTGACGTTATTAAAGCATCATTTGCATTGTCGTCACCCACAATGCTTGAGGCTGGCATATGCTGCAAGCAGCCCAATACTTTAAGTTCAACATCATGTGCATTTTCTGTTAAGGTTGACAATTTGGTTTTCTTTACTTTATCCAATATATGCTTAATGGGTATTTCATCTTCTGAAGTATCATCGAACTGGTAGACATCATGACAACTTGAATCATTATTAAACTTTCGTTTAGACTTGGGTGTTCTTTCTAAGTTAATGGAATTTGTATTTAATAGCATAAATCCCTCATTTTCTGCAGCATCGTGTAAAAGAGGTTGCTTCAAACGATCTAGCACAAGGGCATCATTTAGAATATCATGTGACTGAACGGTAAACTTTATGATCACTGGTGGCTCCATACAGCGCAAGGCGAAGCTATTTATATCTCGTTTAATTTCTTTGCCACACATAAAAAGTAGGGTATTTGCATTCAGTGTAGCTTTGACTTTATCCAGAAAATCCTTATCTTGCATTAAGATCCACTGCGTCAAAAAATTGAATTTATTTTAACGATTTAAAACTTAATTAAACTTATAATTTGTCTTACCTCTTTGGGTATCGGCAACATCTTTCTTTTCTCCAACGCATAAGGGTTTATATCCTTGAGAAGATGATGAAATTTATGGTGTTTTTTTAATATTGATAAATTGTATAAAACTAAGTGGATTGCATCTTCCCAACTGGCTTGGATTCTTCTTAAATATTCATCGCCATAATTACAAACAGAACAGCAGAATACAAAAAAACTACAAAAAAAAAACCAATGAATGAAAAATAAAATTTTAATTAAAATCAAGTTTCGAATTTACCAATCTCCTCGCAGTAGATTGCTTCTAAAATTTTGGGTGCAATGAACATGATACCAGTTTAAACATCGCCAGCACTGCAGCATATTATTGTCAAATTTACCAGATTTGCCGCAATAACAATATATTTGTTCCAGATTCGTTCTATGTTTGTCATCCCAAGTTAAAGATTCCACCTGCGACGAATAGGAAACTTTCGTTTTCAGATAATTTTTTTTATTTTTTGCCGACATAAAAACACTTACGTTGTAATGTAATTGAAAACAGGATTCAGTGTCTGTTTCTTCTTCGCCGCCAGAACTAAACTTTGAAGACTCCTCCAGCTTCATGGGTTTTTTGCAGCGTTTACATAACCAAATGTTAGTGCCTGGTGAAGTTTCGGACGTACATTCGAGATGGTAACCACGACCACAACGCTCGCATATCTCCACCTTGGCATCTGGCCAAAAACGTTTGCAAGAAACGCACATTGGCTGACCAACAGACGTCTCCTCAGTTGAGGTGTTATTGCCAGTAGAAGAAACGCTAAATTTTCGCATTTCCTCCTGTTCACACCAAACTTCAGTTTTATCATCAAAGCGTACCAAAAATTGATTGCGTGCGGTATCAATAACTGTTCCCAAATAGAAACGATCATCGTGTCGTTTTATGAAAACATCTTCGCCATTTGCAAACAAAGGTATCGAAAGAGTAGCAAGTGTTTGTTGCTCTGACTCACCCAAACATTCCTTGTTGTTATTACTCATTTCGGGAGAGGGTGGTGTTGGAGGTGTCATTTGTGTATTAGGGGCTGTTGCTGTTGTTGTTGTTATATTGTGTGCCGTTTGTTGTTGTGAAATTGTCATTGTGTTTCTCGAAGCGGATGTCGTTGTTGCCGTTAATGCTGTTGTTGCAGATCGATATAAAATACAATCGTTGCTTTCTTGTCCCGCCTCTTCAATATTTTGAGCAGCCGTGGCAAAGCTTTGTTTTGTCGTCATATTAACATTTGACTTTTCCATCTTGTGATAATTACACGATACATTGAGATTGTTTAGAGAACTGGTCGTTGATATAACATTATTGTTTGCATTAATATTATTATTATTATTACCAACAGTTGGCAAAGAAGGTGGTGGTGAGTTTTCGGGTGTTGTAGGTGGTGTATGAGGTGTTGTTGCAGTTGTAGTCGAATCAGGTTCGTCTATTACCAATACATTCGAGTCATACATATCAACAGAAGACAATGATGGTCCATTCTCTATAATAGGCTTATGCTGTATAGCTGGTATAATAGGAGATGGCTGTTGTGCGGGTGTTGAAGCCAGTGAATTTGAATTAGATGAGGATGATGTATCGGTATATAAATTATTGATACAGATATTAATTCGATCCAATACAACTGGTGAATTTGCATTAGAACCATTTCCTACTAATTGTGCTGAAGTTGTATTGCCACTCACAGCTGCTGCATTGTTCGAGGGTATATTTGTTATAATTTTGTGATTTGAATTGATGGGGGTTGCAATCGAATTTTCAGGTGACATGTAGTAATGAGGCATTTGTATTGTAGATGCTGTTGCATGATTTTGTTGCGGCTGTGATTGAGGAGATGGTGGAAAAGATTGAGTAGTAAAATGTTGTTGCAACAATTCTGTTGTTGTTGTGCTTGGTTGGAAACTTGGTTGAGATAGTAAATGTTGCGGAAACAAATGATGAAAATGTTTGTTGTTGTTGTTGCTGTTGTTCAAATTGTAAACATTATGAGCATTGTGTTGATAACCGCCTGCCGTAGTTGCCAGATTTGCGGTGTCCGCTTGATTTAAGGGACTTGAAGTTGATGTAACAATTCTAATGTTTCGCTGATGATCAGGATTTAGTGAATGACCTGCTTGTTGATGGGAAAAATTGTTTGTAATTAATATTGTATTTGGCGGATGTGCAGCTGCTGTTGCTGTTACTGTAGGATTTTGTGCCACTACAGTTGCTGATGTATCAGCGGTGTTGTAAAAACGTTGTGGTGTTGTCATTGCTCCAAATGTTGCCGCCGGCGTTGTGTAATAATTCTTATCAAGGCTATTTGCATTAATTTGCAATTGCCTCGGGTCACTATATATTGTTCCAGCTGCTACTGCCGCAGCTAGTTGTTGCTGGTGTTGTTGTTGTTGTGCATTGAGGAATGTATTTAAAACGGCAGCAGATGCTTGGGACGGTGGTGGGCCTGCATGTTGTGCCAACTGTATTCCATGTTGAGTTATATTTGTAGTATTAAATTGATTATTCATCATATTATTATTGTAAAGAAATATTTATGTTAGGTAATGAGGATGAATTTGTTCGCACTGAAAATCTGATGAGAATATAATTAATATACATTAAAATTAAAGATAACTTTACGACTTTTGTGTATTAAGCTAAGATTTTCTTTTTTTTCATTTTAAAATTAAACACTCGAACAAAATATGTGAAATCACGATTCCACAAATATTTGACAACATTCTGTATTATTTTGGCAACACTACACCACAGCATCAAATGTTTAAAAAAAAACTAATTCATTAACCGGCTGAATACCAGATTTTTGCCACAAAAAATGCATATATAAATATAACAAAATCAATTTTAACATCAACTCGTTAATGTATCCCTTAATTTTAAACTTTATTTGAATTTAAGTTATATTCGATTGAGTTATATCTACTAGGCTTTTGCAATTACATTTTTTTTGCTCCGTCTGCACTACTTAGAATTTTACTTTAACTAATGACACAAACTCTACCTTTGTTTTTTTAAGTGTTAAAGGTGTGAGTTTTTATATAAGACCAATTATTGTCACATTTATTAATCTATAATGTGACAATTTGGTGTTAAATTATATTTATTAAACATTTATAGAACACTTGATACCAAAAATTTTAACACCCGTCAGCCATTTTTCCAACAACTGATTTTCCTTCTTTTTTTATTTTTCTTTGATATTCTTTATTTTTACATGGCTGTTATCGCGCGCTAAACAAGCAGAGTTGCTTTTAATTGTAGGTAATGTAAATAGGTACTTTTTTATTTAAAAAACTATCAGGTCTGTTGACCCGTCATTGTTTTTACAATCAAAGCAAACATAATAAATAAAAATAATATAAAAGAACCTCTTAACTAATTCATTTTAATTAGAAAGTAATTTGAGTTTATGTGTTTTCAAGATGTTAAAGAATATTTTACAGTAAACAAAACCGGCGGCGCTGTGAATATTACAGAAAAGCAAGACTGTGTGTCCGGCACCATCTACAGAGAGTCTCAATTAGTGACTCTTTATAAACCTTTTAAGCTTGTTAACGTTCACAGAGTCTGATTTCATAAAAATAAATTAAAAAATACTTTGAGGTTTTCATAAAATTAAGCAAATTTAGCATAGCGCAGGTAAGAAGTTGTCTAGAGTACCGAAGCCCCTGTTAAATTATACGTTGCCAACTAAATTTAAGTCCGTCAAACTCTGTTTGTGATATGTAGGCGTTTGATAAGAATTTGGTTAAGTTTGCTCTTGTTCTACTCCGTAAAAAATATTGAGATGTTAATTTTGACTTCAGGCAACAATGTCTATTTAGTCAAGTACCGTGCTACATTCTTTAGGAAAGGGATAGAGAAGAGACCGGTGGTGAAAGTAGAAGGATAGTTACGGAAATTAACTGTCGTATAAGACAGCACAGCGATCAGTGACCATGCCCCATCGACAGTAAATTTTTATTTTTGTAGTGAGATATTATACATAATATACAGTCATTGACATAAGTATAGATACAAGCTGCACAATAAGCGTACATTTTTATGTACTCCAAAATACGAAATAAATATTTTATTATTATAGCGGATGTATATTTATAAAATAACAAGGAAACTTTAATAAATTTTCTTCTGGAGTAAAATTAAAAATATTTTATAGAGCATTGTAGAGAATTTAAAAAAATCTGAACAACACTGTTAAAAAGTGCACAAAGGGCAGAGGCCCTGTAATACCCGTTAACAAAACGGAGATATTAGACGTTTATAAGTGCTGTAAAGAAATTGTCATTCAACTTAGAGATGCAAATACAAACATTAAGGAAAAAAAAGAAGAATTCTCGGTTTAATTTTTAGCAGAAACCTTAATTGGAATGAACTTATTAAATAACTGGCCATTAAAATGACGAAAATTAATAATTTGCTAAAGTCAATTTATTCCCGAAACAAAGAACCTCACATGGAGACAGCTTTATCTATCTGCAAGTCCCTTTCGCCTCCCCACGGGGCACATTTATCGGTCTTTAGGGAATACTTGACCATCTAGACCTGTGCTGCTGGGGGTTTAAGGGAGCTCAGTCCCCTGAAGGCAAACAGGGAGCCAACTGGAAGCTCCACGTTATTTCCACGGGAATCAGTAAGCCCCAGAGTTCCGTTAATCGTCTCTTTAGACTTTTAGCTGTATCTCTGACTGATTATTGAGGTTGGCCCTTCGGGAGTATCGTAGTGGTTGTGGGGTCCCAGCATGAACTGATTTAAGTGGGCCAGGATCATCTCGCCTTTAATAACACCAATGGGTGAATGATCCGGATCCAGTGAGCATGTCATGTGTTTTGAACCAGGAGTTGGATAGTCTCCAGCTTTGCAACCGCTGAAATTGCAACTAGGAAAGACCTGTTGCTAGAATAAGTCCTCGGCTTCCTAGGAAGTGAATGACGTTGCTTTTCATTCCCAGTGGTTTGATCACCATCTGATTAAGGCTTACGGCCAGGTGCAGATGTAAATCTTATCACGAAATGTAAGTCCCCTTCGATTGGAGGCATTTCACATGGATTCATTCTGCATGATTGTAATAAAAATTAGCGTCAGTATCTAGCCGTGCAGACAATAACTCTGAAGACGGTCTTATCACTATATAATGTGTCTATCATTGTCCTCAAGGTGCAGACGCCGTTAGGTCCAAGTCGCCCCCAGCTTAACGACAACAGCACATTGGATAGGAAAAACTATCGAAATATATAAACGTAACCGTGCACGCACTTATGGAACAAACTTGGACGTCGTATGCTAAATAGATTGTGTAGTAATAAAATTCACTTAAAGGTCTCTTTACAGAAGGAATGGAAATAAATAATGTCTGTTATGTGCAAAGAATTAGTGGAAAATATTCCAAGAAAATCGATTAATGCATAAAAAATTTAATCGATTTTAAAGACTGTCCGACTCTCAGTGTGATCACAGTTTTAAGGTTATTTTTTTTTATTATTTCTTTTGTTCTAAGGCTAACGTTATTGTTTTGTTATATTTAATCATTATTTATTCTAAGGCTGGTGAGCTTTTCTGTAATTAGTTGCCTGATCGATGTAAGCGACTGTGTGTATCACTTTGTGTTATGGAACAGACAGAAATTCTCTGTGCCTAAACTTATGTCCACAGCTGCATAAATATATCTGGGATAGTTGCTCCAAAAATATGGTTTCTCTCTCTACATTTTCTTATTAAATTACTCTTTCTACTGTTGTTATTTCCTTCCATCTTTTCTGGCTGTTGTTCTTTTGGAGTAAATGGCGAGTGCTCTCGAATGTGAAAACATCATTGTCAAGCCGTGATACAATTCGTACTGGTGAGTCAGTGTTCGCGTTTAGGTGGTTATGCTGTTAAGTTCGTATCTATTCATGTAGGCAGAATGCCATCCACCTGGCACTTTATGCAGTCTTTTACTATTATCTAGGTAAGTGTGTCCGTCCGAAGGTGTTTTTCGTTTGTTGGTGTGTATGAGTAGTTTTTGTGGCGTGAAAATTGTGTCTTTAGATCGTTTTTACCTGTTCGTTTATAATGTCACTGTTGAAAGTTATTGTTTTGTAGATTTCCATGTTTTCAAGAATGTCTAGTCTTCGTCCTGTTTTGCTAGGATGTAGTAATGTCACATTTATTTATTTCTCTTGGTGTGTGTCAAGGTGTAATGCAAAGTTGGAATCTTCTCTTTTCCGTTTGTATGAACGTATGTGTTCTGTAAATCTTGTTCGTCCAGTTTGTCCTATATAAGTTTGTTTGCAGGTACAAGTAAGTCTGTATACCCCTCTGGAACTAAATTTGTCATGTGCTTCTGTCGTTGTTCTGAGATTATGTCTCAGAGTGTTGCCAATCTTTAATGCTGTGAGTATTCCTTCTTTGTTGAAAAGGTAAGTTAGTCTGTATATTTCTCCTCCAGTGTAAGTAAAGGTGTGCCGTCGTGCTGTATCAGTTGTCTGTTTGTCTTCTTTATTCTTGTTTTTACTGTTGTATTGTCTAAGAAGTTTATCGATGGTTGTGGGCTTGTAGCGGTTATTTATTATAGCTATGGTGTAAATTGTAAAGAGTTCTTTGTTGTACTTGTCTGTAGTATCGAAATGCTGCTAGTTTATGTTGGGTAGGGTGGTTCGAGGTGTTGTGGATGGTAGCGTTCGTCGTAGTTGGTTTTCTATAGATGCCAAATGTTAACAGTCAGTTTCTCGTGTTATAGTGATGTCAAGATAATGTAAATTTCTATCTTGTTCTTTTTCCATTGTGTATGATTTGTTATTATGGATTGTGTTTAAGTTTGCTAGAATTTGTTCGCCGTTGTCTTGTTCGAGGATGCATATAATGTCTTTCTAACACTAGGACAGTTTTCAAAGCTACACGCCAAATAAGCTTTTAGCCGAAAAAAGGTTAAGATGCTAAAAAAATTGTTCTAAATGTATTTTATATCTTTTTGAGAATTTTTATCATCATCACTATAAAGTCTTTTAATAATTCTCGTAAAATGTTTTTGAAAAATGTAAATAAATGGCATTTTATTAATGGGAGTCTGTGTCGTCAGTTGAAAATAGTCGCTCAATTTGTAATTGCTTCCTTATAGCTCCAACCTGAGTTACAACTTTTGGTGACATGGAAGAAATTGTATATTTCTCAACAGCCGGTATCTGAAATGAAAAATGGTTTTTGATAAAAAAAAGACTTTAAAGAGTTTCATTAATCAAACACTTACATCCCATCGTCGTTGCAAATTTTCTAATTCTTTTGAGTGTTCCCTTAATTTTGTTGTTTCCATGCGGGTCATTTTGGGCATTTCACGTAAAAGTGGTATCGATAAATTATGTTCAGCTGGGATAACGACATCTCTGCGACCAGTTGTAGTAGGAGTTGTTTGCGTACCCCGTGTTTGGTAAGCTAAATCTCCATAGTTCTTTAAATAACGAGCCAGCTTCTTATCAGTATAGCGCCGAAGACTTTCGATATTATCATCTTCCCTATTTGTTGTAGTCTGTGGAAAATCTTTATCATAGAGACTTGATTTCTTTTCATTTACACTAACAGTCTTTAAGTTTTTATTTTCATTTTTCGAAAATAATGAAAACGTTTTATTATCTGGATGGAAAATGGAATTATGGTCATTATCAGTGGAATAGGAATTATTATTTAAGTCATTTAAAGTGGAATAACCGGCCGGAAATGAGGCTGTATTTGAATTTTTATTATTATTTTTAATACTTTCTCCGCTATTGTTCATGACTTGAAAAGATATTTCCTTTGCAGTATCCTCATCGTTGCCAGATGTTTTCTTAAATTGTAAGAAATCGCTTAATTAGAAAAAAAGTTATTTAAAGTAAATAATGGCTGGGCAAATTTGTGGTTAGGAAGTAAATTATCTGTCAAATAATTAAATGTCAAGAATTAAACTGTTATTTTTTGATATTTATTTAGTAAAAGGTTGGGAAATTTTTAACATGAAACGTTACACTCTCTAGAAAAAAATTTTAATCGTGAAAATTTTCTATGTGAATTGACTGCTTAAAAGGCTTAACGAAAATAACGCATTTTAAGCGAGGAGGCACATTTTCAATTACACAAAATCCACAGACAGTTCTAGATAAAACATTACATACAAAGAAAGTGACCATATGGTGCGGTTTGTGCTGAGACGGCATTATCGGTTCATATTTTTTTTCGAAAATGAGCAAGGAACTGATAACCAATTTTTTATGGTCACAATTGGTTAATGTTGATATCAATAACTTCTGCCTTTAGTATGGTAGCGCAACAAGCCACACAGTCACCTAAACAATACAGTTACTGCCTGAGCAATTTTCCGGTCGTGTAATCTCTCAATTTGGCGATGTTAATTGTCCGCCTCAAACCCTCACAGGGGCACATTGAAATGTTTTGATGGAAATTCACCGTCATTACATGTGTCAACAGGGGAAAAACGGGAGCCCAGCCCCCTAAAGGCTAGCAGGGAGGCAACTGAAAGCTCCACGTTATTTCCACGGGAATCCGTAAGCCCCAGAGTTCAGCTATTTGGTTCTTTAGCCTTTTAGGTGTTCTGTCTGATTATTGAGGTTGGCCCTTCGGGAGTATCGTGGTGGTTGTGGTTTCGCTGCCCTCATGAATTTGATCAAGGGGCCAGGATCATCTTACCTTTATTGAGAACAATGGGTGGGTGAATGATCCGGATACAGGGAGCATGCTTGTCATGTGCTCTGGACAAGATGTTGGATAGTCTCCAAGTCTTCAGTAAGGAGTGGGCGGTTGGCGGCCCTGCTTCGAAACCTCCGAAATTTTAACCAGGAATAATCTGTTGCTAGAAATTATTCTTTGGCTTCCTAGGGCGCGGCGCATGCATCATATCGTCCAAGTAGTTTGACCATTGTCGAATTAAGGCATACACACGCTAGGTACCCACGTAAATCTTATCACGCATGTTCGACTAAAACTGCTGGGGATAATGTGAAAGACTGGGTTTATATGAGTAATCCATAAAATTTTAATGGAAAGAGCGAACATCTGCCGATTGATGGTGGACATTTGTCTGGCATTGGTATCAATAAAACTCAAGTCTTTAAAAAAAAGATTGTGTATTTTAAGTCACTTTACTTCCTAACCTCTGATTTGCACACCCTTCCATAAATTCTTACATTATCAAATGGATCAAAACTATCGTTGATATGTAAACTTTCGGTATCTTTGCCACAAGCAACTTCCTCCAAGCAGAAGGAGCACAATGTTTTACGACATGCCATGCAAAGATTTTTTCTATTTTGACAAGCCCGACACAGATCACTTTTACTTGTACAGGTTTTACACCACGAATACAAACGTTCACATTTTATGCACACGAGGAAAAAACTTCGCTCCGATTCCTTAACATGTTTCACAGAATTTTTATCACCATCATTTTCGCAAGCCTTAGTTTTTTGACTCGTTAATTGAGTAGTTGGAGATTTTATGCGAAATGATATTTTATTTTGGCAACGCAGGCAAAAGTTTTCCAGCTCTTTTAAGGGTTCATCACACATGGGACATATTTTTTCACTTAAATGAAAACATTCACGTTCAATTTTAGCCAACTCTGTGTGATCTAATTCTAAATCAATTTCCGTTGGTAGCGATGATGATTTATTTCGATAGCTGTACTCGTGGTTCTCTGAGTTACTAAAATATTTATAAACTTTATTATCCGATCTATTTGAAAGATTTTCCTTATTAGTTTCACTATTAAATTCTGATGATGGGTTTTTATGGCTCGTTGGATTATGATCAGCATCCGCAATAAGTTGAGAATCGTTTTCTAATTTAGCTAAAAGGTGTTGCCGTGTTAAGCGATTTTGTTCTGTATCAAAGCGAACCTATATGAGTTAAAAGATTATTTTTGGTTTTTTGGAAGTACGTTCTTTCAATTTGAAATATTAAGTCTGTACATACCTTTGCCGCCTTGATTCTTTCTTTTTCCAATTGTTCCTCCAATTTCATAGTTCGAAGTTGTTCCTGTAAACGTCTTTAAGTACTTTTTGTTTGTTTAATTATTCAAGTAGATTGTACACGATGAGTGGGCAAATGTGAGGTTAGAAAGTAAATTGCCTGTCAAATGATTAAATGCTAACTATTTCACTATCATGCTATGATATTTATTTAGTGAAAAGTTGGGAAATTTTAGGCACGGAACGTTACACTCTTGAGTCAGGAATTACAATTGTGAAATTTTGCTATCAAAATGGTGGAAACTTCACTGTATCACTTCGTAGAATTTGAGCAGCCTTTTCTCGCAATCAGGCTCCTTCTGAGACCACTGTGTGTGAATTAATCGCTAAATTCGAGGCTCACGGCATTTTTGCCAGCAAAAGATCAAAATAATACGCTTGTAATGGCTATAGTGATGCAAGGATAGTCACTGTACAACGGCATGCTGAGAATGAGCCTGGAATAACGTGATAAGATTTACGTCTGCAACTGGCCGTGAGCCTTAATCATTAACCACTACCACTGTGGATGAAATGTAGCGTCATCCTCGCCCTAGAAGGCCTTTGGATACGTATATTATCCGGTCACTCCTAGTTGCAACTTCAAAACCCCGATGTAGGCCACAGCCTTTACTTCTTGATGAAGAGTCGGAGACTATTCAACTCCTGGTCCAGAACGCATAAAGCTTAATATAATTAAGAACACGACGGCATTCATACTCACTGGACCTGGACCATTCTGAACAGCTAAATGCCTCAAGAGACAAATAGCGGAACTTTGGGGCTTAACTGATTCCCGTGGAAATATAGTGGATTTTCCAGTTGGCTCCTACTAGCTTACGGGGACTGGGCTCCCTTTTACCCCCGCAAGACACAAGTCCATAAAGACTAAAAGTGCTCCCCGGGGGGAATGGGCCTGGAATATGAACTCGTCGATGTTCACAACACTTAGACATCGCTAGAGGCATAATGGATCTTCATCTTCACGTTTCAAAAAATATAGTTCTTTCGTCATTGTTTGCATCGAACGATTGTGAATTAGCGATGAGGCTCATTTACGATTAGACGGATTATGTAAACAAAAAAAATTGTGACATATTTTTGGGGATCACAAAAACCACAAACAGTCCCCAAAAAATCGTTACATCCAAAGAAAGTGATCGTGTAGTGCGGTTTGTGGTTAGGCGGCATCATTGGCCCGTATTTTTTTTTGAAAATGAGCAAGAAAACGTTGTCACCATGAATTTTCTGTACTATCAAACCATGATAACCAATTTGTTTTTTTACCACAAATGACTAATGTTGACTTCAGTAACCTTTAGTTTTAGCAAGACAGTGCTACAAGCCGCACAGCACCCCAAACAATGCAGTTATTGCATAAGAAATATCCCGTTAGCGTAATTTCTCGACTTGACGATGTCAATTGTCTTCCCCGTTTTTAGGATTAGAAGCCGCATTGAAAAATGAAATTTGGCGCTGCTTTGACATGATAAGTGGAGCTTTGTTGCTCTGGTAGACGTTTTTTTTTCGGAGCAGCACTCAGGGGTTGATCCCTACTCATGCAATGCATTGTACTAGAACTAGGAAATTAGGTTATGGGGAGGAGGAAGGAGGGAGTAGTAATTGTGGACATTGGATTTTAATTTTCCTATAGTGAAAGTGACAGGAAAGACCTCTGGAGGAGAGAGTTTATTCCACATACGAACTGTTCTGCTAAAAAACGAATTCTCCCTGTAATGCGTAGTGCGATTCACTGGCCAATCGACCACAAATGGATGCGCTCTGAACGAAAATCGAGCAAAACGCAAAAACGTGTGAGTAACGGGAACAAGTTCCCTAATTTCGTTAGAGCACTTACCATTGTAGTAACGATAAAACAGTGAAATGAAACCTACATTTCGTCGATGCTCAAAAGAATCAATAGGGTTGGATAGCCTACTGTTCCCAATGAGCCTCTTGGATCTCTCCTGTACGCGGTCGAGCAAGCTCAAAATAGATTTTGAGTCGCCGGCCCATACATGAGAGTTGTATGCCATCTCTGAACGAATATAAGTGGTAGAAATAGCACGAAGATCGAGTGAAGTATCTCTTAGACCGTTTTAGAAAATCAAGGCACTTGAAAGCTTTTTTAAAAACTTGAAAAATGTGTTTAGTCCATCGAACATCACACTGAATTTTCATGAGCGTTCGATTCCGTAATACCTATATCACTCATAGTAACAGATGTAGCACCATTGCCGAACGCATCGGCATCATATTCCATTATTAATTCCTATAGTTTTTTAATGTACTTTGCGATGTGTATTTTAGAGCAATTTACTTCTTAACCTCAAATTTACCCATCCTTTACAAATTTGTACCTTGTTAACACTTCTTCTTGCTGAAGTTCCTTATCTCTTAATAATTTAATGGCGCGACGTTTTTCTTCTATTTGTTCCATAAGTTCCTGTTGATATTGCTTCTTGCGTACAGACTCAATCTAAAAAATAGTAACAAGGTCAGTTAGTCAGGTATTTTAGTAAATCGAATTTAATGGGGCGTTTTCTTACCTCAGCTTGTCTCCTGCTTATTTCCATTGCAATGTCAGGACTATCAGGCGCCACATTTGTTAAATTGGTGTGGCGTAAATCTTGTAAAAGTCTATAACGTGCCGAATCGGGGCGCAAGGAGTAATCTAAATGTTTCGAGGGATTATAATTCGGATTGTTAACATTAATTATTTCCATTTCAGTCTTGTTGCCGTCGGCGCCAATAGGCAATGAACCATGTGCACTATTAGTTAAAGAAGAATTATTTGAACGGGCACTATTAATGCTAGTGGTTTCGGCTTCCTTTACTAAATGTCTATTTTTTCTACTTTGAGCCTTATTTAACATCTGTTAATTAAGAAGAAATATAAAATAGAAGGGAATATAAATTAAATTAAAATAGTTAACAAGGCCTTTATTGTTTTACCTGATGTTTAATTAAATTTTCTTGATTTTCACGCTGTCTTTTCTGCAATTCAGTCTGTCGCTTCTGATATTCATTGTTGAAACCAGGGAAATAGGAATAAAAAGTATCCGTCACCCACTGCTCCATATCATCCTGTTAAAAGGTAAATATATAAAAAATAAAAAAAACAAAAACAACACTTTTTAAAAGTAATTAAAAGCAAAATTCAAATTGTAATGTTAACAACAACAACAAGCAACTTAACAATAATCACAAAACTTTGATACATGTTTAATGACTATTAGAACATTTATTTCCCTTGCTTAAGATATACTAACTGTCATAAATAATAATTTGTTAAATTTTCCGTGTTTTTTGCAAAAGCAAAATGAGCATTAAATTTCTCAACAATCAAGTTGTGTAACTCTCATCAAAATACTCTTCAAAGTGCTCGTATGGAGATAAAACTAGGCCAAGGGAGAAACATTTTTGGCTTTTAAAGTTTTATATTAACAACAAACAAATAAACAACACGTGCATAAAGTTAACTCTCATTACAATGTCTAGCAGGCATAAAAACAAAACTACAGACAATGTTTTATTTTCAACATACAGTGGCTCACATTGAAAGTCGGACAAAACATTGAGAGATTTGTAACAACTTTTTTAGATGACATTTGCTGATTATTTTTGAAAAGCCTTTAAAAACATCGCCAAGAACACGGTACTTTAAAACTAATTTCAAAAAATTCTAAAATTATGGTAACACTGAAAGTTGGGCGGCAAAGTAAAAAAATTTATTTCAATTACCGTCATATTTGTTCATTTCTTATTATTTTTATATTATAAGTGTCAGTTGGATATTTGCTTTCGTCGTGGGAAAACATTAAAAAATTTATTTGTAATATCGCTAACAATCAAATACAGGGTGTTCGCCGGAAAGGTACACTACTTTGTTTTGCCGCCAATTTGGTAAACATTCACCTTTATTCTGTTTAGCGACGGCAACATCGCCGTCGATTTTGAGGCAACATCACTTTAACACAACATCAATACTAATTTAATATTCCCTAACAGTCACTCTTATGACGACGTCGCCAGTTTATCGATCATTTTAATAAAATATAACACACATATCTAATATTTGAAACAGCTAATTTATTTGTGTACTATTTTTGATAAAATCGTTGTGAAAAAAATACAAACTGTGCCCCTAGGCTAGTAAGTAGTGTACTAGCTTCACAGTCTGCGGGTTGTGAGTTCGATTCCCAACAAAGACCTTCGCTGTTTTTTTTCTTTTTACTACAAAAATAAAAATTGACTATCGGTGGGGCTGCTCACTGGTCGCTGTGTTGGCTTATACGACAGTTAATTTCCATAACTATCCTTCTACTTTCACCACCTGTCTCATCTCTTCTTCATCCCTTTTTATGGGGAAATTAATGAAATGTCGCGTGAAGTGTGTGAGAATGTTATAAAAAATAAGCTCAAAGGGGATCGCATTTGCGAAACTAACAGAGGCGGACATTTATCTGATATCGTATTCCATACATAATTGCCGACAATATAAGATCCATTCTCTTTCCTTTAATCAAAAATTACAAACAAAGCAGTATACCTTCCCGGCGGACAGCCTGTACCATGTTCTGACGGCAAAATAAACTTAAAGATCCAAGAAGGAAATCATATTGAAGCTCTTCACTGTCAATCAGTGTCTTCGGTGAGGTAGCTAACATTTTCTTCATCGTTTAAAAGCGGAGGAGAATATCAGGGCTTTATACCATCCGAGGCATATATGGAGAAATAATGACGTTGTTTATGCTTAGAGTAAGGCAAATACCGATCATTATCTAGTACTTTAGATATTGAAAACGGGGTCTTGAAACGCGAGTTTAACTTCCTTGATATACCACTGCTAAGATCTTCGCGTCTGACAAGAACTAAGTCAACTAAGTTAAATAAAGAATGCGCGCATCTGTAAAAAGAAAGCTTTGTACGAGATATGGCAAGTTTGTAGATCGCCAAGTACAAAATTACCCATTAATCCTCGCTCCAAAACTAGTCACTATGGTTAAAACCGATTTTGGATAGGAATTACAGGCGGAAAAAATAGGAAGAATTAAAAAAAAAAAAACAAAGAAACTCTGAACACGTATGAAAAGTGTGGCCAAGTTAAATTTAAGTATTACTGATAAGTGATTAAGTTTTTTCGAGACACTTCACTGATATTAAAGAACTGGTTGCTTTGCAACTGTCCAAAGGTGTATCAAAACACTCAACGTATTCGAGCACAAACTTGAACATCGTATTCAAATAAGATTGTTTAGTAATAAAAACCAGTTAAAGAACACATTACAGGAGAAATGGAGAGCCAAATAACGCCTGATGTGGGCAAAAAATTAGTGGAATCTATTTCAAGAAGATTGAAAGAATCAAAAAGGATATGCAACCAAATATTAATTAATGCATAAACAATCGAATTAAAAGACTGCCCGACTTTCAGGGCAATTATGATAATGAAATAAATGAATGAATGAATTAATAAAATATATTTTGTAAAACTTCAAGTATTATTTATTTTAAAGCTGCTAAACTTTTCTGTTTATAGTTGCCCGACTTCCGATGTAAGTCACTGTTAATACAAAAAAGATATAATGATATAAAATGTCCTGAATTTTTTATGTTAAAGGTGTTCCCAAAGAAAATTTATATTTAGAAAAATAATTTCCAAGAATAAATAATTTTATATTTAATTATTAAAACAGCCAGCAATATGAAATAGGCAGATGAATATGGTTGCCGAGCAAATAATACATTTCAGATTTTATTTTTTTTATTATAAGAAGATTATAAAATGATCAGGCGATTTTATTATCTTATAATGATAGCCATTTCTTAATAAACACTTAGTTACAACAGCACCAGAACGATAAGATCAAGGATTTAACGAAGAATTGCTATACTCAGCTAATCAAATGTAAACTGGATACAAATTGTAGCTAAAGATATTTATTTTAAATTAATATTTTAATTATAAAATAGTTACAAAATAATAATAATAACAATAAAGCTTTTATAACAGAAATATTACATGTGAATTTCTATTACATAAAGTTTTTGAAACAAAATTTCTTTTAAGTAAATAGTTAAATCACTTTTGATTTATATACAGAAATAAATAACACGTGTATTAACCACTTTAAACAAGATATAACTAATAGAATATTTTTTTCTATTCACTGAACAGCCAGCCACAGTCGCACAAATGCCGAAAATGTAAAAAAGCAAAATGTAACAGCCAATAAATATTATAATAAAACAAACTTAATTTAGGCTTATCATTCTGACTTGCATTAAGTTGGGAGCAGTGCTACCTCTACACATTAGTAAACATAAAAAGTTTTTATTACATTTAAGTTCCATTATATAAAGAACATTATAATTAAAGCTAAATTAATTTTTGCACCAAATATGTATGTTTTTAATAAAAATACTAATAATATGCCTCTCCTTTTAAACCCACCCATTTAACTTAAGTAGTGCAGAGTGAGTACTCATTCTAAGCAAAAAGTAGAACGTCTAAGAACTTGCGGCTTTATTTATAAAAAGAAAAAAAAAACACAAATATTATTTCTATGCTATTCTTTATAGGATATAGAAAACTTAGTTTTCATATGTATGTATGTATGTATGTATATATATATATTGTGTATACGAATATATTGTGTATATGTATAGTTTTTTGTTGCTTAGAAAAGTTTTTTGTTACTATTCGAACTGCAAGTAAAAATTACCGAACGTTGTGCATAACGATAACATAGACAAAACGATACAAAAAACTTAAATATAATAAATGAACAGTCTATTAAAATATTATTAAAATGGATTAAATAAAAAATTTCTTATTATTGTTCTCTCTAATCTTTCTTTTTAGTTTTGCTATAAATAACTTTCGAAAAATAAATAAATAAAATTTTTGCAAAAATCGTTTCCAGGCAATTATTTGTTATTCTCAGAGCATTTCATTTATTTCATATCAAAATTTTTACTATTTACAAAACTGAAGCCATTTTAAAATTTTCATAAAAAAGGCGATTTTTACAAGGTATATAGATGATCACAAATTAAGTTTATGTAGGAGATCACAAATTAAGCTTATTTTCACAAAATTCTAATTATTTACGAAATTAATGGCATTTTTAAAATTTTAAACAAATTTTCAGAGAGAAGTCGATTTGTTACAAAATATAGAGTTAAGCTTTTTTTGCTAATTTCAGACTGATTATTGAGGTTGGCATATCGGGGAGCTTCGTGATGTTTGTGGTTTCGTAGGCTCTCATAAAATGATTAAGGGATCGGGATCATCTCACTTTTGACCAAGAACACATGGTGAATGATCCAAATCCAGTGGGCATGCTATGCCATGCGTCCTGCACCAGGAGTTGGATAGTCTCCAACTCTTCAGCAAGGAGTGCGGGTGCTGGCCCTGCTCTGCGCTCTCAAAGTTGCAACTAGGATTGACTTGTTGGATAGAGATATCCATCGGCTTCCTAGGGCGTGGGTACACGCTACATATCACCCAAAGCGGTTTGATCAACCATCGTGTTATGGTCACATGGATAGGTAACGATGTAAATCTTATCACGTAATTACATTTTATTAAATTTTAAATATTACTAAATTCAATATCTTGCACAACGGCAATAGATCCAAATTGACTTTTTTACATTCTAAATTTTAATTTTTTTTGTTTCTAAAATTTAAGTGATGCCAATTTCGATTTCAAATGTTTTTAAACGTCTTATTTGTGAAGCTCCCTTTACAAAAATTTGAAGGGAAGGGTATAAGAATTAAGGTTTTATTCTATTTATTAAACTTATCATGTTCGTGAATTTTAAAATATTGAAGTGATATTAAACTTGACACCTCTTTATTCAGTATTGTGTGTTATTTACTAAACACTAAGTTAAACTATGTTTAAGGAAAAACTTAGCTCTTAGTGCAAGGAAAATTTGAAGCAATTGCTTACTACAAGTTTGGTGGCATGATGTATCAACCCATAATGCCTTAACGAATTGTGTATAAAAAAAATAACAAGTAAATTTAAACAAATAATAATATAGGATTTTTTATATTGTTAAATTTTATTTTATAGTTTAATATAAATGTATAAGTATTAATTTTAATGGTCTTCTTTTTTTATAATAAATTTATCACATATATTTTCAATATTTCGCTTTCCTTTGGAAAGCTTCTTCAGGAAATTAATTTTTTAAAAACGAAAATTCAAAAATAAATAAATTTATAAATTTACTATAAAAAAAAGATCATTATTAAGATTAATACTTTACATTTAAGAGAAAAAAGGTCGAATAATAATAATCAAATAGTTTAATATATTTAAACTTACTGCCACATCATTCTTCTTCTTTCGAACTATAACATCACCATTTTCTTGATTATTATATTGTTTGTTAATCCAGTCTTTAGTTTTTTTACTTAAGGTGTCATCTTTATTTGGCTGATAAGCAGGATTTTTGTCTGCTGGCGCCATGGAAGCGGCGGTGCTTGCTAATGGTGCGTCAGAATTTATTTCCTTTACTTCATCGTTTAAACGTTGTCGTTCTTCGGCAATATGCCGTTTTTCTAACTCCAAAAACGATTCCAAATCCATGTAAATATTAGCATTTTCTTTTTTTTTAGATTGTTGTTCAGTTAAAATCTCTAAAAACACAGAGCATAATAAAAAATGCTTGTAAAATAAACTTAAGCAAATTAAACATTTTATCAGTGTTGCAAACGAGTTGAATATATTCTGGTAACAAAATGTATTAAAATGGCAGTGTTTTGCAACACTGCATTTAACATGGCAATATTTTACAAACAATATTATAATGTTGCCAGATAATATTGTTAGTAAAAAGGCGAAAATTGTATAAAGTCGTCAAAAATTCCTTGCGTATTTTGTAATACAATAGAAATATTTAAATTTTGTAATTCATTCAAAAATTTATTTTAAATCAATGTGGACAAAAACATTTTAATCCAGTTTAGCGCAGCTACAACAATCATAAATTAGAATCTAGATAATAAGGAACTGAATAAAAAGTAAAATACAAAAATTAGCAATTGCCAAAGCTAATCATAGGTTATCATAGAAAACTGTTATTGTCCCTTCTCTTTTTGAGAAGTCAATATGATTAAATTTTTAATCTTTTGAAATTCATGTCTTATCTAAGATTGGTCGGAACAATTCAATACTTTCAGGATAATATTCGCCATGTCATTATTTGTGGTTAGGAAGGAAATTTGTTTAAAATACGCACTTCAGTTTCATTAATACCAGTATAAAGTAGAAATAGGGAAATTAATAGTGAGATAAGATGTTGGGGGCAAAAATCCATCTCTAATACGCCAGCAAACGTCTGCTCTTTTCAAAATTTTGAAGCCCAATTTGACTTTCGGAGAGTCAGTTGTTGTAAGTAGTTTACGCAAACCCGGTGTTTCAAATGGCCCCAGAGAAAATTATACAGTAGTGTTAAGTTACAAGGCGGCCAATTGACATCGCCAAATCGAAAAATTACGCAACCGGGAAATTTTTCATGCAAAAATTGAATTATCTGGATGGCTGTAGGACTTGTGGCGTCGTCTTGCCGAATTAAAAGGTCACTGATGTAAACATCAGCCAACTGTGGCCACAAAGAATTGATAATCTTGGTTTGGTACAGCAGATAATTAACTCTGACAGCGTTTCCTTGCTCATTAAAAAAAAAATACGGGACTGCCATGCCATCTGACCACAAATACACACACCATACGTCGAGCTTTCTTTAGAGGCAATGCTTTTTCGAAGATTGTTTGTGGATTTTATGAACCCTATATGCGACAATTTTGTTTGTTTACATAACTCTATAAGGATCATTTCCTCATCACTAAGGAAGATTTTGTGGAAAAATGCGTTATTTTCGTTCAGTTTTTTAAACAGCTAATTGACAAATGTTCGACGCAAACAATGGTCGGTTGGCCTAATTCTTGAACGAGTTGAACTTTATAAATTCTTTGCTCTAAATTGTTACGTTAAATGCTTAAACGTTTTTACTAAATATGTTAATGTCAAAGAATGACAGCTAAGTTCTTGACGCACGTACAAAGCTTGTTGTTTGTCAAAAGTTAAATTTATTAACTTTTTAGGCAACAAACAAAACTCATCAGACCAGATTTTGTGATAAGATTTACATCTGCACCTGCCTGTAAGACTTAATCAGATGGTGGTCAAACCACTGGGAATGAAAAGCAACGTCATTCACGCCCTAGAAAGCCGGGAACTAATTCTAGCAGCAGGTCTTTTCTAGCTGCAATTTCAGCGGTTCCAAAGCAGGGTTGCAAACCACTACTCCTTGTTGAAGAGCTGGAGACTATCCAACTCCTGGTCCAGAACATATGACTAGCATGCTCACTGGATCTGGATCATTCACCCGTTGTTCTCAGTAAAGATGAGATGATCCTGGCTCACTAAATCAATTCATACGGGGGCCGAAAAACCACAACCACCACGATACTCCCGAAGGGCCAACTTCAATAAAGAGGTTGGCCCTTGGAACAGATTGGAACAGAGGTTGGAACAGATAAAAGTCTAAAGAGACAATTAGCAGAACTCTGGGGCTTACTGATTCTCGTGGAAATAACGTGAAGCGTCCAGTTGACACCCTGCTTGCCTTCAGGGGACTGGGCTCCCTTATACCCCCAGCAGCACAGATCTAGATGGTTAAGTAATCCATAAAGACAGATAAATGTGCCTTTAGGGGGGGGGGGGGCATCAGACCAGATGACTGATCAGGTCTGATGAGAAATATTACATTCGTAATTAAAAAAAAAAAATAACCGTAAATTTGCCGACTTTTACTGTCCGAGTCTGTCGTGGTGGTCATATGCCAGATGTCATATTTAAATTATAATGCCAGACGTTCATCTTGCGAATAAAGTACATTTCACTTGACAGTGATATCCACGTTGTCAATAATAGCCCAAAATTAAGTTATTAGCATCTCGCGATTGCTTCCCCCGGGGACACGCAGTCTTGATGGATCTCTTCCTCATCTTGATATGTGCCTTTGGGGGTAATAGCAGCAGCACCAGTCATCTAGGCTAGCAAAAGACCTATACTGGAAGAGACATAGGATTCTTGAAGTCGGACCAGTGACTTATTATATACACACTGATACCATGAGAACTAATTGCCCACGGGGAGCAACTTGGTGGCTGTGGTTTAATCGGGCTTTGAAAAATGTTCCGAAGAGATGTTAAGGAAAAGATAAGGTTGACATTCAAATAACAGGAGTTGGATAATCTCCAACTCTTTAGCAAGGAATGGTGTCACGGCCCTGTTCTCACGCATTTGAAAATTTCTACTAAGACGTATATCCACTTAGTAAGTGTGCCTCTTAGGGCATGGGTGATCGCTTTCTTACACCCAGTGGTAAGACCACCATCAGATTATGGCCCCATGGCTCGGTACTGATGTAAATACTATCATACTCATCTTGCGATAGCGTGATCCGCTTGACCGTTACCGCACTTCCAGCCTCATCTTCGAAAGAAAAACGGCCCAAGCAAGCCTCCAGGCCACATAGCGTACCATACAGTGACATGTTAAGCATGCAAAGGCTTCTTAATAAGCGCTTTCGGATTTTTCCGAAGCCCAAATGCGCCAATTTTGCTTGTTGACATGTCCCTGACAAGTGAAAATGGGCTTCGTCTGAAAAATTGATTTTTTCAGAAAAACCAGCCGCTTGTTCCGGAATGAATTAAGCGAATCTATGGCAATGTGAATGGTCGGATGGCTTTAATTCCTGTACCAGTTGAACCTTGCAAGGCTTCAAAGTGAAATCCTTGTGTAAAATTCGCCATGTGGTGGTTTTAGGTAAACCCAATTGCTGAAAATGTTGAGGAATTGATAAATTTGGATCTGCTTCAAGACTGTGGCTCACAGTTGTGTGTTGAATGACCCGGTCGAACACGCATTTGTATTCGCATATTTTGTATCGAGCCTGTCGACTCAAATTTAATGACCAAATTTTTTATATGTGCGTATATTGACCGACGGGGTTTGATTTATTTGGGTATGATTTTACGTCAACTCGAGTCAAATTTGATTTGTCTCAGAGAGACAATTATGTTGTCCGAAAATATCACGAATTTAGCGAAATTTCACTTTAACGGAACCACCATTTTCATGGTGAATTTAAATTATTTTTAAGCGATTTTCGTGCAAAAATTGAATTCATTGTAACAATTCCCAATGCATCTACTGCCAATATGTCAAAAAACTAAATGTCAAAATTTATGATTGGTTGTGGTGTTGCCACAATTGAAAAACTCATTTAACTTGACCAATCTTTGAAATAGATTTGAAAAAGAAAACCCATTCCAATTCAATTGTGTAATTTTTTGTTTGTTGGGTTAGTGACATGGTGTAGAAATTAAAAAAAAGTGAGTTTAAGTAACAAGAAACTAAAAACGCTTGAGGGAAACTTGGTAGTTGCTACCTACCACCTTTTTCATATCTAGCATCGTTTCATCTCTGTATGGCAGGTATTTTAGGAAATCGCACATTTACTTCTTCTGCACCGGATAATGAACGTACGTACGTATCAACTGGCTGGATGGCTGGCTAAATGACTGAATGACTGACTGAGTGAGTAACTAAATAAATAAGAATGACTAGCTTTCTTTGCCAAATTATGCTGCTGACATGTTTTGTGCAATTTATGACCGCTGTTGTTTTTGCTTAGCTAAGCACAACAACTACAATAAAACAAAAGCGGTGTGAATGCGCTGTCTGCAATGTTTTCTAGAGAATTTTTATCATAAATACATACGTTTAACGTTTTAGGGCCACAGGTATTATCGCTAGAATAAGGCAGGCAGGCAGGCAGTAAAATAAAAATATGTGTACAACAACAACAACAACAAACACAATACTCTTTCTTACTCTTGAGTCTTACTCAAGCTTGTGTGTTTCGGATAGTTGTGATTGCTGACTGGGTTTTTTTTGTTAAAGTTGCTGTTATGTCTGCATTCAGTCAATACAACAAAATACGCGTGTGGGTGTTGACATATTTTTTTGTTTTTGTTTTTGTTTCTTTTTTTTTTTGGTTGGTTGCTAAAATTTTTTGCGGTTGTTGAGTAGAATAATTTTATTTGCGGTCGGTTTTCTTACAAGTTAATTGTTCCAGGTTTTAAGTTAATAATTTCACAAAAGTCAGTTGACGATATTGTTTGTTTGTCTGTTTGTTTGTTTGTTGCATCATTCATTAGTTATACCATTTTACTCTATTTGTATGCTATTCATATCTTTATGCTTGAAGTTGTTGAAAAAATTTCATAAATAACGAGTTTTTCAACAAAAAGTTTGTTTTAAAATTGTGGCAACACCACAACCAACAATAATTTTGCAATTTTGTCTTTTGACGTATTCGCAGTAGATGTCTTGGCAATTGTTACAATGAATTCGATTTCGCACGAAAGTCGCTTAAAAATAATTAAAATCCATTAATGAAAATGGTGGTTCTGTTAAAGTGATATTTCGTAAAATACGTGATATTTTCGGACAACATAATCATCCCTCTGAGTGCGCTATTAAATATTTGGTCGTTAAATTTGAGTCGACAGGCTCGATACATATTGTGCGCACACCAACGCATGCTCGATCGGGTCGTTCAACTGAATGGTAAAATTCAGTTCATGTAGAACATCATTATTCTTTGGGGCGAAAATTGCTCGTTGACTTAACCAAGCTTAATTCTGATAATTCTCACTAATGTTTTTAGGAAAACATTTTCAATAAGAGCTAATTGAGAGTCCACAAATCGGCAAAAGTCGTTGGTAAAGGTAATTTAATCTAGCTGTCGCATCAACTGGAACTTTTCCATTTCCAACAGCTAACAATTGTTTGAAAAATTGTGCAGCACTTTGATCATTTTGTCTCATATTACTGGTTGGCGATAATGTTTTTACGTTATTCCACAAAGGTGATGCCTTCAGGCAAGCAGTCAATACATCTGCAGGTGTTGGGGAATTATTGGCAACGTCTACCTGAAATCGCCTGTCTGCCTGAATTCGACTGCCAACAATATCATCAAGCTGCCAAAGATGTTGTCATTTTGCCGAAGTTCCTTCAGTGTGAAGCTAAATGCTTCAAGTGATTTCTTATGTGCCATTGTGCACTCATTCCAAACAATGAGCTTGCATTGCATGTTGGAGTATCAATTGTGTTTTTAAATTGATTGTCAACTTAAGCGCAGAATGTGCAGTACGACCGCCATTTAGAAGAGTCACCGCAACTCCAGATGATGCTAACGCCAAAGCTATGTCACATCTTGATCGAAAAGTGGCCAAAATCAATGAAATGACAAATATTTTCCCTGTTCCTCCAGGTGCGTCCAGGAAGAAGAGATCACCAATATTATTGTCCACCGCTTGCATAAATGTTTCGTATATTAGTTTTTGCTGTTCATTCAGCAACGGCACAATATTTCGAAGGAATTCCTGCAATGTATCAACATTGTATTGCAGCTCACGATTTAATTCTTGGTTAAATGCATCGTGCATCGATCGATGTGGCGCAATCATTCCTACTTCAATCAGTAGCTTGTTTGCAATCAAGAATCAATCCTTCATTATATATATCGTCGGTAATTTGCATGTCGGGATTATTCGTTTGAATGCGCAAGCGATGCAAGATAACTTCACATATGTCGTCTTTGTATTTGTTCCATAACTGTATTGGTCATGAAGGGAAACATGTGGTGATAATAATAGCGAAAAGCGTTAGTATTTGGTACGCATATGATGAAACAACTGAATCCGCCAGTGTTAAATCCCAATGAGAATCGTTCTCCAGCAAACCCAATAGTTGACATGCTTCTCGATGTGTTTGGCATTGCTGGCCATTCACAGTTTTCAAATCCGCAAACGATTTTGGTCCCACGTACATTTACCAACAGCAGTCGCAAATAAAAACATTTATTTCATTTCTAGGATGAACAGTATACATGCGACCTAGTGCACGGCGCCCTCTACTTAAAATGAAACATACCTATTTTCGTGAGGGATACTCACACACTACGTACTGGTGCCATTGTAGTACATACATGCTATATGGCACTGTATGTGATAAATGAGCCAGAGACCTTTCCAACCAATGCAAAACCGTGGAAATCGGTTCGTGCTTTCTGGAGTTATAGCGTCAGGAAGGAAAACCCGACTTATTTTTATATATAAAGATTAAAATTAAATTAATAAATAAGCTGCGGCCTGAATTTTTTATATATTTTAAATTTTCTTTAAATTACATTTTTTTATTTAAATAAAATAAAATAATTTTTAATTAATAATTTCTTGCTATAAACATTTTACGTTGTATTTTGCATCTGCACGAAAAAGGCTGTGAGCCACTGTATATAAATATACAAAGAATATTTACTGTAATCTATGGCAACATTATAGTTGAGAGCACATCATCTCTTTCTACTCTCAATAGATTGTGTGTATGTGTGTTGTTTGGAAATGCTGTGTGAAACATTCTTATTATTTTTAAACATTTAACAGACAGTTTACTTCCTAACCTCAAATTTGCCCACCCAATAAAATGTTTAAATAGTATTAATTCTTTTAAAATGCTGTCTTACTAATACAGTTATATATAAAATAACCATAAAAACATATTATGTTCTTATGTATGAATGTATGTGTGTATGTATAGCGTGTTATTTTACTAGTGACTTTATTGTATTTACCAAGTTTTGTTGCACAGTTTTATGAGATGCTTTTCGGAATCCAACCAATCAACCTTTTCTAGAAAAAAGTGTGTCCCATTTTTATTTTCTATGTTTTAAACAAAAAAAAGCAAGAACAATATTTCTTTTAATATTTTTATTACTTTTCTTTTTCTGTTTAGAATTCATTGTTATAAAGAAAAAATAAAGTTATTTGAAAAAAGCAAAAATGTTGTGAATAAAAAGGTGTTTGTTGCAGAGAGAACTTATTCCCTGTACAACTTTGTCGCCTGAATATCGAACAGTTGAAGCAAAACAAAAAACAAAAAAAAAAAAACAAAAAAAAGCCAAGATTTTTATCTTCATCCAGGCTTTTACAATGGACGCATGGTGTAGTTTATAACATTTTAATATTTATTAATAAAAGGAATAATTTTGTTTAACGTTTTTGTAGCTGAACGTTGTAATTGTCGGCAATTTGTCGGTGTCGCCCGCTTCCCATTGTTTACAAAATGATATGGGGACAATGTTAAAACAACAACAACAACAAAAGCCTTTTTACAGATCACCTAACACTCTTTGATGATAAACTTAATATGCTAAAATTAACCAAACTAAGCAAGTCAAGTAGTCTTCTGTCTCCGTAAGCTCGACAGACAGATTTACATTAAAAAATACAACAAAAAAAAACTGATGTACTTTATAAAAAAAAGAGGGGGGGAAAAAAATGGTAATTTTGGTATTTGACCACCACGACGAATGCCAACAATAAAATTGCACAAGAAATACAACAATAAAAACAAAAGGACTAAAATAAACTAGAGAACAAAAAAGGAAGACTACAATCTTTATCAATAACGTCTCTACTGTAATGTAATGTAAGTTTGACAGATGAGAGGAATTCATCGTCATCGTCGTCGTCATTGTTGTTGTTGTTGCTGTTTTTTCATATTGACATGTGCCGCTTTTCCAAGAACTCTGTAACACTTAATATTACAGTGACAGACAGTCGCAGCAATACTCGTAATGACCAAATGACCAGCAAAAACAAAAAAAAAGCGGTCACTATATCATTGTCCAATTAAATGCTTTAATTTATAATTTTATAACCTTGGGAGCTCGTACATAAGTAAAAAACTTAAAAATAATTTACATAAATCGATATTTTACTTTACTTACAACACACACACACACACACTTCTTTACATAAATAAGATCAAAGAGTTATCTTAAATTTGTTTTCACACAACACAATTGACTTTTGATAACTATTCTAATTCAAATTTGTCTCTTTTTTTTACAGGGTGTTTTTTATAAAGGTACACTAGTTTAATTAGGCAAAACTTTTTCAACTGGCCACCATTTTATTGATTGATAATGGCGCTTGCGACAACATAGGTGCCCCTGTAGGCTAGTAGGTAGTGTACTAGCTTGTAAATATGGGGGTTGTGGGTTCGATTCCCAACGAATACCTTGGTTTTTTTCACTACAAAAACAAAAATTGACTGTCGGTGGGGCTGCTCAGCGATGAAGGCATAGTCACTGGTCACTGAGCTGTCTTATACAACAGTTAATTTCCGTAAGTATCACCACACCTGTCGCATCTCTTCTCTATCCCTTTCCTAAAGAATGTAGCACGGTACTTGACTAAATAGGCATTGTTGCCTGAAGTGCTACTTCTCTTAAAAAAAAAAAAAAAATATGCGGCATCACTATCACACATGATTTGTGTCAATACTAACACATGCATATATATGGTATTTAGGCGATTAATAAGCTGTCATTAAAATTCAGGGGCCTGATTCTAAGAGTCGATAGCGTTCGGAATTATAGTCGTACAATCGAAATTGAGTGCTTTTGGTATTCTGTCAGTCGATATCGCTTAAAGTGTATCGGAATTACGTATTCTATGAGTCGATAGCTATCTAGCTATAGAACGTTAGCCTTCGCTATTTTGCTCGATAGCAAATAAGCTATCGCAAAACGTTTAGCGCCAAAAAAACAAAACAAACAGAAATAATAAAACCTAAATAATGTTTTAAAATGCACCAGAAATCGCATAAAAAAAGATTTATAAAATATAAGATTTAAATTTTTTGCATCATATTTTAATAAATGGCGCATATATAAGTTAATAACAAAAGCATAAGAACACGTAGTTTTAACAAGGTATTTTTGTTTTTGTCTCCTTTGTTTTTAAGAACAAATCAAGAGGAAGCATGTCAATAAAAGTTAAATTGTATTTCATTTAGAACAAAATTGAAGGCTTCTTTCGTTAGTCAAAATCGCTTTACAAATCTGTAAAAACGAAAGAATCAAAATTTTTATTAAGATATAATATTTTAAATACTCTGAGTCTGCCAATGTTAAGGGATCACTTCTTATGCGGATTTGTTTTCTAATGCGTGTTAAATTACACTCTTCTTCATCTGAAGAAGAAGAAAAACAAAACAAACTTGGATCCATTAATCAATTGATTTGTTTTTCAAAATTTTGTATATAATATTTTTCATAAATATCTTTTTTCTTCTTTAAGATCTTTTTTATATATTTTTTCTTCTCGATATTTCGCTTTCCTTTGGAAAGCTTCTTCAGGGAAAAATTTTATATTTTTGAAAACAAAAAATAATATTTTTCTATTTTTCACGAAACATATGTTTCTTGTTTATGTTAATTTACAGTGTGGGTAAATTTTTTCTTGCTTCCGTTTTACAACACTGAAGCACAAAACGATTCGTTACGTTTCGACTCATAGAATTAGAAAATTGCGAACTATCGGAATTAATTGCGATACGCAATTATTTCGCTATCGACTCTCAGAATCAGGCCCCAGTATTTAGTAGACGCCAAAGTGTTAACACACACTTTATTTAATCACTTTAAAAATGTCGAATTTTGTGTCTAAAAAAGATGTTTGGCAAAAGAATGCATACATAGAATTATACATTTTTTGGACGCTTCTGGCAGCACTGGAAAAATATTTCTCATTTCATTTATATTCGAAACAATTAGATCCGAACGAAAAATTGCATTGGCACTTGATTCTTCTGGCATTGCAGCTACATTACTGCACATTCCGCTTTGAAATTGCCATTAAATATGCAAACGGTCAGCATTACGCGATGAAGATTGTTGTAAAGTGTAAGAAGAACTTGCATTTTCATTGAAAGCCATACAACTACAAGGAATTTTCCTTAGTTTAAAAGCATTGGAATTCATTCAAAATCAGGAAAATAGGGTCCCATATAAATTGAGAAACGAGAGACATTTAAAAGCGATTTTGCATTTCGCTACGAAAAGAAGTAATTTTCGCATGGTATTATAATTAGTGATGAAAAAGGGAAACGTGATAAGATTTACGCCTGTACCTAGGTGTGTAAGCCATAACCAGTTAATCATACCACTATGGATGATATGTAGTGTCATCCTCGCCCTAGCAAACCTTCAGACATGTAAATCCTCCCGTCACTCCTAGTTGCAACTTCAAAAGTTCAGAGCAGGCCGCAATCCTTACTCCTTGCTGAAGAGTTGGAGACTATCCAACTTCTGGTCTAGAACGCATGAAGCTTATTAAAATTTAAGAACACAATTGCCATCATGCTTACTGGACCTGGACCATTCATTGTGTTCCTTGTGAATGATCCGCCCTACACAACTCAAACACGAGTGCCTCGATACTCTTGAAGGGCCAACCCCAATAATCAGTCAGAAAACAGCTAAAAGGCTAAAAAGACAAATAGCTGAACTCTGGTGCTTTACTGATTCCCGTGGAAATATAGTGTAATTGTCCTGTTGTCGCCTGCTAGCCTTGAAGGGGACTGGACTCCCTTTTATCCTCGTTGACATATGTAATGTCAGTGAGATTCCGTCAAAACATATCAATGTGTGAAAAATTGATACCTTACAATGGCCGCATATACAACAAGTCTTATGTAAAGCCCGGCCAGCCAGTCCAATCAACGCCAAACCCAAATATCCATTACGCCAAGGTTTGGACCAGTACTCAGGGAATGATCCCTACTGCACTGTACTGTACCAGAACTAGGAAATTAGGTTCTGGGCAGAAAGAAAGAGGGAGTAGAAAAATGTGATGTTTTTGTTTTTCGTTTTGGACCAGCACCCAGGGGATGACCCCTACACATGCAATGTATTGTACCAGAACTAGGAAATTTTGTTATGGACGGGAGGAAAGAGGGAGTAGTGTTTGTGGATATTCAATTTGAATATTCCCAGATTGAAAGTGACAGGAAAGACCTCCGGATTTTATTCCACATACGGACTGTTCTGCTAAAAAACGAATTTTCCCTGTAATGCGTAGTGCGATTCACTGGTCAATCGATCATAAATGGATATGTTAGCAACGAAAATCAAGTTAAACGCAAAAAAGCGCGTGTTTCGGGAATATGTTCCCTAATTTCATTACAGCACTTACCATTGTAGTAACGAACAGTGAAATACAACCAACATTGCGTTAATGCTCTAGGGAATCCATAGAGTTGGATATCCTATCGTCCTCAATGAGCCTCTTGGCCTTCTCCTGTGTGCGACCTGTATGAGACTTTGGAGTGCCGGCCCATACAAGGGAGTTGTATACCATTTTTGGACGGATATGAATGGTATAAATAGTACGGAGGTTGCTACCCCCGGGGGCACATTTATGGTCTTTGTGGAGAGTAACTATTTAGACCTGTGTAACTGGGGGAAAAAGGGAGCCCAGTCCCCTGAAGTCAGCAGGGGTATAACTGGAAACTCCACTTTATTTCCACGGGAATCAGTAAGCCCCAGAGTTCCGTTATTTGTCTCTTTAGACATTTAACTGTTCTTTGGCTGATTATTGAGGTTGGCCCCTATATGGGAGTATCGTGGTGGTTGTGGTTTCGCGGCCCCATAACAGACAGGTCAGTTTTTATATGGTGGCCGGGTTCATTTCAGCTTTAATAACACCTACCTGGTGAAATGTTCCCAGATCCAGTGAGCATGCTAGACATGTGTTCTGGACAGGAGTTGGATAGTCTCCAACTCTTCAGCAAGGAGTGATGATTTGCAGCCCTGCTCTGAAATCATTTAAGTTGCAACTAGAAAAGTCCTGTTGCTAGAATTAGTTTTCGGCTTCCTAGGACGAGCATGACGTCCCTATTTATGCATAGTGGTTCGACCACCATTTGATTAAGGCTCCATAGCCAGGCGCAGATGTAAATCTTATCACGTAGTACGGAGGTTAGATGAAGTGAAGTATCTCTTATGCCGTTTTAGAAAACCGAGGCACTTCAAAGCTTCGTTAGAAATCTGAAAAATGTGTTTAGCCCATCGAACATCACACTGAATTTTTCATGCCAAGAACATCCAAAGCTTCCGATTCCGTAATGCTTTATATCACCAATAGTAACAGATGCAAATCCCATTATCGAACAGAGGTCTATAAGCAAGTATGCAACATTGCATCTTAAGGGCATTAAAATCTACTCTATTTGCACGACCACATTCCGACTTTGTTGAGAGATCGTGATTGAACGTTCCGCCTTTTGAAAACCACCTCCAACTGGTCCGGTCTATAATTAAATAAATTAATAAATACGAATGACAAATGGTGCTGTCATCTGTGAAAGAGTTTACAGGGTTGAAAGTTTTGCAAAGAAGGTCATTTAGAAAAATAAGAAATAGGGTGGGAGAAAGAACAGAGCCTTGCGATTCACTGATCCAACTGAGCACAAATGGATATGCTTTCAATGAAAATCAAGTCAAATGCATAAACGTGCGAGTTTCAGGAACAAGTTTCCTAATTTCCTTAGAGAACTTACCAATGTAGTAACGATAAAACAATGAAATGCAATCTACATTTGATGGAATCAGAAGGGTGTTTTGTATTATGAGCTTTGAAATCGGGTTCAGAAAATTACAGGGGACCTATACCAAAAGAGAATTAAGTCGTTTGACGAAAACGAGTAACTAAAAACGTTCAGAATATTCTACTAGATCTAAAGCCATAATCTTCCATCACTACAATGCTCGGCTATATGTTGTAAAATCGGTCAAAAACCATTTGAAATATAGTGGGTGGAAAGTTTTGTCTTAACCGCCTTTATAGCCCAGTTATTACTCCTTCTGATTTAGCATTTAAGTCGTTCGGTGCAGAACTTTCTTATGGGATTAGACTTTACTTCACGACAGTTTATTAGAAGAAATTGGATTGAATCATTCTTTAGCTCAAAACTGGAGCAGCTTTTTTTGGCGCGGAATTCATAGGCGATCGGAAAAATGGAAAAGAAAGTAGTGACTAACGATGAAAAAGGTTTATATTTTTATAAATTATTGGACCAGAGGCAAAATTCACCGTTAATCTCAATTCGCCTTGAAACCAAAACTGACTTAAGCGATGGGGGTTAAAAACATTAAGCGAATTTTTTTATCGAAACGAAAGTTCCTTGCGGGAATCCATTAACTTTAGTTGTGAATATAAGGCCACAGGCCATATAGCTTAAAGCACTTTAGCAGCCCAAGTGAAATTATTGTTAATTTAAAATGTTTTTGATGTTGGCTTTCGAAGAAAAATTTTTAAAATCTAATTTCTTTTGCGCGGCAGCGTTAATTTGCGTTAATATAATTAAAAAAAAAAAACAAAAACAAAAATAAGAAAAAAAAAAGCTTTTGGGATATTTAAACAAGCAGTAGGGTGATGATGGATCTTGACCGAGTATAATTGCCGTGATTTATTAAAGTTTAAATGTGCGCTTTTCCCAATACTCTTCTTTCTTGTTGTTGTTGCTGTTGTCGTTGTTGTTTGCAGCCACTTTATTGCCAACATTAAAAAAAAAAAAGCGTTGTCTGCATTTAAGGAGTTTAAAAAGTTTCCGTAAATTATCGATTTGTTAAGGCAAACAAAACATTTTATGTTCATTTGGTACGAAAAAAAAGAAAAACAAAAATACCAAAATATATTTACGAGTACTAAATAGCCTTTTTGTTGCTATTATTTCTTATTCTCCTACTTTGTTCTTGTATTTAACTGGGTCTTGTGACCATGACTTTTGTTGAAAATCATACTCGTTATTGCATATGTATTAGTGTAGATGATGAGATACCGCCTTATTTCTTTACAATTAGCAACTGCACAGCAGGATGTCTGTCTGTCTTGCAGCAGGCAAAAGTAAAAATAAAAAATTAAAATAACAAAAAAAAAAAATATACAAATTGCAAATTACATAAAAAGGTGAGATACTCTTTAGCACCCTACACATGATCAACAACAACTGCAATAAGTAATTTGTTGGATTATTTCATCTTTTCACCAGCAGCAGCAGCTATACACCGCCGGTAGCTGCTGCCCAACTAGAAGCAGTTGTTCTCATTTCAGTCACAAGCTTCGCTGAGATTTTGTTTTTTTTTATGGGTTTAGTACCTTCCATCCATGTACTCTTTAGATAAAGATAGACTCAGCTGCCGGAAATATTCTGATCTCCTACGAGTCACAGCAACTTGGGGCCATCATGAAACACAGCGATTTCCGAAAACAATGTAGATGCACTCAACTCAGTGCGAAAAGACACTTTTTGGCCATCGATTTGTTTTTTTGTTTAGTACTGTAATAGCCAATCATTCCCCCTGGGGGCACATGATAGTCCTTTTAGAGCCTACTATTCCATCTAGACTGGTGTCTTGCGGGGTAAAAGGGAGCCCAGGCTTCTTAAAGGCTAGTAGGAGTCACCTGGACAATCCACTATATTTCCACGGGAACCAGTTGCCCGCAGAGTTCCGCTATTTGTCTCTTTAGGCATTTAGCTGTTCTCTGGCTGGTTAATTGAGGTTGACCCTTTTGGGAGTATTGTGGTGGTTGTGTGTTTCGAGGCCCTCGTGAGAGTTTGTGGGTCGGATCATTCACAATGAACATAATGAATGGTTCAGGCCCAGTGGGTATGAATGCCGTCGTGTTCTTAATTATATTAAGCTTCATGCGTTCTGGAGTTGGGTAGTCTCCATATAAAGGAATACAAAGGAACTTTTTTTGGAAATAAGCAATTTCGGAGGGATAAATGTTTCCCTCACAATATTGCTATTTTCCGTCCTAACTGGCTGGTTTGTACTCAAAGGCGAGCGCATACATCATTCTCAAACCGCATTTTAGTTTTTCTCATATGTTAGCTTTCGTTCTAAAAGTGTTTTTTCCCCAAATTCGTAAGATGAAAAGGACGAAGAGAACACTAAAGAAGGCAAACGGCCGAAACCGATTTGTTCACAAACCAAATTTGACGAGGGTCGACGAAAAACGGTACCCAAAAAAAAAGTTATCAGCAGTGATAGTTTGATTTTTTAAGCCCAAACGATGCGCTCCCTCTGATCTTCTTCCGGCTGTTAATTTTTTCTTCTTCCGAGGCAGGGTTGCATTTTCCATACATATACTGTCTTAGAGTCCATTAGCCAGCCAAAATTTTAAACCATATTTAGCAGGCTGTGAGGACAGGTATTGTCTAAAAGAACATCGTCCTCGGAAAGCCAATAGTAACAATCGTCAATAGTAACATTTTCATGTCAGTTGTAAAGCATTGGAAAAAGAACTTTCCAGCGATTCAATAAATGGCGAATGGGAGGGAATTTGTAACTGCATTATCTCTACCTGCAGGTTATTGTATCTTCGTAGCGAAGCACTCTTGAAATCATACGAACATAATTCTCAGTCATAATTGCCCGGAAGATAGGACGACCAAAACGTGCATCAGAAGAAGTGCATAGAGAAGAATAAGTATGGCAATATATGCGTGCAAAGTGGAGATCTCCAAGTCTCTTCAATTTTTTTTGTATCAAATTTGACTCTCTCATACTTGGTGGAATTTCGGGGAGGGGAGGGGGGGATAAAATAACAAAAAAGAGGACAATATTTTATAACATCTTGATGTTGCAAATCGTGTTGGCTCTGGCTGTACGGATATGATGTTCTCTCCTGACAGTGTAAAGGAGACGTACTCCATTGCAAATTATATTTTGCAATATACAAGGAATTAATATCATTGACTTTTGCATCATCTTCTTCACTTTCTAAATCAATCACATTTGCAATGCCTCCAATGCACTCAACATTTTCCTCCAAAATACTGGCAATTGAAATACCACAGTTACTTTCCTTTTTGTTGTCGTTCGGACCAGTACTCAGGGGATGAGCTCTACTCATCTAAAGCAATGTACCAGAACTAGGAAATTAGGTTATGGAGAGGAGGAAAGAAGCAGTAGTGTTTGTAGACATTCGATTTACATTTTCCTACATTGAAAGTGATAGGAAAGACCTGTGGAGGGAGATTATTCCACATATGATCTGTTCTGCTAAGAAACGTTCCCTGTAATGCGTACTGGCAAATCGAGCACAAATGGATGCGCTCTCAATGAAAATCGAGTCAAATGTAAAAATATACGAGTTTTGGGAACAAGTTCCCTAATTTCGTTAGAGCGCTTACCATTGTAGTAACGATAAATCAGTGAATACAACCAACATTGCGTCGATGCTCTAAAGAATCAATAGAGTTGGATAACCTAACGTCTTGAATGAGCCTCTTGGACCTCTTCTGTATACGGCCGAGCAACTTCAAAATAGACTTTGAAGCGCCGGCTCATGCATTAGAGTTGTATTCCATCTTTGGGCTGATATAGGTGTGTTATAAATAGTACGGAGTTCGGATGGAGTGAAGTATCTCTTATACCGTTTTAGAAAACCGAGGCACTTGAAAGCTTATTTAGAAACCTGAAAATGTGTTTTTTGTCCATCGAATATCACACTGAATTTTTCATGCCAAGAACATCCAAAGCTTCCGATTCCTTAATACTTTAGAGTACCCATAGTAACAGATGCAAATACCATTACCGAACACAGGTTTATAAGTAAGTATGCAACATTGCGTCTAAGGGCATTTATGTCTACTCCATTCGCACGACCACATTCCGACATTGTGGCGAGATCGTGATTGAGCGTATCATTCATGTTCCGCCTTTTGAAACCCACCTCCAACTGGTCCGGAATGTTTGAAAACCGAGGCACTTGAAGGCTTTTTAGAAACCTGAAAAATGTGTTTAGTCCATCGAACATCACACTAAATTTTCATGCCAAAAATATCAAGAGCTTTCGATTCCGTAATACCTTTTTGTTTTTTTTTTAAAGAGAAGTAGCACTTCAGGCAACAATGCCTATTTAGTCAAGTACCGTGCTACATTCTTTAGGAAAAGGATAGAGAAGAGATAAAACAGGTGGTGAAAGTAGAAGGATAGTTGGAAATTAACTGCCGTATATAAGACAGCACAGCGACCAGTGACTATGCCGTCGTCGCTGAGCAGCCCCACCGACAGGCAATTTTTAATTTTGTAGTGAAAAAAAAACCAAGGTCTTCGTTGGGAATCGAACTCACAACCCCCATACTAACAAGCTAGTACACTACCTACTAGCCTACAGGGGCACCTAATATAATTCCGTAATACCTATGTAATCCATAGTATCAGATGCAGCACCATTTCCGAACACAAGTCGATACGTAAGTATGCAATGTTGTGTCTTACGGGCATTAAATTCTACGCCATTCCGAGATTGTTGCGAGATCGTCATTATTATTTTTGTTGTTATTATAAAATTTTATATTTAAAAGATGGTCTTATACCTAAGATTTGTAATTTTTCTTTTATCTAACAGCAGGGTTAAGAAAGAATTACAAAACACAAACTGAACAGTTTATTTCATAGCCAACAAAGCTTTGTATCATTTCCTATCACGGAAATAGAAATTGTTTTTATTATTCTTTAAAATGTAGCATAATCTTAGGCGGAAATATTTTTATTTACTAAAACCAAAAAATTATAAATAGTTCAACCATATGGGACTCGGATTAACACGGCATATGGCTTAATCAGCAAGATAATAGACCTTAGCGATAAAGATTTCTTGGACAATAATATTAACAAATTAGAAGAAATATTACAGCAAAACAACTACACTCTAAAAACAATAAGAACACTTATAAATAAGAAAATTGACTCCATCAGATCCATAAAATACATGAATAAGACATCAATAGATAATTCCAAAATTGACAAAAAATACATTAGCGTAACTTACGTTGAAAACATTACTGATAACAAATCCCTCAGGAAAATAATTTCGGACAACAACGTTACCTTTACACACAAATCTAATAACACACTAAAACACTTCTTCAAAAACGCCAAGGACAGAATTAAAAAGAGGGACATGTGTAACGTTGTATACGAAATTCCGTGTAAAGGCACAGCTGACCAACAATGTTACCAAGCTTACATCGGACAGACGAAACGATCACTTCAGACAAGAATAAATGAACACGAAACAGACATAAAAAAGAAGAAGACCACTACGGGCATTGCACAACATATGTTGGGACACACACACAAACCAGATTTTGAAAGAACACGAATAACAGACATAGAGAGTAAACAAAACAGACGCTTAATATTAGAAAGTTTGAGAATGAGACAGAAAGGTAACAGAACAATGTACACTAAGGAGGACATGGACAAGATCAGCAATAGTTATAATTTCATTTTATAGTACTAAGGTTTGTGTATTTTATTGTGTATTTTATTTTATTAGATATTTAATTAAACATAATTAAATATTATTATTGATTAATGATGTTTTTAGGATAGATGGGAGTACATACTCCCTGAAGAAGCCGTGAAATACCGGCGAAACGTAGGAGGGGGAAGGATTTAAATTTTTGCAATCTTACTCTAATGATCGACCAGTATAGTCGAGTTAATAGGACAATACAACAAGATTTAGGAAAACTACCCTGGTCTATTACCTTAACAGTTCATATTTATATTATTCTATACAAAATAACAACTAAATCTAATATGAATAATGCTTAAGGAAATACCTTGACAGGAAGGCTATACGGATGATCAACGTGTGATTAGATTTACATCCGCGCCTGGCATTGAAGCCTTAATCAGATGGTGGATCAAACCACTGCATAATTTGGAACGTCATGCTCGTCCTAGGAAGCCGAACAGAACTTTCTAGTTGCAACTTCGATGATTCCAGAGCAGGGCTGCAAATCATTACTCCTTGCTTAAGAGTTGGAGACTTTCCAACTCCTGGTCCAGAACGCATGAAGCTTAATATAATTAAGCTTCATGCGACAGCATTCATACTCACTGGACCTGAACCATTCATTGTGTTCATTGTAAATGATCCGACCCATAAACTCTCACGAGGGCCTCGAAACCACAACCACCACGATAATCCCATATAGCGACCAATCTCAATAATCAGTCAGCGAACAGCTAAATGTCTAAAGAGACAAATAGTGAACTCTGCGAGCCTACTGATTCCCGTGGAAATATAGTGGATTGTCCAGGTGGCTTCTACTAGCCTTGAAGGGGTCTGGGCTCCCTTTTTCCCCGCAAGACACCAGACTAGATGGAAGAAGTAGGATCCATAAAGACTATCATGTGCCCCCGGGGGGAACATGGTAGAGACAGTCGTAAACAAATGTCTTTGGGCTACAAGCAAACCAAGACACGAAAATTTAACTTGATATCTTCAGCCGAATGCAGCTGGTTCGCTTATAGGTTCTTTTTCATGTATAAGTATAGACTCACCTGTCAGTGAGTATCTGTCATCGACTGATAGGTACAACATTACATTACGGTATAACAGCGTTTACGTGAGAGTTTTAACTTACTCCTCCTCACCATAACACCGTCGACGGTAAGAGACTCCCAGTAAGATCTTAACTCTGATAAGAGCAGGTGCTACTTAACTGGAGAAAACACTGAATATATGTGGACCTTTGGTTTTAACAAAGACTTATCATACGGGCCAACTCAAGAACTTAAAGATATAGACCTTGCACAAAGTGGACAGTTAATCTCCTGATCTCCTTCAGCAGGAAGTTTAGCAATTTGTTTGAAAATATTCGAAACAAAACTTGATAACGGGGTTAGTGGTGTTGCAACTTAAAATTCCATGTGGTCGTAATGAAAATCTATGTGCTGGATAGTTCGTCGGTAGATTATATTCCCTGGAAAATATCCATTTATTACAACAACAAAATAAGTTGATACATTTTTTAAAATATTGTCTTTTATTTGGGTACGGTTTTCCGTCGATCCTTGTCAAATTTGGTTTGTGAACAAACCGGTTTCGGCCGTTTGCAATATTTAGTGTTCGTTTTGTACGAAAACGGCCGAAACCGATTTGCTCACAAACCAAATTTGACGAGGGTCGACGGAAAACCGTACCCAAATAAAAGTGAAGTTAGCCTCATCGGAGAATCTAAGCACATAAAATATTGTCCATCATCAGCCACTACTTATTCCCATCTTCCTGGTGGCATATGGAATCTGCGCTAAAAGAACTGCTTCAGTTTTGAGGTGACAGAGAATGACTCAAAAGAATTTCTGATATACTATTCTCAAGTGAAGCGCATTCCAGTGAGAGCACTCTGCATCGATTGATACAAATGGTAGTCAGAAGAGATACCATCCACTGTTTTCCAAATAGTGTTTAACCGGTTTGGCAAACAAATGGCCGAGCGCTGTCATGATAGAAGGATTTAGCCTTGTGACTGGTTGAATATTCTAATCGTTTTGCGCTGACTGTTCTCTTTTAGTACAGGTCCCCTGTGAAAGTCAACAGCTCATAATACAAAACGCTCTTCTGATCCCACCAAATACAGAGTATTACCTTGATGCCATGGATATATGGTTTCGACGTTGATTTGGCTGGTTAACTCGGCTTTTTGCACTTGGGGTTATTGTCATGTATCCGATGCAAAAATTACTTCCGAATATTCCATAAGACATGACAACGCTCGGCCACATACTGCAAGATCGTTCGAAAGCTATTTGAAAAACACTGAATGGAAAGTATTCGCTAACCAGACTTATAGCCCAAATCTAATCCCTTGTGATTACTATTTGTTTTGTATAATGGGCAACGCCTCTACTGGAATACACTTCACTTCAGAATAGGATATCGGAAATTCGCATAAATCATCTTTTACCTCAAAATGGGAACAGTTATTTTGGTGTGGAGTCCATATGCTACCAGAAAGCCACTACTTTGGCTTACAATGGACAATATTTTAAATAATTTATCAGCTGCGGTGTCTTCCAGGGACATCTTAGTCGAAATATCGAGTTATCTAAATAGATTTTCAATTAAAGTTTTCTTTTTTTTAAAGAGAAGTAGCGCTTCAGGCCTATTTAGTCACAACCGTGCTACATTCTTTAGGAAAGGGATAGAGAAGAGATAAGACAGAAAGTAGAAGGATAGTTACATAGCCTTCAAGCTCTTATTTTCGTAGTGAAAACAACCACTCCTATATTGATAGGCTAAGTACACTACCTACTAGCTTACCGGGGCAGCTTTCATTTCTAGAAGGCCCATGTTATCGGAAATTACAGTCAATTTTTATTTTTTAGTAGTGCAAAACAGCCAAGTTCTTTGTTGGGATTCAAACCCACAACCCCCAGATTGATAAGCTAGTATACTAACTAGCCTAGAGGGGCACCTATCCGGGGCACTAATCCGGTTATCAAATTTAATATCTTTCGATTACTTCCAAGCAATGAACTTTCTATTGAGGAGCTTTTAAATCAAGGGATTCATTTAAAGATTCTTGCACTTCTTCGTCCATAATATGTCTTTATTAAAACTATAGGTCCACAAATATCTAGGTTCTCTCAAGTTAGGTGGGGCATCCTCCTAACAGTGATTAAATCTTACTAGGAGCCTATCTTTGTTTACGGTGTCATGGTAAGGAGGTATAACTTAACATTATTGTGTGCATCTGTGTGTGTCTGTTCCATCGTGCTGTATAAGATTAACCTTTGACTCAATGGTAGGCACTCATTCGCAGGTGAGGCTTTACTTAAATGTGAAATAGAATATAAAAGCCAACCAGCTACATTCGGCCGAGTGTATCATGGTAAATCTTTTTGTCTCGAATTATTGCGACCACAAAAACCTGTTTATGGCTGCCATTTCTCGTCCTTGTTATGTACCTCCCAGCTTCCCCCCCCCCCCCGGGGGCACATTTATGGTCTTTATAGAACGCTCGACTATCTAGACCTGTGCAACTGGGGGTATAAGGGAGCCCAGTCCTCTGAAGTCAGCAGGGGTAAAACTGGAAACTCCACGTTATTTCCACGGGAATCAGTGAGCTCGCAAAGTTCCGCTACTTGTCTCTTTAGACATTTAACTGTTCTCTGGCTGATTATTGAGGTTGGCCCCTATATGGGAGTACCGTGGTGGTTGTGGTTTCACGGCCCCAGAGCGGGTCAGTTTTTAATGGGGCCAGGTTCATTTCACCTTTAATTACACCTACCTGGTGGAATGTTCCTAGATCCAGTGAGCATGCTAGATATGTGTTCTGCACAGGAGATGGATAGTCTCCAACTCTTCAGCAAGGAGTGTTTGTCTGTAGCCCTGCTCTGGAATCATCAAAGTTGCACTAGGAAAAGCCTGTTGCTAGAATTAGTCTTCGGTTTCTAGGGCGTAAATGACGTTGCTTTTCATTCCCAGTGGTATGACCACCATTTGATTAAGGGTCACTGCCAGGTGCAGATGTAAATTTTATCACGTAATGTACCTCCCAACAAATCCTTACAATATGCGTGTCAAATTTTCTATACATAATTTTTCTTGCAATGTGTAGGGTACTTAATTGTATGTGTTTATATTTTTCGTTATACTTTTTCCAGTCGATACATTTGTTGTTCATTAAGTGCACCAGAGTTGGCAATAAAAATTGATCTGAAATAAATCGTTTCCCAATTTTCAACATTGTAAGTTTATTTGGCTGTTGGACGTTACTCTTGTTTCCTTATTTTTACTTTATTTTTTTATTGGTGGTTTATAATTTGCTTCATGTCAGCGTTTGTCAATTTAAATATAAATGTAATCGAATTATAATCGAAACAACAGACAATGACAGTAAAATAAAATTGTGCAAGTGGGGGGGTGACTATCATAATAAAAATAAATTGAAATAATGAATAAGAAAATCACTAATCTCGTTCGAGGAAACTCCATTGAGCAAGGACAACAAATAGAAAGTCCTTAAAATATCTTTAACTTTGGCAGATCTTGATGGTCACCGTGCAGTAGAACATGAACAGAATCAGGAAATTATGTTATGGGCAGGAAGACAGAGGGAGTTGTGTTTGTGGACATTTGATTTGAATTTTCCTACGGTGAAAGTGACATGAAAGACCTCTGGAGAGAGTTTATTCCAAATACGGATTGCTGTGCTAAAAAACGAATTTTCTCTGTAATAGTGCGTAGTGGGATTAACTGGCCAATCGACCATAAATGGATGCGCTCTCAACGAAAATCGAGTTAAACGCAAAAACGTGCGAGTTTCGGGAACAAGTTCCCTAATTTTGTTAGAACACTTGCCATTGTCGTAACGATAAAACCGTGAAATACAACCTGCATTACGTCGATGCTTTAGGGAAACAATAGAGTTGGATACCCTACCGTCCCCAATAAGCCTCTTGGCCCTCTCCTTTACGCGCTTGAGCAACTCCAAAATATACTTTGGAGCTCCGGCCTATAAATGAGAGTTGTATTCCATCTTTGGACGGATATGAATGGTATAAATAGTACGGAGGTTGGATGGAGTGAAGTATCTCTTACACCGTCTTAGAAAACCGAGGCACTTGAAAGCTTCTTTAGAAACCTGAAAAATGTGTTTTGTCCATCGAATATCATACTGAATTTTTCATGCCAAGAACATCAAGAACTTCTGAATCCGTAATATCTATATCACTTAAAGTAACAGATGCAGCACCATTTCCGAACATAGATCTATGCGTAAGCATGCAACATTGTGCCTTACGGGTATTAGCTACTCTATTAATACGATCCCATTCCGAGATTGTTGCGAGGTTATTTATATTCTGCTTTTTGAAACCCACTTTTAAATGGTCCGGCCTATTACCAAATTAGTGCGAATAATGACAAATGATGCTGTCATGTACAGAGGAGTAAATAGGGTTGAAAGTTTTTGAAAGAAGGTCATTTAGAATAATAAGAAATGGGCTAGGAGAAAGAACAGGCCCTTGCGGTACCCCTGAATTAATCTCGTCTGATGAAATTACAAGATAGCGATAGCAAGTATAGAGCGATTCCTGAGAAAACTCGATATAAATCTGGAGAAATTTTACATGGACACCAAATGCGACAAGTTTTAGGGTGCTTCATATGCTTTTGGCATTTAGTGGGCATTTCGCTTTGACTTTTGGTCAAGATTTTTAATTCAAAAATCATTAACCTAGAAATGAATAGATGCATATACATATATTTTATATATGTGGATGTGTTTATTTAATAATAGTGGTGATTTAAATGACAATACTAATGGAATTCTAGAGCAAACATATGAAATATGAATTGTGTAATAAAATTATAAAAAAGTTATAAAAAAATACCTTTTACAGCATCATTTATTTAAAATATCCTGTGTCGCCATAACAATCATTATGGAGTCAAATATGACCACAATGTCGCCTACCGTCTATACTTTTTAGTTTAAGTTATTCTTTCTATTTGTTGTTCAACATTCAAACAAATCCATTTTACAGGAGAGATGACGTCGTTGTTTTAAGGTGGCATCTCAAGAGTTTTTTTTTTATAATCAATTTCAAGCCATTTGGAGACATTTCTATAATTATGTTTTGTGTTTATTTTTGTTTTTGTTCTTCAAATACAATATATGTATTTATGTATGTATGTATGTATGTATATTTATTTATTATATTATATTTTACACTAACATGTGCTGTGTATAGGTGTATGTATGTATATGCCAGCAAAGAATGCATTTTATAACTGTAAATTATAAAAACAAAACTAAAATAATAAGAATGATTCACACAGCATTTCCAAACAACACACATACACACAATCTATTGAGAGTAGAAAGAGATGATGTGCTCTCAACTATAATGTTGCCATAGATTACAGTAAATATTCTTTGTATATTTATGTACAGTGGCTCACAGCTTATTTCGTGCAGATGCTAAATACAACCTAAAATGTTTATAGCAAGAAATTATTTATTAAAAATTATTTTATTTTTTTTAAATAAAAACAAGTAATTTAAAGAATATTTAAAATATATAAAAAATTCAGGCCGCAGCTTATTTCGTGCGCTGCCAACAGTTAAAAAAAATTTTTTTTTTGTATATTTAATTTAATTTTAATGTAAATTAAGTTTTAATAATTTTCATATTATTTCTTATATTACTTAAACATGGGCGAAGTCGCCTCCATTCCCTTTAAAAGCTAAATTTAAATATTAAATTCTACTTAATTTATAGGCCTCCTCTCCTCTCCTCTCCAAAATGTTCCTCCATATGTTGTTCGAGATTTGCCAGGGTGGTGGTGACGTTTCCAACGTTCCGTGGAGTAGAGTCAACTCCCTTTTCTTTTTAACCAGATAGCCTCCGGTATTGTTGTCAAATCCTTCTTAGGCTGCTTCTTCTGCCGGGCCCCATATTCCAATACATTAAAATAATTATGAATTGGGCGAAAAGTGTAATGTGATCTAATTGTTATTGCATTTATTATGGGGTTGTTTTCCACGAAATAAATGTGTTACCTGAAACACAGCGATCGGGCACAAGTGGTTGCAGCAACAACAACACAAGAGAAGTCTAATGGTATATTTACTGAAGCCTCAACAAACATGTGTGCCTTGCTAGTGCATTGCATTTGAAAAATGTGAATAATGTGAAATCCCTTGTTGTGGCCGCATGTGTGAATATTTATTATTCGTATTAGGGTGGTTCCATTACAGAATATCGTTTAGTATTTGTTAGGGTATCCCTTTTGCCTAATTCATCTTTTTTTAAGTAGTTTCGCTGGATATCTGTTGCAACTCCTAGTTCGTATTTCTTATTGCCAAATTCAAAATTGTCTACAAATTTTCTATCACATTTAAGTCTGGAGATTTTAGAGGCAAATTCATGACGTATGGACAATTCCATAACAGACATGACAGCACACTTCTGGATTTATGCTTCAGATCATTGTTTTAGAGCTACCAAAAACGTTCTCTTATATCCAGAGCACTTTGGCACTTTGCAACAAATTGTCTTTCAATATATTCGAACATATATTTTTTGTCCATTATTCCAATGTTCCCAACTCCAGAGGCAGCTATACAAGCCCAAACCATTACATTTCCGCCACCGTGTTTAACAGTTGGCTTTAAGTGTTTATTTTGGAGCTCTACATTGGCTTTACGCAACACGTAATTTATGCCCTCCAAACTAAAAATATTGAATTTTAACTCGTTAGCAAAAACAATGTTTTCCCAGAATATAATTAATTGGCTTTGTGATGTGCTCATGGGCAAACTTAAGCCGATTTTGCATAGTCTTTTTGGATAGAAATGGCTTTTTTCAAGCTACTCGACTGTGGAACCCATGTTCCCACTCAACACAGCGTACTGTTTCGTTACAGCATACCTTACCCATTTCCTTGTCAATCTGTATCATCAATTTTAAAGCCGATATGCGTAATAAGATTTACGTCGGTATCTAGCTGCGTAAGCTATAACTCGACGATGGATTAAACCACTTGGGTGATATGTAGCGTGCACCCACTTACTAGGAAACCGAAGATATAATTCTATGCAACAGGTCATTCCTTGTTGCAATTTCGGAAGTTTCGGAGCAGGGCCGCCTACCCCTACTCCTTGCTGAAGAGTTGGAGACTATCCTACTTCTGGTCCAGGCCACATGACAAGCATGCTCACTGACTTCGGATCATTTACCCTTTGTTCTCAGTAGAGGTGAGATGATCCTGGCCTCTTAGTCATTTTATGAGTATCGCAAAACCACAATTCCCACGATGCTTTCGAAGGGCCACCCTCAATAATCAGTCGGAGAATAGCTAAAAGGTTTAAAAGCTAAAACGCTGAACTTTGGGACTTACTGATGCCCGTGGAAATAACGTGGAGTTGTTCAGGCTACTGGACTCCCTTTTACACCCGGTAACATATGTAATGAAGGTGATTTTCCGTCAAGACATATAAATGTACCGACGGGGGAAATTTGGAGCCGATATCTTAGGATTTTCTGTAATTTTCCTCTGTAGACTAGTAAAGGGTCCGCCATCTAACGTTTTTTGTTCAACTAGTGCTTTTTTCTTGAATGGCAACACTTAGCTTATGTTTGATATGACAGATAATTAGTTTTATCCTTCCGCTGAACGAATATGATTATGTATACACTCGAACAACGCTTTGCTAAGTGGGCCTGCGATCGACTTACAGAAGATGCCGATTTTTCAAAAAAAAAAAAATCATCTTTTCAGATGAAGCTCAAAACAAACAAAATTGTCGCATTTGGAGCACAGAAAACCCGCACGCATACATTGAAAAACCGACGGTGCGAATTTTGGTCCAGAGGCATAATTGGGCGGCCATTTTTCAGGAGTTGCTGCTACATTCAATGGCGATCGTTAGTTAACGGGCCATGTTGAACGAATTTTTGTTCACAAAAATTGAAGAGCAGGATAATGGCAACATTTGGTTTTAACAGGACGGCGCTACGAGCCACACAGCCGAAGCTGCGTGTTTTTGTTTATGGCATTTAAAAAGAAAAAGTTATTTGGCGGACCCTATAGGTAGTGTACTAGCTTAATAGACTGGAGGTTGTGGGTTCGATTCCCAACAAAGACCTTGGTTTTTTCACCACAAAAATAAAAATTGACTGTCGTTGTGGGGCTGCTCAGTAATGAAGGCATGGTCACTGTGCTGTCTTCTACGACAGTTAAGGCATTGTTGCCTGAAGTGCTACTTCTCTTTATAAAAAATAAGCAAACCGTAAAAATTTTATTTGGCGCATTTCTGCCCTTGTCCGCCACACGATTCTCGCGTGCAGATCGTTGTATAATATATTGCACTGTACTGGCACTCAGTCTTATCATTTCAGCTATTTTTCAGTGACTTTGTCAATTTTTAAAATGCGTTAGCACCAAGTCTCGCTTTTGCTGAACTTGTCCATTTACCCATCTTTCAAAGGGGACGTGATACTCTCTTTAAATGCAGTTAAAGAATAATTATACTCAAAAAAACAACAGAAGTGAATACTAAAAATAATAAAAAGTAACGGTATTCTATGGCGTAGGGTATGTATATAGATAGAAAGACTACTAAAAAGAAACTGCACGAAATAAGCTGTGAGTCACTGTATGTATGCATGTATGTTGGCGTGCATGCATAAAACTTAAAAACTTTAAAATGATTTGACGTGACAGATTATAAAAGAAAAACTTTTAAGGCAACCGCCATTATGCGTTTTTTTATATTTTAAAAATTTACATTTTTACATTAACTTTTCTCTTTTATTTATTTCTTTCTTTATGTGATTTTGTATAACAAAAACCACGAATGATATTTTGTTTTTGTGATTTCAGTACCTGTCACACACTGCTTCTGTAAATGTGTGTGTGTGTGTGTAACCTTTAGGTTGGGTGTAACAATCAAACAGAAAACTTCACTTTTGTTTTGTTGTTGTTGGTTTTTGTGAGAATATGAAGAAAATTTCTTTCTGGAACTCTAACGATAATTTGGTTCAAAAGATAATTTTAACTATTTAAGTGCGTAAAACGACGGCAATGAAACCTGTTGTAAGTGTGAGAGTTTTAAACTAAATATGTTGGAAGGTGTTTGAAGTCATTGCAATCACGTTCGTTCATAAAGTTATTATTGTTTTGCTTCTTAAAGTCGAACAGTAGACTGAATATTGGTACTTTTACTCGATATGTTCTGTCACAGCTTAATATTTAGCTTGTATTGGGCGGACAAATTTGAGGTTGGAAAGTAAATTGTCTGTCAACTGATTTAATACCAAGAATTGAGCTGACATTCTGTGATATTTATTTAATAAAAAGCTGACAAATTTTATACTCTTAAGCAAATTGTGAAAATTTTCTCTTAGAATTCTGAAAATTAAACTTTATCACTTCGCGAAATTTGTGCAGCTTTTTATCGTTATCAAGCAAGCTCCTTTTAAGGGGTCTCAAAAGCATAATTTAATCGCTTAATTCTTGGTTCAAGGCATTGTTGCTCACAATAGACCAAAACGATACGCGTGTTGTGGCTGTAGTGAAGGAAACATAGCCGCTGTAGAGCAAATTGTTGAGAATAAACCTGCATTACTGCGAAGGTCCGCAATAAGAGGAGATCACTAGAGGCGATTTACGTAACATTTTGCACACAGATCTCAATCTTCATGCTTAGAAAGTTTAGCTCGTTCAAAAAACTCGTTTTTAGTGATGAGGAGGCGTTTAGTTTTTTTTTTTCGTTTCGGATCAGCACTCAGGGGGATGACCCCTTCACATGCAATGCATGTCAAAATTAGGAAATCAGTTTGTGGAAAGGAAGAAAGTATTAGAAGCGTTTGTGGACATTCAATTTGAACTTTTCTAGATTGAAAGTGACAAGAAAGACTCCTGGAGGAAGTTTATTCCACATACAGACTGTTCTGCTAACAAACGATTTTTCCCTGCAATGCGTAGTGCGATTCCTTGCCCAATGAAGCACAAATGGAAGTGCTCTCAATGAAAATCAAGTCACACGCAAACATGTAAGAGTTTCAGGAACAAGTTCTCTAATTTCGTTAGAGCACTTACCATTGCAGTAACGATAAAATAGTGAAATACAACCACATTACGTCATTGCTCCAGAGAATCAATAGAGGTGGATAACCTACTGTCGTTTATGTAAACAAACATAATTGTCGCTTGTGGGGCTTAAAAATCCACAAACAGTCTTCAAAAAACCAAAGAAAGTGAGGATGCGATGCGGTTTGTGGTTGGACGGCATCATTAGGCCATACTTTTTTTTTCAAAAATGGTTAAGTAAAGACCGTCACCGTGAATTCTTTAGGCTGCCGTACCAATCATAACTAAATTTTTGCGGCCACAATTAGCTTGTGTTGATATCAGTGGGCCCTTGGTTTCAGCAAGACGACGCTACAAACCAAACAATCGCCCAAGCAATTCAATTATTGTATGAGAAACTTCCCAGTAGCGTAATTTCTCGATTTGGCGTTGTCAATTGACGGTTTCTTGTGGTATAAACTCGGTGGATTATTTTCTCTAGTACTATTTGAAAAACCAAGCTTAATTTCTCGATTTGGCGATGTCAATTGACGGTCTCTTGTGGTATAAACTCGGTGGATTATAATCTCTTGCGCTTTTTGAAAGACCACGCATAATTTCTCGATTTGGCGTTGTCAATTGATGGACTCTTGTGGTATAAACTCGGTGGATTATTTTTTCTAGTACAATTTGAAAAACCACGCTTAATTTCTCGATTTGGCGTTGTCAATTGACGGTCTCTTGTAATATAAACTTGGTGAACTATTTTCTCTTGCGCTATTTGAAAGACCGAGCTAACATTCACGCTGTGAAGAGATAAAATTCGGAGTTGCATTGACGAGATAAGCGAAGTTATGTTGCAAAATGTGCCGGCGTACTAAGAGTAGATATTTGTTCGGCGTCATATTTCAATCTTAATTTAATGTCAATAGTTTTACCACCCCCCAACCTTGTTCGCAATTGTTAGCACATATGCGCCCCAGCCCCCTCGAGGGCATATTTATAAGTCTTAATGGCTCACACAACCATCTAGACTTGTGTCATCGGGGGTAAACGGGAGCCTAGTCCACTTAAAGGCCAGCAAGGAGCCAACTGGATTATACACTATATTTCCACGGGAATCAGTAAAGCGAAAGACTTCCGCTTATTGTCTTTTTAGCCATTAAGACGTTCGGTAACTTATTATTGAGATTGGCCCTTTGAGAGTATCGTGGTGGCTGTGTGTTTCCAGGCCCTAGTTTGAGTTTGCGGCTCGGATTATTCACAATGAACACAATGAATGGTCCAGGGAGTATGAATGCCGTCGCGTTGCCCCCGGGGGCACATAATAGTCTTTTTGGAGCCTACTATTCCATTTAGACTGGTGTCTTGCGGGGTAAAAGGGAGCCCAGTCCCCTTCGAGGCTAGTAGGAGCCATCTGGACAACCCACTATATTTTTACGGGAATCAGTGAACTCGCAGAGTTCCGCTAATTGACCCCCCGGGGGCAAATAAATATGGTCTTTATAGAGCTTCGACTATCTAGACACAGTGCAACTGGGGAAAAAGGGAGCCCAGTCCTCTGAAGTCAGCAGGGGTACAACTGGAAACTCCACTTTATTTCCACGGGAATCAGTAAGCCGCAGAGTTCATTATTTGTCTCTTTAGACATTTAGCTGTTCTCTGGCTTATTATTGAGGTTGGCCCCTATATGGGAGTATCGAGGCCCTCGTGAGAGTTTGTGGGTCGGATCATTCAAAATGAACACAATGAATGGTTCAGATCCAGTGAGTATGAATGCCGTCGTGTTCTTAATTATATTAAGCTTCATGCGTTCTGGACCAGGAGTTGGAAAGTTTCAAACTCGTAAGCAAGGAGCAAAGGCTGCGACGTACTTCGAGCTTTTGAAATTGCAAGTAGGAGTGACCGGAAAATGCACGGATTCGAAGGCCTTCTAGGGCGAAAATGGCGCTACATACCATTCACAGTGGTAATGGCCAACCATCTAATTATGGCTCATTGCCGGTGCAGATGTAAACCTTATAACATCATGCCGTCGTGTTCTTAATTATATTAAGCTTCATGCGTTCTGGACCAGGAGTTGGATAGTCTCTAGTTCTTCAGAAAGGAGCAGTGGTTTGCAATCCTGCTTTGGAACCGCTGAAATTGCAGCTAGGAATGACCTGCTGCTAGAATTAGTTCTCGGCTTCCTAGGGCGTGAATGACGTTGCTTTTCATTCACAGTGGTTTGACCAAGACTTACGGTCAGGCGCAGATGTAAATCTTATCATATAATATGTCCCCCAGGGGCACGCAGTCTTGATGGATCTCTTCCCCATTTTGACATCTGCTGAAAGAGCCATACGACTCTTGAAGATCGTCCAGTGATTTAGAAACAATCGCTAATACTATGGGAACCAGTTGCCCGCAAAGCTACGGCTCTGTTCTGGTTGTTGGTGAGGTCCCTCGGGGTGGCTGTAGTTTGAATCGGGCTTTAAAGAAGGTTCCAAAGAGGTGTTAACGAAAAGATTAACATCCAAGTAAATGTCTAAGTAGCGCTGGTAACAGGACCAGGAGTTGGATAGTCTCCAACTCTTAAGCAAAGTATGGAGGCACGGCTCTGGTACCTTGCACTCGAAAATTATAACTAAGTGGATATGCACCAAGTGTGTAGGCGCCTTAGAGCGTGGGTGGACACTTTTTCCTACACCCAGTGGTTATGTAAATCTTAGGAGCCCCTGTAGGCTAGTAGGTAGTGTACTAGCTTGTCAGTATGGGGGTTGTGGGTTCGATTCCCAACGAAGACCTTGGTTATTTTTCACTACAAAAATAAAAATTAACTGTCGGTGGGGCTGCTCAGCGATGTAGGCATAGTCACTGGTCGCTGTGCTGTCTGATACGAGAGTTATTTTCCATAACTATCCTTCTACTTTCACCAACTGTTTCATCTATTTTCTATCCCTTTCCTAAAGAATGTAGCACGGTACTTGACTAAATAGGTATTGTTGCCTGAAATGCTACTTTTCTTTAAAAAAAAATCTTAGCACGTTCTGTTAGCACATATGCGTCCTTTTACTAGATTTGGGTTAAATTCCAGTCCACAAATAATTTTCTAATTTTTTTCCAAATTTCATATTTTTTTAATTTTTATTAAAAGTTTCGGGAATTGTAGAAAATTGTGTCGAGCCGTTGTCAAGGAATGTGTTAAATATAAAAACAGTCAAATCCAGTGGCTGTGGTCTTTAAAGCGCCTTTAAAAATACTAAACGTGTCATACAAATTTAGTCTATTGTTGTTAATATTGACAACAGCACTGGCATTAGTGTGCCGCCGACGTGTCGTTACGCCGTCATAACAGGGATGAATAATGCAACTTGTAAGTGTTGCCGTGCCAGAGATGTGTAGAAGTTTAACACATAAAATTTAATAATTAGAATAATGCGATATTTTATTTTTATTTATTTTATTTTTTAATTTAATTCATATAAATTAAATTGCGGAAATTTTAATTTTCTTTTATTGAAAAGCAAACATTTATACGCCCGAGTGAATTCTTATTATTTATGATGAGAGGCTTTTAATCACAAATAGGAGAACCGTTATTTGTTAATCTCTTTGTCCATCCAAATAGTTATCATGCAGAGCTAATTGTGTTTGTTGGTTATTTATTTATAGCAAAAGGTAATTAATTAATTTTCTTTTTTCTCTTTAAGAATTCAAGTTAAACGGAAGGTCAAACCTGACAATGCCTGACTGTGCCAACTTGATTGAAAACAAAATGCAGCAGTCACACACACACACACACACATACAGACTTGCAGTTACAATTATTATCTTTTTAAGTATACACATACATATATCTTTGTATGCATAATAGAGTGTATATATGTGTGTGTGTGTGTGTGTGTGTATTTTTATTTAATTTGCATTTAATATACGAGAAATATTTGAACAGCGGCGTCTGATGTTTTAAGACAACATCACTTAGTTGTTAACTCCTTACACCCTCTCAAAACATATGGACTCATAGAAGAAGTGGTCATAAATATTCTTTGCTTGTCTTCTCCTTTTTATACGAATGACTTGCATGATTTGCAGAGACTTTGACTTTTTGTCTAAGCAATTTTTTGCTGCATGGTTGCATTGAAGATTGAGAAAATGAAAACTATTTTTGTTTTTGTTTTTGTTTTTTTGGAAGCAAAAATCCAGAAACAATTTTATTTCACAATTTTAACATTAACAAGGATTAAAAAGAATTTATTTGTACCATAAAAACAAAATTGTAATTTAATTTTTTAAAAGTTAAGAAAATCTTTTTGTTGTTGTTGTTACTTTTATTATTTGATTTCTTAAAAACTAAAAAAATTTAGCCTTAAGTCGTTACTTAAATGTTGGAACGAACTAGTTAATCCAAAGAAAGTCAATAAAAAAACGTAACGTAATGACGTTATGCAAATAACGTATTCAATATTTCGCCACAAAGTGAAAAGCTTTTGATCGAAAAACAGCAAATGGCTAGATTTTATCGAGCAGTCTCATTTCAGGCAATAAATATTAAAAATTTAAAGGCTCCCTTCCCCCTGGGGCACATTTAACGATCTTTATGGATTACGTAACCATGTAGACGTGTGCTGCTAGTGATATAAAGGAGCCCAGTACCCTGAAGGCAAGCAGGGAGTCAACTCGAAGCGCCACGTTATTTTCACGGGAATCAGTAAGCCCCAGAGTTCCGCTAATTGTCTCTTTAGACTTTTAGCTGTTTCTCTGGCTGATTATTGAAGTTGGCCCTTCGGGAGTATCGTGACGGCTGTGGTTTTGCGGCCCCCGCATGAATTGATTTAGTGGGCCAGGATCATCTCACCTTTACTGAGAACAACGGGTAAATGATCCGGATTCAGTGAGCATGCTAGTTATATGTTCTGGAATAGGAGTTAGATAGTCTGCAGCTCTTCAGCAAGAAGTAGTAGTTTGCAACCCTGCTTTGGAACCGTTGAAATTGCAACTAGGAAAGACCCGTTGCTAGAAGTAGTCCTCGACTTCCTGGGGCGTGAATGACGTTGCTTTTCATTCCCAGTGGTTTGACCACCATCTGATTAAGGTTTACGGCCAGGTGCAAATGTACAAATTGCATAACTTCCCAACCCCCCCCGGGCACACAGTTTTGAGGGACCTCTTCCCCTTTTTGACATATGCCTTCAGAGTTAAAGGCAGCACTATTCGCCTGGGCTAGCAGGAGCCCGATAGTGGAAGAGACACAGGACTCTCGAAGTTCGTCCAGTGACTTAGAAACACACACTGATACCATGGGAACCAGTTGCCCGCAGAGCTACGGCCCTGTTCTGATTGTTGGTGAGGCCCCTCGGGGAGCAACGTGGCGACTGTAGTTTAAATCGGGTTTCCGAAGACGTGTTAACGAAAAGAAAAGGTTAACATCCAAATAAATGTGTTAGTTGCGCTTGCAGCAGGACCAGGAATTGAATAGTCTCGAATTCCGTGCACTCGAAAATTGCAACTAAGACGTATATGCACCTAGTGTTTAGGCGTCTTAAGGCGCATTTCAACTAGCTAGCAGGAGCCAACTGGACAATCCACTGTATTTCCACGGGAAATCAGTAAAGTCCCAGAGTTCAGCTATTTGTTGTTTTAGCCTTTTAGCTGTTCTCTGAGTGATTATTGAGGTTGGCCCTTCGGGAGTATTGTGGTGGTTGTGTGTTTCAAGGCCCTCGTTTAAGTTTGTGGCTCGGATCATTCACAATAAACACAATGAATGGTCCAGGTCCAGTGAGCATGAATGCCGTCGTGTTCTTAAATTTTATTAAGCTTCATGCATTCTGGACCAGGAGTTGGATAGTCTTCAACTCTTCAGTAAGGAGTGGGGCTGTTAACCTGCTCCGAGCTCTTCGAAGTTGCAACTAGGAGTTACTGGAGGAAATACGTATCTGAAGGCTTCCTACGGCGAGTATGACGCTACATTTCAACCACAGTGGTATGATCTACCATCTGATTATGGCTTACACAGCTAGATACAGATGTAAATCTTATCACGTAAGTTTTCCTTCACCTTTATACGTTTGTAGGACTTTCGCCAGTGCTACTCTGGGTATTATCGGTCTGTAAAATTTCATAGCTCAACCGCGTTTTACTAGTTGATTTATTTCCAACTGCGCCTATATATCTTTTAGCCCCCACCGGGGGCACATTATATGTCTTTATAGAACTTCGACTATCTAGACCTGTGCAACTGGGGGTATAAGGGAGCCCAGTCCCTTGAAGTCAGCAGGGGTACAATTGGAAACTCCACGTTATTTCCCCGGGAATCAGTGAGCTCGCAAAGTTCCGCTATTTGTCTCTTTAGACATTTAGCTGTTCTCTAGCTAGTTATTGAGGTTGGCCCTTTTTGGGAGTATCGTGGTGATTGTGGTTACGCGGCCCCATAACAAGTCAGTTTTGAATGGGTGCCAGGATCATTACACCTTTAATCACACCTACCTGGTGAAATAATCCTAGATCCAGTAAGCATGCTAGATATGTGTTCTGGACAGGAGTTGGATGGTCTCCAGCTCTTCAGCAAGGAGTGGTGGTTTGTAGCCCTGCTCTGGAACCGCTGAAATTGCAACTGGGAAAGACTTGTTGCTAGAATTAGTCCTTGGCTTCTTAGGACCTGAATGACGTTGCTTTTCATTGACAGCGGTTTGACCACCATTTGATTAAGGCTCACTGCCAGGTGCAGATGTAAATCTTATCACGAGATATCCTTTAGCCCATAACTGTGTTACCTCATTAACTGAGGGACATTTGTTAAGTTTTAGGGAACATAGTAATAATTTAGAGCACACGTTCACCTCCCTTAGGAGTTTTATAACTCAGTGGTTGTCTAGTGCATTGAGAACCTTCCATCCATTTACCCAACTTGCCAGCAGGTGATTCAATGCCTGCAATAGTTCTAGCAATTCTATCTGGTAAACCGAGACCTCCATGCCTAAACGCAGACAATAGAATACGTTGAGCTTAGCTGAGTATACATCTGCTGCTGTTCTATGGTCTATAAGCGAATTATCGGTAAAAATGGCGGTCTGGTAAACTTAAACGTATTCGCCCTTTTGCAAACAAAAGGCCAGGTTTAGCTTAAATAAATATACACCTGCGCTGCTCCATCATTTATGAGAGAACCATCGGTACAAATGCCTGTCTGGTAAACTTAGATTTATTCGCCGTAACGCAGAAAACAGGACTTGCTAACCTCAGCAGACTGCCCACCTATTTCTGTTCTAACGTCCATAAGAGAAGCATCAGTGAAAATGATTGTCTGGTAAACTTAGATGTATTCGCCCTAATGCAGACAACAGGACAGGTTTAGCGCAGCTGAGTGCTCATCCGCAGACAACAGGACAAGTTTAGCTCAGATGAGTATACATCTGCTGCTGCTCTACCGTCCATAAGCGAATTATCGGTCTGTCTGGTCAACTTAGAAGTATTCGCCTAAACGCAGAAATTAGGACGGGCTCAGCTCAAAAGAGTATACATCTGCTGCTGCTCTATCGTTTATAAGCGAAACTGCCTGTTTGGTAAACTTAAACTTATTCGCCGTACCGCAGACAACACGACAGGTTTAGCTCAGCTGAATATTCATGTGTTCCTGGTCTAACGTACATAAGAGAAGCATTAGTGAAAATGCGTGTCTGCTAAAACTCATACGTATTCGCCCAAAGGTAGACAATAGGACAGGTTTAGTTTAGATGAGTGTACATCTGCTGCTGCTCTACCGTCCATAAGCGAATCATCGGTAAAAATGCCTATCTGGTGAACTTAAACGTATTCGCCCTAACGCAGACAACACGACAGGCTTACTTCAGCTCAATGGTCATCTGTTACTGCTTTTCCGCCCATAAGAGAACCATGAGTGAAAATGTCTGTCTGCTAAACGCAGGAGAGGTTTAGCTTAGATGAGGATACAACTGCTGCTGCTCTACCCTCCTTAAAAGAATCAGCAGGGAAAATGCCGTTTTTTTGTATTTATCTCTCCTTGTCCTCTTGTTGTTATACTAAACAAATTATACTTTTATTTAGGGACTAGCTTAGGGACTAGTTGCTGATTACTGTGATTCGGTCGACCCTTTGTTATCTTCCATAACTCATTGATTTAATGAAAGAGTTTCCAGCGGGCTTTAAATCTGTAAACTAAATGCTCAAACATAAATATAAAAGAAACAAGGTCTTTTAAAATAATCTTTCACATTCCCCCTTGTTATCACTTAATCTTTTAAGTGATGATGATGGTGGTGGTGGTGCTCAAAAATCTCTGATTTTATCCAATATAAATTCACATTATTGACTTAAGTCATTCTCACTGGGTTGCTAATTAAGACAAGAATTTAAACTTGATAATGCGATGTGGCAAAATGAAATAAAAAATCTTTTTTGAAAAGAAAAAATAAAGTTTAAATAGAAACAGACAGGCGGCAGGCAGCACGAGCGATTGGCAATAGTTTTGGCGAGACTTAAAATTCAAAATTTGTGGGCAATAACAAATTAGTTAAATTTTATAACCGACTGCTTATTGTTTTTATAATTTATAGTCGTATGATTTTTGGTTTTTGTTGTTGTTTTCTTGTCAAAATATTAGCAAATAATTATTTATATTTTAATAATTAGTAAACATTAAGTGTTTACAAAGCAAAAACAAAAAGAAAAACAAAAAGAGAAAAAAAAATATTTTGCCGCATTTGCTGCTTAATAATCGCTAACTTTTTTGGTGATTCGCACCAGAGTGTGAAGTCAAAATGTAAATTTTTACTTAAAACTATTTAAAGGAAGCATTTATTTATTTTTTTTAATTTTAAACAGATGCCAAGTGTTTAACAAAAAATAATAATAATAAAAAATTAATTAAATTTTGCCACTCCTTTGTCAAATGTTTTCAATGTGTGTGTGTGTTTTTGTTTTTTAACTATTTGTTTAAAACTTTATATTTCTTTTACATTTATTTTTACCGTTTCTATATCGCATAAATATAATTTATTAGTTAACAAATAATTAAACTTTTATTTATTTCAAATATCACACATTCTGTTTAAATTCCAAAGATCAAAATTTGTGGCGCCGTCTAAATTAATTTTGCAAACTTTGAGCTCTTTTTCTTCTCTTATGTTTTGCATCGTTTTGTTATTCGCCTTAAAAAAATGCTCAGAGCTTGTTTTTTTTTGTTTACAAAATATTGCAAGCAAAGAGAGTTCAATGTGCTCTTAGTTTTCAATAAATTTTTCCGTTCTCCCTTCTATCTATTGTCCTAATAAATCATGAATTCGTCGACTCTGGAAATTTAAAGAAAAAATAAATAAATTGTTTTTTATCGCACTTTTTATCTCGTCCATCAGCTATATTGTGTATTTTTTGTAGCTACAGCTAAATCTCGTTCGCTAATATACTAAAAATATATTAAAAAGTGGAAACACACTCAGACACTATTTCAGAACAACGACAGAAACAACAACTGACAAATTTAATTCCAGCGGGGTATACAGACTTACCTGTACCTGCAAACGAACTTATACACGACAAACTGGACGAACACTAAAAACAAGGTTTACAGAACACATACGCTCATACAAACGGAAAAGAGAAGATTCAAACTTTGGATTACACCTTGACACTCACGGACACACACCAAGGGAAATAGATGAATGTATGACATTTTACTACATCCTAGCAAAAAAGGACGAAGACTAGACATTCTTGAAAATATGGAAATCTACAAGACAAAAACATTCAACAATGACTTTAAAAATGAACAGGTAAACACGACCTCAGACACAATTTTCACACCATTAAAACTACTCATACAAACGGGCAAACGAAAGACACCCTCAGACGGACACACATACCTAGATGATAATAAAAGATGGAGGTATCGATAAATTCACTTTGCATACAAATGCCAGGTGGCTGGTATTCTGCTTACCTGAATATATACATACGAACCTAATAACAGAACTGGCTGAACGCCAACACTGACTCACCAGTACAAACTGAACCGCGGCTTGAGAACGATGCATTCGCATCGAAGGCGCTCGCCATCGAACACAAACCAGCCAGTTAGGACGGAAAATTTCAATATTATTTCATCAAAGTTTTTAATGACTTTTTGGCAAAATGGCCTTCCTATTTCTTTAAACACATCACGGATTTCAAGTTTTAAGGCTGAAATCGTTACGATGGGCTCCATCCTTAAAGTAGCTCAACAAAATATTATCCAGTCTTGTTAAATCACACCATCTAGCTGGCCACTTAACTTTTTTATTTGTTTTTAAAGAGAGAAGTAGCACTTCAGGCAACAAAGCCTATTCAATCACAACCGCGCTACATTCTTTAGGAAAGGGATAGAGAAGAGATAAGACAGGTGGTGAAAGTAGAAGCAAAGTTACGTGGCCTTCAAGCTCTTATTTTCATAGTGACAACAATCACCCCTACATAGTTAGACTAAGTACACTTACCTACTAGTCTACCGGGGCAGCTTTCATTTCTAGAAGGCCCATGTTATCGGAACTTAACTGTCATATAAGACGACCAATGACTATGCCTTTATCACTGAGCAGCCCTCACCGACAGTCAATATTAATTTGTTTGTAGTGACAACAGCTAAGGTCTTTGTTGGGAATCGAACCCTTAATCCACAGACTGGTAAGCTAGTACACTACCTACCAGTCTACACAGTTATGTACCACAAAATTATATGATCGGGAAATTTAGTTTGCAATAAATTTATCGTTTCATTGGCTGTGTGATATGGGACACTGTTTCGTCAAAATCACATGTCACTAATATCCACGTCGTCGATAATAGGGCAACATTGAGTTGTTAGCATGTCGCGATAGCGTAATTCATTAACCGTTACCGCCGTTACTTCAACAAAAAAAAACAAAAACGGTCCAATCACGCCTCCAAACCACATAGCGCACCATACAGTGACACATTGAGCATGCAAAGACTTCTCAATAATCGCTCCAGGATTGTTAAAAGCCTAAATGCGGCAATTTTGCTTGTTGACATGCTCTGACAAGTGACAGTAGGGTATCCAACTCTATTGATTCTCTAGAGCATCGATACGATGTGGGATGTATTTCACTGTTTTATCATTTCTACAAATGGTTAGTGCTCTAATTAAATTAGGGAACTTTTCCCGTTACTCGCCCGTTTTCGCTTTTAACTCGATTTTCATTGAGAGCTGATCCAGTGAATCGCACTACGCATTACAGGGAAAATTCGTTTTTTTAGCAGACCAGTCCCATATATAAAATAAACTCCCTGCAGAGGCCTTTGCTGTCAATTTTAATGTAGGAAAGTTCAAATTGAATGTCTATAAACATAAACACTATTCTCTTTTTTCTCCTCCCCATAACCTAATTTCCCAGTTCTGGCACATTGTGTTGCATCAGTAGGGGCCATCCTCTGAGTGCTGGCCCGAGAAAAATAAAAATGATTTGTTCAGAAAAACCAGCCGGTTGTTCCTGAATGTATGGAGCGAGTCAAAGGCGATATCAAGGTTGGTCGGCTTCAGTTCCTGCACCAGTTGAACCTTGTAAGGGTTCAAAGTTAAATTCTTACGCAAAATTCGCCATGTTTTTACGTTTCATAAATTTACGGTTTTATAGCTTTATAGTTTCGTAAGAGACTTCCATAATTATGGGTTGTGAACAACCAGGTCACAAGAGGGACAGGACCACCCCTGTAGGCTAGTAGGTAGTGTACTAGCTTTTAAGACTGGGGGTGGTGGGTTCAATTCCCAACAAAGACCTTGGTTTTTTTTTGCACTACAAAAATAAAAAATTTACTGTCGGTGGAAATGCTCAGTGATGAAGGCATATGTTCACTCATCGCTGTGCTATCTTATACGACAGTTAATTTCCGTAACTATCCTTCTACTTTCACCACCTGTCTCATCTCTTCTCTATTCCTTTCCAAAAGAATGTTGCACGGTATTTGACTTAATAGACATTGTTGCCTGAAGTGCTACTTCTCGTTAAAAAAATAAAAAAATTCGCCATGTGTGGCATTTTTTGGATAACGCCAATTGTTGAGAACCTCGAGGAATTGACAAATTTGGATTTGCTTCAATACTGCGGCTCACGGCTGCGATGTTTTTAGTTGAAAGACCCAATCAAACACGTGTTGGTGTTCGCACATTTGGTATCGAACCTGTCGACTCAAATTAAACCATGAAATTCTTTATAGCTGTCTCAGAAGGACGATTATATTGTGCGAAAATATCACGAATTGTACGAAATGTTACTTTAACGGAACCACCATTTTCTTGAGTGGATTTTGAATTATTTTTAGGCGATTTTCGTGCGAAATTGAATTCATTGTAACAATTGTCAAGGCATTTACTGCGAATATGTCACAAAATTAAATGTCAGAAAACTATCATGTTGTTGGTGTTAACACAATTGAAAAACAAACTTCTTGTTGAAAAACCCGATACATATATAACAGCTACTTGGCTTTAGCTGAAACCAAAATTTAATAATTTTAGGAATAACATTAAACGCGAAAATTACGGCGAATTCATTTTTTATATTGTTAAATCTAGGAATATGCGTTAGAGAATTGTTTTCTTTCTTTTTCCAAAAAACGCTGAACAGAAATTGGGTTCTAAGCTTTGGATATTAAGCTTTCGAAAATTACAGAATACGGCTGCAGATTAAGTTTTTTCCAATGCTGCCGGATCATTTGAAGACGTTCGTTATAGTTTTCGTGATTTAAAGTTTTAAATTTTACTTTGAAATTGTCACAGCAATTAAGTGGTTTTGAAATGCTTATTATGCCAATTTTAAGCTTAGAGAGGGGGTGTATTTGCAACTTACGTAACGGAGATTTTAAAGACGTAAGCAAATCATTTTAAACGTAAGCAGTTGTTGGTTATTTTGAAAGATTTTCATATAAAATTGCTATCGGACTTTTAGACGCCGTATTCGTAGCGATAAAAAGAATTTTTATTTTCTATTTTTTAAAGAAGTTGAAGATAAAAATGCTACAACGAAAAGAATTCTCTACATTTCTTTAACCTTTTAAGATGGTTATCAATGATTAACGGTAAATTTCTTAATTTAATTAAACAAATTTACAAATTCAATTGAAATTTTTGAAACAGCTTAAATCGACATTAAAATAAAATGGAACGTTATTGTCATTAAGCTAAAATAAAATAAGAGCATATGAATGAGTGAATATTCTTTTATTTAAATGCGTGTGTGTGTGTGTGTGTGTGTTTAAACACCTCCATCGTGAAAAGGTGTAGGCTAAAACCAAGAAAAGGGAAAAAATAACATTTTATCTTAGATTTCAATTAACGTTGAGGTCAGCATTCAGACACCTTAAAAACAAATACATTTATGTATACACACACACACACAGACACACACGCACATAAATATATATATATAACAACCCAGCAAACAAATTGCAATCTGATTTAAAGTTGCCAAACTTTCAACCCTCTTTCGCTGATGAAAGCACCATTTGTCGTATTTCGTATTCATTTGGTAGGAAATCGAACCAGTTGCAGGTGAGTTTTATAAGGTGGAACATGAATGATACGCTCAATTACGATCTTGCAACAATCTCGAAATGGGGTCGTGTGAATAAAGTCGACTTAAATATTGCGTGTTAAGCCTGATACTCTGTTCATAATTACGTGCGAAATGCTGTCAAAGCCCATATAAAAATAATTGGTACGAAATAAATAAGAAATAATGTTGCTAAACTAGTACTCTGTTTATTTTTGAAAATGTTTCTGGCAGCATGTTTTTCTAAATGAAAAACGTTTCAGGCAACATTTTTTTTCAACTATGAAACAATATGGGCAGCACTTTTTTCGCGCGGAATTTTGAGCAACAGCTGATCAGTTAAGTATTTGTATTTTTAATTTTAAATTTGTTGTGCCAAAAAGTAAAAGTATGGAGAAAAGCGTAAATTTATTAAAAAATGAAAAAGAAAAAATAAAATTTAGTGACGCAGAAAAGCGTATTCTTATTTCTGTAGTAAAAAAAAAGAAAAATTAATTGGGATAAGTCCCAAATGATATATTCTAACCGCAGTGCCACGAAATCATCGTGGATAGATATTGCTAAAGAGATTGGAACACCTTGTAAGGTTTGTATGATCTTTTTTGATTATTATTAGATGAAGCATGTAAGCAAAACTGGAGGATTATTTTGAGTAGCAAACGGTATCACAACCAAAAACGAAAAGCATCAAAAAATCTGGTAGTGGATGCAACTTGCAGTTCTCTTCAGACAAATTTCAGGTTCCGTGGCAGTTTTCTTAGGATTTCACTGAGATGTCGAAATTGAGAACGTAAGTGTTATTATTTTAACTTATTGTTGGTTATTGTAACTTTCGTAAGTGATGAAAATTTTGATTGTAGAAACAGTTGCTCACAGCTTTTAAGCACGCCAGATCGGCAGCCCACGCAAGATATTTTATCTGATTCTGAGATGCTGTCTATTACGCCACCGGAGAAAAAAACAACTTTTTTATATGAAAGTCTTTATTATTCTAATTTAAAACGTAACTTTAATTACAGTTTTATAGATTATTTTGTTTTAGTAAAACACAGCAGTTTCATCGAAAAACGTATATCGAAATGAAATGTGAGCTGGTGTCTCAAAGGTGGCAGATGTGATGACAACGTTGGTGGATATGGCAAAACAACATAAATAATGTCAATGCGGCTTTTCTCAATTATATTAATTCCTTGTAGTTAAAATTGCCTAATGAGATTGGCGAAAACGGATGTCGGAATTAATATAAGTCATAATTTTATTGCGAACAACACGGTCTGCCGTAATGCGCAACATTAATATTAGATAAAAAGAGAGAATCAGCTGGCAATATATTGTCAAAATTTTCAAGCGAAATAAGAAATGTTGCTCAACACTTTTCGCAAATTAGAACAGAGTACTAAGCTTTACGCAAAGATCTGTGTTCGGAAATAATTCTGCATCTGTTACTATCAGTGATATAAGTAGGTATTTGACGAAATCGGAAGCTCTTGATGTTCTTGGCATCAAAATTCAGTGTGATGTTCGACGGACTAAGTATATTTTTCAGGCTTCTAAAGAAGCTTTCAAGTGCCTCGGTTTTCTAAAACGGTGTAAGAAATACTTCACTCCATCCAATCAAATAAAAATATACGGCCCCAAAGTCTATGATGGAGTTGCTCCACCGCGTACAGGAGAGGGCTAAGAGGCTTATTGGGAACAGAAGGTTATCCAACTATATTCCAACTCTATATTCTCTAGATCATCAACGCAATGTGTGATGTATTTCACTGTTTTATCGTTACTACACTGGTAAGTGCTCTGTCGAAATTAAGGAACTTGTTCCCGAAACTCCTACATTTTTGCGTTTAACTCGATTTTCGTTGAGAGCACATCCATTTGTGATCGATTGCCCAGTGAATCGCACTACGCATTGCAGAGAAAATTCTTTTTTTAATAGAACAGTTCGTAAATAAAAAACTCTCTTCAGAGGTCTTTCCTGTCACTTTCAATGTAGGAAATTTCAAATCGAATGTCCACAAATACTACTTCCTCTTTCCTCCTCCCCATAACCTAATTTTCCAGTTCTAGTACAATGCATTGCATGTATGGAAGCCATATCCAACCGGCTGGCCCACAGATGGCTGCAAGAGTCTAGAAATAAAAGACATTCAAACTTACAACACAATGGGCCCTCTAAGAATACCCTACAAAAGTATATTAAGGATATTATAAGTTCAGCAATTAAGGGAATTTTGACTAAAAGGCTCTTAACTAATTCTTTTAAAAATTGTACTTTCTTATGGAAAGTACTTTTATACAGATACTTGTTTATAAAAGATAGTTCGGCATAAAAAAGTTACTTTTATGCGAAAGGTAGTTTTATTAACAATATATTTTATACGAAAGGTACTTTTGTATAAAAGCATCTTATATTTAATAGGTACTATGGGGTCAAAAGGAAAGATACTTTTGTATAAAAGAAATAGGTACTGTGGGGTCAAAAGGAAAGATACTTTTGTATAAAAGAAACTTTTATATAAAAAAATTCTTTTGTTTAAAAGAAAGGTACTTTTTTTTTTAATTTTAAGTTTGGTAAAAAAGAAACTTTTACATAAAAGGTTCTTCTGCGTAAAAGGATTTATAACATAAAAGGTAGAAAAGTACTTATCTTTGAAAGGTATTTTTTTGTAGATGTATAGAACTTTAGGATGGCAACATTCTTTTAGCAGGTGGCCATTTTTTTGTTTATTTAAAGAGAAGTACCACTTTAGGCAACAATGCATATTAAGTCAAATACCGTGCTGCATTCTTTAAGAAAGGGATAGAGAAGAGATGAGATAGGCGGAGAAAGTAGAAGGATCGTTACGGAAATTAACTGACGTATAAGACAGCACATTGAGCAGTGACCATGCTTTCATCAATTAGCAGCCCCACCGACAGTCAATTTTTATTTGTAGTGAAAAAAATCAAGGTCTTTGTTGGGAATCGAACCCACAACCACCAGTCTTATAAGCTAGTACAGGGGCACCTATATGAGCTATTAACTAACTGTTTTATGTTTAGTTTGGCTTAACATTTCAATATAAATAGACTGCCGCTTAAGCAACGCCTTCAAATTTTGGAAATTGGGCTTAAAACAAGATTGCCGACAATTTTGTTTAGCGATGGAGCTCCCTTTTATTAATATATCGGTAAACAAAACTGCCGTATTTGAAGTGATGATAGTTCTCAAGTGTATGTTAAGACACCACCGCTACCATCCAGAAAAACTTTTTGATGTGTACGGGTTGGTGACCAGTCAAGGAAACTTCAAGTAACATCAAGCCTAGATGAAAATCGAAGAAGATGATATTTCCAGTCTGTGTCTAAAAGAAACTGAGATTATGCCGCTCATTATAAGTGAATCTCCAATAGCACGGGCCAGTGCAATGTTTTTTTAGCACGAGCAGAAACTTGTTCAATTGAACACAACCATTTAAAGTTTTAAAATAAGTTACGACTATACTCAGTGGGTCTGACACTATCCTGTTGTCTGCGTTTTCGTTTACGTAATAGAATTGCCTGGGCTGCTACATCCCTTGGATCACCGGCTGGAAAGTAGAATAAGCTAAGGAAACTTCAAATATCATATAGTCAAAATGAAAATCGAAGAAAAGTATTTTTGCAAACGACCTGAGACCACGGGCAGAAGCATGTGCTAAGCTTCTGCCCGTGGTCTCAGGTCATGGAGGAGCTTAGCCTTGAAAAAATGTTAGCAATTACCTTATTTCAAAAAGGTTGGTTTTTGCAGGTGACTCAATGAAAGCAAGGTTTGGCTACAATCATTGAGAACGGAAGAAGTTCGAAAAGGGACCCATTAAAGAAGCGGTCTTAACATAAACAGATTATACTTTTATATGAATGAAATGACTGCCAAGTGGGATCTAAGCCTGAGGCAAATGCTGGCAATTATTAAATAAAGATGATGATGATGGGAGAAAGAAGGCCGCCAGTTACCAACCAGTCGATAGTCGGTAATCATTACAGTCAAGAGAGAAGGCTGGTGATAGCAAGTTACTCAATGAATTTAAGGTTTGCTGTAAATTATAAATCGCTTTATCTCAAATCAAATGACATCGGGAAGAAGGCGGACAGCTAACAGTTGACAGCTGGAAATTACTTTAGGCAAGAGAAACAGGTTGGTGATGCCATGTGAATTAATGAAAGCAGGGTTGGCAAGGTTTTGATCTTTTTTGACTCGATGAAAGCCAGGTTTGTCGTAAATAAAAATTGGTTTGTCTACAACCTTTGAGAGTAGAAGGAGTTAGAAAAGGGGTCTATTAAAGAAGCGTTCTGTATTTTAATGAAAATAGAAAATTTTACATGAACTGAGGTGCCATGAGGAATCTAAGCCTTGGCTAGCAATTACTGATGCGTGATGAGAAAGAAGGCCAACAGTTATTAATCACTCGATAGTTGGTAATCACAAAAGTCAATAGAGAATGATAGCACCTGATTCCATGAAAGCAAGGCTTGCTGTAAATTAGAAATCGGTTTACCTAAAATCAAAAAGATCGGGAAGAAGGCCGACAGTTATTTAATCGAGAGTTGAAAATTGGTGATACCATGTGACTCAATGAAAGCAAGCCTTGGGCAAATGGTAGCAATTACTAAATCCTCCATGATGAGAAAGAAGGTTAACAGTTATCAAGCACTCAACATGACGTGATAAGATTTACATCTGCATCTGTCCGTAAACCCTAATCAGATGGTGGATCATTACCACTGCCGATGATATGTAGCGTCAGCCTCGCCCTAGAAGGCCTTCGGATACGTATGTCCTCCGGTCATTCCTAAATGCAACTTCAAAAGCCCGAAGCAGGCTGCAGCCTTCACTTCTTGCTGAAGAGTTGGAGACTATCCAACTACTGGTCCAGAACGCATGAAGCTTCATATAATTAAGAACACGACGGCATTCACACTCACTGGATCAGGACCATTCATTGTGAATGATCCGACCGACAAAATCAAACGAGGGCCTCGAAACACACAGTCACCACGATACTCCCGAAGGGCCTACCTCAATAATCAGTCAGAGAACAGCTAAATGTCAAAAGAGACAAATAGCGAAACTCTAGGGCTTTACAGATCTCCGTGGAAATATAGTGGATTGTCCAGTTGGCTCTTGCTAGCCTGTTAGGGGACTGGACCCCCTTTTACCCCGTAGGACACAAGTCTAGATGGTTGTGTGATCTATAAAGACTTATAATGCGCCCCCAGAGGGGATCAACCACTCGACAACTGTGTGATTAGATTTACATCCGCGCCTGGCCATTAAGCCTTAATCAGATGGTGGACCAAACCACTGCATAAATTTGGAACGTCATGCTCGTCCTAGGAAGCCGAAGCTATAATTCTATGCAACAGAACTTTCTAGTTGCAACTTTGATGATTCCAGAGCAGGGCTGCAAATCATCACTCCTTGCTTAAGAGTTGGAGACTTTCCAACTCCTGTCCAGAACACATGTCTAGCATGCTCACTGGATCTGGAAACATTTCACCAGGTAGATGGTATTAAAAGTGAAATGAACCCGGCCGCCATAGAACCATAGACTGATATGGGGCCGCGAAACCACAACCACCACGATACTCCCATAAAGGGCCAGCCTCAATAATCAGCCAGAAAACAGTTAAGTGTCTAAAGAGACAAATAACGGAACTCTGCGGGTCACTGGTTCCCGTGGAAATAAAGTGGAGTTTCCAGTTGTACCCCTGCTGACTTCAGGGGACTGGGCTCTCTTTCCCCCCCAGTTGCACAGGTCTACATAGTAGCTCTCCATTAAGACCACATATGTGCCCCCAGAGGGGATCAACCAATCGACAGTTAGTAATCATCGGACTCCATGAAAGCAAGGTTTGCGGTGAATTAGAAATCGGTTTACCTAAAATCAAAGAGATCGGAAAGAAGGCCGACAGTAAACAATGGAGAGTTGGAAATTACTAAAGTCAAGAGAAAAGATTGGTGATACCATGTGACTCAGTGAAAGCAAGCCTTCTTGGGCAAAGGTTAGTAATTACAAAATACTGCGTGATGAGAAAGAAAGCCAATAGTTATCAACCACTCGACAGTTGATAATCACAAAAGTCAAGAGAAAAGACTGGTGATAGAACCAGACTCAATGAAAGCAGAAGAAAGAAGGCCGACAGTTAACAATGGAGAGCTGAAAATTATTAAAGTCAAGAGAAAAGGATGGTAATACCATGTGACTCAATGAAAGCAGGGTTTGCAAGGTCTGCAATCTTTAAGAGCGGATGGAGTTCGAAAAGAGTCATTAAAATCTCCTACGATTGATGAATCTACTTTAATAACAATACGTTACCATTCACGATTTGTTTTTAAGTTATCCGTTTGGAATTTTGAATTATTAAAAGTTTTCGATTAATCGATTAATTGGTGCTCGATTAAGTTTTTAATTAGATTAAAATTTTTTTTTCAGAAACTATCCGTTTGGAATTTTTAATTATTTAAAGTTTTCGATTAATCGATTAATTTGTGCTCGATTAATATTTCGATTAATTTAAAATTAATTTTTGACGATTGATTAATTTCTGCTCGATTAATGTTTTAATTAGTTAAAATAATTTTTTTAAGAATTATTCATTTAGAATTATTTAAAGTGTTTGATTAATTTGTGCTCAATCGATTAATTTTTTTCAATTAGTTTAAAATAATTTTTTTATTAAAATTATTCGTCTAGAATTTTGAATTATATAAAGTTTTCGATTAATCTAATAATTTGTGTTCAATTAATTTTTCGATTAATTTAAAATAAATTTGTTTTTATTAAGACGTATCCGTTTGGAATTTTGATTTATTTAAAGCTTTCGAATAATCGTTTAATTTGCGCTCGAGTTCGAAAAGAGTCATTAAAATCTCCTACGATTGATGAATCTACTTTAATAACAATGAGTTACCATTCACCATTTGTTTTTAAATTATCCGTTTGGAATTTTGAATTATTAAAAGTTTTCGATTAATCGATTAATTTGTGCTCGATTAAGTTTTTAATTAGATTAAATTTTTTTTAGAAAGTATCCGTTTGGAATTTTTAATTATTTAAAGTTTTCGATCAATCGATTAATTTGTGCTCGATTAATTTTTCGATTAATTTAAAATTAATTTTTGACGATTGATTAATTTCCGCTCGATTAATGTTTTAATTAGTTTAAATGATTTTTTTAAGAATTATTCATTTAGAATTATTTAAAGTGTTTGATTAATTTGTGCTCAATCGATTAATTTTTTTCAATTAGTTTAAAATAATTTTTTTATTAAAATTATTCGTCTAGAATTTTGAATTATATAAAGTTTTCGATTAATCTTATCATTTGTGTTCAAATAATTTTTCGATTAATTTAAAATAAATTTGTTTTTATTAAGACGTATCCGTTTGGAATTTTGAATTATTTAAAGTTTTCGAATAATCGTTTAATTTGTGCTCGAGTTCAAAAAGAGTCATTAAAATCTCCTACGATTGATGAAACTGCTTTAATAACAATAAGTTACCATTTACGATTTGTTTTTAAATTATCCGTTGGGAATTTTGAATTATTAAAAGTTTTCGATTAATCGATTAATTTGTGCTCGATTAAGTTTTTAATTAGATTAAAATTTTTTTTTCAGAAACTATCCGTTTGGAATTTTTAATTATTTAAAGTTTTCGATTAATCGATTAATTTCTGCTCGATTAATTTTTCGATTAATTTAAAATTAAATTTTGACAATTGATTAATTTCTGCTCGATTAATGTTTTAATTAGTTAAAATAACTTTTTTAAGAATTATTCATTTAGAATTATTTAAAGTGTTTGATTAATTTGTTCTTAATCGATTAATTTTTTTTAAATAATTTAAAATAATTTTTTTTATTAACAATTATTCGTCTAGAATTTTGAATTATATAAAGTTTTCGATTAATCTAATCATTTGTGTTCAATTAATTTTTCGATTAATTTAAAATAAATTTGTTTTTATTAAGACGTATCCGTTTGGAATATTGAATTATTTAAAGTTTTCGAATAATCGTTTAATTTGTGCTCGAGTTCGAAAAGAGTCATTAAAATCTCCTAAATTACCATTCACGATTTATTCAGATATTTTGGATTTTGGATCATTTCCCTAAAGGTATTCGCTGTGAAATGATAACACGAAAATTTTTAAACGCATGATTATATGTTTGCTGGGTTGATTGATGACACTGGGCAAGGAGAAAGAAAGAATATTCGTATCATGAGAAATATTTTAATTAAAATTCCCTAAAAAATACAGTAAACCAACCCAGTATCTGATGCGAAAAATACGCTTTTCAACAGAAATGTGGAATAAACAAATAAATGAAACTCCAGAGCAACTTAAAAACATCTGAAAAAAAAAGAAAAAAAAAACACATAAACAAATAAAAAATCAGTGGGCGTTTAAAAAAGCCAAAATTATATATAGATATATGCACATATCTATATATATATATGTCTATATGTATATAAACCCAAAAAAAATCATCTCTACATGAGCGCGAAAAAGTGTGATTTTGAAAAAAAGCCTTCGCTAAGGTTTCAAGGAAGTTGGAATTAAACGCATTTACTTTGGGAAAAAAAAGAAAAGAAAATTTAAAACAGTTCACGGTCTAAGTGGGAGCGCTAACTCATTTGTATGTTTGTTTGTTTGTTTTTGGAAATAAAATAAAATAAAAACTTAAATCCCAACTTGTGGTTTTTGTGTTAATTAGTTAGTGAATGAAATAATTCGTTTTAAAATTTGATTTCAATTTCTTAGAAATCAATCATTCGTTACAATTCCGTTTAATCGAAGGAATTAATTAATTAAATTCAATAAAATTTATTATTGAATTTCTAATTTAAAAAACCAAAAATATTTACAAAACAATTATTTACGTCTACTTCTACTTCCACTATTTACAATAGATTTACAAAAATAAACTTTTCTATTGTAAAATTTACCACGCTTCATGATCACTTAATGTTGTGGTTTTTAGGCTCTTGAATTAATTTCGCTTAGTTCGATGCGCAATAGAATAAATAGCGTTTGATGTGCGACACAATATTTCAATAAATCAAACATGTCTTTGAAGGGCTTTCACTTCATACTCAACCCGAAATGAGACAAAATATTTTCTTTGTGGTTTTCAAATACAACAAATTGAATCTCCGTCTGCCTACCGGTATTAATTTTGTGTTTGTTTGTTTGTTTGTACGTATGTGTGTGTTAATTATGTATAATAATGAATTTTTGTTTTTTAATTAAAAAAATATGCTGTAAATTTTCCTAGACTTTCTTGTTAATTGTTGTTGTATTTTAACGGCAAACAACATCGCGGAATGATGTGAAATTTCTTGTTGCCTTTATGAAGCTTAGTCTTTCAACAAGTAGTCAAGGCCACACCAACAACAACATGATGAATTTTCACATTTACTATTTTGACGTGTTCGCAGTAGATGTCTTGACAATTGTTACAACGAATTCAATTTCGCACGAAAATCGCTTAAAAATAATTTAAATCCCCTAATCAAAATGGTGTTTCTGTTAAAGTGACATTTTGAAAAAATTCGTGATAGTTTCGGACAACATAATCGTGCTTCTGAGACCGCTATTAAAAATTTGGTAGAAGAAAAAATTGAGTTGACAGGTTCGAACATCAACGCATGTTCGAACGGGTCGTGTAACTGAAAAAAAACATTGCACCCATAAGCCACAGTGTTGAAGCAGATCCAAATTTGTCAATTCTTCGACGTTCTCAACAATTGGGTTTTAGCCATAATCACCACTTGGCAAATTTTGCGTAAGGATTTAACTTTAAAGTCTTACAAGGTACAGTGCGTGATTTGATTTAAATCTGCACCGACTATATAGTCATAATCAGATAATGGTCAAACCACTTGGTTGATTGGACATCACCCACGCCCTAGAAGGCCATCGAATACGTATATCCTCCGGTCACTTGTAGTAGCAATTTCGAAAGCCCGAAGTAGGCCGCAGCCTTCATTCCTTGCAGAAGAGTTGGAGACTTTCCAACTCCTGGTCCAGAACGCATGAAGCTCTTTTTATCAAGAACACGACAGCATTCATACTCACTGAACCTGAACCATTTATTGTGATAATTTGAATGATCCGACCCACAAACTCTCACGAGGGTCCGAAACCACAACCACCACGATACTCCCATATAGGGCCTAACCTCAATAACCAGTCAAAAAACATCTTTGCCTAAAGAGAACAAATAGTGTACTCTGCGAGCGTACTGATTCCCGTGGAAATATGTGGATTGTCCAGGTGACTCCTTCTAGCCTTTGAGGGGCCTGGGCTCCCTTTTACCCCGCAAGACACCAGTCTAAATGGAATAGTAGGTTCCAAAAAGACTATCATGTGCTCCCGGGGGGAAATCTTACAGGAAATGAAGCCAATCGACCCTTCACATGGCCGTATAGCTTCGCTCAATTCATTTAGGAACAACCGGCTGGTTTTTCTGAAAAAATCATTTTTTCACAAGAAACCCATTTTCACTTGTCAGGGACATGTCAACAAGCAAAATTGCCGCATTTTAGCTTGTGAAAATCCTAGAGCGATTATTGGGGAAGCCTTTGCATGGTCAATGTGTCACTGTATAGTGTTTTTCGAAAATGAGCCTGGAAATGCGGTAACGATCAATGGATCACGCTATCGCGAGATGCGTGATAAACTTTACGTCAGTACCCAGCTGTGTAAGCCATAACCTGACGGTGCATCATACCATCTTGGATGAAATGTAGCATCAATCCTCGCCCTAGGAAGCCTTCAGATACGTATTTTCTCCACTCACTTCTAGTTGTAACTACAGTACCTAGCCGTGCAAGCCATAACCTGACGGTGGATTATACCACTGCGTATGAATTTTAGCGTCACCCACGCCCCAGGAAGTCTTCGGATATGTCTATCCTCCAGTCACTCCTGGTCGGAACTCCGAGAGCTCAGAGCAGGCCGCAGCCATTCACTCCTTGCTGAAAAGTTGGAGACTATTCCAATTCTTGGAGACTACTCCAACTCTTGGAGACTACTCCAACTCTTGGACACTACTCCAACTCCTGGTCCAGAACGCGTGAAGCTTAATAAAATTTAAGAACAGAACCGCAATCATGCTAACTGAACCAAGAGCATGCTAGCCCTAGGAAGCCTTCAGATACGTATATCCTCCAATCACTTCTAGTTGTAACTTAAAGAGTTTGGAGCAGGCCGCAGCCAATCACTCCTTGCTAAAGAGTTGGAGACTACTCCGACTCCTGATCCAGAAGGCATGAAGCTTAATAAAATTTCAGAACAAAACCGCAATCATGCTCGCTGGAACTGGACCATTCATTGGGTCCATTGTTAAAGATCCGACCCACTCATCTCAAACGAGGGCCTTGAAAACACAACCGCCACGATACTCCCAAAGGGCCAACCTCAATAATCAGTCAGAGAACAGCTAAAAGGCTAAAAAAAACAAATAGCTGAACTCTGGGGCTTTACTGATTCCCGTAGAAATAAAGTGGAATTGTCCAAAGTGGCTCCTGCTAGCCTTGTAGGGGACTGTGCTCCCTTTTACCCGTGTTGACACATGTAGTGACGGTCAGATTCCGTCAAAACATATCAATAAACCGCCCTCGTTTAGTTCTGTTTTCTTTTGTAATTTGCTTTAAGAAATCCCGTTTTTTTATCAAAGTATACGAGGTCTCAAGAACATTCAAGTCAATTCAATTGAGACGACTTTTACTATTTTTGAAAAATGAGTTTTATGTCATTAACAAAAAAATCCATATTGAGAAGACAAAACTGTAAAGAAAATCATGGAGTCATGACTCATCGACGTTCAGCATTTTTAGAGACTGCAGGCATATGTTTTCATGTGTTTAAGATGACCTAAAAAATATTAAAATAAAAAGAGATAATTAAATAAAATAATAAAATAAAAATAATTATAAAGGGTGTTGTTGATAGAGGTATAGAAGTTTAAAATCGCTTAAAACTTCTGGCATATGATCATCAGAGCTCGCTCGAACATAATCTAACCTGGATGAGCAATTTTCGTTGACTTTCCCAATATTTGTAGCCGTATATGGGCAATAATGCGTTGAATGGTGTCCTTCAATTAGTCACTCGTTTGGGGGCTTATCGACGTAGAATGATAATTAATTTAAACTTTTTAGTCATGTGTGACGAACGACACACTGCAGCTTTAATAGCTTTTTGATTAATTCCTTAAATATTTCGTTGAATTCCGTCAAACACAAAAAAGTGATCGAATCGTTGAGGTATGCAAATACTCAAAATAAAACGTGAGAACTTGCAAACAGAAAAAAAGCAAAATATTTATTATATGTTAATTATTTATAATTTAATTATTTGTGATTTATTAGCCATTAATTATTAACAATTAACCTTTCCCGTTTTTCCTCTATCATTTTTGGCTAATTTGATTTAAAGGGGGGCTTAAAGGGGAAAAGAGTTAAAAAAGAAATAAAAGGGAAACCTTAAGTTAAAATCATTTATGACAATACAAATCAACAACTATTGGGCTTCGCTGGAGATTTGGCGATTAGAAATTATTAGAAAATAAAAAACTGAGTTGTTTTGTTTAAGTTTTGTTTCCTATTTCACAAATTCTTAGTGGAATTTAATAATAAACAAATAAATAGAATAAAAGAACAGTACAATGGGGCATACATGTGTAAAATTGAATACAGCAACTTTTACTACCAACAACCTTTCAGCCATACACATGCATGTGTGTAAACAGGCACATACACTCAACCTCATGAATATGAACACACACGCTAAAAAATACTACCACTAAATCTAATCCATTGCTACTACGATTGACTGGCTGACTGACTCTGTTTCTGCTTTCACACACATACACACACGCACTCATATACAATTGTTGGGTTGAGGGAAAAATGTTCGTAAACGAACGAACTAATGAACGAACGAAGAAGAACCAACAAAACATAACAAACGAACGTTGGTTACTTACTGGCTTGTTGTTTGCTGTTCGCTGTGTGCTGCTTGCAGCGCAGCTGCCACCGCTGGCTTTTTCCTACACATTCAGTTGGTCGTAACTTAAATCGTCAGTTTAGTTCTGTTTGAAACCTCAATGGGTTTTGATTATTTTTTGTTAATTTAGTTTTCAAGCAACATTCGTCGTGTTTAGAACGTTGGAGCGCGTAAAATAAATAATTTTTCAACTGCCAGCCACAGCCGGTTAAATGTAAAAGAAAATAAACAAGATTTTTCTTTATTATTAAATTTAAACAAAATAAATTATTTAAATTAAAAAAAATATATTATAGTTTTCTTTAAGGCAAACTAACAGTGTTCGGTGGAAATTTATTTTTTATAGAAAATAAATTCATTAAGACCCACTAAAATTAAAGTTTGTTTAATTAACAACTTAAAATCAAAGGGAAAAATTATTATATAAAAAAAATTAATGTTTCTGATTTTGTTTTAAAAATCAAATTTAAATTAAATAAAAATACAAACAATTAAATATTAAAATATTAAGTGCATTAACAAAGGAGCATGTCTAACAAAACTTATTTAACCTAAAAAAAAGGAGTTGGAGAAAAGTTTTAAATTAAAAAGAAAAGTGTTCTGATTTTGTTTCTAAAGCAGTTTTTTTTGGGTTTAAATAAACAAAAAATTCAAAAATTAATTATAAAAATAAAAAAAAAAATGTTTGTAAGGGAAAATAAAGGAAAACCGTTATATACTACGGCCTTTATAAAATAACAAGAAAAGCAAAATACAAATCATTGACATACTGACAACAACAATAAAAACAACAAACATAAAAATTTTTCTAATCAATTCAAAATTAAAATAAAAAAAATAAATAAATAAAAAACATAAAAGAAAATAAACAGCAGTTAAAACAAACAGCAGTTTAAACAAAACGTTACAAATCGATGATACCACTAGATAGTATCGATAACACAACAACAACTATATTAAAAATAAAACGAAAAAACTTTTCTTTCTTCTGCCAACAACTAGTGGACTTTTTTTGTTGTTTTTTTTTTGGATACTCTATTTTCCATTTTCAATTTTCTATCATTGTTCATGTTGTTGGGGTCGTCGTAGCACACAAAAATATAGAAAAAGAAAATACTCTCGTCGTCAGCAAAATACCTACTTACACACACACTCTCACTTACTAGTCAACGATTTTATCTCGTGTTGATACTAAAATCTATGTGGGATTATAAACTCAACCCTTAAATCTGGGGGATACAATGAGGCCAGAAATATACGATGTAAGTAGCACCCTATTAAATGCAGATAGTTTTTTTTTTATAATTTGGTGTTTTTGTTGCTTTGAGTGGATTTTGTAAAAGCTTTTCTTACAGCCATTCAAATAGAAATAGAAATAAATAAAAACTAAAAAACTATAAACTCAACCAAACTAAAGTGATGATAGTGTAAAAACACACACTCACACACATACACAAAGTAATTAAGTGCCTTAGAAATTATATTATTTTTTTATGGTTTTTTCTTCTAGTGTGTGTTCAAAATTTACAGTGACAAAAACAGATTGCTTAAGCTAAAGGACAATGGGTCAACGTCATAATAATATTTATATTAAAATTGTGTGTGTGTGTGTGTTCTGTTTTATTTTAGATTTTATTTTGCCTTTTTAGATTAATGAAACTTAACTTATGACTTAATTATGTGTGTATGTGCTGTTTTAATTAAATTTTCATATAATAGAAACAGAAATAGCAAAAAACATACAATTTTTCAAATACTACATGTCTGTTTGTCGGTGGATAAATTTAAAACATTAGAATACTGATTAAGCAAGCAATTCCAAAAAAAAAAATCAAACCTAAAATAATAGAAATATTAATGGCTGGCTAAATTACACAAAACTTCACAAAAGAAACTGAAGTCTTTACATAAGCTTTTTTACATAAATTTTATTTTTTTTTCGAAGCTAACTCTTTTTGGCATTTATTCGATTAAAAGTTTTCGATTATTCGATTAATCGTTAAATTTGTACTAGTTTAATTTTTCGATTAGTTTATAATTAATTGTTTTACATAAGCTTTTTTACATAAATTTTATTTTTTTTCTTCGAAACTAACGCTTTTTGGATGTATTAATATTAAACATTTATTCGATTAAAAGTTTTCGATTATTCGATTAATCGTTCAATTTGTACTCGTTTTATTTTTCGATTAGTTTATAATTAATTGTTTTACATAAGCTTTTTTAAGTAAATTTCATTTTTTTTTCTTCGAAACTAACTCTATTTGGATGTATTAATATTAAACATTTATTATAACGATTTATTTTTTTCTCGATATTTCGCTTTCCTGTGGAAAGCTTCTTCAGGAAATTATTTTTTATATTTTTCAAAAACAAAAATTTTAACAATTTGAAAAGAAAAATTTTTTTTGATGCATTTATTCGATTAAAAGTTTTCGATTATTCGATTAATCGTTAAATTTGTACTCGCCTAATTTTTCGATTAGCTTAAAATTAATTGTTTTTTTTATTAAAAATTATTTCTTTTGAATTTTGAATTGTTTACAATTTTCGATTAATCGATTAATTGGTGCTCGATTAATTTTTCGATTAGCTTAATATACATTGTTTGTTATTAAAAATTATACCCTTTAAATTTTGAATTGGTGGAAGTTTTCGTTTAATCGTTCAACTTGTGTTCGATTAATTTTTCAATAAGTTTGTGATAACTTTTTTCTTATTAAGAAATATTGTTTAGAATTTTGAATTATTTAAAGTTTTCGATTAATCGTTTAATTCTTTAATTAGTTGAAATAAATTTTTTAAATAAGAATTTTACGTTTAGACATTTTTAATTTGTGCTCAATCGATTAATTCATGCTGAATTAATTTTTCAATTAGTTTATATTAAATTTTTTTTATTAAGAATTATCGTTTGGAATTTTAATTTATTTAAAATATTCGATTAATCGTTCAATTTATGTTCAATCGATTAATTCATGCTCGATTAATTTTTCAATTAGTTTATATTAATTTTTTTTTTATTAAGAATTATCGTTTGGAATTTTGAATTATTTAGTTAAAATATTTTTTTTTATTAGAAACTACCCGTTTGTAATTTTGATTTATTTAAAGTTTTCGATTAATCGATTAATTTGTGTTCGTATAATTTTTCGATATATTTAAAATGAACTTTTAATAATTGATTAATTTTTGCTCGATTGATTTTACAATTTTTTTTTAAATAATTTTTTTTTTGATTAAGACGTATCCGTTTGGAAATTTGAATTATATAAAGTTTTCGATTAATCGTTTAATTTGTGCCCGCTTAATTTTTCAATTAGTTCAATTTTATTTAGTTTCCGATTAATCGTTTAATTCTGCAATTAGTTAAAAAACGAAACTTTTTTTTTAAATTATCCGTTTGGAATTTTGAATTATTAAAAGTTTTCAGTTAATTGAATAATTTATTATTAATCCACTAATTTGTGCTCGATTAAATTTTTAATTAGATTACATTTTTTATTATTAGAAACTATCTGATTGGAATTTTTAATTATTTAAAGTTTTCGATTAATCGATTCATTTGTGTTCCATTAATTTTTCGATTAATTTAAAATGAATTCTTAATAATTGATTAATTTGTGTTCGATTCATTTTTTAATTAGTTAAAATAATGTTTTTTTAAGAATTATTCATTTAGAATTATTTAAAGTGTTTGATTAATTTGTGCTCAATCGATTAATATTTTTCAATTAGTTTAAAATAATTTTTTTATTAACAATTATTCGTCTAAATTTTGAATTATATAAAGTTTTCGATTAATCTAATCATTTGTGTTCAATTAATTTTTCGATTAATTTAAAATAAATTTGTTTTTGTTAAGACGTATCCATTTGGAATTTTGATTTACTAAAAGTTTTCGAATAATCGTTTAATTTGTGCTCGATTAACTTTTCGATTAGCTCAAACCACATTTTATTTTATTTAAAAATTATTCCTGTTAAATATTGAATTGTTTAAAGTTTTCGATTAATCGATTATTTTGTGCTCGATTAAATTTTCAATTAGTTAAAAATAATATTTTTTTATTAAAAATTATCCGCTTGGAATTTTGAATTTTTCTATTAAAAGTTTTCGATTATTCGATTAATCGATTAATATGTGCTCGATTATTTTTTAATTATTTTAAAATAAATTTCTTTTATTAAGACATATCCCTTTGAAAATTTGAATTATTTAAAGTTTTCGATTAATCGATTAATTTTTCAATTAGTTGAAAAAATTTTTTTAAGAATTATTTAGTGTTTGATTAATTGATTAATTTGTGCTAAATCGATTAATTTTTTTCAATTTGCTTAAAATAATTATTTTCTTAAAAAAGAATTATTCGTTTGGAATTTTAAATTATTTAAAGTTTTTGATTAATTAATTTATTTATAATATATTTATGTTCAATTAATTTTTCGATTATTTTAAAATAAAGAATTTAAAAATTATTTATTTTAAATTTTGAATTGTTTAAAGTTTTCGATTAAACGATTAATTTGTGATCGATTAGGTTTTCAATTAGGTTGAAATAATATTTTTTTAATTAAAAATTAACCGCTTGCAATTTTGAATTATATACAGTTTTCGATTAATCGATTAAATTGTGCTCGATTAATTTTTCGATTTGTTTAAAATTATTTTGTTTTGTTAAAAATTATATATGTTGAATTATATGAAGTTCGATTAATCGATTAATCGATTATGCTCGATTAATTGTTTGATTAGTTTAAAATATTTGTTTTTATTAAATTTACCCATCTTGAGTTTGGAATTATTTAAAATTTTCGATTAATCAGAAAATTTTTGATGAAAAAAAATTTATTTTAAAGTATTTACAAAATTATTCGAATATAAATTTAAATATGAGGTGAAATTTTTACCGACAGCAACAGCATTTCAAACTTTGGATTAAAAAACCACACTTTGCAATAGAATCAGGGTATTGGCATCACTAGTTGGTTGTCAAATTATGCAAGGAGAATAACAGTTTTTATAATTCAAACAGAGAACTAAACTTTACAAACTACAACAACACACGAGGTAAGAGCAGGCCATGTGATTTCGGCAGTTGGAAGAAATCTTTTCGCTAACGTTTTGCGTTTCAAAACAAAAATGCTGCTGGATAAATTTCACTGAACAAAACTTCAGCAACATTATTTAGCAACAACTTCAGCAACATTATTTATCAACATCTTTAGCAACATTATTTGCTTTTACCCTAAAATTACTCGCAAAATAATCGCTACTCATTCTAAAAAGTAGAGAGAACTATATGCTCTAAATAGAAAACATAAATATTTCCTATGGAGTTCTTATATTCTCAGAGTAATCTAGGACAATAGAGACTTTAGAGGCTGTCTCTATTGCAGTGTTTAGATATAATGAGTTTTTTTTTTGACAGAAGTTTAGAACTTTAAGTTGGCAAAACTTTTTGGGCCAAAAACGAGATTGTCGATGATACCATTTGTCACAAGGGATGTTTGTTTAGCGATCAAGATAATTTTTCTTTGTTCTACAAAATCATTTACGTGGTCGTATATATGCCAATAGGATGTTACAGCTTGCCCATGACAACCCCGATTTTCAGGCAACAATCATAATGAATGGCGAGGCACATTTTCATTTGCATGGATCTAAGAATAAATAGAATAATCGCTTCTGAGGAATTAAAAACCCTCAAATTATTCAACAGTCACCTTTGCATCCATTAAAAGTGACAGTTTGGTGAGCAATTTGGACCTTACTCCTTTGAAAATGAAAATGGCATAATAGTAACTGTGAATGGAGAGCAATATCGTGATATGATTGAGAAATTTTTAACGCTACAACTCTTTATTTTGGGCTTGATTAACATGTGGTATCAAGAAGACGCTGCCACATCACATGCAGCCAGGATTACAATGGAATTATAAATGGTACTTTTACAGTTTACTTTTAATAAAAGGTACTTTGAATAGAAAATGTGATTATAAGAGGTTTCTTGTAGCATGCCTTTAATTTACAAAAAGTACTTTTTATGAAAGGTACTTTTAATGAAAGATACTTTTACAGTTTACTTTTAATAAAAGGTACTTTGAGTAGAAAAAGTGATTATAAGCAGTTTTTTGTAGCATGTCTCTCTTAAAGCCAAACTTTCTTTTTATAGTTATAAAAAGTATATTTTACAATAGGTACCTTCAACAAAAACTGGGTAAAAATTTTATTAAATGTACTTTAAACGGTTTTTCATACTTTGCTAAAATGATACTTTTTAAGAAATAAATTAACATTTTATAGAAAGTACCTTTTATAAAAAGTACCTTTTAAAAATGGTACTTTAACACAACAAGTTATTTAAAGGATTGAAGGATTGTTGATTGAACTCCAACGTCGCCTGAATTTAACTGTTCCGGACTTCTGAAAAGCAAAGTTTAGGCAAACAAGCTAGAAACGCTTGAGCAATTCAAACAAAATGTTCGTGATGAAATTAATGAAATACCGCAAGAAGTGTGTGAGAATGTAATGAAAAAGGGCTCTCATCTGCAGAGGCTAACAGAGGCAGGCTGCCGTTTATCTAAAATTGTATTCCATACATAAAGGCCGACATAAAATAAAATATTTATCAATATAAGATTCATTCTCTTTCATTTATTGAAAAATTATAAAAAAAATAGTATACCTTCCCCGAGGACACCCTGTATTTATTTACTTTTTCAAATGAAATGCTTTTTTTCAATTTCTATCCAATGAAATATTATTGCGAATTTAATGCATGTATGTAGGTACATGTGTATGTATGTATGTAAATTAATGTTTATGCGTTTAAATGAACGCCTTAATGCTCGCTCTGACTATTTTATGAGCTTTGACTTGTTTATTTTAATTATTATGAATGTTCAACACCACCCGGTCGGTACACGCTTAATAATGCAATTAATTATTTATAAATTCATTTTCACAAACTGAAAATTAAACATTAGACTCGTAAAGAAATAAAAATAGTTTTACATGTTATATGTATGTAAGTATGTATATGAATATGTATGTAAGTATGTAAGTAAGTTCCTTCAAACTAAGCCCTAACAAGATATTCTGTATTAAAGGTCTGCTGCCTTCTTTTAGAAAGGGGTACAACACACAGCAATTGATTTATTTCATGTCATACAGCACAAGTTTCTTGCATACATTTACATACAAGTAAATATTCAAGCAAACATTCATACAAACATGTATGAATGTGCAGGCAAACGTACGTAGAAAAACATTCATAAATCGTTATAAAAAAAATTCTAATATTCTGAGCTCAGGTATTTCTTTGTTGTTGGCTTTTTGTTTTAGGGGTGCATGAATTGAAAATTACAATAATAAAGGCAAAAACAAATTCATTATAAAAAAGTAAAAAACAAAACAAAAAAAAAGAGAGAGAAAACAAGGGTTGCTCATATATGTATATACACACACACACCACACGATCTCACACCAATTCACCGCTATACGTTTAAACAGCATATTTTTTTTTGCGTTTGTTTTTTGTTTTGCTTTTTTCAGAGCACAAGAAATTTTTTTACAGTTTATTTTTGCTTTACAACAAAAAGTATGCAATGCAAACAAGCAACTAGAAAAGTACACTAATAAAAGAAGTGCATGAAGGTGTGTGTTCGTATTTGCAATGCCAATAACTGTATGCGCTCGTGTGTGCATAGGTGTGTGTTTTGTAAGTTTATGTTTATGGTGTTGCTTACGTTAAGGTTGCTAATGTTATTGCTATTGTTTGTGTTCATGTTATGTATTGTTTTTCTTTCTTTTGTAGGCAACAAATACAAACACACGTGCATACTACACACTAGTATTTGCTCATTATACTCTTGTTAGGGTTTACATTATCATATTGTTCAATACAATTGAAGAGGTTTTTTTTTGTAGTTTTTGTTAATGTTGCTGTTTTCTTTTCATTTCTCTTTATTAGTCATTTGTTTTTTTGACAATCCTTTTCTTTTTTTTATATTTTTCTGTCATGACACCAAAAAAAAAAGTAAAATAATATCATACGAGTGAGTACGTTCGGTTTAGCATACAAATGACATTATTTTCAATGAATTTATTATAAATTTTTTTTTTAAACACAAATTTAAGCACGAATTTTTACTTGTTTTCTAAATGTCATATTTTACACGATCATAATTTCTTTGAATTGGCAAAAAACAAAAAATTGATTTTTCAGAAATCGATTAATCCAATGCAACAACAAACAAAAGCAACCCAGACAAAATGTGCAAATAAAATATTTTAAGCAAAAAAAGAGTTTTCGTTCTAAATTATTTTGTTTTAAATTGAATATTCGTTTGTTTTTTCCCAAATAGTTTTCTTAAATCCCAGAGAAAAAGAAAACCGAAAATAAAATTTGTTTTTGTTTAACAGGATTTAAAATTAAAAAAGGGATTTTCAAGCAAAAAATTGTTTTTCAATAATAACAACACCAACAATATAAGAGTTTTGACGTTTAGTTTTTTTGACATATTCGTAGAATTCAATTTCGCTTAAAAATCGCTTAAAACTGATTAAAATTCACTAATGAAAATGGTGGCTTTATTAAAGTGACATTTCAAAAAATTTGTGATATCTTCCTTCTGAAACCGTTATAAACAATTTGGTGGATAAATTTGGGTCGACAGGCTACAAATATCAACTCATGTTCGACCGCGTTGTTCGACTGGAAACATCGCAGAAGTGAGTCACCGTTCAAAACTAGTTCTCCTGCATTAAATTGATTATCACTAAAAAACTATAGGGTCCGCCAAATAACTTAATTTTTTGAACTGCTATAAACAAAACTACACAGTTAATATCCTACTCTTCAATTTTTGTGAACAAAAATTCGTTCAATATGGCTCGATAAAAGATCGCCATTGACTGTAACGCCCACTCCTGAAAAATCGCCCAATTAGGCCTCTGGCCCATAATCTGCACCAAATAGTGACTCGTTTCAACGTATGCGTGCGAGTTTTCAATGCCCCAAAATGCAACAATTTTGCTTGTTTACATACCCGCCAAGATCAAAATGAGCTTCATCTGAAAAGAAGATTTTTTTTTTTGCAAAATCGGCATCTTATGCAAGTCGATCGCAGGCCCACTTAGCGAAGCGAAAACGCATTGGATGGTCACTTGGCTTCAACTTCTGAACCAATTGGACTTTGTATGGCGTCATGCCAAGGTCTTTATGTAAAATTCGTTTCAATGATGTCTCTGAAATGTTCAATTGTTGAGAACGACGGTGAATTGATGTTGATGGCGCTTCACGCACACTTTCACGCCACAGCAGCAATATTCTCGGGTGTACGCACTGTTTTTGTCCTTTCACGCTATAGTTTATCGATGAGGATGCCAGTTTCTTTCACTTTTTTCACAAGATAACGGAACATACGGAGCTGACGGTGCTTCTCTTCTTCCAAAATCCGTACGCAATTTTCGCACACACGTTCTGCAACATTACCATGATTTTTCAAAGTAATGTCCGGCAACATTTCCCAGCGTATTCATTCAGCTGAAGGATAAAACTAATTATCTGTCAAATGAAACATGAGCTAAATATTACCATTCACGAAATAAGCACTAGTTGAAAAAAAAAACGTTAGATGGCGGACCCTATATATCGATAAGTGCTTAATATATTAATCGATATTTTTTTTTAAAGGAGGCTAATAATTTCTTATAGTAATCCTCTGTTTATTTTGTTAAAAGCTACAAAATGTTTCTGGCAATATTTTATGTATGCCAACTGATAAATGTTGCTGGCAACATGTTTTTACAACTGCTGAACAATAAGTTTTTTGCAATTTTGTGTTTCAAGTCAATTAAAAGCAAAAAAATTAAAAACAAAAAATGGAAAAAATTTTAAATTTCATTCTAAATTTTTTGACTGTTCCGACTCTTCTAAAAATTGCAATATTTTCCATTTATCAAATGGATGCATCAAATCTAAACATTTTTTTTGTTAAAACAATTAAAACAATGTTGCATACTTAAAGACAATAAAAAACGGCAGTTTTCTTTTAAACCAATATACTGTCACACCTTTAGCAAACTGCCCCACTTTTCAAGCGAAATAATAATTGTGGCTCTACAGAGTACTGGGCCAAGCTTCTGATGAACAAGTGTTACAGTGTCGATCAGTCTTTAAAGCATTAAAAAAGCAACTACTAATAATAAACATTAATTTTCAATCACCCAGTTTTTCATTTGAACGAGTAATATTTCACTTTCATATGTAATTAGTCCCTGTTTGTATGTCTACTGTTAAATATACCAGCAAGTCCATGTATTTGTGTCAATTTTTTTAAATTATTTATTAATTTTTTTATTGTTTCTGAAATTACAGGGTAAATAAAAATATTTTTTAGTGTCTGCAATAAATCGATTAAAATGCCGACGTCCACCAAAAAAAAAAAATATTAAAAAAGAATAAATAAAAAGAATCATAAAAAACATATTTCAGATAAGAGAAATCACTTAGACTTTACTTACTCTTTCACTCACTCACTCACTTTCCTTCCCTTTCCCTCTGTTGTGCTACAGCAAATTAGTGTTGATTAAATTGCGTTTTTCACCAAGAATTTAGTTTTTTAATTGTGGCAACACTAGCAGCACCATGAAGTTTTTTGGCACTTAGTTTTTTGACGTATTATTAGTACAAGCATTGGCCATTGTTATAGTGACTTGAATTTCGCATGAAAATCGCTCAAAAAATAATTAAAAACCACTAATGAAAATGGTGGTCTATTTAAGTGACATTTCGTAAATTCGTGATATTTTGCAGACAACATAATCGTCCTTCCGAGAACGCTATAAAGAATTTGCAAGTTAAACTTGAGTCGATAGGCTCGATATGAAATGTGCGATAACCAATGCGTGTTCGACAGGGTCGTTACTCTGAAAACATCACCGCCGTAAGCCACAGTGTTGAAAGTAGATCCAAATTTGTTAATTCCTCAACGTTCGCAACAATTGAGATTTCCCAAAACCACTACAAGGCGAATTTGGCGTAAAGATTTAACCTTAAAGCCTTACAGCGTTCAACTGGTGTGAGAACTAAGGCCGACCGACTATTCACCTCGCCGTTAATTCGCTGAATTCATTCAGAACAAGCGGCTGGGTTTTCTGAAAAAATCATTTTTTTTCCATTTTCACTTGCCAGGGACATGTCAACAAGCAAAATTGCCGCATTTAGGCTTCTGAAAATCCTAAAGCGTTTATTAAGATCCTTTGCATGCTCAGCGTCTCACGTTATGTGGTCTGAAGGCGTGGATAGGCTGTTTTTTCTTTTCGAAAATGAGACTAGAAATGCGGTAACGGTCATTTTTACTTGTCAGGATATTTCGTGATAAAGTTTACGTCAGCACCAACCGCGAGTTATAGCTGATGGTGGACCGAACCACTTGAGTAATATCTAGCGTGAACGCGCGCCCTAGGAACCCTAATTTTACACCAGCACCGACCGCGAGTTATAGCTGATGGTGGACCGAACCACTTGGGTGATATGTAGCGTGAACGCGCGCCCTAGGAAGCCTAAGCTTACACCAGCACCGACCGCGAGTTATAGCTGATGGTGGACCGAATCACTTGGGTAATATGTAGCGTGAACGCGCGCCCTAGGAAGCCTAAGTTTACATCAGCACCGACCGCGAGTTATAGCTGATGGTGGACCGAACCACTTGGGTGATATGTAGCGTGAACCCACGCCCTAGGAAGCCTAAGTTTACATCAGCACCAACCGCGAGTTATAGCTGATGGTGGACCGAACCGCTTGGATGATATGTAGCGTGAACGCGCGCCCTAGGCAGCCTAAGTTTACATCAGCACCAACCGCGAGTTATAGCTGATGGTGGACCGAACCACTTGGGTGATATGTAGCGTGAACCTACGCCCCAGGAAGCACAATTTTATACAACAGGTCATTTCTAGTTGCAATTTCGGAAGCCTCGGAGCAGGGCCGCCAACCCCCACTCCTTGCTGAAGAGTTGGAGACTATCCAACTCCTGCTTTCAGTAAAGTTAAGATGATATTGGCGCCTTACTTAAAATTCATGAGGGCCTGCGAAACCACAACCACCACGGTACTCTTCGAAGGGTCAACCTCAATAATCAGTCAGAGAACAGCTAAAAAAGCTAAACTCGGGGACTTACTGATTTCCGTGGAAATAACGTGGAGTTGCTACCCTTGTTCGGGACTGGACTCCTCCCTTTTACCCCCGATGACACTTGTAATGATGGTGAGATTCGGTCAAGACATATAGATTTGCACCCGGGAAGGGGGGGGGGGGGTTACTTATCAGAATATGTCAACAAGCAAAATTGCCGCATTTGGGTTTCTGAAAATCCTAGAGCGATTATTGAGAAGCCTTTGCATGCTTAACGTTTCACTGTAAGGTAGCGCACCTTACGTTCACGAACAAGCGGCTGGTTTTTTTTTTAAAAACCATTTCTTCAGACGAAGCCCATTTTCCCTTGCAGGATGTGTCAAAAAGAAAAATTGCCGCATGTGGCCCTCTGAAATTTCTAAAGCGATTATTCAGAAGCCTTTGCATGCTTAACGTGTCACTGTTTGGTGAGCTATGTGGTCTGGAGGCGCTATTGGGCCGAAAATGAAGCTGGATTTTTTTTATAGGACCAGCACTCAGGGGATGACCCCTACCTATGCAATGCATTGTGCCAGAACTAGAAAATGCGGTAACAGTCAATGGATCACGCTATCGCGAGATGCTCACAATTCAATTTTGGCTTATTATTGACGAGGTGGATATCCCTGACCTGTGGTTTTAACAGAACGTTGCCTCAAGTCACACAGCCAATGAAACGGTAAATTTATTGCAAACCAAATTAAATTTCCCGATCGCATAATTTTACGACAATCTGCACACTACTGGATTATTTTTTGTGGGGGGCCTATGTTAAAAACAGGATCTATACGGAGCCAATCGTAACGATTTGAGTCTTAAAACTCAAAATTCGTGAAATAGGGCCGCCATTTTGCGGCCTATTTAAAAACTTTGGTGAAAGAATCGACATCTGTCAGCGTGGTCATGTTGGACTTTTGCCAGATAATTGCCGAACTTTTCTCTTCGTAAAATAATAAAAATTTGAATCAACTTAATCAAAATTTGTTGTTTTATTTTATTTTAGAAAACAAACTTCTTGTTGAAAAACCTTTTTAGCAAAATTCCTTTTAAAGAAACATGCAGACAACAAGAAGAATAAAGAATGAGTATTTATTATTTGTAGAGTGCAAACAAAAAACAAAACTGTCCATTTTGCGGCGCCTTAATTCTTTCATAAATGGAATTTTATTGTAAAGAACAAGCATATTCCGTTATTATAATGATGATGCAATAAAATAATAATTTAATTTAATTTAATTATTTCTGTTTATTGCTAAATTGCTGATTAACAGCCAGTGTAATGGTCACTGTATTGTATTCCATTCCATTCCAGATAATTTATCAAAACGCACATTTATTAGCTTGACCAAATTAAGACCTCCATTTAGCGTTCCATGCGCAATTAAAAGGAAAAAAATATTTCAGCCATAAAACAACAACAAATAGTTGTTGCTGTCTGTCATTTGTGTGAAAGAAATAAAAATACCACAAATTTTTATTTATTTTTATTCCCAAATAATTTGTCATAACAATAATAATAATAATAATATAGGGTATTTTTTATATAGGTATAGGAGCTTAGAAAGGGTATAAAATAAAGGCGCGTTTTTAAAAGTGGCGGAAAATTTACTTTTCTTGTGGCATTACAATTTAATTATGTTGCCAAAAGTCATTTCAATATGACTTTTGACACATGAACTGTCACGGTTGGCTCGGAGGTAGTCTTTTTCGAAGGTCTTATTTTCGATGAATTTTTCTAACATTTCTGACTTTATAGCCTTACTAACGCGGCGAATGTTGTCATCCCAGTCATCAATCGTTTTCGTCTTATCGATGTTGACTAGCGACACTCCACATATTTCAGGTGCATTAAATCAATCGCATGATCATAGAGGACGCCCCTCCTCGGGGACTCATTTATCTGTCTTTATGGATTACTCAACCATCTAGACTTGTGTCAACGGAGTTAACTGGAAACTCCACGTTATTTCCACGGAAATCAGTAAGCCCCAGAGTTCAGCTAATTATTTCTTTAGCTTTTTTAGCTGTTCTCTGACTGATTATTGAGGTTGGACTTTCGGGAGTATCGTGGTGGTTGTGGTTTCGCGGCCCTCATGAATTTGATTAAGGGGCCAAGATCATCCTACCTTTACTGAGAACATTGACTAAATGATTCAGATTCAGTGAGCATGCTTGTCATGTGTTCTGGACCAGAGGTTTGATAGTCTCCAACTCTTTAGCAAGAAGTGGTGGTTTGCGACCCTGCATCGAAACCTCCGAAAATGCAACTAGGAATAATCTGTCGATAGAAGTTAGTTTTCGGCGAGAATGATGCTGCTTTTCATCCACAGTGGTTCGGCTACCAGCAGGTTATGAACTACGGTCGGTACTAGTGTAAATCTTATCACTCATGATCGTAGAGGCCAATTGATGGGTCCGAAACGTGAAACTATGCGGTTATCAAACGTTTTCTTCCATAAATCAGTTATGACACGTGTTGCTCGGTACCGTGAAATAACTCCAAATGCAATAACTCCCAAATGAAATAAGTCCCAACAAAAATGAAATAACTTCCAATACAAATTATATTTGCACCCGGGCACTGTTTAACTGTTTTAAACTCTGTGGTATAACAGGTAACATCCGATAAAAGAGGTCCTTAACTTTGATATCATAGATATATGACCAAAGACCGGCTATACAGACTGTATTTTGTTAGCGAAGCCGACGGGGTTGATTTTTCTTTTATTTGTAACGAAAATAAAGCTAAGTAGGCGATTCAATGTTTGAACTGATGCCAGCAATTTTTTCCAGTCGCCAAATTAAGACAAATAACAAGGTAAAAAATACAAAGGAATACCAATGAAATGAGATTGCTGCCAGATCAAATGCTATCTTTGTTTACAAGTGTTTCAAAAAGAGGGAAAAGAGAGAGAGAGAGAGAGAGAGATGAAGAGAAGATGTTTCATAGTGGCAACATTAAAAACTAAAACTGTACCCCTGTTTCTATATTTAAATGAGAAATTTTTCGCACAAGCTAGAGTTATCATTAACTTATTCATAACTTTATAACGCAAAAGATTATAATTAAATCTTAAGCCTAACCTATTTAACATAATTATTATCTTAACATTTGGAAATTCTTATTTTCTTTAACACAAACGAGACACAGGCTACTTGTACTCTATTAAAAAATAAATAATTTGATTAGCATTCGTCACGCAGAATTCCAGCAGAAAGGTGAATAAAATAACAATAGGGCTGCCATATGCAATGGGTGAAAACGTTATGCTATTTTAACCTTTAACTTAAATAACTAATCTTAGATGTTAACATATCCATAACGTTACAGAAATGGCTGCAATTCGTCGTACAATTTTTCGCCGCCAACATTTTAGCAATTTGATTATAAAGGGTTTTTTAAAAAGAAGTTTGTTTTACGAAGCGTCAAGTTCGGCAGTTGTTAATGCAAAATAATATCTGGCAAATGTCCACCATTACCACGCTGACAGATGTCGGTTCTTTAATCAAAGTGTTTAATAACTTTTTGGCAAAATGGCGGTTCCATTTTGTTAATCACATCACGAATTTAGAATTTTAAGGCTGAAATCGTTACGATTGGCTTCGTATAGCCCTTGTCCTTGGCATAGCCCCATAAAAAATTAATCGAGTAGTGTTTACTTACACGATCTGGCTGGTGTCAACGGAGGTAAAAGGGAGCCCAGTCCCCTTCAAGGCTAGCAGGAGCCAACTGGACAATTCCACTATATTTCCACGGTAATCAGTAAAGCTCCAGAGTTCCGCTATTTGTCTTTTCAGCCTTTTAGCTGTTCCCTGACTGATTATTGAGGTTGGCCCTTCGGGAGTATCGTGGTGGTTGTGGTTTCGAGGCCCTCGTTTGAGTTGTGTGGGTCGTATCATTTACAATGAACACAATCAATGGTCCAGGCCCAGTGAGCATGCTTGTGGTTGTGTTCTGAAATTTTATTAAGCTTGCATGTGTTCTGGATCAGGAGTTGGATAGTCTCCAACTCTTCAGCAAGTAGTGAAGGCTGCGGCCTGCTCCGAGCTCTCGGAGTTGTGACCAGGAGTGACTGGAGGATAGACATATCCGAAGGCTTCCGCAGTGGTATGATCCACAGTCAGGTTATGGCTTGCACGGCTAGGTACTGATGGAAATCTTATCACACAACTCCTGATAGCGTCATCAATTGACCGTTACCACATTTCCAGCCTTATTTTCGGAGAAAAAATCTGTCCAATCACGCCTTCAGACTAGATAGCGCACCATACAGTGACACGTTGAGCATGGAAGCTCTAATGCGACAATTTTACTTGCTGACATAGGCTTCTTCTGAAAAAATATCTTTTTCAGGAAAACGGGTTGTTCCTGAATGAATTGAGCGAATCTACGGAGATGTGAATGGTCGGTCGGCTTCAATTCCTGCAGCAGTTGAACCTAGTAAGGCTTTAAAGTCAAATCTTTACGCCAAATTCGCCATGTGGTGGTTTTTGAAAACCGCAATTGTTGAGAACGTTTAGCTATTGACAAATTTAGATCTGCTTTATCAGTATGGCTCACAGCTGCGATGTTTTCAGTTGAACGACCAGGTTGAACATGCGTTTATGTTCGAACCTGTTAACTCAGAGGTAACGACCAAATTCTTAATAGCTGTCTGAGAGCGAGGATTATGTTGTTCGAAAATGTCAGGAATTTTAGGTTATGTCCGATAATATCACTTTAATAGAAACACCATTTTCTTTAGTGGATTTTAAATTATTTTTAAGCGATTTTCGTGCGAAATTGAATTCATAGTAAAAATTGCTAAGGCCTCTGCAACAAATACGTCAAAACTCTAAATATCAAAAAACTTGGTGTTGCGACAATTGCAAAACAAACTTCGTGTTGAAAACTTCGATATTTAGTTTAACACACACATAAAGATCTTGTGCGAAACACAGAAATGAAAACTAAATTTAAATAAATATTTAGGTTATGCATGCGTTAATCATCTGGCTGACCTAGGCGTAATGCCATTTAGTTAGCAGAGTGAATGGTAATGATGAGAACACATGCAAAATATGCTTCAGTGAGTGTTCAGTGTTGTTGCACAGTGCACAGATGATGCTCGTAGACCTGATTGAAAAGATCATCATCATAACCATCATGCGCACGTACAGACAACATTCATCATAAATATAATGAACAGCTAAATAGTGTTTGTGAGAAAAAGAAGAAAATCTAACTAATAAGTGAATGTTGTTGCTGTCTATGGCTAAGGTTGCAGTCGCTGTTGCTGTTACTGCTGCTGCTGCTGCGGCTAAAATTGAAGTAACTCAAAGTAACGTAACTTGTCAATAAACATGGTATTAAATGAAAACTCTTATAATACATAAATTATGGGTTTTCATGATCGTTGTAATGGAAATATTAATTGAAGAAGTAGAAGACGAAGAAGAAGAAAACCAAAATCTAAATACTGCTGTAACTCAGCTGATGATAATGATGCTTATGTTGATGCTTATGATAATGATCATGACGAACAGTTCATTATTTGCTCATGTGCATCATGCATAAACATTGTTGTTAGGGCCACACCCACTGGAGCAAATATGTGATGTTTTTGTTTTTTAAAGGTGAAAATATTTTTTACACAATATTTCACTAGAAACGTGGTAAAATGAAGGTGCGTGTTACATCGAACATTTTCAGATAGTTTTAATTTTTGTAATTTGTTGATTTAATAAGACGGTGTTAATAAACGAATACATATACAAAAAGATTTAATTTTTGAATAGTAGAGATAACACTTTATACATTCCTTGCAAGCAGATATGATATTTCTACTGAAAAGTTTATTTTTAAGATTTCTTTGGCCGATAACAATAAGTTGGGTGTTGTGTTATCATTGAATGAACAGAAGGAGTTAAAATATAAATTTAAAAACATTTTTGATTTTATTTGTTACGCAAAAATTATATATAAAAAAAAAACTTAAATAATAATTACGTTTTTTTTCGAAATTATATTCGAAATTAGTTTTTTTCGAAACTAATTTCGAAATTTTAAATATTGCTATTTTACAAATTGGTATTCAGAAATTGCTATTAAGACAAAATTTTCAATTTGCTTTTTTTGAAATTTTAACACTACGGAATATTCGAACAGATATTTATTTCGAATTAAAATTTCGAATTTTTGTTTTTTAAATAAAGTAAAACACCAAGTGAAGATTTTATGTATTATAAAAAAAGGGATTTCAAATTATTTCCGAATTACGAATTTTTCGAAAATAATTTCGAAATTGCAATATTAATATTTTCAAACTTTATTTTGAAAAATTCTTATAAAAATGAAATTTTCAACTTTCTTTTTAGAATTTTAACACTACAGAATATTCAAATAGATATTTATTTCCAATTAAATTTCGTATATTTATTGTTTAAATAAAGTAAAACACAAAGTAAAGGTTTTATGTATTATAAAAAATGTGATTTCAAAATATTTGCGAATTTCGAATTTTTCGAAATTAATTTCGAAACTGAAATATTGATATTTTCAAATTTTATGTCGAAAAATTCTTATAAAAATGAAATTTTTAACCTTCTTTTTGGAATTTAAACACTACGGAATATTCGAATAGATATTTATTTCGAATTAAATTTCGAATTTTTGTTTAAATAAAGTAAAACACAAAGTAAAGATTTTATGTATAATAAAAAATGATTTCAAAATGTTTCCAAATTTCGAATTTTTCGAAATTAATTTCGAAATTTTAATATAGATATTTTTAAAATTTATTTTGAAAAACTCTTAAACAAATTAAATTTTTAAATTTCTTTTTGGAATTTTAACACTACGGAATATTCGAATAGATATTTATTTCGAATTAAATTTCAAATTTTTGTTGTTTAAATAAAGTAAAACACAAAGTAAAGATTTTATGTATTATAGAATAAGTGATTTCTAATTATTTCCGAATTTCGAATTTTTTGAAATTAATTTCGTAATTTTGGTATAGATATTTTCAGACTTTATTTTGAAAAATTCTTATACAAATTAAATTTTCAACTTTGTTTTTGGAATTTTAACACTACAGAATATTCGAATAGATATTTATTTCGAATTAAATTTCTAATTTTTGCTGTTTAAATAAAGTAAAACACCTAGTAAAGGTTTAATGTATTATAAAAAATGTGATTTCAAAATATTTTCGAATTTCGAATTTTTCGAAATTAATTTCGAAATTGCAATATTGATATTTCCAAATTTTATGTTGAAAAATTCGTATAAAAATGAAATTTTCAACTTTCTTTTTGGAATCTTAACACTATAAAATGAAATAGTTCTTTATTGTGAATTTTCGAATTAAAATTTTTGTTATATTAATAGTGTAAGACTTAAAGAAAAAAATGTTTTTATTTTAAGAGCAAATAAAGTCATACGATGTTTTTCTTAACCTTTTTAATTCTCATTTAGTTAAACATAGCAAAAGCTTTCGAAAATATTTTAAAATTTACAAACTTTAAAAGTTTTAAATTATTTATGATGGGCCTAGATTCAGATGTTTTCCGGGGAAATTCTACTTTATATTAAAATTTATTATAAATATACGTTTAAGGTAACTTCTTTTTGGAATATTCTCGAACTTTTATTTACTAGTTTGGAGAACGAAGGGGTTGATTTTGAAAGTTAAATTTAAATTTTAAATGTCATTTGAATAAAATTTATATTTTTGTTTAGATAAAAAACAAAAGTTTAATTTTATTATTTTGATTAAAATTAAATTTTGCCATAACTATGTTTTGATTTCCTTAAAAAACGCTAAAAGAAAAAACGCAAATATTAAATATTTTTGCAAAAACAATAAAAATAAAAAGAGATGAAGAAATTCAAGGTCATTGAATTTTATTTTGATTAAATCAAAGTTCAAGTGGCTTTTAACTTGGCCGCCGTTATAAAATAACGACAAAATATGGCAACAACAAATTTAATCACAAAGTGCATAATTTTGATTAAAAATTCCTTAAATCACGCTAATCTTATCGGGTTGTTTAACAAGAAGTTGGTTTTTCAATTGTGGCAATGCCAGCCAACAACATAATAGTTTTGACATTTAGTTTTTTTTGACATAATCGTAGCAATGAATTCTATTGGCACAAAAATCGCTTAAAAATAAATCCCCTAATGAAAATGGTGGTTCTGTTAAGGTGAAATTTCGTAAAATTCATGATATTTTCAGACAGCATAATCGTTCTTCAGAGACCGCTATTAAGAAGTTGGTCGTTTCAATTTGAGTTGACTGGTTCGATATAAAATGTGCGAACACCAACACATGTTCGATGGGGTCGTTCAACTGAAAACATAGCAATCGTGAGTTACAGTGTTGAATCAGATCCAAATTTGTGAATTGCTCGACGTTCTCAACAAATGGTGTTATCCAATACCACCACATGGCGAATTTTGCATAAGGATTTAAGCTTGAAGCCTTACAAGGTTCAACTGGAGCAAAAACTGAAGTCGACCGACCATTCAAATCACGCTAAATTCTTTAAGGAACAAAGACAAAGGCCGACGACAATTCATATTACCGTAGATTCGCTCAGTTCATTCAGGAACAACTGGCTACTTTTTCTGAAGAAATCTTTTTTTCAGCCGAAGCCAGTTTCCACTTGTCAGGGGTATGTCCATAAGCAAAATTGCTGCATTTGGGCTTCTAAAAATCCTAGAGCGATTATTGAGAAAGAAGTCTTTGCATGCTTAACGTATTACTGCATGGTAAGCAATGTGGTCTGGAGGCGTGATTGAGCCGTTTGTTTTTTTTTTCGAAAATGAGGCTGAAAATTCAGCATGCTATTGCGATATGCTAACAATTTAATTTTGGCCTATTGACGAGATGGATATTACTGACATGTGGTTTCAACAGGACGGTGCCATATGTCACACAGCTAATGAAACGATTAATTTATTGCAAATTAAATTGTCCGATCCTATAATTTTACGACAACCAGCAGTTAAGTGTGATTTAACATCACTGGATTATTTTTTGTGGGGCGCTATATTAAGGGCCCCAAATTTAAAATTATACTTCACAGTATTTGTGAGCCTAACAGGTATTCCTTTATTAGCTTATTCCCTTTGTTTTCGTGCGCTATGCTGATTATTTTAGTCGGTATTTTGTTCAAAATTGTTGGCAATGTTACGGGAAGCGAACTTCTTCCATACCATTTTACTTTAAACCTCCCTTGAGCGTATCTCCGCGTGTTGTCAGTATATTCTATCGGCTGCTATCATTTTAGAATTCTTGGGCCAAGCTGGCATAATAGATGTTCTTCACGCTAAGAACCTGAAGGTCTCTAGCAAGTCTTGTCGTCAAGGTCCGGTTGTTAGGATTCGTACAGCTTCTGTTTGATTTATTATTGTCCGTTGCTCTCTGAAGGTTGTTGCTAAAGTTGTCTATCACGCTGATTACGTAAATGCCATTTACCGTTGTGCTGCATATGTTCGTGTTCGAGTTCATAATCATGATTATTATTGTTTCTAGTTTCGGATTGTTTTTTTTTATATAAAATTTTTAGTATTCGGTCTTGCGTTTTTGTGGGCTAGTAGGCTTATCAGTTTGGGGGTTGTGGGTTCGATTCCCAACAAAGACCTTCTCTGTTTTTTTTTTAATACAAACATAAAAATTAACTGTTGGTGGGACGGCTCAGTGATGAAGAGGCATGGTCACTGGTCACTGTGCTGTCTTATACGACAGTTAATTTCCTTAACTATCCTTCTACTTTCAACACCTGTTTCATATCTTCTCTATTCCTTTCCTAAAGAATGTAGCACGAAACTTGGCAACAATGCCTGCCTGAAGTACTACTTTTCAAAAAAAAAAAAACGCAGAAAAAAAACGTTTTCGTTTTAAAAAACAAACTTCTTGTTGAAAAATCCTTCGTAAATTTTATGCACTTCATCATATAAAATGTGAATGTTTAAAATGCACATGCTTGACTATTGAAAAGTTATTTAAGACGCCATTAAGTCTGTAGCTGTTGTAGATTGAAATTAATTTTTGTAATGGACTTATTGAGTGCAGCAATTGAATTGAAGACCCCGATAAGATTTTTATAATTTAGTCGAGATGTGAGTAAATAAATAAAAGTCAATAACACTTTTATATGCAGACTAGATTTGGTATAACTTAATATATAATTCTCGTTTTCTTATATTTTATTTTATTGCCTGCAAATTTAGTTATCGGCCTTTAGAAGAGTTACAGCAGTTAACAAAAAAAAAAATGTTTAGCAGATAAAAGTTAATTTATAACAGCGCTTCTTGGGCTTTTCCCCTTAAAATTTCAGATTTTTTTATTTGATTAAAAATTATTATTTATTATTTATTTATGTTTTTTTTTTTGTTCAAATATGTCGTTGTTGTTGTATTTCTTAAAAATTAAATTTAAAACCACTAACTGTCGAACATAAATATTGATGCATTGAAACTTTTATTTATTTGAAATATTTTTAATATTTACATTAAATGGGGGGGCTTTCCATAAATGAACGTAATAAACAAATTGCTGAGCAGGGTATTATTTATGTCACAAAATTCAAACTTGGGTATTATAATGTGAATAACACATACATACACACACTCACACAGACAGCAAGCAGTATCTCGATTGTGTTAATTGAATAAATTGAACTCCAACTAAATAACAAATAACACAAATAACAAAATTTGTTCTGTCGGTTTTATAATTTTGTTTTTTTTTAGCCTAAAAGAATTTTAATTAATTTTACTTTTAATTTTTTGTTCTAGTGTGTGATTGTTGTTGTTATTTGTTTTTATATTATTTTTAAATGAAAACAAACTATTATTTATTGGTGTTGTCGTTGTTGTTAGTTATATATAATAAAAATTATCTTATCGTAATTATACTATAGTAAAATAAGATACACATTTTCTAAATAATAATCGGAATTATAACTAAAAATGTGAGTTTAAAGGCAAAAAACAAAACACAGGTTCAGTGAAGGGCTTCTAATGACAACCGGCGTTTGTTCTAAATTATTTTCTTGCTATCTCTCTCTACGATCTCTCACTATGATTCCATTACTGGAATGAGATTAAATGTTATATCGACAGGACAACCGACTTATTGGCCAACTGACCAGCAGAAAATTTCAGACGTTTTTGATTTTGGTGCGGCAAAGGACATATGCCTGAAGCTAATTAAGGTTGAAACAACGTTAGCACTATCTTTAGATCACACTCCCTCTATAACTACCATCTATAACCCACAACAAACTATAACCGGCGATGAATTTTTAGCTTCATGGATTAACTGGTTGAAATTTAAAAAATATATCAGCTCTCATTGCTTGTTGGGAAATCTACCGTTAAGAACTACGGAAGATATAGACGCCTGTATTAGTAACTTCAATGTACATGTCATAAACGCAGTTGAACACGCTTCGTCGACATAACACCAGACGAAATACAACAGGGAGCACATTCCCTTAGAGCAAAGCTGAGGCAATGTACAAAACAGCTCAGGGTAATGATAGAGTCACAAAGAACAGCTTCTATTAAGGAATATCTGGAGGGCCTGGATGTGACTACCCATACAAATTATTCCCTATGGCGTGCCACCAAAAAAATTAAAAGACCTGTAATCGCTGAACCTCCATTGCGCGGGACAGGCGGTAGTTCGGCAAAAAATGTTGATGAAAAAGGTAATCTTTTCGTAAGCTATTTGAGGAATGTATTCTCTCCTAATAAATGTGCTGATATAACTGAACTCCAACCAGTTATTGCTAGACCACCTATTCAATTAAGGTTCAACAACTTTCGGATTTGTTAAGCACTATTGGAAAGTTAGAAAAAAAAAACCAAGAAAGCTCCTGGCTTTGATAAAATAGGCAACCAAATGCTTTTAGAGATGCCTCTCGTTGCTAAACGAATAATTCTTTTCCTACTTAATGCTGTTTTACGACTTAAATATTAACCTCTGGCATGGAAAACTGCTCTGGTAAGGATGATACCTAAACCATGAAAAGATCCGTCCAAGGGGGACTCATATAGGCCCGTAAGTCTATTACCAACTCAGTCCAAATTGTTCAAGCAACTACTAATGGTGAAGTTGACACCGATTTTGAATGAGAGTGATGGCATTCCAAACCACCAATTTGAATTTAGGAGACAACATAGTACCATCGAACAATCTCACAGACTTGTACAAGTCAAGTCAAGAAAGGTATTTGAGGATAAGAAGTACTGTTCGGAATTTTTTATCGACGTATCACAAGCCTTCGACACGAGTGTGATTCGTTTTACATCCGCACCTGCCTATGTAGCCTTAATCAGATGGTGGACAAACCAGTATTGTATAATTTGGAACGTCATACAGCGGCCTAAGCAGCCGAAGACATAATTCTAAGCAACAGAACCACCTAGTTGGAACTTTAATGATTCCAGAGCAGGGCTGCAAATCATCACTCCTTGCTGAAGAGTTAAAGACTTTCCAACTCCTGTCCAGAACACATGTCTAGCATGCTCACTGGACTGGATCATTCACCTAGCGTGTCATTAAGGGTGAAATGACCCTGGGCACCATATAAAACTGACCTGTCTGTTATGGGGCCGCGAAACCACAACCACCACGATACTCCCATATAGGGGCCAACCTCAATAGCCTTCGACAAGAGTGTGATTTGTTTTACATCCGCGCCTGACTATGTAGTCTTAATCAGATGGTAGACAAACCACTATACATAATTTGGAACGTCATGCTCGTCCTAGATAGCCGAAGACCTAATTCTAAGCAACAGAACCACCTAGTTGCAACTTTAATGATTTCAGGGCAGGTCTGCAAACCATCACACCTTGCTAAATAGTTGGAGACTTTCTAACTCCTGCCCAGAACACGTGTCAAGCATGCTCACTGGACTGGATCATTCACTTTGCGTGTCATTATCAGTGAGATGATCCTGGCCACCATAATAACCATTATACTGTTATGGGGCCGCAAAACCACAACCACCACGATACTCCCATATAGGGACCAACCTCTATGATCAGTCAGAGAACTATTAAATGTCTAAAGAATAAATAATGAACTGATCCCCGTGGAAATAAAGTAGAGTTTCCAGTTGACTCCCTGTTTGTCTTCAGGGGACTGGGCTCCCTTTTCCCCCAGTTGCACTGTCTCTAGATAGTAGAATTCTATAAAGACCACATTTATATGCCCCTGGGGGGAACCTTCGACAAGATATGGCATTAAGGCCTTTTGCTTAAGATAAAACAAAACTTACCAGTGAATATTCACAGTCTACTGCAGAAATATATTGTATGAGTCGCCAGTTTATAATAAAACTTAGAGCTTATACAGGTTGCCTCCAACCAATTATAGCTGGAGTACCCCAAGGTGGTATTTTTATACAACAGACTTGCCAACAAATAGTGAACTACACACATCACCGTTTGCAGATGACCTTTCCACCTTTCTTAGCGCCCATAGTGACCCAAGATATGCTTCGCGTCAACTTCAGGACAACATGGACTAAAAAATGGGGAATAAAAATTAATGACCAAAAATTTGTACATATAACCTTCACCTGGCGCAGTGAATCGTGTCCCTATATCCGTTTCAATAACCAAGTGGTACCCCAACACGTCTACGCTAAATACTTAGGTATTTACTAGGACCGGTGACTAACTTAGAAACATCAGATTGAGGCAAAGTTAACTCAAATGAAACTAAAAAAAATAGCAATTCATTGGCTTATTGGCAGAAACTCCGTTCTCAGCCTTGATTGCAAACTTTTAATATACAACACAATTTTGAAACCAAAATGGTGTTACGGGATTCAGCTATGGGCCACTGCTATCGCCTCCAATATTGAGAAAAATCAATGTCAGCAAAACTCATAATCCTTCGAATGATAATTGCCGCTCCTTGATACATTAAGAACTCCAACATTCACCGGGATTTTCAAGTCCCGACGGTTAAAACCGAGATTACAAAACATGTCACTAGATATTTAAATAAGTTGAAAATACATCCCCATACGCTTGCTCGAAGAATCCTACAACATCGTGGACACACTCGATTTAAGAGGAAGTACACTATTGCCCTCGGACGAGATCATTGAGAACTACTTACTAATATGTATGGATAAATTTGAAAAATGAATAAGAAAAAAAATTACCACCACTACACCAACACAAAAACGTTACGCAGGTGCACAAGGCCAGGGCAATGGGGAACATCATAAACGTATAATTACAGATTATTATGTCACATGGAGAGAAGGGGGAGAGAAAAGGAAACCCCAATAGGTTCACACATGAGAAAAACGGACAGCAAGCATGACCGTAAAAGGATTTAGTTAGAAGAAGAAGAAAGGAGAAAAGACGAATGAAAAAGGGATCGACAAATTAGGTAAAAAGAGACAAACGAAAAAGGAGAGATGCAGGCAAAAAAGACAGAAAGGGACGAACGCAATAACACGAAGGGAGACACGAACTAGTACGAAAAGAACACTGAAGATGGCAAACGGCCGAAACCGGTTTGTTCACAAACCAAATTTGACGAGGGTCGACGGAAAACCGTACCCAAATAAAAAAAAAAAATCTCTCTCTTTCTCTCATTAGTTTTGCTTAGTTTTGCAAAACGCCTGTAGAGCGCCCTCTATATGGAAACCTTACTATCGGTCGCTAAGTAAACTAATGCACTCCAGGTACCTCACAAGATGAAAATGAATTACATTTTTCATCACTTTAGAAAGTTTAGAACTAATTTCAATTGGACCATAATTTTCAGGGTTGTGAGCCACACCCTTTTTCGAGATTGATGTAACATTAACAACCTTTCAACACTTTGGAAATTCACCGGCATGATACTTTTTTTTCTTTATTTTTAAAGAGACAACACTGCCTATTTAGTCAAGTACCGTATGCTACATTCTTTTGGAAAGGGATAGAGAAGAAATGCGACAGGTGTTGAAAGTAGAAGGATAGTTACGGAAATTAACATAACATCGTATAAGACAGTTCAGTGACCATTGACTATGTCTTCATCACTGATCAGCCCCACCAGCAGTTAATTTTTAATTGTAGTAAAAAAACCAAGGTCTTTGTTGGGAATCGACCCCACAACCCAAAGTCATGTAAGCTAACACACTACCTACTAGCCTACAGAGACATGATTTTTTTTTTAAAAAGAAGTAGCACTTCAGGCAACAATGCCTATTTAGTCAAGTACTGTGCAGCATTCTTTAGGAAAGGGATAGAGAAGAGATGCGACAGGTGTGGTGATAGTTACGGAATTTAACTGTTGTATAAGACAGCACAGCGACCAGTGACTATGTCTTCATCACTGAGCAGCCCCACCAGCAGTCAATTTTTATTTTTGCAGTGAAAAAACCAAGGTCTTTGTTGGGAATCGAACCCACAACATCCAGCCTTATAAGCAGATACACTACCTACTAGCCTACAGGGCATAATACTATATTGATGAAAGGGATTACTAGCGGATGCGCTAGCATCGAAGAGCACTGCTTCAGCACCAGTGCTGGTAACCCATCCGGTCCAGGAGACTTGTTGACGCTGTCATTCATTTTCAGAAATTCGATTTTATTCGAGTTTTTTAAAGTTTTCCTGGAACTTACGATGCCTAAAAAGCCTGTACAATCTAACAAACACAACAACAACAACAAGCGATAGCAAGCTACAGCTAAAAAATGTGAAATGGTAAATTACACTTAAAGAAAATGTGTCTTAAAACGCTAAAATTTCTTACAGTTACAACGTGTTAAAATTGTAACGACAATAATTTACGAGAAAATGTGAAATTAATTAAAAACTATCAAAAAAATAAATTATAAATATCACGCTTGGCAATCGGATAATATTTTTTAGTATCTTTCTTAAGGCAGAAATAGTGAAACAGCGACAGAAGTTTTTCGCTGAATAATTTCAAAAATATTTTAATGAGAATTTCGCTTGATAGCAAAGGTCGCTATTAGCCAGCCATTTTATCGCAATTAATTTACACATTTTAAATTTTCGTTGTTGTTGTCGTTGCTGTTGTCTTTGTTGTTGTTGGGATTGAGTATTTCGATATTAAAAAAAAATATATAATTTAATATAATTTGTTAAATATTTAAGGAATTTCAAAAAATTTTCAGCTGTCTATCTAACGTTCTACTCTACTATTAAGCGAAAGTATAATTAAAAAAAAAATATAATAATAATAGTAATAAGAAGATAAGATTATTTGTTTATGAACATAATTTTATCTGACACTTCTGAAACTTTTTTTGTTTTTGTTTTTTACTGTGAAAAAGTGCCAAGAAATCAAAATATTTCAAAACTAATTATTTCCGTTTGTAGCAGCAGAATATTTTAGCGATTTGAAAGTATACGTTTTATAGATACAGGACAAAGTCTACTTTTGAATAATACCACGCGACAATTTAATGATATTTGAGTGACAGGGCAAGATTTTTGTTTCAAAAGCACCACCACATTTCAACACTCATAAATTAATAAATTTTTATATTTGAAAATTAAAACTCTTTTAATAATAATTTAAATTTAAAAACAAAAACAAAAAAAAAAATTGAATTTATTAGAAATTTATTTTATTTTTCTCATTATTTAAATGTTAGTTTTTTTTTTTCAGTGTAATAAATAAGAAAACAACAAGATTTAAATATCTGGTTTTTCAAAAAAAAAGTTTATTTTTCAATTATGGCAACACCAGCAACACCATGATAGTTTTGACATTTAGTTTTTTGATTTATTCGTAGTAAAGGCCTTGGCAATTGTTACAACAATTTTAATTTCGCACGAAAAGCGCTTAAAAATAATTCAAATCCCCTAATAAAAATGGCGTTTCCGTTAAAGTGACATTTCGTAAAATTCGTGATATTTTGCAGACAACATAATCGTTCTTCTTCGAACGCCATTAAGTATCTGGTCGTTAGGCTCGATATAAAATGTGTGAACACAAATGCATGTTCGACCGGTACGTTCAACTGAAAACATTGCAGCTGCAGGATATAGTGTTGAAGCAGATCCAAATTTGTTAATTCCTCAACGTTCTCAACAACAAAGATTATCCAAAAGCACTACAAGGCGAATTTTGCATAAGGATTTGACTTTGAAGCCTTACAAGGTTCAACTGATGCAGGAATTTAAGCCAACCGACCATTAACATCACCTTAGGTTCGCTCAATTCATTCAGCAACAACCGGCTGGCTTTTCTGAAAAAATCATTTTTGCAGACGAACATTATGCATTTGGGCTTCTGAAAATCCTAGAGCGATTATTGAGAAGTCTTTCCATGCATAACGTGTCACTGTAAGGTGCGCTTTGTGTTGTGGAGGCGTGATTGGGCCGTTTTATCGCAAAATGATAACAACCTATTATTGACGACGTGAATATCACTGACATATGGTTTCAACAGGATGCCACATGTTACACAGTCAATGAAACGATCAATTTATTGGAAACGAAAATTCACGATCACATAATTTAACGACACTCAGCGGTTAAGTGGTCAGCCAGATGGTGTAATTTAACACCACTGGATTAATTTTTTGCGGGGCTATATCAAGCACAAGGGCTATACGGAGCCAATCGTAACGATTTCAGCCGTAAAACTTAAAATCCCTGATGTGATTAACGAAATAGGTCGGCCATTTTGCCAAAAAGTGATTAAAAACTTTGAAGAAAGAATCGACAACTGTCAAAGTGGAGATATTTGCCAGATATCATTTTTCATTCACAATAGCCGAACTTTTCTCTTCGTCATACAATAACAATCTCAATCATCTTAATCAAAATTGTTTGTCTTAATTTGTTTTAGAAAACAAACTTCTTGTTTAAAAACCCTTTACAAAAATGTGAATATTAAGTTTCACATGTTTGCTGACAATCTAATTTTTTTTTTCGTTTTGGACCAGCACTCAAGGCTGATGACTCCTACACATGCAATGCATTGTGCCAGAACTAGGAAATCAGGTTATGGAGAGAAGGAAAGAGGGAGTAGTGATTGTGGACACTCAATTTGAACTTTCATACATTGAAAGTGACAGAAAAGACCTCTGGAGGGATTTTCCTCCACATACGGACTGTTCTGCTGAAAAACGAATTTTCCCTGTAATGCGTAGTGCGTTTCACTGGCCAATCAACCACAAAAGGATGCGCTCTCAATAAAAATCGAGTTAAACGCAAAAATGTGCGAGTAACGGGAACAAGTTTCCTAATTTCGTTGGAGTACTTACCATTGTAGTAACGATAAAACAGTGAAATACAACCCACATTCCGTCAATACTTAAGAGAATCATTAGAATCAGATATTCTACCGTCCTCTTGCTCCTCTCCTGTACGCGGTGAAGCAACTTCAAAATAGACTTTGGAGCGCCGGCCCATGCATGAGAGTTGTATTCCATTTTTGGGCGGTTTTAGGTGGTATAAATAGTATGGGAATCAGATGGAGTGCAGTATCTCTTATACCGTTTTAGATCCCCGCCGGAAGCACATTTATCGGCCTTTATGGAATACTTGACCATCTAGACCTGTGCTGCTGGGGGTATAAGGGAGCCCATTCCCCTGAACGCAAGCAAGGAGTCAACTGGAAGCTCGACGTTATTTCCACGGGAATCAGTAAGTCCCAGAGTTCCGCTAATTGTCTCTTTAGATTTTTAGCTGTTCCTCTGACGATTATTGAGGTTGGCCCTTCGGGAGTATCATGGTGGTTGTGGTTTTGCGGCCCCAAGCATGAACTGATTTAAGTGGGCCAGAATCATCTCGCCTTTAATAACACCAACGTTTGAATAACCCGCTTCCAGTGAGCATGTTAGTCATGTGTTCTAGGCCAGGCGTTGGATAGTCTCCAGCTCTTCAGCAAGGAGTAATGGCTTGCAACCCTGCTTTGGAACCGCTGCAATTGCAACTAGTAAAGACCTGTTGCTAGAATTAATCCTCGGCTTCCTAGGACGTGAATGACGTTGCTTTTCATTCCCAGTGGTTTGATCACCATCTGATTAAGGCTTACAGCCAGGTGCAGATGTACATCTTATCACAAAATACCGTTTTAGAAAACCGAGACTTTTGAAGGCTTCTTTAGAAACCTGAAAAATGTGTTTTGTCCACCGAACATCACACTCAATTTTCATGGCAAGAACATCAAGAGCTTCCACTTCCGTAATACCTGTATCCGTAGTAACAGATGTACCGCCAATTCCGAACACAGATCTATGCGTAAAGCATGCAACATTGTGTCTTATGGGTATTAAAATCGGCTCTATTTACCCGACCCCATTCTGAGATTGTTACGAGGTCGTGATTGAAAGTATCATTCATGTTTCGCATCTTTGAATCCACCTCCAACTGCTTCTTTCTATTATTAAATGAATACAAATGACAAATGGTGATACTTAAACGCTCGTTTGCTTCCAACTTAATTGGCAACACGTGAGTGACAGATTGACAAAACTGACTCCTTTTCCACATGAGGTGTTTTACTTTTCGTTGGGCCTCTGCTATGGAATGTACTTTTCATTCCTATTGAAGCGCACACACACACATACATCCATGCATACATACACACACACACATACATTCATACATTTTAAAAATAATTGCCTGCAAATTGTATTATTTTTCTAAACAAATTTGTCTCCTTCTGAAATTTGTCTACTTTTGTTCGAAGTGCTTTCAATGAGGGTGACTCAGATACAATCAATCATTCAATCGTTAAATCGGCTTAAATAAAAATTATTATCCAAGTAGTTGCATTATTAAGTGAAATAATTTTCACCCATAATTTTCACCCTTTTTGCCGAAGCACCCTTTTTAAATCGATTTTATTTTCAAAAAAAAAAAAAAAGGTTTAAAGCAGCCGGAAGCGTTAAGCGTTTACGAACGTAAGGAAAAAGGATTAAATTTGGTTTTGGAATTAAAAATGGTTTTTTAGTTTTTCAACTCAACGCAATTACAACTTCCAGTTGATTGGTGTAATGTAGAGTGGCCAGGCCATGGACTGTAGCTGTAGCTTAATTAAATAGAAATATAAATCTGAACAGGCTTCGTGTAAAAGATTTGAAATATTTTAAGTATTTTAATCGACCTTGGGTGATTTTTATAGAGGTATAACATTTTAAGTTGGCAATATTTTTTTTAAGGCGGCCATGTTTTTAACGATCGGATGAATTATATTTTGTTTAGTTTGACATTTCATTATCGATAGACTAAGGCCTGAATAACACTTCCAAATTGTGTAAAATGGGCCGGCCGTTGAATACGATTTTCATAAGCAAATTTTGTTTAGCGTTAAAACTTACTTTTGCTTGAGTGGATACTGGCCGGTATCTTTCGAGTGATGATATTAAATTAGCATTCTATTCAAAAAAACTAACCGTTTGGTGTGCTCTGTAAGCTGGTGGAATCATTGGTTGGCACTTCTTTTAGAACTTTACGGATTAGAACGTTATAGTCAATGGTGATCGCTATAGGGCCATAATTATAAAAATTTTTCGTTCATTAATCATGATGTCCAGCAGCTGTGGTTTCGTAATATGTCACACATTTCGCGGCTGAATTGATCTATTAAAAAAAACGGTTACCAAACGCATAGTTTCACATTACTGATCCGTGAATTGGCTTTCGAGATTGTGCGATTTTACACCATTAGCCTATTTTGCTGTGGAGATATGTGAAGTCATTGGTTTATGCCGATAAACCCGTTCCATTAACGAGAGAGGGCTACAAACGTTGAAAAAAGTCATTGAAAATTAGATCTTTAGATTAGACTATATGCGAGCCAGCCAACTACGGTCATCCTATGCCAGAAGTCATATTTGTGAATAAAAAATTTTGTTCCATTTCAAAGTTCTATACCTTTATAAATAACACCCTTTACTAAAAAAATTTTAATATGTAAAGAATTATAGTTAAAATTTATTCTAAATTTCGAATACATCTTCGAATTTTCGATTTAAGCAGTTGCGGCTCAAAAATGACGAAGCTACTATTGGCAAATATTGAGGTAGCACTCACTTAAATGTGGAAAGAATACAGGTGCCCCTGTAGACTAGTAGGTAGTGTACTAGCTTGTCAGTATGGGGGTTGTGGGTTTGATTCCCAACGAAGACCTTGGTTTTTTTCATTACAAAAATAAAAATTGTCTGTCGGTGGGGCTGCTCAGCGATAAAGGCATAGTCACTGGTCGTTGTGCTGTCTTATAGGGCAGTTAATTTTTTAGCTGTAGCTTGCTATCGCTTGTTGTTGTTGTTAGATTGTATAGGCTTTTCAGGCATCGTAAGTTCCAGGAAAATTTTAAAAAATTCGAGTAAAATCGAATTTCTGAAAATGAATGACAACGTCAACAAGTCTCCTGGACCGGATGTGTTACCAGCACTGATCCTGAAACAGTGCTCTTCGATGCTAGCGCATCCGTAATCCTTTTCATTAATATAGTATTATACCCCTGTAAGCTAGTAGGTAGTGTGTTAGCTTACATGACTGGGGGTTGTGGGTTCGATTCCTAACGAAGACCTTGGTTTTTTTCACTACAAAAATAAAAATTGACTGTCGTTGGGGCTGCTCAGCGATGAAGGCATAGACACTGGTCGCTGTGTTGTCTTATACGGCAGTTAATTTCCGTAACTATCCTTCTACTTTCACCACCTGTCGCATCTCTTCTCTATCCCTTTCCTGAAGAATGTAGCACGGTACTTGACTAAATGGGCATTGTTGCCTGAAGTGCTACTTCTCTTAAAAAAAATGATTTAAAGCTTTCTCTTTGTGGAGAAAAAGAGAGAGAGAGCTAAGACTCTTTATAACAGAAATGAAAAGAAGAGTCAATGCAGTGAATTATAGCAGTTGGATATGAAGAAGAAAAATTATAGCGGCCAAGTCATTCCTTTGTTTTTGATATATAAAAAAGGGTCATGAAGCCATCATTCGTAAAAATTGTGGCAACACTTAACTAAATTTGAAAAAAACACGGTCGTGAAACTGATTTAGGTAATTTAAATTTTCGCTGTGGAAAAAAGAGAGTTAAAGAGAGAGAGAGAGACAGAGAGAGGAAAAGAGAGAACTAAGATTCTTTATAAAAGAAATAAAAAATATTTTCAATACTAAATTATAGCAGACGGTTCTGAAGAAGAAAAGTTGTAGCGACCAAGTCGTTCCTTTGTTTTTGATATATCAAAAAAGGGAAATGATGTCATTATTCGTAAAAATTATGGCAACACTCAACTAAATTTGGAAAAAACACGGTCGTGAAATTAATTTAGGTGATTTAAATTTTCGCTGTGGAAAAAAAAGAGTAAAAGAGAGACAGAGAGAGAGACAAAGAGAGGAAGAGAGAGAACTAAGATTCCTTATAAAAGAAAGAAAAAATATTTTCAATACTGAATTATAGCAGACGGTTCTGAAGAAGAAAAGTTGTAGCGGCCAAGTTATTCCCTTTTTAATATACAAAAAAGAGCCGTGAATTCATTAGACGTAAATATTATGGAAGCGCTCACCTAAGTTTAGAAAAAAACAGTCATGAAACTGATTGGAAGTTTGATTTAAAGCTTTCTTGTTGTGGAGAGATAGAGAGTGAGAGCTAAGACTTTCTATAACAGATATGAAAAAACAGGCGGACTTGAAGATGAACAATTTTAGCGACCAAGCTGTGGCTTTTTTTGATTTATAAAAAAGGGCCACGAAGCCACTAGTCATAAATATTATGGAAGCCTAAGTTTGAAAAAAAACACACTCATGAAACTAATTTACAGTTTGATTTAAAACTTTCTCGTTGTGGAGAGAAAGAGAGGGAGAGAGAGAACGTTAAGACTCTTTATAACAGAAATGAAAAAAAAACAGTTAAAGCAGTGAATTATAGCAGGCGGATTTGGAAAAGAAAAATTGTAGACTTGGCCTCCTGGTTCCTTTTTTTATATAAAAAAGGGTCAAGAAGCCATTAATCGTAAAAACTATGGCAGCACGAAATTTGGAAAAAAGTCAGTAGTGATTTGCGGAAATATCTACATTTACTTCTTAGGAAAAACCCCTTTAAATAAAGAATATTATTCATCACTATTGCAATCACGAAAAATAATAAGAAGAAGAAGACATCAAATAAATCCACCAAGTGAGAGTTGTACTCATATTAGAGGGTAACTCTAAGTTTTGCATTTTGCATTTTTATTCTTTTAGTGAATATTGTATAATTTTTCTAACAAATTTGTCTCCTTCTGAAATTTGTCTACTTTTGTTCAGAGTGCTTTCAATGAGGGTGACTCAGATACAATCAATTATTCAGCTGAAAAGTAAGACAACTTTTATTAAATTTAAGCTGAGAAATGAATGAATTCTCATCTACGATTTCTGCCCACTGTTGCGTTACTTTGAATTAAAAAAAATAATGGCGACAAAAATGCAAGTCGAAAGACAGCTAAAGTCCATATAAATTTATGGCGATTCTCAAATTTGCTTAAAAGTCAAAAATACCTTTCCAATCATTATCACATGATTTTGCTATTTTATTTCGAATTTTCGAAGTTTAAACCGAAATATGGAATACATTAAAGAAAAAAAGAAAATTAAATTAATTAATTTAAAGAAAATGTAAATGTGTAAAGGTGTCCCTGTAGGCTAGTAGGTAGTGTACTAGCTTGTCAGTATGGGGGTTGTGGGTTCGATTCCTAACGAAGACCTTGGTTTTTTTCACTACAAAAATAAAAATTGACTGTCGTTGGGGCTGCTCAGTGATGAAGGCATAGACACTGGTCGCAGTGTCAGTTAATTTCCGTAACTATCCTTCTACTTTCACCACCTGTTTCATCTATTCTCTATCCCTTTCCTGAAGAATGTAGCACGGTACTTGACTAAATAGGCATTGTTGCCTGAAGTGCTACTTCTCTTAAAAAAAAAATATGTAAATCTTAAAGCTTCGTTTGATTGGAATTTCAAATAGTTCAAAAAGGTGACAACCTTTTTGATTTTAATATTTCAATAAACAAGACTTGTGGCAATAAAAATGATTAATTTGTTTATTTGTTAATTAGCTTCTAATTAAAGCCAGGAAAACAGCGTTACAATTTTATATTGCCGTTTGTCGCCTTGATTGTAAACACGTGCTTAGACGTTGGCTTTTTGTGAAAATTTGAAAAAAAAAACTGTAAAAGTAATTTTTTTAGGGGTGAGTTAATGGCAGATATTTTGGGTTTATAACAACTTTGTTAAAGTTATTTTTTTTGTATAGTATACTTAACATAAATTTGAAATGCATTTTTATTGTATTTGTTTTTTGTTACAACAACAAGAACAGAAAATTATTATACTTCAAATTATACTTAGCAGCTTAACAAAAATTACAAGGGCGCAAGAAGTGGTTTTTGTTAAAGTGGGAAGGAGGAGTAAAGAGGTGTGTGTGTGTGTTAAGGATTTTAAACACCAGCATAACAGCATTAAGAGTAACAATTTAAAATAAAACAAAAAGAAGCAATAAAATAAAAATTGTTATAATTTTTAATATGGAGAGAAAAAACATGTAGTCTGCCAGTATAATTAAGCAATAAGCGAAATGTGTTATAATAACGATAAGAGGCAGAAGAGGAGACACACAAAATGCCAGTTAAAGGTCACTTTTATTTCAAAATGAATTTTTACTTAAATAATAAAATAAAACATTTTCGAACATGCTTTTGTTAATACTAAAAAAAAAATAGTTGAAATTCAGTTTGTTGTTGTTTGTTGTTGTAATTTTTGGGTGGCATGGCATGTCTTCACGTCATCACGTTTAAACAATATAATTTCAATTTATTTTCCAGCACGTACACAATGTTAAAAAAGGTTTTAAGCTTTAAAGAGCTTAAACATTTCCTAAATCGAAATAAACATTAGAAATAACAAGAACAAGAACAGAAAGAAGGAATGAAATGTAAAGAAAACGAAGAAAAATCCAAACTGACAGACACCGTCAACTGCCGCCTGCCAAGAATTTGTATAGAATATTAAAATCCTCGCACATACATACATGCACACACACACACGCACATATATATAAGCTACTGCACAGTGGTGTGAGAAGGATTTTTTTGTTTTGAACCATTTAAGAGTATAGAGGGAACACTGAAGTTGGCAAATAGCCGAAACCGATACACAAACCAAATTTGATGCGGCTTGACGTAAAATCATACCCAGATAATTAAGGATATTCTAATAAAGAGGCCAAGCATAGGGTACTCGTTCTATCTACTACCCTATTTCTTCTATTTCTAAATGACTTTCTTTGTCAAACTTTCAACTCTATATACTCTTTCGAGGATGACAGCGAAATAGACCAAACCAGTTGGAGGTGAGTTCGAAAAGGTGAAACATGAATGATATGCTCCACCATGATCTCGCAACAATCTCGAAGTGGGGTCATGAGAATAGAGTAAATTTGAATGGCCATAAGTCACAATGTTGCATGCTTTACGCTTAGATCTGTGTTCGGAAATAATGCTGCATCTGTTACTATGGGTGATGTAGGTATTATGGAATCGGACGCTCTTGATGTTTTTGGCATGAAAATTCAGTGTGTTGTTCGATGGACTAAACACATTTTTCAGGTTTCTAAAGAAGCTTTCAAGTGAGTCGGGTTTTTAAAACTGTGTAAGAGATACTTCCCTCCATCCGATCTCTGTACTATTTATACAATCTATATCCGTTCAAAGATGGAATACAATTCTCATGTATGGGCCGACGCTCCAAAGTCTATTTTAAAGTTGCTCCGAGTGCGTACAGGAGAGAGCAAAGAGGCTCATTGATGACAGTAGGGTAAATAGCAATAGGACTTCATATAGACTCTGTCCTTAATATAGCCCCCACAAAAAATAATTCAGTGGTGCTAAATCACACTATTTGCTGATTGTCGTGAAATTATAAGATCGGGAAATTTGATTTGCATTAAATCGTTTCACTGGCTGTGTGACATGTGGCAACGTCCTGTTGAAATCACATGTCAATGATATCCAAGTCGTCAATAATAACCCAAAATTGAGTTGTTAGCATCTCGCGAGTGTGTAATCCACTGACCGGTACTGCTTTTTCAGCCTCATATTCTAAAAAAACGGCTCAATCACGCCACCAAATCACATAACACACCATACCGTGACGCGTTCAGCATGCAAAGGATTCTCAATAAACGCTCTAGGATTTTCGAAAGCCCAAATGCGTACAATTTATACCACCTATAACCGTCCAAAAATGGAATACAATTTTCATGTATGGGTCGGCACCTTAAAATCTATTTTGGAGTTGCTCGACAGCATACAGCAGAGGTCCAAGGGGCGCTCATTGGGAACAGTACGGTATCCAACTCTGGAATGATTTTCTGGAGCATCGATTCGATGTGGGAAGTATTTCACTGTTTTATCGCTACTACAAATGGTAAGTGCTCCAACGATATTAGAGAACTTGTTCCCATTACTCTCATGTTTTTGCGTTTAACTCGATTTTCGTTAAGAGCACATCCATTTGTGGTTGATTGGCCAGTGAACATGCACGACGCATTACAGGGAGAATTCATATTTTTAGCAGAACAGTTCGTATGTGAAATAACCTCTCTCCAGAGGTCTTTCCTGTCACTTTCAATTTAGGAAAAATCAATTTGAATATTCACAAGCACTACTCCCTCTTTCCTCCTCCTCATAACCTAATTTCCTAGTTCTGGCACAATGCATTGCAAGTGCAGGGGTCATCGCCTTAGTGCTGGTCCGGGAAAAAAAATATTGTTACTATTGCACGAAGTTGGGTAATTTTTAAAACGCCAATCGATTTCGCCACTAGAAGAAGCTGTGGCGAATATAATGTAGTTTCAAATCTATATGAATCCTAAAGGAATTAAAGCTTTACGTTACCCAAGCAGCTGATAATACCAGCAAAACCTCGTCTCTCAAAAAATATCATATTAGAACTATTCTTTTCTTCTGACAAACCCACAACAAGGCGATTTTTTTTGTAGAGAAGTAACACTCAGGCAACAATGCCTATTTAGTGAAAGTAGAAGGATAGTCGAAAATTAACTGCCGTATAAAGACTGCACAGCTTTCCGAATTGTTTACCACCTTTGGAGGATTCAGACAGTCGCCCTATTTGTCGAGCGACCTATTTAAAATTGCTTTAGAAAAAGTCGTACACGATGTGGCAGTTACTAGAAACGGCACTATTTTCACCAAGAGCCACATGCTCCTTGCATATGCTAATGACATCGACATCATTGGTAGAACATTGCGAGAGGTAACTGCTGCCTTTGCGGAGATTGAGAGGCAATCCTTTAAAGTGGGCTTGAGAGTTAATGAAAGCAAAACTCAGGTGATGGCTGCAACGAACTGGAAATCTACTAGATTAGGTAAAACTATGAACGTCGGCAACAATGGGATTGTGGAGGAATTTATGTATCTCGGGCCATCCACAAATAAAAGCATTGTTGCCTGGAAATACGAAGAAGAAGAATATTGGCAAATAGGTGCTACTTTGGGCTAAACAGGCAATTTAAAAGTAGAGCCCTCTCTAGAATTACGAAAATAACACTCTACAAGACACTCATTTTATCGCTGCGTTTATATGGCGCAGAAGCATAGATACTTGTGCATGACGTGATAAAATTTACATCTGCACCTGGCCGTAAGCCTTAATTAGATGGTGGATTATTACCACTGTGGATGGTAGTAGCGCCATCCTTGCCCTAGAAGGCCTTCGGATATGCCTTCATCGCTGAGCAGCCCCACCGACAAACAATTTTTATTTTTGTAGTGAAAAAAAACCAAGGTCTTCGTTGGGAATCGAACCCAAAACCCCCATACTGACCGACTAGCCTACAGGGGCACCTCATTTTGCATGACAATGTGAGTTTGAAGTCTTATAAGGTTGAAGTGGTGCAGGAATTGAAGCTGACTGACCATTCACATCGCCTTAAATTCGCTCAATTCATTCAGAAACAATTGGCTGGTTTTTCTGAAAAAATTATTTTTTCAGACGAGGTCCATTTTCACTTGTCAGGGTAGGGCAACAAGCAAAATTGCCGTATTTGGGCCTTTGTAGGGTGACCATTTTTATAAAAATAAAAAAAATTATTTCCAAAAAAAACCCTTTTCAAACCACTGTGTACTGGCTCATTGTAGTCTCTTAATGATAAAAAAAGAAGAGGAAGAAGTACGACAACAGCAACAAGAAAAGAAAACAATAAATTGTTGTAATTATTGTTGTCTTATTATAAATTAAAATTCAAAATTTGTAAGTCTCTGCCAGTGGTGGAAATGATTCAATGTCATTTAATCAATATGCAAAACACACAATCAAGAACACATTCAAACAAAATAAATAAAAATAATTTTAGAAAATAACCGAATAAACCGAAGAAACCGAATAAACAATATTATGTAAAAAAAATAGTTATAAAAACTAGAATTTAATTAAATTCCCATAATAAAAATCCAGAAACGTGCAGGCACCCTTTAAGATTTGTATGACTAATAAAAAACAGCTAATTACTTGCTCGCACAGACATATATATATGCTTCTCTTTCACACTTAAAGAATTTTTCAAGAATGTTAAAGAAACAAAAACAAAAAATCAATTTTATTTGTGTTGCTTAGAAATATCAGATTACAACTCTCGTTTAATAAAACTTAAAAAAGAAATTCTTTTAATAAAAATAAAAATTAAGCAGTCGATGATTATAAAATTCATTTTATTAAATTCAACAATAAAATAATTTTTAGAATAAATTAGTTTTCAATTGAAAGTTTTTTTGTTTTTTTTTAGTTTACTTTTAATCTTATTCCTTTAACTCTTATTACTCTTTTTTCGTTCTCTTTCTCTCTTTCGCTCTTATGGGAAAATGTATTAAATATCCACAACTTTGACTTGAATTTAAATATTTTTTAAGGTTCTGAATTTTTGTTTTAATATCGATCGAATAATTTTATTTTATTTTTCGAATTTACGCCAACGAAAATTGAAAGAAAACGAATTGTACACTGAAAAAAACAAGTAGAAATTCCATTGTTTTAACTACTTTGTTGATAAAAATATTTATAATCCACACAAATTTGATTGTGTTTTCCTTTGGCCTACTTCCATTTTTCCATTTTGGAGCCAGCCAGACTGGCATTGCAGTTTTTCTTTGGCTTTTTGGTTTTGACCAATTTTTTTATTTAGACAACTTAATCGCTTAAAAAAGTTTCTTATAAAAATTGTTTTTTAAAAATAGTTTTTCGTCATACCGGTTGGTGATAAAAAGTTTTTCGTTTATTTTTATATTTAATATATGATGGTAGTTGGAACGAAGGAAGGAAGGAAGGAAGGAATTGTTGTAATACACCCATAAATACAAAAATATTTGGCACACCTTCAATATTTGTGGGCTATTTCCTTTTTTAGCTGAAAATTTTATTGCTGTGTATGCTGCCCCTAGACGTTGCAATTTTATTGTGCAATTATAATTTAAATATAAATTTTATGCGGAGACGCAGGCTTTCCATTTTATTTCCTCTATATTTTTTATTAATATAAAATTTAAGGCTCTTAAACTGTCATTTTAATAGACAGTAGCCGAAATAAAGGGTTTTTCAACAAGAAGTTTATGTTCCAAAACAAAATAAAATAAAAAATTTTGACATAAACACAAACGGACAACAAGCATGATCGTAAAAGGATTTAGTTAGGAAGAGAGACGAATGAAAAGGGAGAGACAAATTAGGTAAAAACAGACAAACGACAAAGGAGAGAGAGTGAGAGATACAGACAAAAAAGAGAGAAAGTGACGAATACAATAACACGAAGGGAAACACGAACGAGACGAACTATATAAACACAGCTGACAATAGAACGCAGCTAATGCGAAGAGAACACTGAAGATGGCAAACGGCCGAAACAAACCAAATTTGACGAGGGTCGGCGGAAAACCGTACCCAAATAGAAGTAAAAAATTTTGATTACGAATTTTTTTAAATTTTTATTGTCTTAACAAAGAGAAAAAAGCAAATGTTCACAATGACCACGCTGAAAGCTCTTGATTCTCTCACCAAAGTTTTTAATCACTATTTGGCAGCATAGCGGCGCTCCTATTTCGTTAATCACATTACGGATTTTGAGTTTTAAGGCTGAAATCGATTGAATAGACTTCGAAAGCGCTCGCCTTCGACTACAAACCACTCAGGGACAGGAAATAGCAATAGGACTTCATATATATTCTGTCCTTAACATAGGCCCCACAAAAAATAATTGAGTGTTAAATCACACCATCTGGCTGGCCATCCCCCTCGGTGGACATTTATCGATCTTTATAGAATACTTACTATCTAGACCTGTGCTGCTGGGAGTATAAGGGAGCCCCGTCCCCTGAAGTCAGCAGGGTTACATATGGCAGCTCCACGTTATTTCCACAGGAATCAGTAAACCCTAGAGTTCCGCTAATTGCCTCTTTAGACTTTTAGCTGTTTCTCTGTCTGATTATTGAGGTTGGCCCTTCGGGAGTATCGTGGTGGTTGTGATTTATGGTGGTCAGGATCATCTCAGCTTTAATCACACCTACCTGCTGAATCATCCACATCCAGTGAGCATGCTAGTCATGTGTGCTGCACAGGAGTTGGATAGTCTCTAGCTCTTCAGCAAGGAGTAATGGTTTGCAGCCCTGCTTTGGAACCGCTGAAATGGCAACTAGGAAAAACCTGTTGCTAGAATTAGTCTTCGGCTTCCTAGGACGTAAATAACGTTGCTTTTCATTCACAGTGGTTTGACCACCATCTGATTAAGGCCCACGGCCAGGTGCAGATGTCAATCTTATCACAAAACCTGGCTGGCCACTTAACGGCTGATTATCGTGAAATTATAAGATCGGAAAATTTGATTTGCAATAAATTGATCGTTTCACTGGCTGTGAGACATGTGGCACCGTCCTGTTGATATCAGTGATATTCAAGTCGTTAATAATAGGCCAAAATTTTTCACCCAAATTATCTTTAGTGATGAGGTTATTTTTCCATTTGCCGGTCATGTAACCAAATGAAATATTTGCATATGGAGTTTAAAAAATCTAAAAATAGTTCTCAAAAACTATTACTTCCTGGTTCCTGGTCAGGCCCGTTACTTTCGCAAATGAGCTAGTAAACGCCGCCACTGTGATTTCTCTGCGCTATGCGTCATAAGATTACGATCGGTACCTAGTTATGTAAGCCATAATCTGATGGTGGATCATACCATTTGGGTAATCCATCCGGTGGCACCTGTAATGATGGTGATATCCATCAGATCATATCAATGTGCCCCCGGGTGGCATGAGAAATTTCTCGATTGAGTAATTTCTCGATGTTAATTGATCGCCTCTTTCTTGTAATTTAATGCCGCTGGGGTGATGTGAAAGGCCGGGCTTACATAAAGAACCCATAAACTGCTGACGCTCTGAAAGATGAAATAAAGCGCTGTATTAGCTGCATTAACGAGAGCAGCGATGCTTTGTTGCAAACAGTGTTTAAAAATTTTGTGAAAAGAGTGTATGTGTGCCGTGCTAGAGGTGGATATTTGAACGATTTTATATTTCATTATTATTTCCCATTTTACTACTTTACATTGGTATCAATAAAACTGAATGAAAAGTGCCACGCCCACTTTTCTTTATTGGATAAGTTTTTGCTTTATTTACTTTAGCAATAAAGTAATTAGCAAGAAACTGATCCTTCTTCTTGCTTAGGCAATTTTATTTAATTTATATAGAATGAGCCACGCCCACTTTTTTTACTTAATATCTTTTTTTTGCTTTATCTGTTTGGTAGTAAAGTAATTATCATTAAACTGATGCTTTTTGTATAAGCAATTTTATATAATTTTTGTGGAATCAGCCACGCCCACTTTGCCTTAGTTAATATTTTATGCTTTATATATTTTAGTAGTTCAGTAGTTGAATAAGTAATGATCCATTTTGTTAAGCAATTTTACTTAATTTGTGTTAAAAATTGCCACGCCCACTTTTACTTACCTAATATTTGTTTGCCTTCTTTACTTTAGTAATAAAGTGATGAGCAAGAAACTAATGTTTTTTGTATAAGAAATTTTCTATATATATAGAAATTGCCACGCCTACTTTTCTTATTTTAATACTTTTTGCTTTATTTACTTCATTAAGAAAGTAATTAATAAGGTACTGATCTATTTTATTAAGCAAATTTATTTCTGTAAAAATTTGCCACGCCCACTTTTACTTAATATTTTTTCGCTTAACGTAATGAGCAATAAACTGATATTTTTTTGTATAAGCAATTTTATATCCATTGTATGCTTTATTTACTTTAGTATTAAATTAATTAGCAAGACACTGAGCCTAAATGTGCCACGCCCAGTTTTCTTTAATTTAAATTTTTTTACTTTTTTTATTTTAGTAATAAAAAAATTAACAGGCAATTTATGCCTTTCGTATAAGTAATTTTATTTAATATGTATGGAAAGTGGCACGCCCACTTTTTTTGCTTAATACTTTTTTTTAGCAATTTTTAACAAATTAATAAAAAAACTGCTCGCTTTTATATATAATTAATTGTGTAGATAGTGTTACGCCCATTATTTAAATATCGTATATTTTTTGACAAAGAAAATCAGGTAAAAAATCTTGCTAAAGTTTTTTTTAAATGTATGATGATTTTTATTTACGTTGTATAAGGATTTGAACCAATTTTTTTCTGTTATAGAAAACCAGATATTTTTGTCTATTGAAACGAACTGATGTTCTTGCTATAACAACACATAAAACATGACAATTGAACGTGCTTATAATTGCGTTTGTTGGAAATCTATTACGACGAAATCTATTACGAAACAATAAGTATTAGATATTTTTTCTTTAAGTGTAGTCAATTGTCTGACAAAAATACGTGTAAATATAACCAAAAAAAGAAAAATATCTTTAGATTTAACAGTCATGCCAGAATAAACGTAACTTAAAAGGAATAAATAAAGTTTTAAAAAGCACAACTACACGCACACACACACACACACGCATACATAAACTCTAACAAAAACACAACCAAAAACAGCATCTACAGACGTTTGTTTTTAAAGTTTTTGTTTTTTTTGTTCCCTTGAAATCCATAGTTTTTTGCTTCGTTTATTTAGAAAAGATTGAATTCGCAAATCAAATGTGTTAAGTAAGGGGCACATACAACTCATACATACACACACTATAACTTATATCACACACACACACACACTCTTATGTTTAGTTGCTATTTGAAATCAGCAAATGTAAGAGAATGTATGAGAATTTAATCATTTAAGGGTTTGTTATTTATACACACATGCACACACACACACACACACATAAATACACATACACACACTTTGAAACCAACAAAGAAATGAATGAATGAAGGACTAGAAATGAAAAGAAAGGAGGTTGAACAGAGCTTTTTCTTTGTTGCATTGAAATAACAGGACAATAGACGTTAAGAAAATTTCCCAAAGAATTCTTACAAAAATAAAAAAATTTTTATATAAAAAAAGAACAGCGCTTAAGGCGAATGTCTACATAAAAGCATTATTATTATATACACAATTTATTTCTCATGTACACCCAACATACAAACACACACACACAAACACACTTCTTATACTTCTTATACAGTGAACAAAAATACCCAATAAACATTTGTTAGAAGTAAATGGATTTTGATTTGTAGATATTATTTTTCTAAAATACATTTAGTAAAAACAAAAAATATTAAAGAAACAAAAAAGGAAAAATAAAATTTAAAAGCAATTTTGTTTGTTGGGTTACACGCTTCATGTGTGAAGGGTACCCCAAGTAGAGTAAAGGAAAAAAAACCAGAAACCAGAAAATAAAATAAAAATAATGAATTTGCCAAAACAAACAGAAAATCAAAAGGAATTGTTTTGCTAAAAACAAGCCAAGGATCTTTCTAAAGTCATTTATATGGGGCAACAACAACAACAATAGCAAATATTTCAAATAAATTTTAATTTATTTTCTTTACCTCAAAATAAACGAGTGTTATCCCCCAGATAACAACAGCAATAAAAAAATACTCATATGTGTCCCCACTGTTGTACATATTTATATACGGCATGCATGGACCTGACCAAACGTGCTTGCTCATAAATACCTACAAGTAATAAAAAAAAAAATAATAATAATAAAAAAATTAATCGTTTAAATGTCAAATAATAAATCTCAATTTCACCCGGTCGGCTGGTTAAAAACATTTTGGTTCTTATTTAAATTTGCCTTTTGTCTTTTTTATGTGTTTTTTTTAATGTTCGCATGATACAAAAACAACACAAAAAAGGAAGAAAAAAAAACAACAAAAAAATCTTTTGTCTGGTGCGAAATTGAAAAATGATAAGAATCGCACGAAATCACGCGTTATTTCCTTCTAGCTCTAATGTTGTAACGGGTGTTTTTTTTATTATAGAAATTAACCTTGGCAACACTTTTTTAATTGGCTGTCATTTTGTCAGCTGTCGTTTAGTTATATTTTGACATTTAAACATGAATAGACTAAAGCCTGAATAACACTTCCAAATTGTTTAAATTACACCCAAAAAAAGATTACCATTGATCCCGATTTTTAAAAACAAATTTCATCGAACGTTAAAGCTCACGCGGAATTTGAAGTGATAATAATCCCGATTTTCGTAAGCTAACTTTTTTTAAACGACAAAGCTCATTTATGTTTGAGTAATGGAATACGCATACACGTGATAAGATTTGCGTCAGTACCTGGCGGTGTAAGCCATAACCTGACGGTGGATCATACCACTGTGTATGAAATGCGTGATAAAATTTACATCTGCGCCTGGCCGTAAGCCTTAATCAGATGGTGTTGAAACTACTGTGCAAAGAAAAGCAACGTCATTATCGCCGAAGACTAATTCTAGCAACAGGTCTTTCCTAGCTGCAATTTCAGCGGTTCCGAAGCAGGGTCGCATACCACGACTCCTTGCTAAAGAGTTGGAGACTATTCAACTCCTGGTCCAGAACACATGAACTATGTAGTTCCCGTGGAAAAAACGTGAAACTTCCAGTTGCCTTCAGGGGACTGGGCTCCCTTATACCCCAGAACGCCACAAGTCTAGATGGTTAAATAATCGATAAAAACTGATAAATGTGCCCCGGGGAGGCCACTGTGGATGAAATGTATTGTCCTCCTCGCCCTAGAATTCCTTCAGACACGTATATCCTCCAGTCACTCCTATTCGAAAAATAATGTCGTGGCATTATAATTTAAATATCGTGTCTGTCTTTAGTTTTCAATGGCTTTTTCTAACATTTGTGTCCATATATCGGCAATAATGGGGCGAATGATGTCTTCCGAGTGGTCAATCGTTTATAATCGTTTAACAATATTTTCTTTTCGTACTAAAATCTTTTCATGTTTTAAAGATAGAAACCAACCCGGTTTGAACTCAGATCATATAAGAATTTTAAAGTCGCAGTTAGTCTTCTTCAATATAAATTTCACTTATCGCCACATGAAATAGTCTGGCAATATTAAATCGCATAATTTTAAAGATCAATTCAGGAGTCCAAAACGAATTAATATGCTATTACCAAATGACTCCTTCAATAAATCACTTGTAGCAGGATCTGTCACCTTGTCCTCCTGCATATCATGATTGTTCAATTCATAATTGTTCAAAGTAAATAATCATTACCATAGGAGTCACCAGCAACTGTAACGTTCTAACCAGCATCATTTTTAAAGAAGAACGTCTTAATGACTCTACCAGCCAATCATGCTCACCATACCGTCACCGTACCGTCACCATACCGGATACTACATTGTCTCAACATACACGTGAATATCATCGTCACTCCCAATACGACAGCTTTGATACATTCAAACAAAATTGAACATCAATCGTTTAACAAAATTTCGCTAATGAAAATCAGAATCAGTGGCAACCTTGTTTTGGGCTCAATTTTCCCAATTTGAAAGCATTGTTTAGGCGTCAGTCTATTCATGTTTAAATGCCAAAATAAGATAATATGGCAGCTGCAGGCTGCAGCCACTCACTCCTTGCTGAAGAGTTGGAGGCTACTGCAACTCCCGGTCCAGCACGCATAGAGCTTAATAAAATTTAAGAAGCCAAAAGCAATCATGCCCTTTGGACCTGAACCATTCATTGTGTTCATTGTGAATGATTCGACCCACACAACTCAAACGAGAGCCTCGTTACCACAACCATCACGATACTCCCAAAGGGCCAACCTCAATAATAAAACAGAGAACAGCTAAAAGACTAAAAAGCCAAAAAGCTGAACTCTCGGACTTTATTGATTTCCATGGAAATATAGTGGAATTGTCCAGTTGGCTGCTGCTAGCCTTTAAGGGAACTGGGCTTCCTTTTATCCCCGTTGACACATTAAATAAAGGTGAGATTTCGGGGAGGAGGGGTAGACTCAAGTATATATTGACACATGGTTATATCAAGAAAAACTGACTGTTTTTTAAAAATTTCAAGTTGACAACACTTTTTTTAGTGCCTGTTGTTTTTTCAGCTGCCAAGTTATTTACAATTATTTTTTTTTTGGGTTTTTTGCATTTAAACATGAATAGACTGACGCCTGAACAACGGTTTCAAATTGCGCAAATTAGGCCTAAAACAGGATTGACATTGATAACAAACTGCGGCATGTGAAGTGATGATAATCCTCAAGTGTATATGAAGACAGCTTTTTATCTAGTAAAACAGAGACTGTTGGCCGTACTTTATGGAGTAGTGAAATCCTTAGTTCGTTGTTTTTTTAAATTTAAGTTGGCAACACTTTGTCATTTGCCGCCAATTTGCCAGCTGTCAAGTTTGGTATGGCATTTTAACATGAATAGACTTATGCTCGAACAACGCTTCGAAGTTGTGCAATTTGGGGCCAAAACAAGATTGCCTTTGATCTCCATTTGTATAAGCGTAATTCGGCAAACTGTGAAGCTTATTTTTGTTTGAGTAATGATAATCCTCAAGTGCATGTGGAGGCAAGCGTTGAAGCTCACGCAGAATTTGACCAATGAAGCTTGCCTGAGTGTTTATAATACTCTAGTATATATTGAGGCACGATTACATTAAGAAAAACAGTCTGTTGACAACACTTTTTTTAGTGGCGGTTATTTTTGCAGCTGCCAAGTTATTTACAACGCTTCTAAATTGTTTAAATTGGGCCTGAAATAAGATTGACGTTGAAGCCCTTTTGCTTGAATGCATAGGTCAATAAACAAAACTGCGGTATGAGAAGTGATGATAATCCTCAAGTGTATGTGGAGACCTAAATAAAATGTTGTTGTACTTTATGGACTAGTGGAATCTTTAGTTCGTACCTTCTTTAAAAAATTTAAGTTGGCTACTGACTATTTGGCGTGTTACCTTCTACAAAAATTTTATGTTGACAACACTTTTTTTATATGGTGGCTATTTTGTGAGCTGCCATATTATTTTATTTTGGCATTTAAACATGAATAGACTGACGCCTAAACAATGCTTTCAAATTGTAAAAATTGAGCGCAAGACAAGGTTGCCACTGATCCCGATTTTCATTAGCGAAATTTTGTTAAACGATTGATGTTCAATTTTGTTTGAATGTATCAAAGCTGTCGTATTGGGAGTGACGATGATATTCACGTGTATGTTGAGACAATGTAGTATCCAGCATGGTGACGGTACGGTGACGGTATGGTGAGCTTTATTAGCTGGTAGAATCATTAAGGCGTTCTTCTTTAAAAATGATGCTGGTTAGAACCTTACAGTTGCTGGTGACTTTTATGGTGATGATTATTGACTTTGAACAATTATGAATTGAACAATCATGATATGCAGGAGCTGTGGTTTCTATAAGACAAGGTAACAGATCCTGCCATAAGTGATTTATTGAAGGAGTCATTTGGTAATCGCATATTATTACGTTTCGGACTCCGGAATTGATCTTTAAAATTATGCGATTCAATATTGCCAGACAATTTGATGTGGCAATGAGTAAAATTGATATTGAAGAAGACTAACTGCGACTTTAAAATTCTTATATGATCTGAGTTCAAACCGGGTTGGTTTCTATCTTTAATACATGAAAAGATTTAAGTACGAAAGGAACTAATATTTCGTAAAATATTATTAAACGATTATAAACGATTGACCACTTGGAAGACAACAATCGCCCCATTATTGCCGATATATGGACACAAATGTTAGAAAAAGCCATTGAAAACTAAAGACAGACACGATATTTAAATTATAATGCCACGACATTATTTATCGAATAAAATTTCAGGATAATTAAAAAAAATGCATCATTATTTCAAAGGTGTCCTCTGTAAAAAGTACCCTTTCCTAAGAATATTTGATCCTGTTGAGCAATTTTCGTTTAGTTTTTTTTTCTAAAGAATTCAAAATATCGATTTATTTTTCTAAAAACAAATTGTGGCCTTAAAAAAACAGAAAAATATTTTTACAAAGATTTTCAAAACACATTAATAAAGTTTAGATTAATAAATTCTAGTTGATTAAAATATTTAATAGCCGTAATTAAACCTGTTTGATGAAAAGATTAATTAGATTGACACATGTACTTTAACTACATTGACACGACGTGTTGATGTCTGACTGCTGTGCTGACTTTTAAAAGTGATGAAATTCTTTTATTATAACGCCATCCCATCAGTTTGTTAACAAATTAATAATTTATTGATTCTTACGATTAAAAGATTAATTAGATTGACAACACCAGCATTGCGAGCTTAACTCATCACTTGTCGTCAGTTTTTTTTTTTTTGTTAAAATTTTTTATTTTGTTTTTATAATTGTTATTAAATATTAATTAATAATTATCAATAATTTGTTATTAAAATATCATATATTATTATTTTTGTTATTTGCAGGTTACCACAGTTCACACTCAATGCCAGGATTATTTTTTTTATGATGGTAAGTTTTATGTTTTAACTCAAATAAATTTAAAAAATAACAAAAAACAAAAAATAAAAAACCACCGCAATAAAGTAATTAATTTTTATTATAATTTTTATTTATTTCAATTTAGTTATTAACATATTTTCTCAAGATAACAACTAACTTGTTTATTTAATTAAAAATAAAATTTAAAGAAAAACACTCGTACACACTCACATACACACACATACACAAATTAGGTAAGAAAAAAAATAAAGCAGACACAGAACGTACAATAATCGCCCGATAACATTTGATTTGTTTTAATAGCCGTTCAATAATGTTGTGCAAATTATTAAGTTGTAAATAGTTCTTAATCGTGATAAAATCTCTATCGCACCTGATTACTCTACACACAAAATTGCTTAATCTCCCAACCCAACATGTTTCACATCGCACACAATTTTTATTGATTGCATTTAAATACAGTTTGAGCGTCAGACGACCGACAGACAACTCTTTCCTTTTTCTTGTTGTAATTAAAATCTTAAAATTTGTAAGCTATTCTTTGTTATTAGTTTTGTTTTATATCGCATGTTTGTTTATGGAGATCGAGAACTTTAAGTTGGCAACACTTTGTAAATGGTGGTCATTTTGTCAGCCGGAAAGTAACAAAATGCAAGCTGTTCATGGTTATTTTTGTTTAAATCGGGTTTTTTAGAGATATTGAACTTTAAGTTGGCAACACGTTTTTAACAGGCGGCCATTTTGTTACCCGTCAAGTGGCAAAATCTAAATGGTTTATTATAGTTTTTGTTTAAATCGTTTTTTTATAGAGGTATGGAACTTTAAGTTGGCAACACTTCAACGGGCGGCGATAAGGTCAACTGGCAAGCGACAAAATGCAACCTGCTCATTATAATTTTTGTTTACATCGGTCTTTTATACAGGTATCAAACTTTTAGTAATATACCTCTGGACGGCCATAAGGTCAACCGGCAAGCGACAAAATGCAACCTGCTCATGACAATTTTTGCTTAAATCGGTTTTTTATCGAGGTATGGAACTTTCAGTTGGCAACACTTCAACGGGCGGCCGTTTTGCCATCCGTTCTATAAAAGATGTATAGAACTTTAACCGGAGGCCATTTTTCATTATAATTTTTGTTTAAATCGGTTTTTTATAGAGGTATCAAACTTTTAGTTGGCAACACTTCAACGGGCGGTCATTTTGTCAACCGGCAAGCGACAAATAGCAACCTGTTCATTATAATTTTTGTACAAATCGGAATTTTATAGAGGTATATAACTTTAAGTTGGCAACACTTTTTATCGGGCAGACATTTTTCCAGCCGTCAAGTGGCAAAATGTAAACCGTTCATTATAATTTTTGTTTAAGCCGACTTTCTTAGATGTATAGAACTTTAAGTTGGCAACACTTTTCAATGGGTGGTCATTTTGTCAGCCGCCAAGTGACAAAACGCAAGCTGTTCATTATAAGTTTTATGTAATTCGGGTTCTTGTAGAGGTATAAAACTTTAAGTTGGCAACACTTTTTAACGGGCGGGTATTTTACCAGACGTCAAGTAGCAAAAGTATAAGTTTTGCTTAAATCGGGTTTTTATAGAGGTATATGACTTTAAGTTGGCAATACTTTTAACGGGTGGCCATTGTTTTTAGAGATCAAGTGACAAAATGATGTTTATCGTTTATTATTATTTTTATTTAATGTCAGGTCTTTTATATACAGAGGTATACAACTTTAAGTTGGCAACACTTTTCTAACTGGCGGTTATTTTGCTAATCATCATGTTCAGTTTGGTTTTACCTTACAATATAAATAGACTCAAGCCTAAATAGACAACGCTTTAAAATTGTACAAATTTATTTTGAAAATCCTGGTTTCGTTGGAAACCGGATCTCGATTTTATAAGCGAATTTTGTTTAACGGTGAAGCTTTTTCTCGTTAATAAATAAAACGGCTTTATTTGGAGTAATGATAAACCTCAAGTGTATGTGGAAACAGCGTTACATCCAGAAGAACTGATTGATTGCTGTGCTGTTTTAGGCTGCTGGTGGAATAAATCGTTGGTACTTCCTTAAAATCATTAATATGGCAACGCTTTTTTAACGGGCGGCCATTTTGCCAGTCGTTAAGTGATTTTTGGCTTTTGGGATTTTGAACATGAATAGACTGAACAACCCTTCTAAATTGAGTGAAATGCCGTTGTTTCCGATTTTTATGAGTGAATTTTATTAAGCGATGAAGTTCTCTTTTGTTTTAAGGGATCCGTGAATAAAGAAAACTGACATATTTAGAGTGATGACAATCCTTAAGTGTATATTGGAAAATTAGTACATCCGGAAAAATTTATTGCTTATGGGCTGCAGGTGTAAGCATTGTCCGTACCTTTTTAAAAACGATGCTGGCCACAACGTTACAGTCATTGGTGACCGCTATAGACTCATGTTTATTAACTATTTCCTTCATCAATTGACGATGATGATGGGCAGAGAGCTGCGGTTTCAGCACATCGCAGCATGTCACACATCTCGTGCCTTAATTTATGAAAAATTTCACGTTACGGTTTTGTGAATTGCCCTCTGTGGCGATGTGTGAAGTCGCAAATCTACATTTAAAAGTCCAAAACGATTTTTTGCTTGTAGAACAACTTTTGTCACGTTATGGCCGTTAAAATGTCACAAATGTTGGAAAATTTTGACCTTCAGATTAAACTACGTCCGAGCCAGCCGTTTGACCATTCACATCGCCGTAGATTCGCTCAATTCATTCAGGAAGAACCGGCGGGTTTTTCTGCAAAATCTATTTGTTTTAGGACGAAGCCCATTTTCACTTGTCAGGGTGTGACAACAAGCAAAATTGCCGCATTTGTGCTTTTAAAATTCCTAGAGCGATTATTAAGAAGCCTTTGCGATTTTTAAAAAATTAAAAAAAAAAATGGCGGATATATAAATTAAAAAATATATTTAGAGATTTTTAGAACCCCTAGCCTTTTCCGAATATTTTAAGCGACTTTTTTTTTGCTAAGTCTTCTACTTCTATTTTTCCCAAATTTTGTTCTATGTCAAAGCACTGTGCAGCAATGTATCAAATTACCAATAAGCGATTGGCAGTATTAGGTGCTTTCGATAACTATGTTATTGATAAAATAACTGAAACTTTAGACTGAAGACTGAAAACATTTATTAAACTGCTACAACAGCAATATTTCTGAGGAAACTGCAATTGAATGTTGGCCATAGTGCAGAGTTGTTCTTTATTTTTACAAGACGCTTTTAAGTGTAACGAAATATTTCTTTTATTTATTTATTTATTTATTTGTCGCTTTGTATTTTAGATTTCTTTAATACTTTTTCGTAAATCAACTGCAGATATCATTTTCTGCAACAGTTGACAATAAGTCAGCATATTTTTGTTGTTGTTGTTGTAGACTTTAAAATAATAAACAAATTGTGTTTTTAAATTAAAAGAAAAAAAAATGCTGAAACAAACAAAAATTAAATAAATAATTAAAGATAAATTCCAAAAATATAAAAATATATATTTTATTTATAGCGAGTTTTTCAACAAGAAGTTTGTTTTTTTTACTGTGGCAACACCAGCAATACCATGATAGTTTTACACATTTAATTTTTTGACGTATTTGTAGTAGATGCCTTGGCAATTGTTACAATGAATTCAATTTCGCATGAAAATCGCTTTAAAATATTTAAAATCCCCTAATGAAAATGGTGGTTTTGTCAAAGTGACATTTCGTAAAATTGGTGATATTTTCGGACAACACAATCCTCATTCTCAGATCGCTATTAAGAATTTGATCGTTTCGATTTGAGTCAACAGGCTCGATAAAAAATGTGTCAAAACTAAAGCATGTTCGACATCGCAGCCGTGAGTCACAGTGTTGAAACAGATCAAAATTTGTCCATTCTTCGACGTTCTCAACAATTGGGGTTATCCAAAACCACCACATGGCCGTAAATTCGTTCAATTCATTCAGGCACAACCGACTGGTCTTTCCGAAAATAGTAATTTTTTTCACACGAAGCCCTTTTTCACTTGTCAGCGTATGCGTGGTAAGATTTACATCGGTACCTAGCTGTTGTAAGCCATAACTCGACGGTGGATAATCAAACCACTTGGGTAATATATAGCGTGCAGCCGCGCCCTAGGAAGGGAAAGCATAATTCTATACAACAGATCATTCCTAGTTGCAATTTCGAAAGCCTCGGAGCAGGGCCGCCAACCCCCACTCCCTGCTGAAGAGTTGGAAACTATCCAACTAGTGGTCTCAGTAGAGGTAAGATGATATTGGTCTCTTACTTAAAATTCATGAGGGCTTGCGAAGGGCCAAACTCAATAATCAGTCAGAGAACAGCTAAAAAGCTGAAATCTGGGGCTGTACTGATTCCCGTGGAAATAGCGTGGAGTTGTCCAGTTGGCTCCCTGCTAGCCTTGTAGGGGACTAGACTCCCTTTTATTCCCGGTAACACATGTAATGACGGTAATGACGTATAGATGTGTCCCCAGGGGGGAATTGTCAGAATATGTCGACAAGCAAAATTGCCGCATTTGGGCTTCTGCAAATCCTAGAGTGATTATTGAGAGGCCTTTGCATGATCAACGGCTCGGTGTAAGGTACGCTATCGCGGGATTACGTGATAAGATTTACATCTGCGCCTGGCAATGAGCCTTAATCAGATGGTGGTCATACCACTGGGAATGAAAAGCAACTACATTCACGCCCTAGGAAGCCGAAGGCTAATTCTAGCAACAGGTTTTTCCTAGTTGCAACTTTAATGATTCCAGAGCAGGGCTGCAAATCATCACTTCTTGCTGAAGAGTTGGAGACTATCCAACTCCGGTCCAGAACACATGTCTAGCATGCTCACTGGATCTAGGAACATTCCACCAGGTAGGTGTTATTAAAGGTGAAATGAACCTGGCCTCGTTAAAAACTGACCTGTTCTGGGGCCGCGAAACTACAACCACCACGATACTCCCATATAGGGGCCAACCTCAAAAATCAGCCAGAGAACGACTAAATGTCTAAAGAGACAAATAGCGGAACTCTGCGAGCTCTCTGATTCCCGTGGAAATAACGTGGAGTTTCCAGTTGTACCCCTGCTGACTTCAGGGGACTGGTCTGCCTTATACCCCCAGTTGCACAGGTCTAGATAGTCGAGCGTTCTATAAAGATCATAAATGTGCCCCCAGGGTGGCGCTATCGCCGGATGCTAACAACTCAATTTTGGCCTATTATTGACGATGTGGAAATCACTGACATGTGGTTTCAGCAGAACGATGCTACAATTCACACAGCCAATGAAACGATCAATTTATAGCAAATCAAATTTCTCGATCGCATAATTTCACGATAATCCGCAGTTAAGTGGCCAACCAGATCATGTGATTTAACATCACTGGATTGTTTCTTGTGGAGGCTATGTTAAGGACAGAGTCTATATGGAGGCAATCTAATCGATTTCAAATTTAAAACTCAAAATCCGTGATGCGATTAACGAAATTTTGCCAAAAAGTGATTAAAAACTTTAATGAAAGAAGCGACATCTGTCAGCGCCAGTGTGGAGGACATTGTGCCAGATATCATTTTTCATTTTCCTCTTCTTAAAACAATAAAAATTTCAATCATTTTAAAAAAAAATTTTTTTTGTTTTATTTTATTTTCGAAATTAAGCCTCTTGTTGAAATAATGATACAACTCCATTTAAATTATTAATTAACAATAAATGTTTAAATTGTTTTTCTATCATTTTCAGGTAATGTTTGCCACTGCAACAACAGCATCTCTAAAGAAAACAAACGATGTTGTCATAATGTTGAAAAATCACGAGAGGGCATTACATGTCAATGTCGGCGGCAAAGTGACAGCAACCGATATATCTTTAGCACGTAAGTAAAACCGAAAAATTACTAACTTTTTCTATACAAATAATTACAGGTGTAAATGTAAATTTCTTCTATAAAATATTTTATTTTTAAATATTGGGGTAAAACATATACGAGGGATGATCTAAAATGCGAGTTTAAAAAAAATTAAAATCATTTTATTTTATTTAACTAGTCAATTCCTGCCACAATTCCTAAAATTCTTTTGTTTTTCGTTTATTAAAGTTTGGCGAATAATGCAGCAATTCGAACCTAAGCTTAAATAATTGTGCCATTAACCATAGTTCTAATGTCATCTAATCATTTCTCTTCTGAGCTCTTTGCCTAACAGCAAGAAATAATATTCTTCCGTTACAGGTGGGAGAAATGATTCCTCAGGTAATCAGTGTTGCTTATTCATTCACCACACGGATTTATCTGTTTTTAAAATAAAATCTACTTTTAGCCTGGAGTAATCGATTGTCGGGATCATTAACCAAATCAGCAGAACAGTCCGTCTGTAGAATAAACTCCCTCCAGAGGTCTTTCTTGTCACTTTCATTATAGGAAAGTTTAAATTGAATGTCCACAAACACTACTCCTTCTTTTCTCCTCCACATACCTAATTTCCCAGTTCTGGCACAATGCATTGCGTGTGTGGGGGTCAGCCGTTGAGTGCTGGACCGAAGAAAAAGCTAATTAGTTAACAAGCTAATGGAATTTCGTTCAGATTTCTTAGAAAAAATGCAAGGGACATGTTGATGTAATGAAAAGTCGCTTAATAAAGATTTAACTCAAAATGCAACTCTGTACAGCAACTAATGGCTGGGCAATTTTAAGGTTAGGAAGTAAATTTTGCTTAAAACACACAATTCTTTTCACTATTTTAGTCTTCTTAATACCAATGTAAAGTAGAAATATAGGAATTACCAAATGGTGTACAATAAAGGGCAATTGTTCACCTCTTGCATATCGGCAGACATCCGCTCTTTTTACAAAATTTTGAAAAACCATTTTGCATTAAAGCTTCACTTATCTCGTCAATGTATTACAGAATTTCATTTTTCAAAGCGTTAGTTGTTTGTGGGTTGTATACATAAGCCGGGTGTTTCAAATGGCCCCAGAGAAAATAATCCAGCGACGTTAAATCCCAAGAACAAGGCGGCCAATTGCTATTGCAAAATCGAGAAATAAAGCAACTGGAAAATGAGAAATTTAATAACTGATTTGTTTGGATGGATTTGCGGCTTATGGTGCCATTTTGAATGAATACAAAGGTTGCTGATGTTATATTTGGTCAATTATGGCCACCAAAAATTTTTTATCATGTTTTAATAACGCAGAGAATTAATTCACGGTGACAATGTTGCTTTACTCATTTTCGACCGACCGCAAACCACACTTTGCAGTCACTTTTTTTGGAAGTAATAGTTTTGCGAAAATTATTTTTTGGTTTTGTGAGCCTCTTATGCGACAATTTTGTTTGTTTAAATAACCGCCCATTTGAACAAGCGCCTCATCCCTAAATATGACTTCACTGAACATTGCGTTTCGTTTAGTTTTGATACAAACAGTTCGCAAACGTTCGAAGCAAATAATGTTTGGTCGGCTTTAATTCTTGAGCGAACTGAACTTTGTAAGCGTGAATAAGAAGAGATTTATGGAAAATATGGCGCAAAATGCCTTTAGTGATGCTCAATTGTTGCGAACGTTGACGAGTTATTGTTTCAGGCTAATTCTCAACACTTTGGTGTACAGAGGCTATGTTTGAAGCACTACGGCCACTGCGAGCATATTGTTTTAGCCTATTGTCAGCAACAGTGCCATGACTCTCGAATTTATTAATTAAAAAATGTTTTTATCACTTTCAGAAGTAGCCTGATTACAAGAAACAGCTGCTCGAATTTTACAAAGTGCTACAGTGATATTTTCACCATTTTTATAGTAAATTTTCACATTTAAAATTCTTCACTTTAAGAGTAGAACGTTTTAGGCTTAAAATTTCCCCACTTTTTACCAAATCATTATCAAAGGATGGCAACTCAATTCTTAACAATTAATCATTTGACAGACGATTTTCTTGCTAACCACAAATTTGACCACCTATTTTTTATTCATTAATGAAATTTTTCGAAAAAATTAGTAAATTGGACACACCTGCCTTAAGAGCTTTGCCTACTTGAACATTTCTTTTTCTAAAAGATTAATAAACTAACTGTTTTAAGTGCACCTACTTAACGTTGTTCCACATTAGGATAGCCTCTTTGAAATTTGTCTGGTGTACTGGGGCATTTGATGTCAAGTAGCAGGGTGTCGATCCTAAAATATTCGTATAATTTTACTTTTCCTTCAAACAAAATTCAGCAGCGGCCTTAATTAATCTGCTTAAAAAGCTTTCATACAAAATTTCCCATTGTTTTTTATTAAACCCTCGTTAAATAAATACTTTGAACAAAAGAGAGCACTCAGCTGCAAACACAAATAAAAAGCAAATTGTCCAAATAAAAAAAAAAACAAAAACAAACACAAACAACTACTTCTTTGTAAGGTGTAGGTGCAGGCATGTTGTTGTTGCTGTATGATTAGTTTGTTTTTAGTTTTTTGTTGTTGGGGTAGAGTTTGACTGTGCCTGGGTATGCATGAGCTTATTTGCATAGGGCAGCAAATAGTAAAGGGTTATTGCTTGTTTTGGTCTTGTTTTTTTCTACTCGACTATTTATGCATGAATTTAAAGGGTTTTTCAACAAGAAGTTTGTTTTCTAAAACAAAATAAAACAAACAAATTTCAATTAAAGTGATTCAAATTTTTATTGTTTTATGGAGAATGACGGAAAAACGATATCTGACTAATGACCACCACGACCATGCAGACAGCTGTCGATTCTTTCATTAAAATTTCTAAACACTATTTGGCAAAATGGCGGTCCTATTTCGTTAATCATAACATGGATTTTGAGTTTTAAGACTAAAAGCGATTCGATTGGCAACGTATAGACTCTGTCCTTAACATGGCCCTGCAAACCATAATCCAGTGGTGTTAAATCACACAATCTGGCTGGTCACTTCACAGCTGATTGTTGTGAAATTATAAGATCAAGATAAATTATTCGTTTCATTGGCTGTATGACATGTGGCACCATTCTCTTGAACCACACGACAGTGATATTCACGTCGTCAATAATAGGCCAAAATTGAGTTCTTAGCATCTCCCGATGGCGTTATCCATTGACCATTACCACATTTCCAGCTTCATCTTTGAAAAAAAAATAATGGCCAAATAACATCTCCAGACTACATAGCTCACCATCAAGGCATGCAAGGGCTTCTCTATAATCGCTTTTCAGAGGCCCAAATGCGGCAATTTTGCTTGTTGACATGTCCCTGACAAGTGAAAATGGTTTTAGTTTTAAAAAATGTTTTTTTCTGAAAAACCTGCCGGTTATTCCTAAATGAATTGAGTGAATCTGCGACGATGTGAATGGTCAATCGGCTTCAATTCCTGTTGACTGTAGTAAAGCTTCAAAGTCAAATCCTTAAGCAAAATCGCCATGTGCTGGTTTCGGATAATCCCAATTGTTGTTTCCCCCCGGGGGCACATTTACCGGTCTTTAGAGAATACGTATACCCCCTGTGCTACTTGGGCGTGAATGACGTTGCTTTTCATTCACAGTGGTTTGATCACCAACTGATTAAGGCTTAAAGCCAGGTGCAGATGTAAATCTTATCACGAATCCTAATTGTTGCCCATCCGGGGGCACATTTATATGTTTTGATGGAATTCCACCGTCATTACATGTGTCTTTGAGGGTAAAAGGGAGCCCACTCTCCTTCAAAACTAGCAGAAGCCAACTGGATAAAACACTATATATCCACGAGAATCAGTAAAGTCCCAGAGTTCAGCTATTTGTCTTTTTAGCCTTTTAGCTGTTTTCTGATTGATTATTGAGGTCGGCCCTTCGGAAATATCGTAGTGGTTGTGGTTTCGAGGCGCTCGTTTGAGTTGTGTGGGTCGGATCATTCACAATGAATTATCCGGGTCCAGGTCTAGTGAGCATGAATGCCAACGTGTTTTTAAATTGTACTAAGCTTTATGCATTCTGGACCAGGAGTTGAATAGTCTCCAACTCTTCAGCAAGGAGTGAAGGCAGCAGCCTGCTTCGGGCTTTTGAAAATGCAACTAAGAGTGACCGGAGTATATACGTATCTGAAGGTCTTCCAGGGCGAGGGTGATGCTAAAATCATCAACCACCGGCCACCACAAGCTTACGACCCTCCGTCGGTACTGGTGTAAACCTTATCACGCATCCCATTTGTTGAGAACGTTGAGGAATTGACAAATTTGGATCTGTTTCAACACTGTGGATCACGGCTGCGATGTTTTCAGTTGAACAACCCGATCGAACACGTGTTCATATTCGAGCCTGCCAACTCATATTTAACGTGTGGTCTGAGAAGGAGGATTATATCATCACAACATTTATGAAATGTTACTTTAACAGAACTACTACTTTCATTAGTGGATTTCAATTATTTTTAAGTGATTTTCATGTGAAATTGAATTCAATGTTGCCAATGCTTGTACTACAAAGACTTCAAAAAATTAATGTCAAAAATTATCGGTGTTGCCACAATTGAAAAACAAACTTCTTGTTTGAAAAACCCCAATATAAAAAGTGTATATAACATCAAGTGCTTATTACAACTGATGAGATTTTCTAAAGTCATTGTTGTTGTTGAATTTGTTGTTTCTGTTTCTGTTTTTTTATGTGAAGGCGGCTTAAATCTAAAAGACAAGAGTTTCAGAAATTCCTTGAATTTTGTATTGTTTATAAAGAAGTGGATCAAGTTTATTTGAGGAAAAATAAACAAAATTGAGTTTTAAAACTCTTTTTATCTTCAAGGGAGACAGAGAGAGGGAGAGAGAGGGAGAGGGAGAAAAAGAGAGAGACGTGTCGTACAATTCTTTATTCTATGCATAAACATGAGCAGAATTAATTATAAGTCCCAATTTACATTGGACGACTTTTGTCGCTGCAACTCGTACTTTGTTGTTGTAAATAATGTGAGTAAAGAGAATATGGTAAGAGAGTAACTCTACCACTATTCTTTTTACACACATTATTTACAAAAACAAACTACGAGTTGCAGCGACAAAAGTTGCACAATGTAAATTCGGTCTAAGTGATTTCGGAAAATGAAGGGTTTCAGTGCAAACTATTCGTGTTAAGAAATTGGGAGGGAGAGAGAGAGAGAAAGAGGGAGATAGAGTCTTGCAATTCCTCTATTAGAATAGAACAGAAACATCACATCAGAATTAAATATAATTGACTTTGAAAACTGAAGATTTAGTTTTAAGTCTGAAATAGGGAGATAAAGAGAGAGAGGGAGAGAGTGTGAGAAGAGAGAGAACAGAATTAATTATAAGTGACTTTGAAAACTAAAGATTTTTACCGCAAACTATTACTTTTAAGTATAAAATAGCTCTTTCTCTCTCCTTCTCTCTAAATGTTGCCCTTTTACCAATAACAGTACAATCTATGTCATTCGTATTCATTTAGTAATAGACCGAACCCGTTGAAAGTGAGTTTCAAAAGGCGGAACATGAATGTTGCGTTCAATCTTGATCTTGCAACAATCGTATGGGGTCGTGTGAAGAGAGTGGATTTAAATGATTAAATAATTGACTACATTTTTATTTTATAAAGAATTAATTCTTTTAAGAAAATATATTTTTTAACCTCAATTTTTTTATTTTCCGAAATCCTGATTATTTATTATTTTTCTTAAAAACTCTTTACCTGACTATTTCGAGAATATCTACTGTTATTGTGTGCGTGCTTAAAAGAAGTACAAATAATAGACTTGTAACTATAATTTCTATCGCCACTGTATGCAGTTGTTAATGTTGTTGTTGTTTTTGTTTGTTTTTTTTTTTGTTTTATATATTTAGTATGGCTGTTGCACGCAAGTCTCATTATCTTTTTAAAAATAAAATTTATAGTGGTTGTTGTTGTTGTTAAGTTATTTGTACGAACATTAATGTTAATTAGATTTCAATTAATTGATAGGTGTGGTAGGTCATGCCGTGAGTAGAGGCGAGTACGTGACGAAGGGGTTAACTTAAAAATTTTGGGTGGTAAGGTGTGGTATGCGTTTACGAAATAAAGAAATAAAATAGTTTATAAAACATAATGCAACATTTTGTATAATTAAAAGAATCTTGTAAATTTTCAAACAAATATTTCTTATCGCTCTTTTGGTTTTGAAACTCTGGACTTAATGAAGTTTTGTTGAAAATTAAAGAAAAATTTTAAGAAAAAAGTAATAAAATTCAAATAAAGATTTTTAGCGTTACTTAATGATGTCATAAGGCGACTTCTTGTGATGTAGTTTTTAACCCACTTTTGCCTGAATTTTTTTTTTCGCTAATGTAACAACTTTTGTATTTTATACCTTCCAAAATATGCTTAAATAATTCGTAAATCGAATTTGAAAAGAAAAATAAAAAAATGTGATTTTATGCCTGTTCCCATTGGGGAACACCAGGCTGGCTACATGAAGCCTCCTGTAAGTTAACGCCATATTTTTTACAAAACTTTGTTGCATTCTTTTTGCAAAAAAGTACAGCGATTTTGTTTGATAGCTGGAGTTATCCAGTGGTCAGCATGGTCATATCTTATATTTTATCTATCTGCTTCTAAGATTTCAGTCTTCCACTTCCAGCTGGGAGATTCCCTTACATTTCAAAATAAATTCCCACTATTTGTCAATGAAAATCAAGCTCCTTTTTCTTTTCTCCAAAATTCTTGCTGTGAATTTGCCAGGCATTGTGAACAGCCGTGTCTAAACAAAAAGTGAATGGAGCCCACCACCAATTTGTTTGGATGTAATGGCTTCTCAAGGACTGTTTATGGATTTTGTTACACCCATATCCTACAATTTTACCTATTTACATAACCGCCTCATCACTAAAGATGATGTGTTGTTTTCGTTCAGTTTTTCAAACACACAAATCACAAATGTGCGCCCCAAACTTTATAAAGGTGAAGATGCAAATCTTTGTGCAAAGTACCCAATTTTTCAATCTACCCATCCTACCGATTACACCCATTCCACCCATATATTTGTTATACCAGGCTACAACATTTGATTAATCGATAGGAACTTTTTTATTTACGGATGAGATCCATCTGGTCAAGTTTTATCGCATTCTATATTGTATGAGCGTTTTTAAAGGGCATATCCGCCTTTCCTATGAACAATGCTGAAGTCATAGCACTGCAGACGTTCATCCCAGCGTGCACAGCTGCCCTTCAATATTGTTAGATTGCACCAACCATTGTAATGCGCAGTGATCCATGCTTATGGTAAAGTGTTAGGTGCCCTTGTAGGCTAGTAAGTAGTGTACTAGCTTGTCAGTATGGGGGTTGTGGGTTCAATTCCCAACGAAGGCCTTGGTTTGTTTTCACTACAAAAATAAAAATTGACTGTCGGTGGAAATGCTCAGTGATGAAGGCATAGTCACTGGTCGCTGTGCTGTCTTTATACGGCAGTTAATTTCCGACTATCCTTCTACTTTCACCACTTGTTTCATCTCTTCTCTATCCCTTTCCTAAAGAATGTAGCACGGTACTTGACTTAATAGGCATTGTTGCCTACTTCTCTTTAACAAAACAAAAAAAGTGTTGGCCATATAAACAACATGATTATCGTTCCTCGCAGCAAACGGTAATTGCGTTTTGTGTATCAAAGCAAAACTCAAATACCCCCCGTTTTTTCTTGCTCATTGCCCTTTTACTAATTCTAGTACAATCTTTGTCATTAATATTCATTTAGTAATAGACCGAACCCGTTGGAAGTGAGTTTCAAAAGGCGGAACATGAATGTTGCGTTCAATCTTGATCTTGCAATGATCTCCGTTTGGGGTCGTGTGAAAAGAGTGGATTTTAATGCCCGTAAAATGCAATGTTGCATTAAGAATTTAGCTTTGAAGCCTCAGAAGTTTCAACTGGTGCAGAAATTGAAGCTGATCGACAATTTCCATCGCCATAGATTCGATCAATTCATTCAGGAACAACCGGTTGGTTTTTCTGAAAAAATCAGTTTTTCACACAAAGCCCATTTTCATTTGTCAGGATATGTGAATAAGCAAAATTACCACATTTGAGCTTCTGAAAATTCTAGAACAATTATTGAGAAAATTTTGCATGCTCAACGTGTCACTGTAAGGTGGGCTATGTGTTTTTTTTTAAGATGAGGCTGGAAATGTGAGTTGCTTACAAATCAATTTTGTCCTATTATTGATATCACGTGGATATCACTGACATGTGGTTTCAACAGGATTTTAATGCCCGTCAGACAATGCGGCATGATTTCGCATAGATCTGTGTTCGCAGATGATGCGAATGATGTTCTTATGGGTGCTGTAAGTATTACGGAATCGAAAGCTCTTAATGTTCTTGACACATTTTTTAGGTTTCTTAAAAAGCTTTCAAGTGCCTCGGTTTTCTAAAACGCTATAAGAGATACTGCACTCCATCCGATTTTCGTACTATTTATACCACCTATAACCGTCCAAAGATGGAATACAACTCTCATGTATGAGCCTGTGCCCCAAAGTCTAATTTGGAGTTGTTTGACCACTTACAGTAGAGGGCCAAGAAGGCTCATTTGGGGACAGTAGGGTATCGACGCAATGTGGAATGTGCTTCACTGTTTTATCGTTACTGCAATGGTAAGTGCTCTAACTAAATTAGGGAATTTGTTGCCGTTACTCGAACGTTTTTGCGTTTAACTCGATTTTCATTGGAAGCGCATCCATTTGTGGTCGCACTACGCATTATAGGTAAATTTCGTTTTTTTTTAAAGCAGAACAGTCTGTATGTGGAACAAACTCTCCCTAGAGGGCTTTTCTATCATTTTCAATGTAATCACATTTTTCAGGTTTCTAAAGAAACTTGCAAGTGCCTCGATATTCTAACACGGTGTAAAAGAAGGGTGATGAGATTTACGTCAGTATCTAGCTGTGTAAGCCATAACCTCCTGGTGGGTTATACCACTGTGGATGAAATGTAGCGTCATCCTCGCCCTAGGAAGCCTTGAGATACGTATGTTTATCCTACAGTCACTCTCAGTTGCAACTTCAAGAGTTCGGAGCAAGCTGTAGCCCTCACTCCTTGCTGAAGAGTTGACGACTATTCAACTCCTGGTTCAGAACGCATGAAGCTTAATATAATTTAAGACCACGATAGCATTCATGCTCACTGGACCTGGACCATTCATTTATTGTGTTCATTGTGAATGATCCGACCCACACAACTCAAACGAGGGCCTCGTAATCACAACTACCACGATACTTCCGCAAGGCCAACCTCAATAATCAGTCAGAGAACAGCTAAAAGACTAAAAAGACAAAAAGCTGAACTCTGGGACTTTACTGATTCCCGTGGAAATATAGTGAAATTGTTTAGTTGGCTCCTGCTGGCCTTGTAGGGGACTGGGCTCCCTTCCTTTTACCCCCATTGACACATGTAATGATGGTGAGATTACATCAAAACATATCAGCGCTGCCCGCGGAGGGGGGGGTCGTCTTGGTAGGTTGTCCGAGTAAACCAATTATTTCAAATGACTGCTGAGAAAATAATCCAGCGGTTTTATACCAAAAAACCAAAGCAGCCAATTGGCAACGCCAAATCGAGAAATTAAGCAACCGGAAAATTTCACTGATATCAACATTAGCAAGTAGTGCCCGCAAAAAATTGAGTATAAATGTTTGGTAGCGCAGAGAAAAAAATACAGGCCGACGATGTCGGTGATGAAAACCGCACTATGCGGTCAGTTTCTTTAATTGTAATAAATTTTCAAGGACTATTTAAAGAATTCATGAGTCCCACATGTGACAATTAGAGATGATTTTGTTGAAAAAGGCGTTGTTTTCGCAAACGTCGGTTGTCTTTAATTCTTGAATGAGTTGAACATTATAATCATGAAGCTAAAGTTGACATATGTAATGACAGTTAGATTGTATCAAAATTTATTCATGTGCCGCCTGGTGTAAGAGATACTTCACACCATCCAATATTGGTACTATTTATACCACCTACATCCTTCGAAAGATAGAATACAACTCTGATGTATGGGCTGGTGCGCCAAAGTCTTTTGTGGAGTTGCTCGACCGCGTATAGGAGAGAGCCAAGAGGCTCATTGGATATGGTAGCGTATTCAATTCTATTGATTCTTTAGAGCATCCATGCAATGTGGCATGTTCACTGTTTTATCGTTACTGCAATGGTAAGTGCTCTAACGAAGTTGGGAAACTTGTTGCCATTACTCGCACGTTTTTACGTTTAACTCGATTTTCGTTGAGAGCTTATTCATTTGTGGTTGATTGCCCAGTGAATCCCACTACGTATTACGGGAAAATTCGTTTTTTAACAGAACAATTTGTATGTGGAATGAAGTCCCTCCAGAGCTCTTTCCTGTCATTTTTAATGTATGAAAATTCAAATCTTTTAACCACAAACACTACTTCCTCTTTCCTCTTCCTCATAACAAAATTTCCTAGTTCTGATTAGTTAGTCCCCTGATTTGAGCGACCATCTTCCTAAAATGCTTCGACAATCTTAAAGCGCTGCTTAAAGGTCTACCTCTCTATGGTTGAGTTTGTCAAACATTGAAACAAAGAAATCTCCAATGAAGTTGGGCAAAAAACTTGACGTCAAAGCGTGACCGCAATAACGATCGTGTATTATGATGGGACCATTAGGTGATAAGATTTACATCTGCGCCTGACAGTGAGCCCTAATCAGATGGTGGTCATACCACTGGGAATGAAAAGCAACGTCATTCATGCCCTAGGAAGCCTAGTTGCAACTTCGACAATTTCAAAGCAGGGCTGCAAACCACCACTCCTTGCTGAAGAGTTGGAGACTATCCAACTCCTGTCCAGAACACATGTCTAGCATGCTCACTGGATCTAGGAACATTCTAGCGGGTAGGTGTTATCAAAGGTGAAATGAACCTGGCCCCATTAAAAACTGACCACGACGATACTCCCATATAGGGGCCAACCTCAATAATCAGCCAGAGAACGGCGAAATGTCTAAAGAGACAAATAGCGGAATTCTGCGAGCTCACTGATTCCCGTGGAAATAATGTGGAGTTTCCAGTTGTACCCGTGCTGACTTCAGGACAGTGGCCTCCCTTATACCCCCAGTTGCACAGGTCTAGATAGTTGAGCGTTCTATAAAGACCATAAATGTTCCGGGGGGGGGGGGGGTTTATGATGGGACCATAGAATATAGACAGGTAGAGCACGCTGTGATATGTTAGACTCTGTCGAAATAAATATAAAGAATTTTTTTAACGTAATGTGTCTCACCATGCTCGTCAGCTTGTTATATGAGTCACTTAATAGTTTAAAATTTGCTTTTAAATCCATTAAGTCGCTGCGTTACATTTTTAATTTTTTAAGCTCGAATAAATATTTTCGTTACGAATCAAAGAAATAATATTCAATTTAAAAGTGTTTTATAGATAGTGCGAGATAATAGTTATTATTATATTAAAAGAAAAAAAAAATGAAAATAATAAAAAAAAATAAAATAAAAATGTTGTTACTAAACATTTATAACGAGATAAAGAGCCCATTAAAATTTTTGATAAAATTCCAAACAAAACCGAACGATTGCGAGTTATTGTTTATTGTTTTTGTTATTTTTATATTATTTTTTTTTATTATTTTTATTGTTTTTATATTATTGTTAATAATTATTAACTGAATTTTAAAACAATGACGGAAAATGTGTGTATTTGGGTTTGTTTGTGCATGTGCCTTTGTGTGTGTATGTTTGTGTGAAGATACTAGAAAGGAAAGCATTTCTGTTTGTTTATTAATTTTTGGAATGTCTAGGCTATTTTATTTAATAGGGACAAGTATTATTTATTACTAACTGTTTGAGTAATGCAAGCAGGGGTAGCGGGGGCGGTGGGTAAAATCTACAATCGATTGACTGAAATGTCAAGAAATGTTGGTACAAAAGAACACAATCAATGACATTTGGTTTCATAATCAAGCCACTTCAGCATGTGCTTATAAATCTGTTTTTGTGAGTGGCAGTCTGACTAGTATTATGAATGCTATCCCAGCAAACAATATTAGAAGAACCTTAAAAATCTTTAAAGTTTCAATGCTGGTTTTATATTCGATTTTTATTATTCGAAGCAAACCGATTCTTTAATTGGCGTCTTTTCAATCCTATTTCATCTTCAATGATCGTGGAAAAAGTGTTTTATAATTTACGGCTAATTTTGCTTGCATTGAGTCACGTGCTATCACCAAATATTTGCTCTGACTTTTGTGATTTCCGACTGTTTGACTGTTTGACTGATTCTCTCTTATTATGCAGAGTTTAGTAGTTGCTAGCATTTGTTGAAGGCTTAGATCGTCACGGCATTAACACTTAATAAGCTGCTAGCCGTGGTCCCAAGCCCTATGCTAGCCAGTGCTGCTAATCATTCATGCAAAATACGTCATTTTCTTAGCCTTTTCCACACACTGTCTACAATTATCTTCTTTGATTTTCATCATGGCTAGATGATACCTGAAGTTTATATGATCTATAATTCTATAGATATACAAGTTAATAATGTCGATTTCGATAACATGTGGCAGAGCTATCACATATGTTTTGTTTTAAAAATAACAAAAATCGTATTTTAAAGGGTAAACATGTGTTATTATAATTCAATATTCGATGACGCCAAAGTAAAGGGTTTTCTCAACAAGAAGTTTTTTTTTTCTAAAACAAAATAAAATAAAAAATTTTGATTAAGATAATTAAAATTTGTATTGCCTTAACGAAGAGAAAAGTTCGACAGTTATGAATGCCGATATCCACTACAACCACGCAGACAGCTATCGATGCTTTCATCAAACTTTTTAATCACTTTTTAGCAAAATGGCGTTTCTATTTCGTTAATCACATCAGGGATTTTGAGTTTTAAGGCTGAAATTGTTCGATTGGCTCCCTTTAGACTCCCTCCTTAACATAGCCCCCACAAAAAATAATCCAGTGGTCTTATATCACATGATTTGGCTGGGCACTTAACTGCGTGATGTCGGGAAATTTGATTTGCAATAAATTGATCGTTTCACTTATTACATGCCAGCGATATATACATCGTCAATAATAGGCCAACATCGCGTTGTTGGCATCTCGCGATAGTGTGATCCATTAAATATTACTGCTATTCCTGCTATTCAAATGGCTCAATCACGCCTCCAGACCATATGGCGCACCATACGTTGAGCATGCAAAGGCTTATCAACACACTATCGCTAATCGCTATAAAAATTTCGAATTTTATGCTTAAAAATATGTTTTACATAGAAGTCTGGTAACCTTGTTGCATTTGAGGAAAACGACTGCTAAAAGTTGTCGATTATTGGCAGAAACTTACGGCCAACATGCAACAATTCAATAAAACTTGTGAACAATAGTTGTTCATTATTGCTCGAATTAAACTCGGTGATGATCTCGTTGGTGGGGATCTTGATTTGGTGAAAAAAATTCTCCCGGAATCGTTAAATTTGATTTAAATACTCGGTCAGCCTATAATGCTTTTAACTCCGACTTAAGCGCAACTTATAGTCCAAGCAAAATCATTGGCAAATGGTGCACTTAGCGTGCTGGATTATGCCACAAAATGGCTGCCTTAAACGTGCAGTGCCACCTTTCAATAATGCCATTAAACTACGGATGATATGGGGTCTTACGAAGATGCATCGCACCAATTGTTTTGATTTACCCGCTGAGATTTTGCCCCTTCTGACAATGCGTGATAAGATTTACATCTGCACCTAGCTGTGTAAGCCATAATCAGATGGTGGTCATACCACTGTGGAAAGAAAAGCAGCGTCATTCGCGCCCCAGGAAGCCAAAGACTAATTTCTAGCAACAGGTCTTTCCTATTTGCAATATCAGCGGTTCCAAAGCATGTTTGCAAACCACTACTCCTTGCTGAAGAGTTGGAGACTATCCAACTCCTGGTCCAGAACACATGACTAGCATGCTCACTGGATCCGAATCATTTACCCATTGTTCTCAGTAAAGGTGAGATGATCTTAATCAAATTCATGAGGGGCCCCGAAACCACAACCACCATGATACTTCCGTAGGGCCAACCTCAATAATCACTCAGAGAAACAGCTAAAATGCTAAAGAGACAATTAGCGGAACTCTGGGGCTTACTGATTACCATGGAAATAATTTCCAGTTTCCAGTTAACTCCCTAACAGCTTTCAGAGGACTGGGCTCCCTTATACCCCCGTTGACACAAGTCTGGATGGTTAGATAATCCATAAAGACTGATTAATGTGCCCCCGGGGAGGGGGCCCTTCTGACAATCATTTGTTGCCCGTACTGGAACGGCGTAGCCGAAATTGGCTTAAATCATTATTGACCTTAAAACCCCAGCAGTTCGATTGGCGCGGAATCCATATGCTATCACACAGATAGGAAAAGGTAGCGGCTAACAATAATAATAATATTTTTCTAATTAAATCAATTTTTTTTTTAGTTAAATTTTTTTTTTCTTTTGCATTTCAATATTTTGCAAGTTGAAACAAGAAAACATTTTGTTTGCTGGGTTATATTGAGTGCGTGTGCAAATGAGATTCCATATAAAATTCAATCGATATAATTTTGCAACTTCAATTTAAAAGTCAACATGTTTTTGAGTTGGGTTATCGGCCAATTAAATATTTTTTTTTTGTTTTTGCTTTATTTTTTCTTTTGGGAGCAAGACCTTTAGAGACAGTATGATGTTGTGTGTCTCTGTGTAATTGGCCGGTTATTTAATGTATTTCAAAGTATATTTTTTGTTTTTTGTATATTTTAATAAAATGTAATTTATCTTTATGTTATTTAAATTGAGTGATGCGCTCTTGCTTTTGTTTTTTTAATGACTTCTTTAAAATTTAAACCGTTATTTAATGTTGTCTTATGTATATGTGTGTGTTTGGTTCTTTAATGCTATTAACAGAATTTTTCTCGATGGAAAGTGTGGGAGACATATTCAGCGATACCTTCAAAATTGCTTTGTACGCAAAAGAAGTCGGCCGTTATTTATGCTTCAGAAGAGGAAAATTAGTTGGAATGGTAAGTGGTGATTAACCCCTCGTACTTTAATACTTTTCGACAAAAAAATTTTTTTCTTTGAATTAAAGTAAATAATTTTTATCTTCTCTTCTCTTTTCTTTATTCTCAAAATTTAATTTATTTTAAATTTAGAAAAACTTAACACGCGACTGCCACTTTATCGAGTCCCTTGATCATGGCTATTTTTTATATGCCAACGCCTATAATCCATTGTGGCGGGTGGGCTTTACGAAAGGCCTAAAACCGGTGGGGCCGAGACACTGGAAAAGACCGCAAACTCTGAAACGAGCTTGTTTTCTATTTGTCAAAATAAAAGCCGAACATTTTGATCGTAGTCGTTTTACAACAACAACAACAACTACTACAACAACCACTACTACAGCCAGAATAGCGGCTACCAAGCCAGCAGCAGCGATAACATTGAGTGAGGATAGGGGAGAGGGACATATATTGTACGATTCCAAAGCTAGTATTATAGATAGTAACAGTAATAATTATAAGAGAACAAAGTCCGCTAATAATAATGGCCATCGCCCATTTCTTATGAATAGTGGAAAAGTAAATGCTACTGGCGATAGCAAACGTCAGTGGCCTGCAAAAGATTCATTGGGGCAAAGCCAAAGCCAAAGTCAAAGGCAGAAACAGAGGCATCGAAAACGAAAACATCAGGCAAAAATGTTGGCAACAACAAATAGTAGTGCGGGCAGTGGATTATTGCAGCCAAAAAATTTAATCCGACATCATCATGAACGGGGAAACGGCAAGGGGCGGAGGCATCAACATCAGCGAGAAGAAAAAGAACGCAAATTGCGTTTACAAAACCAAAGAAGGCAACAACAACAACAACACCAACAGAAAGAAGAAGAAGAAGAACATAATAAGCATAAAACAATACCTGAGCCAATACCAAGTGCCACTAATTCCGCCACACCCTCAATGGCTGCCACTACTTTGGCGGCCACTGCTTCCTTGGCTCCTTCTGCCTTAAATATTGTGGCCATGTTAGCTGCTGGTCGCCGCAAAAGAGGTCGACGAAAGAAACCAGGTGACACCAATAATGTTACAAATGTTTCCTCAAATTCGGGTCATCATCAGGCGGCCATGGATTACCATCAACTAGTAGCTCAATCACCATTACAAGCTCAAAGCCAATATGACCATCTAAATATAAATGCTACAATAAGTCAGGGTCATAGTGTCTATCACGAGCATAACTATCATCAAAAACATCAGCACCCAGCCGCACCAGTGAATTTCACAAGAAGTCATTCCAATAAGGACTCCATTAACAAGCAGCAACAAAACCATAAATACTCAAATCTAATTAAAAGCAGTCAATTAATAAACAAAAACAAAAGCAGAGGCAGCAATAGCAATAGCAGTAGTAGTAGCAGCAGCAGCAGCAGCAGCGACAGCGAAAGCAGCAGCAGCAGTAGTAGTAGTAGTAAAAGTAATCGTAACAGCCATAGTATAAATAGCAATAATTTTAGTCATAACTTTAATTTAAATCTTAATGATAATGATAATGTTAATTCTAATAACAACAATAACAACAATAATAATAATAATAATGTTAATATTAATGCAATACATGCCTTGCCAAAAAAATACTTAAAGCAAAATAATTTCAACAAAGAATATTTAATGCAACAAACTACAAAAACTTTGACTGATTTTAATAAAAAACAACAACAACAACAAAAACAAGAGCAACACTTAAAACATTTCACGCATGATGAGCCAGAAAAGCTTTCACAGATCAATAGATTTTATCACAGTCACATTAATTACTACGACTTACAATATAAAACAAATGATAAAAATGACAATGACAGTGACAGTGAGAATGACAATAGTGATATGAAAAAAAATAAAGATGACGATGATGATGATCATGATGATGATGATGATGGCGAATATATGAATAATAAAAATTCCAATAGACTTTTAGTTAATAAACGCAATATAGGTGACAATAATTTACAGCAGGAGGAGCATTTGATAAAACGCTTAAAGCAAAACTATCTAAATCGAATAAAAAGCCATAGTTTTATTTTAACAACAAAAACGAATAACAACAAAAATATAAATAATATACAAAAACAAAACCAACAACAACAACAAAGACAGCATTATAATAATAAAAATAATTCTCCTATTAGTAGTACAACAAATAACAATTTTTTAATTTCCAAAATTATTAATAATAATAAAACTAACAACAACAAAAACAACAACAGTAATAAAAGCAGCAGCAGTAGTAGAAGTATTAAAAATAGAAGTAAAAGAAGTACTTCCTTGAATTTCTTAAATAAAAATATTATACACAGTCATAGAGATAGAACTAAAACAAATTATATTAAATTAAATATTACTAACAACAATAACAACAACAACAAAAACAACATCAGTAGTAGTAATAGCTATAAAAATTATAAAAATGAAAATGAAATTAAACAAAATAAATCTAATATTAATTATAAAAATAAAAATAATAATGCTAATGCTAAAAGCCGAAATAGCCACAGCAGTAGCAATAGCAATAACATTAGCAATAGCATTAGCAATGGCATTACAAATATTAGTCATATTACAAATGATAATAAAATTATAAATATGCTTCAAAGTCAGCATGACAATAAATTGAAAAATTTTGCATATAATAAAAAAAAATATTTCAATATTTTAATGCCTTCTACTACTGCTTCTTACAATAGCAATTTGTTAACATTTCTACAGCAACAAAAATTATTTGAACAACAACTACAACTACAACAAATTATTAAAAATCCTAATGAATATAAATATAATTATAAAAACTATAAAAATGAATATAATAATGATCATGATCATAATGATCATAATGATTATGATAATGATGCTGATGATGATGGAAAATTTAAAGAAATCAAAAATAAATATGAAAAAATTATAGTACAATACAGATCTGTATTTAATTAATTGGAAAATATGAATTTATTTATAGTGTGACGAAGAAGTACCCCCAGTAAGTAATGCAGAATTAAATTATTTCAATCATTCAATTAATTGATTTAATTAATTAAGTGCTTAAGCTAAACGTTATTGAATTTTGAATATTCGATTTATAAAAAAACTTTTAAAAAATTCTTCATCGCAGTTGTGTAACGGGTGATCCAAACGGAACGCAAAATATTAATTGTAAAAAGAACTTAAAAATTTCCACAGAATTATTTTAATATTTTTGATTATAGAAGAGCGGCCTGTGACAATTGCGTGTTGGCTACATCTCTTTCCGAGAATCCATAATTTCAATGACTCTGAAACCTAGATGAACTCCAATTATTGTTCTTTGCCGTTTGACGTACAGATAGTGTGATTCTTTTTACATCCGCACATGGCTATGTAGCCTCAATCAGATGGTGGACAAACCACTATTGTATAATTTGGAACGTCTTCCATGCGTCCTAGGAAGCCGAAGATATAATTTTAAGCAACAGAACCACCTAGTTGCAACTTTAATGATTCCAGAGCAGGGATGCAAACCACCACTCTTTGCTGAAGAGCTGGAGACTTTCCAACTCCTGTCCAAAACACATGTCTAGCATGCTCACTGGACTGGATCATTCACTTTGCGTGTCATTATCAGTGAGATGATCCTGGCCACCATAATTTTCATAATTCCCTTATGTGGCCGCAAAACCACAACCACCACGATGCTCCTATTTAGGGGCCAACCTCAATGATCAGTCAGAGAACTATCAAATGTCTAAAGAGACAAATAATGAACTCTGCGGCTCACTGATCCCCGTGGAAATAAAATGGAGCTTCCAGTTGACTCCCTGCCTGTCTTCAGGGGACTGGGCTCCCTTTTTCCCCCAGTTGCACAGGTCTAGATAGCTGTTACGTACTATAAAGACCATAAATGTGCCCCGGGAGTACCCATTTGACGTACACTTTTCCTTTTAAATATCCCCACAGAAAAAATAAAAATTGACTGTCGGTGGGGCTGCTCAGCGATGAAGGCATAGTCACTAGTCGCTGTGCTGTCTTATTATACGGCAGTTAATTTCCGACTATCCTTCTACTTTTACCATCTATTTCATCTCTTCTCTATCCCTTTCCCAAAAGAATGTAGCACGGTACTTGACTAAATAAACATTGTTGCCTGATGTGCTACTTCTCTTTAAAAAAAAATCCCCACAGAAAAAAGTCCAATGGCTTAAATCCTTAAGGATGACGTGATAAAATTTACATCTGCACCTGGCCGTGGGCCTTAATCAAATGGTGGATCGTTACCTCTGTGGATGAAATGTAGCGTCATCCTCGCCCTAGCAGGCCTTCGAATACGTATATCCTTTGCTCACTCCTAGTTGCAACTTCGAAAGCCTGGAGTAGGCTGCACCATTCACTCCTTGCTGGAGAGTCGGAGACTATCCCACTCCTGGTCCAGAACGCATGAAGCTTAATATAATTAAGAACACGACGGCATTCATACTCACTGCAGTAGTTTGACCACAATCTGATTAAGACTACATAGTCAGGCGCAGATGTAAATCTAATCACACTCCTTGCTGAAGAGTTGGAGACTATCCAACTCCTGGTTCAGAACGCATAAAGTTTAATAAAATTTAAGAACACATCCACAATTATGGTCACTGGATCTGGACCATTCATTGTGTTTATTGTGAAAGATCCGAGCCACAAACTTAAACGAGGGCCTCGAAACACAGCCACCACGATACTCCCGAAGGGCCAACCTCAAGAATCAGTCAGAGAACAGCTAAAAGGCTAAAAAGCCAAATAGTGGAACTCTGGGGCTCACTGATTCTCGTGAAAATATAGTGGATTGTCCAGTTGACTTCTACTAGCCTTTAAGGGGACTGGGCTCCCTTTTACCCCGCAAGACACAAGTCGACACAAGTAGATGGTTGTTCTAGGATTCATAAAGACTATAATGTGCCCCCTTAAGGAGAATGATTATCCTCAAAATCCTTATCCTTAAGGAGAAAGAATTTAAACCACAGTATTGTGAAGGCCATTCCATTCATGGTAACTGCTTGGCCGCCAGCCAAAACGCACAATGTTAATTGTAAATAAAATAAAAATGACAAAAGGACCGGTGACAGTTGCGTGCCGGCTACATGCTCGTCATCTATCCAAGGATCCACATTTTCAATGACTAAAACATTATTGAAGTTCAATGTCTTCTCTAATGCGCCGAATTATTATTCTTCTTTCCCGCTTGAGGCAAAAGCTTTTTCCTTTAAATATCCTCAAAGAAAGAAGTCAGCCGTTGTTTAATCACATGACCGGCCCAGCCCAGCCCATTAACATCTCATTAACATTACCACCGCATGAGATACCACAGCCATTGAATTTTTCGCGCAAAAAGTCATTGTTTCATTGGGTGAACCACAAGTGATATTATTCCCTTGAAATCGAATATCGTCTAGATTCTTATCTTGGTCACAAGAAGGATTTTATCACCTCACAATAGCGAACGCCCTTAACGGCAACTGCAGTAAATAACACAAAAAGTTTTCAGAAAATTATCTTAATACAACTTATTATATCAAAACGATCTACGATAATTATCTGTAAAACAAAATATCGGTGAAATGTTCACCGTGGCTTTTTCGATGACCTATCTGTGGTCCATAATTTTAATGACTCTGCAAAAAAATTGCTGAATTATGTCATCCTTTAACTCTTCAAACGCTCTTGGTTTATTGACGGGCACTTTTTCAAAGAAATCATCACATGATGGCGGTGATGGCCACTCAATATTGTCACGACATGCGATAACTCGGCTATTAATTTTCTTGTGCAAAAGAGCGATTGTTTCGTTTGGTGGTGGCTTCATTCCACTGGAACCACATATTGTCCAGAGTCATTTACTAAAATTTTCAAAAATCTATCGTGAATTCTCATTTTCCTCAAAGCGAGAATACTACTTGTTGACAAATTCACTCAGGTGAAAATGTGCCCTGACGCTAAAACTGATTTTCACCAGTCACTTCTGTTTGTTGATATTTGCGACCCTTGAAATAACCAGGTTTAGAGTCATAGAACCTTGTAAGCGTGCAAATTCAAATCTTTATTTAAAATTCGCATCAGTGACGCTTGTGAAATAATCAAGTGTTGGGCACGACGGCTAGTCAAGGTTGACGACTCTTCTGCAAACACATTAACACAAACAACAGTAATGTTTTCCAAAGAATGAACTGCACGAGCATGCAATCATGTTGTCACATTTCCTACAGACTCGGTATGCTGAAATTTGCATACATTTGGTTGATTGTGCCGAGCAAAAACTCACAAAGTGCACGAAATGCTTTTTCCTAAAAAGGCCCATTTTCTTAAAAGGTTCCAATAATCTTAAAGCGCTGCTCAATTGCGTACCGCTCCATGATCGAATTTGTCAAATTAGGTTGGGCTAAAAAACTAATATTGGACCACCCCTTTTTTTCTATGAAAATAGGAATTTTAAAAAAATATAGCTAGAAAAGTACTTTTTTAGCTTAAAAGCCTTTAAAAAAATAGCTTTCGCAAAAGAATACTAAATAGGGTTTTTTCAAAAACAAGAGTTTTTATTTTACATGGGCTTTTTTAAAATAATGCCATTAAAAATGCAATAAAAAAAATATTTAAAAAAAAAAGTACCTAAAAAAGTACCCTTGAAAAAGTACCCTTAAGGTGTTTGTTAAAGACAAAAAAAAAATGGTCAAATACTTTTTTTAAGAAAAATAAATCTTAAATAATATTTTTAGAAAAGCAAATTAAAAATAGTACTTTTGCAAAAAATACTTTGAGTTAAGTACCTTTAGAAAAAATACTTTTAGAAAAGTATCTTTAGAAAAGTGCTTTTGGGAAAAAACCTTTTGAAAACTACTTTTTAAGAAGTACTTTAAGAACAGAAACTTTTAGAAAAAAAAATACCTTTAGAAAAATACTTTTAGGAAAGTAACTTTAGAAAAGTGCTTTCAGAGGAGAATCCTTTTGAAAAGTACTTTTAGAAAACAAACCTATAGAACAGCACTTTTAGAAAAGAAACCTTTTAGAAAAGTACTTTTAGAAAATAAACCTTTAGAAAAATATTTTGAGGAAAGTAACTTTAGAAAAGTGATTTTAGAAAAATAACTTTAGAGAAGTACTTTTAAAGAAGTACTTTCAGAAAAGTACCTTTAGAAAAGTACGTTTAGGAAAGTAACTCTAGAAAAGGCTTTTTAGAGAAGTACTTTTAGAAAAGAAACCTTTAAAAAAGTACTTTTAGAATAGAACCCTTAGAAAAGTACTTTTAGGAAAGTAACTTTAGAAAAATGCTTTTAGAAGAGAATCCTTTTAAAAAGTACTTTTAGAAAACAAACCTTTTAGAAAAGAACTTTTAGAAAAGTGCCTTTAGAAAAGTAACGTTTAGAAGAGAATACTTTAGAAAATTGCTTTTAAAAAATAAAACTTTAGAAAAGTACTTTTAGAAAAGTAAACCTTTAGAAGGGTATTATTAGAAAAGTACCTTTAGAAAAGTACTTTTAGAAAAACAGCTTAGAAAAGTACTTTTAGGAAAGTAACTTTAGAAAAATGCTTTTAGAAGATTATCCTTTTCAAAGTACTTTTAGAAAATCAACCTTTAGAAAAGCAATTTTAGAAAAGAAACCAGTTAGAAAAGTACTTTTAGAAAAGAAACCTTTTAGAAAAGTAACTTTTAGAAGAGAATCTTTTGGAAAAGTACTTTTAAAAAATAAACCTTTAGAAAAGTAATTTTAGAAAAGTACTTTTAAGAAAATAATTAGAAAATGCTTTTAGAAGAGAATCCTTTTGAAACGTACTTTTAGAAAACAAAAAAAAAACACTTTTAAAATAGAAACCTTTTAGAAAAGAACTTTTATAAAAGTACCGTTAGAAAAGTACTGTTAAAAAAGTAACTTTTAGAAAAGAATCCCTTAGAAAGGTACTATTAGAAAATAAACCTTTAAAAAATTACTTTTAGAAAAGTAATTTTAGAAAAATACATTTAGAAAAGTACTTTTACAAAAGTAAACCTTTAGAAAGGTACTTTTAGAAAAGTACTTTTAGAAAAGTACTTTTGAAAAGTACCTTTAGAAAAGTACCTTTAGAAAAGTACTTTTGGAAAAGTATCTTTAGAAAAGTACTTTTGGAAAAGTACCTTTAGAAAAGTACTTTTAAAAAAGTACTTTAAGAAAGTACTTTTATAAAGGTACCTTTAGAAAAGTACTTTTTTTAAATAATAAAAAATGTGGTTATTCAAAATTTTTATTTTGTTTTTAATAATTAATTACAATAGATAAAAAAGTGATTAATATGTTGTCAAATACGTTTTAAATTTTAAATTCAAACTTCTCGCGATTGTAGAATTAAGTAAAACAAATTTTACAATAATTGCAATTATAGCACGTCTTGTGGTGAATAGTTAATAAATTAAAAATATTTTTTTATATTTTTTATGCAAATTTCTTTATCTTATTTTATCTTTTTGTTTTTGTTATTGTAACAGTTAATTTGTTGGCTGATTGGCTGGTTGGCGGGTTGACTGGCTGGTTAGTGATTGAGTATTTGGGCAGATGTGACAGGTATTAAATAGATGCAAAGTTTTTGTTTTTCCATATGAATAACAAATGGAAAATGTCAATCGTTAAAAATATGTACTTAAACAATATGACAAATTACTAAATACGCAGGTGGTTAAACTGGTCTCCAAATAGGTAACACACATACTTTGGATTCCAAATAAACATTCCTTAATACTCGCATAGATTTTTTTCCATACATCTTCGCATTATAATTAAACATACAGATGTTAAGTCAGTTAGTGTGTTTATGGTGTGAAGGTAACGGCAGCGGCAACAGCTGCTGCTGCTGCACCAGCTCTATTATTACGGTGGCAGCTTAGAAATTTTAATATTGAATGCAACCAGAAGATTAAAACCAAACAGTGAAATGCTTAAGCAACAAAAAACACAAACTGAAGAAAGAAAGGAAGAAAGAAAGACAGTTTGAAGAAACCTAAAGAAATCTTCTTAATTATTTACATAATTTCTCACCTTTATGGTGCATTTCAATTTTAACTTAATTTCTTTCAGAGCTTGTGTTTTCATTTTTACTTAATTTTTGTCTGTTTTTTTTTTTTTGGTTTTGTTTTTGTTTATTTAAAACTATTAAAACTGTGTTGTTTAATTCCCACTCACACGCCCTTTTATTCACTTAATTCAATTAAAAGAAAAAAGAAATTTAATGGATTTATGCCAGGCATAACAGCCACAACAGATTTGATAGGCTGCTACAGTGCATGGCGAAAAATATAAGGAATATGAAATTAATACTTGTGTACACACAAGCACAAGCACAGAAAAAAACGTTAAAATGAATTTTTCGTTTAAAAAATGGAAAACGAAATCTGGGAAAAATAAAATTTAAACGAATTTTTAATGATTTCAAAAATCTAATCTACGTTAATTCGTGATAAACTGACTAATATTTTATGAGAATATCAAAAAAATATATTTGAAATGTATTACTGCGTGACAAAGCATAGCCATACGACCATTTCAGTACTCCTCATATAGATCATTAAAGGATTTTACTCTAAATTTTATATAAAAAAATTCAAGAGTCTTATATCTCAAGCTAAATTGATTAAATGAGAATTCTCACACAGCAAACAATAAAACTCAAAAACACCACTACACAAAAAAATTACAACAAACATTTCGTAAACAAAAACACTTTTTATTTGCAACATTTCCTTTGGAAGCCATTCCTATGTAATTTGCAAAATATGGCTTAAAATCCACTGATGATATCTATGAACAGTAGTGAAATGGCCATATGGATATGCTTTCCCTCCCCCCGTAATACATTTTAAATATAAATTGTCGATTTCCAAACTCTTTGAATGAATGTCTACACACGCCCGTAATGCCCCTAAGACGGAATGTTGCATGCTTAAGCATAGATCTGCATTCGAAAATGGTGCTGCATTTGTTACTATGAGTCATATAGGTGTTACGGGGTCAGACGCCTTTAATGTTTTTTGCATGAAAATTCAGTGTGATGTTCGATGGACTAAACACATTTTGCAAGTTTCTAAAGAAGCTTTCAAGTGCCTCGGTTTTCTAAAACAGCGTAAGAGATACTTCACTTCATTCAAACTTGGTACTATTTATACCACCTTTATCCGTCCAAAGATCAGAAGCTTCTGATGTTCTTGGCATGAAAATTCAGTGTGATGTTCGATGGACAAAATACATTTTTCAGGTTTCTAAAGAAGCTTTTAAGTGCCTCGGTTTTCGAAAACGGTCTAAGAGATACAGCACTCCATACGATCTTCGTACTATTTATATCACCTTTAACCGTCCAAATATGAAATACAACTGTCATGTATAGGTCGGCACCCCAAAGTCTACTTTGGAGTTGCTCGACCGCGTACAGAAGAGGCCTACTGAAGATCTAACTCTATTGATTCTCTAGAGCATTGGGGCAATATGGAATGTGTTTCACTTTTTTATTGCTACTACAATGGTAAGTGCTCTAATGAAGTTAGGGAACTTGTTACCGAAACTCGCACGTTTTTGTGTTTGACTCGAATATCTTTGAGAGTGCATCCATTTGCGGTCGATTGGGCAGCCCAGCTTACATTGATTTGGTTATTTCCCTTGGACACACGGCCTACTAACTGAACTATGGTTCGGTCACAAACGAAGCCGAGGTCTTAACCCAGCGGAATTTGTATCTACCGTCACCATAGTGGGTGACCAGAGCATTGGACAGTTGAGCGGAAGTTTTAACCCAGCCCAGCTTACATTGTTTTGGTTTTTTTCCTCAGACACTGACTGGTATACGTAGGACTAAGACTATGGAAACTGCCACAGACACACACACACACCAGTATACAGTAGACGAAGCCGAGAAGCGAGCTGCCGTCAAGAAAAGAATTAGTGGCAAATAAAGGCTAAGTTTAAACCTTAGCAATCGCAGCCTTTTTATTTGTCCCAACGACACTACACGACCCTGGACGCCGCTGAGTATACCCCAGCAGCCAGGAAAAGCGTGTCGTTACATTTGGTGCCCGAGCAGGGACAGTCCCTGCTCGTAAAACAGGGAGAATTCGTTTTTTAAGCAGAACAGTTCGTATGTGAAATAAACTTCCTCCAGAGGTCTGTCATTTTCAACGTAGGGAAATTAGAATCGAATGTCCAGAAATACTACTTCTTCGATCCTCCTTCCCATAACATAATTTCCTAGTTCTGGCATAATGCCTTGCATGTAGTAGGGGTCATCCCCTGAGTGCTGGTCCGAGAAATATAGAAATACATATGTTTTGCTTGGTCCTAAAATAATTGTGGGTCTCGCATTAACTTCAAGTCTTGTGCCTAACTTAATCTGATTTTGTTTTGCTTCTGTGTTAAACAAATTTATTCTTAGAGATGCACATAGTTAACCAGGGCCTTAAGACTATTGAAGCATTTTAAGAAGTGGGCGTTTCTTTCAATATGCATTTCGTGTACTTTGTAATTATTTTGGTCAAATATGTCCACAATTGGTAGGAAATGTGAAAACTGCCATAAATCTTTCGCGCTAGAGTAGCAGAAGAGCCGCTAAACGCGACGCTTCATCGTGTCCCACAGTTGAGTACCTCACGAACGTTACTGATGACTATTGTCAATAAAGACTTCAAGTTTACACGTTTAAGAGAGTTAATTGGTCAGAAAGCTGAAGCCTTCTTATCAATTAAAGCGTGTTCAATAGGTTAAATGATTGTTTGAACAGACAGAAGCGAATGATGACTTTACCATTTCAAGCGTGATCAATAGTCTGAATGATTGTTTGAGCAGACAGAAGTGAATGGTGACTTTACGTGATCAATAGTCTGAATGATTGTTTTAGTAGACAGAAGTGAATGGTGACTTTACGTGATCAATAGTCTGAATGATTGTTTTAGTAGACAGAAGTGAATGGTGACTTTTAGTGATCAATAGTCTGAATGATTGTTTTAGCAGACAGAAGTGAATGGTGACTTTACGTGATTAATAGTCTGAATGATTGTTTGAATAGACAGAAGTGAATGGTGACTTTACGTGATCAATAGTCTGAATGATTGTTTGAGCAGTGACTTTACGTGATCAATAGTTTGAATGATTGCTTTAGCAGACAGAAGTGAATGGTGACTTTACGTGATCAATAGTCTGAATGATTGTTTGAACAGACAGAAGTGAATGGTGACTTTACGTGATCAATAGTCTGAATGATGGTTTGAGCAGACAGAAGTGAATGGTGACTTTACGTGATCAATAGTCTGAATGATTGTTTGAACAGACAGAAGTGAATGGTGACTTTACCATTTCACGCGTGATGAATAGTCTGAATGATTGTTTGAACAGACAGAAGTGAATGGTGACTTTACGTGATCAATAGTCTGAATCGTTGTCAATGATCGTGTTATCTCATATTGTGGCAATGTTAATTAACTGCCACGATCATGTGTAATAAAACTCCTTGAGGGCCTACATCAAGAACAGCAGTTGAAGAGCGCATTTCTTCAACTCGAGAATTTTTCTAGAGCCCAAATCTATTGAAAATAATTTTCCTTTCTATTTTGTTATTGCGAATGTGCCAATAATTCTTACACTCACTGTAGGCGACTGATTGTATGTTTGTTTTTATAAATGCAACCATAATGCGATCAGAAGGGGGTTCCATTAAATATGTTGTTTTTGTTTTTTTATCGCAGCAATAATTATTTATAGTGATTTAATGAGCAGGTTCGTTCCGTTTGCTTAAATTATAGAAAATAAAAGTTTCTCTACTTTTAAAAATTAACATCTCTAATATTTTTCGTTGTTGTTGTTTTTTGAAGAACATAAATCTGACAGTTAGCCAGGCAGGCGGGCGGGCAGATTAGCGGCTCTTGTGTTTGTTTTATTGTTTATAATTTTGTCTCATTATAACGAGATTGTTTAACTAGAAATCGTTATAAAACGGTTTAAATAATGATATTCTTAATGATCTTGACTGTGTTTCGAATAGTATTTCGTTTCGTTTTATTTTATTTTGTTTCTTTTTTTTTAAATTAAAATTTTTAAATTTAATTTTTTTAACTTTTTTGCTTTTTTTTTTATTTTTAAAAATTTTTCATGATGACAAGAAAATTAGAACTGTGTGAAGAATTATTGAATTGAATTTGAAATGAATAACATAAAAATATTTCGTAAATAAGTTAAGTTATGGCTATCCAAGCTGATGATAAGGATATTGACGATGGTGCTAATGATAATGATGATGGTGATAATGATTGTTAAAGTAGTATTTAAAAAACTGTTGAACAATCAAACAAACTAAACGCGACACAAGAAACAATTATAAAACATAATAAATGAAAATGAACAAAGAAGTCTGTCTGTTTGTCTGTCTGTCTATCCGTCTAATTTATCGGCATTTATTTTTGATGAAATTAAATTTTTTGTTTTCTTTAGTATTTTTTCATCGACTCCTTTCTCCGGCTAAAGAGTCTTGAAGCCAAAAATAAACCATAAATTTTCTAACGATTAGTGGTGGCGGTGCCCTATTTGCGAATTCTAGGAACTCAAATAAAATTTTAACTTTAATTTATATTAATTCTATCGTCAATAAATTAAGGTGAATTTTGGTTAATATAGTTAACAATTTCTTGCTTTTTTATACAAAAACAAAACTTATAAAGAAACAATTTTTATTTCTTTTCTTTTGCTTAAGAATTTTGATAAAAACTTTATCAACTTCAGTAAAATACGTATCTGTGCTTATTTGAAATAACACAACGATTAAAAAATAACCCTTTCCTTATTATATTTTTAACTATTTACAAGGTATTGACACACCCTTTGGCCCATTCCTCTGCTTTTTCAACTCGTGCAAATTAGGTGCCTCTGTAGGGTAGTAGGTAGTGTAGTAGCTTACAAGACCGTCGTATTTGTCCATTTCTTATTATTTTTATATTATAAGTGTCAGTTGGATATTTGCTTTCGTCGTGGGAAAACATTTAAAAATTTATTTGTAATATCGCTTACAATCAAATACAGGGTGTTCGCCGGGAAACATTCACCTTTATTTTGTTTGGCGACGGCGACATCGTCGTCGATTTTGAGGCAACATCACTTTAACACAACATCAATACTAATTTAATATTCCCTAACAGTCTCATGACGACGTTGCCAGTTATTGATCCTTTTAATAAAATATAACACACATATCTAATATTTGAGTAAGCTGATTAATTTGTGTACTATTTCTGATAAAATTGTTGTGAAGAAAATATAAACTGTGCCCCTGTAGGCTAGTAGGTAGTGTACTAGTTTGTCAGTCTGCGGGTTGTGAGTTCGATTCCCAACAATGATCTTTTCTTTTCACTATAAAAATAAAAATTTACTGTCGGTGAGGCTGAACACTGGACACTGGTCACTTCCTGTTTTATACGACAGATAATTTCCGTAACTATCCTTCTACTTTCACCACCTGTCTCATTTCTTCTCTATCCCTTTCCTAAAGAATGTAGCACGGTACTTGACTAAATAGGCATTGTTGCCTGAAGTGCTACTTCTCTTTAAAAAAAACAAAAATTTTGTTTTTTAATTGATAGTTTTGACATTTAGTTTTTTGATGTGTTCGCAGTAGACGACTTGGCAATTGTTACAATGAATTCAATTTTGCACGAAAATCACTTAAAAATAATTTTAATCCACTACTGAAAAAGGTGGTGCTGTTTAAGTGACATTTCGTAAATTTTGTGATATTTCCGAACAACATAATTCTTCTTTTCAGTCCGCTATTGTTAAATTGGAGTCCACAGGCTCTATACAAAATTGTGCGAACACCAACGCTTGGTCATCTGAAATTATCGCAGATGTGAGCCACAGTATTGAAGCAGTTTCAAATTTGTTAATGGCTCGACGTACTCAACAATTGGGATTATCCAAAACCACCACGTGGCGAATTTAGCATTAGGATTTGACTTAAAAGCCTTAAAAGGTTCAGCTGGTGCAGGAATTGAAGCCAAATCAACCATTCACATCGCCGTAGAATCCCTCAATTCATACAGGAACAATCGGTTGATTTTTCTGAAAAAATAATTTTTTCACACAAAACCCATTATCACTTGTCAGGGTTTGCGTGATAAGATTTACAACTGCGCCATAGACCACCATCTGATTATGGCTTACCATAATGGTGGTCGAACCACTGTGGAATTAAAAGCAACACCATTCACGCTCTAGGAAGGCGAGGACTAATTCTAGCAACAGGTCTCTCCTAGTTGCAATTTCAGCGGTTCCGAAGCAGAGTCGCAAACCACTACTCCTTGCTAAAGAGTTGGAGACTATCCAACTCCTGCTCTAAAACACATGAATAGCATGCTTACTGGATCCGGTTGATTCATCCGATGTTCTTAGTAAAGGTGAGATGATCCTGGCCCTCATAATCAAATTCATGCGAGGGCCGCAAAACCACAACCACCACGATACTCCCGAAGGGCTAACCTCATTAATCAGTTAGAGATACAGCTAAAAGGCTAAAGAGACAATTAGCATAACTCTGTGGGGCTTACTGATTCCCGTGGAAATAACGTGGAGTTTCCAGTTGACCCCTGATGTCTTCAATGGACTGGGCTTCTTATACCCCTGCCAGCACAAATCTAGATGGTTGAATAATCCATAAAGATTGATAAATGTACCTCCGGGGGGGGGGGGGGGTTCTCTTAGAGTACAATGTGTGATAAGGTTTACATCTGCGCCTGGCTATGGAGCCGTCACCAGATGGTGGTCATACCACTGGGAATAAAAAGCAAACATCATTCACGCATTAGGAAGCCGAAAACTAATTCTAGCAACATGTCTTTCCTAGTTGCAACTTTAGTGATTCCAGAGCAGGGATGCAAACCACCACTCCTTGCTGAAGAGTTGGAGACTATCCAACTCCTGTCCAGAACACATGTCTAGCAGGCTCACTGGATCCAGGAACATTCCACCAGGTAGGTGTTATTAATGGTGAAATGATCCCGGCCACCATATAAATACTAACCTGTCTGTTTTGGGGCCAGTTGTTCAGGTCTAGCTAGTCGAAGTTCTATAAAGACCATATAAATGTGCCCCCGGGGGAACTCTCAGAGTATGTATGTATATGTATGTATGCTATGTAGCCTTATTCGGATGGTGGACAAACCACTATTGTATAATTTGGAACGTCATACAGGCGTCCTAGGAAGCCGAAGACATAATTCTAAGCAACAGAACCACCTAGTTGCAACTTTAGTGATTCCAGGACAGGGCTGCAAACCATCACACCTTGCTAAAGAGTTAGAGACTTTCTAACTCCTGTTCAGAACACATGTCAAGCATGCTCACTGGACTGGATCATTCACTTTGCGTGTCATTATCAATGAGATGGATCATGATGGCCACCATAATAACCATTATACTGTAATGGGGCCGCAAAACCACAACCACCACGATACTCCCATATAGGGGCCATCCTCAATGATCAGTCAGAGAACTATTATAAGTCTAAAGATACAAATAATGAACCCTGCAAGCTTACTGATTCCCGTGGAAATAAAGTAGAGCTTCCAGTTGACTCCCTGCCTGCCTTCAGGGGACTGGGCTCCCTTTATACCCCCAGTTGCACAGATCTAGATAGCTGTTACGTACTATAAAGATCATAAATGTGCCCCCGGAGAGAACTCTCAGAGTACAGAGTGTGATTTTTTTTACATCCGCGCCTGGCTATGTAGCCCTAATCAGATGGTGGACGAACCACTATACATAATTTGGAACGTCATGCTCGTCCTAGATAGCAGAAGGCATAGCTCTAAGCAACAGGACTTTTCTAGTTGCAACTTTAATGATTCCAGGACAGGGCTGAAAACAATCACACCTTGCTAAAGAGTTGGAGAGTTTCTAACTCCTGTCCAGAACACATGTTAAGCATGCTCACTGGACTGGATCAATCACTAAGGGTGTTATCAACAGTGAAATGATTCTGGCCACCAAATTAAACAAACCTGTTATGGGATCTCGAAACCACAACCACCACGATACTCCCATATACGGGCCAACCTCAATAATCAGCCAGAGAACTATGAAATGTCTAAAGAGACAAATAATGAACTCTGCGGGATCACTGATCCCCGTGGAAATAAAGTGGAGTTTCCAGTTGACCACCTGCCTGTCTTCAGGGGACTGGGCTCCCTTTTTTCCCCAGTTGCACTGAGTCTAGATAGTGGAATATTCTATAAAGACCATATTTATATGCCCCCGGGGGGACTCTCAGAGTACAATTGCGCTTAGGTTGGATGAGGTTCAATCAATTACTTCTATGGATATTTGTGGTGCAATACGTACGTAGCTAATACAGGGTATTCGCCGGCAAGGTATACTACCGTGGCTCTCTGGGTTATAGTTAATCGCACTGTTTGCCCGCCCCTACTAGAATTTTTTCACTTTGACATTTAGAGGAGAATATACGACGCCACAAAGCTATTATCGAAAATTGGTTTTAGAACTTTCGGTAATAGCTTTGAGGCAAGCAGGAAAAATTGCTAAAGTTTTCTGCCTTAACATTTGCGCATTCATAGACATTTCTTGTGCAATGCCTTGTAAGGCTTGGTTCTTTAAACAGTTACGTCTATATCATTAATTAGTCATATTTCGCAAAAAGTGGATGGGAACGACATTAATTTTATTAATTTCAAAGTATATTCTAGGCCTTATTTTGCTTTTTTATTACGTTTATAAAATTAGAGTTGTCGCTTTCAGTATCTAGGAAATATTTTGGGGACACGGCTAACACGTATTGCTATTAGTATTTTTTAACCATATTGACGAGCTTGCTATTTTTATTCGAATTTTTATAAATAGAAAATGATAATAGAGAAATTAAGTTTAAAATTTAATTCCAAAATTGCGGCAATCCAGTAAACGTGCATATAATTTTAAACAGGGCAACATTGCTTAACGATTAGACATTTTATTAGTGGCGCATGCCAAAGGCCAAATGTTGTTTTCGCCTGAAAAATTAGCTGCTACTGGTGCTGGTAATTGAAGAAATGTATTTTGGCTTTTAAAAAAATTGTGAGTGTATTGAGTTTTTCAAATAGTTCTGGTCAGGGCTGGTAAACTCATTTTGTATAGATTGTAAAATTTATTAAATTTAAAAATCATTTCCCACATAAAATTGAAAAATTTCCAAAATTTTTCGAAAAGCTTTTCAGATTCGATTAAACTAAACTAACTTTTGACAGCCTTGATTTGGTTTAAGTAAACCTGGTTTAAGTATTGCTTCTAACACACATACACACACAAACATATGGGGTTTGATACTGTGGCAAAATAAATTCAGAATGCTAAATTTTCGTACACACATTTATTTGTTTATTTATTTATGACATTGTAAAATTTGGTTTTGCCTTTATCAAGAGTTAGGTTATGTTATGTCATGCTGCCACCTTCCAATTTCAAATCTCTTTAGCATTTAAAAGCAAAAAAAAATAGCAACCGAAAATTGAGTCTATAAATCAGAACAACATGACATGAACATTTAAACATTTGATTATTTTAAATGCGCTGTCATTAAAGCATGTGTAGTCAGTCAGTCATAAATTGAGCCAGTTTGGCAAACGGCATGTGCAACTGTGACAAATGTGTTTTATTGATGGATGCGAAAATATTTTCAAATACAAAATTAAAATAAAAAAAAAAAAACAGACAAGTTCTGTTTATTTCTTAACAAACATTAAAGGAAATAAAATCAAAAATAAAAAATAAAAAAGAAAAGCAGCTTTTTTTTGTTTTGGAATGAGTTTTTCATTTGAGTGTACCTGTTTCTACAAATATTTGTATGATGTTGTTGTTATTGTTGTTGTTGTTTGTGTAGTCTTTGTTGCTGTGTGCCAAATTAAAGCAATTAAATTTTTATAATCAGTTTATTAGATTTATTATGCAGAAATCTGGTGCCAAGCCAGCAATCAGTTGAGGCAGTAAAACACTCCAACAACAACAACAAAAACAACAAATAAAATAAAACTTGAAACAAAAATAATAATAATGCTATTGTTTGTAGTAATTTAGCTAATGCGGTTACCCACACCATGCGATTAATAGACTCTTTTTTTTGTACAAGAACAAGTGCCTGTCATTGCTTATAAAGGGTGTTATTTTGTTGTTGTTGTTCTTCCCTTCGTTGTAAACGTTATGACCGGCGAGCAGCTTCGTTGTGATGACATCATTATCAAGCCGTATTATAGACTGAACTGGTTAGTCAGTGTTCGAGTTTAGGTAACTCCTTTCCCCCGGGGGCACATTTATCGGTATTTATAGAATACTTGACTATCTAGACCTGTGCTGCTGGGGGTATAAGGGAGCGCAGTCCCCTGAAGGCAAGCAGGGAGTCAACTGAAATCTCCACGTTATTTCCACGGGAATCAATAAGCCCCAGAGTTCCGCTAATTTTCTCTTTAGACTTTTAGCTGTTTCTCTGACTAATTATTGAGGTTGGGCCTTCGGAAGTATCGCATGAATTTGATTATGGTGGCCAGGATCATCTCGCCTTTAATCACACCAACGGGTGAATGATCCGGATCCAGTAAGCATGCTAGTCATGTGTTCTGGACCAGGAGTTGGATAGTCTCCTGCTCTTCAGCAAGGAGTAGTGGTTTGCAGCAACCCTGCTTTGGAACCGCTGAAATTGCAACTAGCAAAGATCTGTTGCTAGAATTAGTCCTCGGCTTCCTAGGGCGTGAATGACGTTGCTTTTCATACCCAGTGATTTGACCACCATCTGATTAAGGCCTACGGCCAGGTAAATCTTATCACGAAATATACTCTTATAGCGGTCTCCCCCATGGGGAACATTAATATGTCTTAATGTCTCATCATTAAGACATGTGTCATCTGGAATTAAAAGCGAATCCAGTCTCTTAAGGCTAGCAGGAGCCAATTTCCACTTTATTTCCACGGAAATCAGTAAGCCCCAGAATTCAGCGTCTGCTGTTCTCTGACTGATTATTGAGGTTGACACTTCGGGGGATATCGCGGATGTGTTGGTATTGTAGGCCCTCATAAAATGATTAATGGGCACGAGGATCATCTCACTTTTGTGTAACAACACATGGTAAATGATCCGGATCCAGTGAACAGTGCTATTTCATGTGCTCTGGAGCAGGAGTTAGAAACTCTACAATTCGTCAGCAAGGAGTGGGGGTGGCAGCGCTGCTCCGCACTTCCCAAAGTACAATGCGTGATAAGGTTTACATCTGCACCGGCAGTGAGCCATAATCAGATGGTGGCCATTACCACTGTGAATGGTATGTAGCGCCATTCTCACCCTAGAAGGCCTTTGAATCCGTGCATTCTCCGGTCACTCCTAGTTGCAATTTCAAAAGCTCGAAGTAGGTCGCAGCCTTTACTCCTTGCTTAAGATTCGGAGACTTTCTAACTCCTGGTCCAGAACGCATGAAGCTTACTATAATTACGAACACGACGGCATTCATACTCGCTGGACCCGAACCATTCATTGTGTTTATTGTGAATGATCCGACCCACAAACTGAAACGAGGGTCTCGAAACACACAGCCACCATGATACTCCCGGAGGGCCAACCTCAATAATCAGCCAGAGAACAACTAAAAGTCTAAAGAGACAATTAGCGGAACTTTGGGGCTTTACTGATTCCCGTGGAAATGTTGTGGATTATCCACTTAGCTCCTACTAGCCTTGAAGGGGACTGGGCTCCCTTTCACCCCGCAGGACACCAGTCTAGAAGGTAGTTGTAGCATCCATAAAGACTATCATGTGCCCCCGGGGGGAAGTATAAGAGTACATTACGTGATTTGATTTACATATGCGCCTGGCAGTGAGCCTTAATCAGATGATGGTGATACCACTGGGAATGGAAAGCAACGTCATTCACGCCCTAGGAAGCCGTGGACTAATTCTAGCAACAGGTCTTTCCTAGTTGCAACTTTGATGATATCAGAGCAGGGCTACAAACCACCACTCCTTGCTGAAGAGTTGCAGACTATAAAACTTCTGTCGAGAACACATGTCTAGCATGCTGGATCACTGGATCTGGATCATTTACCTGTGGGTGTTATTAATGGCGAGATGATCCTGGCCACCATAATCAATTCATGTTTGGGGCCGCAAAACCACAGCCACCACGATACTCCCGAAGGGCTAAGTTCAATAATCAGTCAGAGAAACAGCTAAAAATCTAAAGAGACAATTAGCGGAACTCTAGGGCTTAATGATTCCCGTGGAAATAAAGTGGAGTTTCCAGTTGTCTCCCTGTCTGACTTCAGGGGACTGGGCTCCCTTTATACCCCAGTTGCACTGAGTCTAGATAGTGGAATATTCTATAAAGACCATATTTATATGCCCCTGGGGGGGCTATAAGAGTACAAGTGCGCTTAGATAGGATGAAGTTCAATGAATTACTTCTATGGGTATTTGTGGTGGAATACGCACGTAGCTAATACAAGTTGTCCGCTGGCAAGGTATATTATCGTGGCTTTCCGGGGGAAAGGGAACTCGAGTGAAACTATTAGCATGTATAACTTATTATGAAACAAGGCTTTTGGCTATCTTTAGAAAGTCCTAGTTAATCACGCTGTTTACCCGCCCCTACTAGCATTTTTTCACTTTGACATTCAGCGCAATATACGATGCCTTGAAAAGTAATTAATTAAAGGCAACTTTCGGTAAGAGCTTTGTGGCAAGAAGGAAATATAGCTTAGGGGACTTAATTCCCTTTTACCCCCTGAGGACATATATATTAATGGTGAGATTCCATCCAGCAATATCAATGTGTTTCCGGGGGGAGTTTAGGTGCTCAGTCTTATTCACGTTGAAGTGCCAAATCACTTCACAGCTGATAAAATGTCTGCCAGTTAAAAAAAGGGTGGCCAACTTAAAGTTTTACAGCTCGATAAGAAAAAAAAAACACCCGATACAATAACAAGCGCCTGTCACTGTGAGTGTCTGTCACTATTTGCAGTTGTCATTCATTGTGTTGCAAGCATGTTAATAAGCTGTGCGCCGTTTATAGTTTATAGTGACAGTTGTTTTTGAGCTTCAGTTTTCCAATCCATGGGATTGTTAAAACTATTGAATGTGTTAAAAAAAATGTTTTCTAATTAATTTTATTTTAAATTCTTAATTTAGCATTTATTGACGTCATAAATTTTGTTAAATTTATTTATAACGTCATAAGCATAATGAATAGACATTCACCTATAAATTTTATTTATATTTTTTTTTATATTTAAACGAAACTGAAAACGGAATAAGAAACACCCACCCACCTTTTGTCTCTAAATGATGGAATTTCTCTATTCGTTTCAAAGATAAATCGATGGATTGAATGGTTTGATTTGACAATAATAAATTTATTTTTATTGTTTAAAAATTTATGCCTTTTTTAACGTTTATTAATTAGCTAAATATAATGCCGCCATTGGGATTATCATGTTTTTTTTCTGTTTGTTTGTTTGTCTTTTTCTTTTCTTAAAATTTAAATATAAATTTAACTTTAACAATTTAAAAATGAATTTATTGATTAGGAAGTATTTTGAATAGAATTGAAGTCTTTTTTTCTATTTCAAAAAAGGCAAACATACGTAAAATGATTCGATGTATCGTTGTATTATGGCACCAAATAACTTACAACAGGCAGATTATTTATCGATTTATCTATCTTGCGTTGTATACAGTGGGATAAGTCGGTATTTGTGCAAAGCAGCTTTTCAAAACTTTCTATTTAAAGTTTACGTTTGTAGGTCGCTTTAACATGGAATGTTCAAATAACGTAGGCTTTAGAAAAATCTCAAGTTTAAAGTATAATTTAAAGAGCCATTATTTCCATTACGTTATCCTGCTTAGACTAAGATGTTCATCGGCTTAGTCTAATTCTGGCGGCTACTTCAATAAAATATTTCGTTTAAAACACTTACGAAGAGGCATAGCAATTTAGTATAATTATAATATTTTTTATTATAATATAATCAAGTTTTTAAGCATAATAAATAATAATAATAAATTTTATTAAATTATTATTATTTTCAATATTTCGCCACAGCGTTGTAAGGCATCTCCAGGAATAGCAAATGAAAATGCGTATTTATTAAATTTGTATACAAAGAATTTTATATAGAGATTTTCAATAAGAAGTTTGTTTTCGAAAACAAAAAAAATCAAAAACTTTAGATTAAAATGATTTAAATTTCTATTTTAGAGAAAAGTGGCAAATGTCCCTCACGAACATGCTGACCAATGTCAATTTTTTATTCAAAGTTTCACATCACTTTACGGTTTTTGAGCTTTAAAGCTGACATCAATTTGATTGGCTTCCCATAGACTCTGTCCTTAATATTAGCCGCACACAAAAATAATCCAGTGGTGTTAAATCATCCAATCTGGCTACCCATTTAACTGCCGATTATCGTGAAATTATGCGATCGAGAAATTTGGTTTGCAATAAATTGATCGTTTCACTGGCTGTGAGACATTGGACACCCTCCTGTTGAAACCACATGTCAGTGGTAACCACATCGTCAATAATAGTCTAAAATTGAGTTTTAAATATCTAGCGTTACCTTGATTCGTTGACCGTTACCGCATTTCCATCCTCATCTTAAAAAAAAAAAACTGCCCAATCATACCTTCAGACCACAAAGCACCTCATACAGTGATACGTTGAGCATGCAAAGGCTTTTCAATAATCGCTTAAATAGCTATAACAATGCGAAGTCCCCCCCAGGGGAAAGTATTGATATGTTTTGACAGAATCCCACCGTCATTCGGGGGTAAAAGGCAGCCCAGTCCCTTTCAAGGCTAGCAGGAGCCAATTGAACAATTCCACTATATTTCCACGGGAATCAGTAAAGGATAATCATTGTCCTTAAGGGGGCACATTATAGTTTTTATGCATCCTACAACAACCATCTACTTGTGTCGATTTGTGTCTTGCGGGGTAAAAGGGAGCCCAGGCCCTTAAAGGCTAGCAGGAGCCAATTGGGCAATTCCACTATATTTCCACGGGAATCAGTAAAGGATAATCATTGTCCTTAAGGGGCACATTATAGTTTTTATGAATCCTACAACAACCATCTACTTGTGTCGATTTGTGTCATGCGGGGTAAAAGGGAGCCCAGGCCCTTAAAGGCTAGCAGGAGCCAATTGGACAATTCCTCTATATTTCCACGGGAATCAGTCCCAGAGTTCAGCTATTTGTCTTTTTATAGCCTTTTAGCTGTTCTCCGACTGTTTATTGAGGTCGGCGCTTCGAGAGTATTGTGGTGGTTGTGTGTTTCGAGGCCCTCGTTTGAGTTGTGTGAGTCAGATCATTCACAATGAACGCAATGAATGGTCCAGATCCAGTGAGCATAATTGCGGTTGTGCTCTTAAATTTTATTAAACTTCATGCGTTCTGAACCAGGAGCTGGATAGTCTCCAACTCTTCAGCAAGGAGTGTGATTAGACTTACATTTGCGCCTGACTATGTAATCTTAATCAGATGGTGGTCAAACCATTGCATAATTTGGGACGTCCTGCTCGTCCTAGGAAGCCGAAGACTAATTCTAGCAACAGGTCTTTCCTAGTTGCAACTTTAATGATTCCAGAGCAGGGCTGCAAATCATCACTCCTTGCTGAAGATTTGGAGACTATCCAACTCCTGTCTCGAACACATGTCTAGCATGCTTACTGGATCTGGGAACATTGCACCAGGTAGGTGTTATTAAAGGTGAAATGAACCCGGCCACCATATTAAACAACAAACCTGATATGGGGCCGCGAAACCACAACCACCACGATACTCCCATAAAGGGGCCAACCTCAATAATCAGCCAGAGAATGTCTAAAGAGACAAATAACGGAACTCTGGGGCTTACTGATTCCCGTGGAATTAATGTGGAGTTTCCAGTTGTACCCCTGCTGACTTCAGGGGACTGGGCTCCCTTTTCCCCCAGTTGCACAGGTCTACATAGTTGCTCTCCATAAAGACCATATATATGCCCCCGGGGGGTCTTCAGCAAGGAGTGAAGGCTGCGGCCTGCTCCGGGCTTTTGAAGTTGCAACTCTTAGAGCGAGGATGACGCTACATTTCATTCACAGTGGTATGATCCCCCATCTGATTATGGCTTACACAGCTAGGTATAGATGTAAAACTTATCACGCATAACAATGTTAAGTTTTTTCTTGGATTTGAAAAAAACGTCTGCTGAAAGTTATTGATTGTTGGCAGAAATTTAAGGCCAACATGCAACAATTCATTAAAACTTGTGAACAATGGTTTGTGCGATTCAAAAATGGTAACTTCGATACAGAAAACGAGGAGAGGCCTCTGAAAAAGTTGGCTGAAAAAGTTTCAAGATGGAGAATTGGAAGCATCAGCCGACGAAGATTGATATCACATGCAAGGAGAACTCGCATTATCTTTGGGAGTCATACGAACCCATGATTATCTGGCAATCAATATCTGGCGTAGAAATAAAAACACAGAAACTGATTTGCTACGCAAATGGGCGAGATCTTCGTATGCCAATGAAAAGAGTAAGGAATAATGCTAGTTCTTCATTTTCGACGCTTTTTAAGAACGATCAAATATTCAATGACCCGGTTGATAGAGCTATCCTTTTGTCTGGAATATTGGCACATAATTCCTACTTGCCGGAAAGTATTCAACCACCCTCCAAGCTAGACAGAGTACTCGTTACTATACCGAAGATATTCTTTCGAGCTGGAGGTTAAAAAGGTTTTAGCAGACCTCAACAAGTCTACTGGTGCGGATTGTATACCAGCACTGATCTTGAAACAGTGCTTTTCAACGCTAGAGCATCCGTTAGCAAACCTTTTCATTATGTTGTATTATGTCGGTAAATATCCAAAGTGTTGGAGGATTGCTAAAGTAACGTCAATGTCCAAAAACGATGGGGCTAACAACTCTGAAAATTAGCGCCCAATTGCAATTTGTTCTGCACTTTCTAAAGTAATAAAAAGTGTGATTAATTTTCATCTTGTGAGGTACCTGGAGTCCACTAGCTTACTTAGCGACCGACAGTGTGGTTTCCGTAGGAAGAGCTCTACGGTCGACTTGCTGGCTTTCCTATCGGATCAATGGTGTAACTCCATACATCATTTCGGAGAGAGTCCTCCCCGGGGGCACATTGATATGTTTTGAGGGAAATTCGCCGTCATTACATGTGTCTGCGGGGGTAAAAGGGCGCCAAGTCGCCTTCAAGGCTAAGAGAAGTCAACTGGACAATCCACTATATTTCCAGCAGTATAAAGAAAACACTGAAGATGGCAAATAGCCGAAACAAAACCAAATTTGACGATGGTCGACGTAAAACCGTACCCAAATAAAAATAACTTAAACCGCGACGGCAAATATACGCACATATCGGAATCAGTAAAGCCCCAGAGTTCAACTGTCTTGTCTTTTAAGCCTTTTAGCTGTTCTCTGAATGATTATTGAGGTTGGCCCTTCCGGAATATCGTGGCGGTTGTGTTTTTCGAGGCTTTGGTTTAAGTTGTATGGTTCGGATCATTCACAATGAGCACAATAACTGAATGGTCCGGATCTAGTGAGCATGTTTGCGGTTGTCTTCTTAAATTTTATTAAGCTTAATGCGTTCTGGACCAGGAGATGAATAGGCCCCAACTTTATAGCAAGAAAAGAAGGCTGCGGCCTGCTCCGGGCTTTTGAAGTTGCAACTAGGAGTAACTGGAGGGTATACGTATCTCAAGGCATTCTAGGGCGAGAACGACGCTACATTTCATCCACAGTGGTATGCTCCATCATGTGGATCATACACAGCTAGGTACAGATGTAAATCTTATCACGCGTACACTTGAGTATTCCATCACTCAAACAAAAAAGAGCTTTGTTGTTTAAAAAAGTTTGCTTGCGAACATTGGGATTATGCTCACTTCAAATTCCGCGTGAGCTACAACGCTTAATGAAATTTGTTTAGAAAAATCGGAATCAATGGTAATCTTTTTTCAGGCCCAAATTAGACAATTAGGAAGTGTTATTCAGGCGTTAGTCTTTTCATGTTTAATTGCCAAAATAAAACTAAACATACATAACTTGACAACTAACAAAATGACGGCCAGTTAAATAAGTGTGGCCAAGTTAAATTTCTATAACTCTTTTAAGAAAAAAAAAAACACGTGACAACATTAGAACTAGAATCGCACTATACGACTTGTTATAGATGGGGCTTCATCACACAAGTTCAGGGGTACAGATAGTGTGATTCGTTTTACATTCGCATCTGGCTATGTAGCCTTAATCAGATGGTGGACAAACCACAATTGTATAATTTGGAACGTCATACATGCGTCCTAGGAAGCCGAAGACATAATTCTAAGCAACAGAACCACCTAGTTGCAACTTTAATGATTCCAGGGCAGGGCTGCAAAACATCACACCTTGCTAAAGAGTTGGAGACTTTCAACTCCTGTCCAGAACACATGTCTAGCATGCTCACTGGACTGGATCATTCACTTAGGGTGTCATTAACAGCGAGATGATCCTGGCCACCATAATAACCATTATACTGTTATGGGGCCGCGAAACCACAACCACCACGTTACTCCCATATAGGGGCCAACCTCAATGATCAGTCAGAGAACTATTAAATGTCTAAAGAGACAAATAACGGAACTCTGGGGCTTACTGATTCCCGTGGAAATAAAGTGGAGTTTCCAGTTGTACCCCTGCTGACTTCAGGGGACTGGGCTCCCTTTTTCCCCCAGTTGCATAGGTCTACATAGTTGCTCTCCATAAAGACCATATATGTGCCCCCGGGGGGTCTTCAGCAAGGAGTGAATGCTACGGCCTGCTCCGGGCTTTTGAAGTTGCAACTCCTACAGCGAGGATGACGCTACATTTCATTCACAGTGGTATGATCCGCCATCTGATTATGGCTTACACAGCTAGGAACAGATGTAAAACTTATCACGCATAACAATGTTAAATTGTGTGCATAAAAATGCATTTTGCGCAGAAGTCTGATAACCTTCTTAAATTTGAAAAAAACGTCTGCTGAAAGTTGTCGATTGTTGGCAGAAATTTACGGCCAACATGCAACAATTCAATCAAACTTGTGAACAATGGTTTGTGCGATTCAAAAATGGTAACTTCGACACAGAAAACAAGGAGAGGCCTCTGATTAGCTGAAAAAGTGTTAAGATGGAGAATTGGAAACATCAGCCGACGAACATTGCTATCACACGCAAGAAGAACGCCCATTATATTTGGGAGTCATATGAACCCATGAGTATCTGGCATTAAATATCTGGCGTAGAAACAAAAACACAGAAACTGATTCGCTACGCAAATGGGCAAGGTCTTCGTGTGTCAAAATTACTAAGGCGCGAAAAAAAATCTATACGAGGTGCGCTTGCTACTCCCAGGGGTAGCAAGAACTTTTGGTCATTTGTTAAAGGAGTAAGGAATAATTTACGACTCTTTCAAAGAATGATCATTCACTGTCGTGCTTGATAAAGTTAACCTTTTGCCGGAAAGTAGTCAACTTTCGAGTTCGAGCGGTCAAACTAGCATCCCTATATACTCTTTCGCAGATAACAGCACGATTTGTCATTCATATTCATTTAGCAATAGACCGAAACAGTTGGAGGTAAGTTACAAAAGGCGTAACATGAATGATGCGCTGAATTACGATTCCGCGGCGATCTGCGAAAGGGGTTCGTGCGAATAATAATAATAATAATTAATTTTAATGCCCGTATGATGCAATGTTACATGCATAGATCGGTGTTCGGAAATGATGCTGCACCTGCTACTATGGGTGATAATGGGTATTATGGAATCAGAAGATCTTGTTGTTTTTCGCATGAAAATTTAGTGTGATGTTCGATGGACTGAAGACATTTTTCAGGTTTCTAAAGAAAAGCTTTCAAGTGCCTCGGGTTTCTAAAACGGTGTAAGAGATGGGTGATAAGATTTACGTCAATACCTAGCCTTGTAAGCCATAACCTGACGGTGGGTCATACCACTGTGAATGAAAATGTAGCGTAATCCTCGCCCTAGGAAGACTACAGATACGTATATCCTTCAGTCAGTCTTAGTTGAAACTTCAAGATCTTCGTACTATTTATACCACTTATAACCGTTAAAAAATGGAATACAACTCTGACGTATGGGACGGCGCCGAATGGAGTTGCTCGAACGCATACAGAAGAAGGCCAAGATTCTCATTGGAGACGGTAGGGTATCCAACTCTATTGATTCCCTATAGCATCGACGCAATGTGGAATGTTGTTTCACTGTTTTTTCGTTACTACAATGGTAAGTGTTGTAACGAAATTAGGGAACTTGTTCCCGAAACTCCTATATTTTTGCGTTTGACTCGATTTTCGTTGACAGCGCATCCATTTGTGATCGATTGTTTAAAAGCTCATATTCTGGAATCTTTTACGAATCTAATGTTCTGTCAAATTTTAATTTAATTATAATTTACAACATGTTTCTTCGGCTAAATACAACAAGTATTTGTTTATTTATTAAAATAAATCTTTTAAATCTTAATGATGATATTTAAAATTCGTGTTAGAGGAATTTTAAGCCTTTTTCATTTCATTTTATTTGTTTTATTGAAAAGAAAAAAGGTTTAACTTCTCTGAAAAATAAAAAAAAGAATGAAGAGGAGTTTAAAACGTTTGACGTCTGTTCGATTATCCATTGAACAATGAACGGCTATTGACGTCGATAACAACTACCTGTTTTTATTTGGAAGTTTTCATTATTTATTTGAAAAGTATTAAGATGCGAGCTTTTGTTATGCAAATTTTTTACTTGTTTTTTTTTTTTTTAATTTTATCTTTGTTTTTCTACATCTTTTTTTTTTGTTTCTGTTTTTGTTTTTGTTTTTTTGTCATTAAGCAATAAACATTAAAACGTGAATTTTGTTGACATTTGGCTAAAGTAGACAAATTAATTAACACATCAATGTGACAGGTTCATATAAATAGATTCACCAGCATATGAAATAACACAAATGAAATAAATCGGCGCCAAAAAAACGCAGTAAATTATAACGAGGGCATTTCCAAAATCTCAGATACAGCAAAGGGAAGGATAAGAGAAATATTTTTGTAAAATATTTTATCATTTTTATTTTATAAATATTTGTTTTTTCAAGCACCTTAGATTATATAAATTTTATTTTTATTTTTAATATTTCACCACACCATTGAGTGGCTTCTTTAGCAAAAGAAAAGTGAATAAACAATTGGATAAATCAATCAATAAATGAACACGAAAAGAACACTGAAGATGGTAAACGGCCGAAATCGGTTTGTTCACAAACCAAATTTGACGAGGGTCGACGGAAAACCGTACCCAAATAAGAGTGAATCTAGCCCCATCGAAAAACCTAAGCACAAATAAACACTTGTTGAAATATTAAAAATAAAAATAAAATTATTTAGTAGTTAATTATAAAGCACTAGGTCAATTTAATAAAAAAATTTTTAAAAATTTAATAAAAAATTTTTTAAAAAACTTTTATTTTTATTATTTTTTTGATATTTCGCCACACCGTTGGTTGGCATTATCAGGAAAAAAAATGATGCCAACCAACGGTGTGGCGAAATATCGAAAAAATAATAAAAATAAAAGTTTTTTAAAAAATTTTTTATTAAATTTTTAAAAATTTTTTTATTAAATTGACCTAGTGCTTTATAATTAACTACTAAAAAATATTAAAAAGGTCAAAAAACTATAACTATTATAAATAAAATTAAAATTTATTTAATCTATATTAAAAATTTTGTAAAAAATGTACTTCATAAAAGGAAAACGAGTGGCCGGCCCGCTTTCTGTAAAAATCGGAAAAGTCGGAAAATTAAAAAAAAAATCGAAAATCGAGTTTCTGTATAAAATTTTGTGTGAAATTATTCCTTAATGGCTTTCTAAATCAAAAAAAAAACTAGAAAGTTCTTAGTGTAAATCATGGAAAATTGCAGAAAATTCCATATGCAGAAAATTGGAAAATCTCTCCGTAATAGTTGAAAAAATTGGAAAAATCGAAAATTGATTTTTTAGATAAAGTTTTGTGTGCAATTATTCCTTAATTAGCAGTGAAGAATAAGGACGTCAATAGCTTCAACTTAACTATTTAAATTCAAATCGCAGGACAACTGCATGCGTACATTTCGTGATAAGTTTTACATCTGCACCTGGCTATAAACCCTAATCAGATGGTGGTCAAGCTACTAGGAAAAGTAACATCATTCACGCCCTAGGAAGCCAAAGACTAATTCTAGCAACAGAGCATTCCTATTTGCAATTTCAGCGGTTCCAGAGCAGGATCGCAAACCACTACTCCTTGCTAAAAAGCTGGAGACTATCCAACTCCTGGTCCAGAACACATGACTAGCATGCTCACTGGATCTAGGATCATTCACCCGTTATTCTCAGTAAAGGTGAGATGATCCTGGCCCTCTAATCAAATTCATGAGAGGCTGCGAAACACACAACCACCACGGTACTCCCAAAGGGCCAACCTCAATAATCAGTTAGAGAAACAGTTAAAAGGCTAAAGAGACAATTAGGGGAACTCTGGAAATAACGTGGAACTACCAGGCAAGCAGCCTTTAGGGAACTGGGTTCGCTTATGCCCCCAGCAGCACAAGTCTAGATCCATAAAGACTGTTAAATGTGCACCCCGGGGGGGGGGGGGGGTTTGCATACGTACATGACGTGATAAGATTTACATCTGCACCTTAATCAGATGGTGGATCGTTACCGGAAATATAGTGGATTTTGCAGTTGGCTCCTTGTTAGTTTAAGGGGACTGGGCTCTCTTTTACCCCCGCAAGACATGTCTAGATGGCTGTTGTAGGATCCATAAAAACTATCATGTGTCCCCGGGGTGAAAATGCATACGTACAAATCTGTTGACTGCGTGACCGACGAAAATGAAGCGATAGGAAGTCCTTATCCCACAAATTCCCATTGTTCCTACTGAACTTCCATTCCAATTCATGCGGATTGAGTTCCCCGTTCGACTGGCATTTGCGATGACAATCAATAAATCAACATGTCACCATATGGATTGTTTTTTTTTTTGAAGATGAGGTTGGAAAAGCGGTAACGGTCAATAGATCACGCTGTCATGAGATAGTAACAACTCAATTCTGACCTATTAATGACGACGTAGATATCACTGACTTGTGGTATTAGCAGGACAGTGCCACATATCACATCATTTTGCGATAAGATTTACATCTGTGCCTGGCCGTAAGCCCTAATAAGATGGTGGTCAAACTACTAGGAGTGAAAAGCAACGTCATTCACACCCTAGGAAGACGAAGACTAATTCTAGTAAAAGATCTTTACTAGTTGCAATTTCAGCGGTTTCTAAGTAGGGTTGCAATCCACTACTCCTTGCTGACGAGACTATCCAACTCCTGGTCCAGAACATATGACTAGCAGGCTCATTGGACCTAGGATCATTCACCTGTTGGTGTGATTAAAGGCGAGATGATGCTGGCCCACTAATCAAACTCATGGGGGCCGCGAAACCACAACCACCACGGTACTCCCAAAGGGCCAACCTCAATAATCAGTCAGAGAAACAGCTAAAAGGCTAAAGAGACAATTAGCGGAACTCTGGGGCTTCCAATCGATCAATTTATTGCAAACTAAATTTTACGATCGCATAATTTCACAGCAATCAGTTTCCAGCCAGATCGTGTGATTTAATACCACTGGATTAATTTTTTGCGTGGCTATGTTAAGGACAAGGCTATACGGAGCCAATCGTAATGATTTCAGCCTTAAAATTCTAAATTCGTGATATGCTTAACGAAATGGAATCGACATTTTGCTAAAAAGCGATTAAAAACGTTGATGAAAGGTTCAACATCTGGCAGCGTGGTGGCGGCTGAGTTTTGCTAGATAACATTTTTCATTTTTCTCTTTGTAATACAAAACAAATTTGAATTATTTTAATAAACAAACATCTTATTGAAAAACCCTTTATTATCTAAAAACGTTTTGATTTATTTACAGTTAACATCACGAGAGTAAATAACCGAGAATATAATGCAAAAAAATTTTTAAGCACAATAACGTAAGGCAATATCTCACACTATTTTGGTGAAGAGTTATATAAATTTTGGTTCTGCTGAATATAACTGTGTTGCTGGGTTATGGTTTTGGGCAATTTATTCCCTTTTAAATATCTGGTGAAAGTGTTCAATTATCAAAAAAAAGGTTTTAATTTTATTTTTTGCTTGGCTGCAATCAAAATATTCCGCATGCAACATTTCTTAAGAATAGGACAATCAGCTGCATGGTCCAGATAGGAAAACAACAGGAGAAAAAAAAAAACAACAGAAAAGCAACAACTTTGACTGACACTTAAAAGTAATTTACCAAATGTTGTGCGATAATTAGAGTCTTTTCACAAACAAAAAAAACAAAAAAAAAAAACAAAAAAATTGACAATTTACGACCGTAACGACCAACCAAGTTAAATGTTGGTCTAATATGTGCATTAACTTAAAACAAAAATACATCTCTTTCTATCTCTATCTCTCTCTCTCACTCTCTCTCTCTCTCTGTCGCTCTGTCTCTTTTATATATAAAATTATTTAAGGCTCCAGCCAACATAGATTGGCCTTCTCACGTCTTTGGCAAATGAATGAAAAGGTAATTGTGGCTAAATTGACTTAAATCACTATGTGTGCGTATGTGTGTGTGTGTGTAATTTTTGGTTCAAACTTATTTGAAGAAAACTAAAATGATTTCGTGATAATAACTTTTTTTCATTTCGTAATTTGTTAAGATTTCCTCCTCCTGTTTTCATTGATCTTAGCGCAAACAATCAACTTTGTAGTTATCAAAAGGTGTGTTTTCTTCCTTTCTTTCTTTCTTTCGGTCTATCTGACTGACTGTCTGTCTGTTATTTTATTACTTTTCTTTCCTGAAAGTCATCAATGGTTTGCTCTTGATTTATCGCCCTTACGAAGGTATAAACGTCTGTCATTTCATTGATAAGCTGCCAAGATAAATTTGAAAAAAAAAGAAAAAGAAAAAACGGCAGTTGTATTGACGATGATAGTGATGACGATCAAGGCGATGTTGTTGCTGATACTCACACAAGACAACAAGCAATTTTGTTTAGAAAGAAATTTGATAAAATAAAATAAAAAAAAAAACAAAAAATAAATTGTTCATGTCCCAAAAAATTTTTCCAATTTAAAGATACAAGAAAATAAAAGGCCTTTAAAACATTGACCGACAAAAAAATGACTGACATCTTAACTACCGTTTAATGACTGATGAAATGTGTCAACGATTTGTCAAATTCATAGATTTATACGTTTGTTAAATGACACAAGACATTCATTCATTCTACCCAAATACTAACACCAATCATCCATCCAACCAACCAACCAACCACCGACATCGTCACATTATTCAGTTTTTAAGTGTCGACATCATTATTGATGTTTAGAAATTTATCATTCACATTCACATGTACTTACTCTCTAACTCACTTACACGCTCACACACACACATACACACACACTCAATCATTTGCTCATTAAAAATACAGCAAAGATACGACACCATCCATCAGTGCCGGTACACTCGACAGCAAATAATTCTGTTGAAAGCCTTAAAACTGTTGTGTGACTGACTCTACGAGTGGCATGTGGTATGTGGCATCTTATGGAATGTTTGGCTGGCGATTAGGAGCAAAAAAAAGGTGTATTTCTGTTTTTATTTAAACTTTAAAGCAATTAAAGGAAATATGACATTAACATGTTAACAACAATATAACAACAACAACAACAACAACAACAACAAAAAGAGAAAAGTAATAAAAAAAACAAACGAAACTGTTGGTCATGAGAAATTAAATGTTCAAAAAAAAGTGTTTAAATATTTGACAATAAACAATTTATGTTGCCGTTGCCGTTGTCGTAAGAGTTCAGAGTGATTAGTAATTAAGGCAAAGATATATGTGACACATGATATTAGGCATAATTAATGTTAATGTTAATGTTAGTTATAAACAAAACATAAAATTTTAAATGTTTCTCCCAAAACTAAATTAATAAATTTTATGATTGATGTCTATTCAAACTTAATTTTTAACAGGCTGTTATAGAAATAACAGAGTGGCTCAGATATATATAATTTTTTCAAAATTTTAATCTTTTAAATTACACTTTTACCAGGCTATTTCAGAAATTACGGGGTGGCCCAATTTATAATTTTTTCGAAATTATATTTGAATATCTTAAATTTAACTTTCACCAGGTTATTTTAAGAATAGAGGGGTGGTTCAAATATATATTTCATTGAAAATCATATTTTAATCTTTTAAATTAAACTTTTACCAAGCTGTTTTAGGAATAAAGGGGTGCCTCAAATATATATTTTATTCAAAATCATATTTTAATCCCTTAAATTTGACTTTTATCGGGCCATTATGAGCATAACGGGGTGACTCCAATATATATGTTTTATCAAAACTATATTTTAATCTCTTAAATTTGACTTTTACCCGGCTGTTATGGAGCCACCCCGTTGGCTCCAATATATATTTTATTCAAAATTATATTTCAATCTCTTAAATTTAACTTTTACCAGGCTATTTCAGAAATGACGGGGTGGCTCCAATATTAGATTTTTCAACATCATATGTTAATCTCTTTTAAATAAAATAATAAGCGTTACGCTTGAACAATGTTATGAAGTATTGAACACTTTTTGTCAAAGTGAACGTTGTGTTGCCCATATTGAAAGCATGTAAGAAAATGTGATCGTGGCATGGAAGCATTGAAGTTTTTGTAAAACAGTTCTAGAAGATGATTTCCTAGTTGACACTATTTGTCGGTATACTCAATCCAAGATTATCAGCTTGCCATAAATTTCAAAAGCTCAAGATATCGCCACAATGATGAGCATTGAGCACAAAGGAATTATGCATTTACAAACTTACATTGACTTAGCAGTCGTGGGACTACGATCATCCACTTCATTGCAAGGTCATAGTTTGGAAAACCCTTACGTGATTCGGCGAGATGCCAATCCATCTACAGAGAATAGTAGCTTAATATGGATTTGTGTATGAAGGCCTCATTGACCCATTTTGAATTTTACTGCTGGAAATGCCACATCAGGCCTGGACAAGTACTGCAGGGGCATGACTACGATCTTTTTAAAGGCCTACAATAAATAATACGAATGCTCATCCAATAATCGGTTCTTTATGCACTTGGTTTAGCCATGGTGTTAACAGCCATCATGATCGGCTCTGGTACAATAGACAATTTTAAAATTTTTTGTTGTCGTCTATCGTTAAGGGACGATATTTTGCAAATAATTCAGAAACGATTCACATCATTCCTCAATATCCGAGTCGACCAGCAACCATCAGCAGACTTTTAGAAAACATGGACTGACATAATAAACAACGGCGAAAGCAGCCGCGGTACTCAATTGAGTGAAATAGTGCCTCATAAATAATGGTTGAATATTTTATAGGGTGTTTTTATAGAGGTATAGAACTTAGGAATGGGGAAAAAACTAACAATTTGTTTTAAATTGAGAGGAAATTTATTTTGGTATGATTTTACGTCGACACGCGTCAAATTTGGTTTGTGAACACACCGGTTTCGTCTATATGCCATCTTCAGTGTTCTCTCTACACTCTATAGAGAGTATAGAAAGAACACTCTATAGAGAGTATAAAGAGAGCACTCTATAGAGAGTATAGAGAGAACATTCTGTAGACAGTATAGAAAGAACACTCTATAGAGAGTATAGAGAGAACACTCTCATATAGCCGAAACCGGTTTTTCATACCCCGTCGGACCATACTTATATGCACATATCGAGAGTAAATTAATTTTTTTCTATATCTTCGAGACTAGTGTACGATTAAAAATTCGTAAAATGGTGAAAGGACGTGAATATCCTCAGTTATTGTAAAGATTTATGCTGCTCCATGTCAGTCTTAAGGAAAGGCATCTTTGGTACAGGAATTGAGGATCGTTGGTGATTATAGTTCGTGCAAGAAACTTATACTCCGTCATGGTAAAGACGCATTGGTTAAAATTCAGCCTGTGAGTTGTTGACTTTGGATTAGAAAAAGGTAGAAGGATTTTTTTAAGGTAATACATTGTTGTATAGTTTGGTACCATTCAGTGTCTTGATGAATTGATTATATTTTGGGTCTGAAGTCGATGAAAGTCGTTTGCCCTATAATTTAGATTTGAGTTCTGTTATATGACGTTACAATCGATTGGCATATAGTCTAATCTGGAGATCCAATTATCGGTGATCTTAATCAACATTTAAAATATTTATTGGCGGCAATAAAGTATTAATTTTTTTCTCCTAGTGGCCAATCGTTTCGCGCTTATCGGCGTAGAATAGTGACTTTAATTATCCGCAAAAATTATATTCTGGTGCTGTTAACTCGCTTGATCTAAGAAGTTATTTCACGGGTGCTAAAAGTGAAACTATGTAGTTACCAAACGTGATATGTTGCAACATCTTGCTCATTACGGTCGTTCAAATGATGAATGGAATAGTCAGTAATCAAGGATTCCCCCGGGGGCATATTATTTTTTTTTTTTTAGAGAAGTAGCACTTCAGGCAACAATGCCTATTTAGTGAAATACTAAACTACATTCTTTAGGAAAGGGCTAGAGAACAGATAAAACAGGTGGTGAAAGTAGAAGGATAGTCGGAAATTAACTGCCGTACATAAGACATCACAGAGACCAGTGACTATGCCTTCATCACTAAGCAGCCCCACCGACAGTCAATTTTTATTTTTGCAGTGAAAAAAAACCAAGGTCTTCGTTGGGAAACGAACCCACAACCCCCAATACTGACAGGCTAGTACACTACCTACTAGCCTACAGTGGCACCTAAATTATAAGTCTTAATGGATCACACAACCATCTAGACTTGTGTCTGGCGGGAGTAAAAGAGAGCTCAGTACCCTTAGGCTAGCAGGAGCCAACTGGAAAATCCACTATATTTCCACAGGAATCAGTAAAGCCCCAGAGTACCGCTATTTGTCTCTTTAGCTGTTCTCTGACTGATTATTAAGGTAGGCCCTTCGGGATTATTGTGGTTTGAGTGGGTCGGATCATTCACAATGAACACAATGAATGGTCCAGGTCCATTGAGCATGAATGCCGTTGTGTTCTTAAATTATATTAAGCGTCAGGCGTTCAGAACCAGGAGTTCGATAGTCTCCAACTCTTTAGCAAGAAGTGAAGGCTGCGGCCTACTGCGGGCTTTTAAAGTTGCAACTAGGAGTGACCGGAGGATATACGTAGCCGAAGGCCTTCTAGGGCGATGATGACGCTACATTTCATCTACAGTGGTAATGATACATCATCTGATTAGGGCCCACGGCCAGGTGCAGATGTAAATCTTATCACGTCATGTCAGTAATCATGGCTCTATGGCGACTACCATTGACTGTAAACTTCTGACGAGCATCGATTTTAAAGAAGTATGAAGCAATGATTTCATTAGCAGCTTCAGTTTTTTTGAACGTAACGGGACCTAAAACTGCACTTGAGAATTAGCATCACTTCCAATGAGTCCGGTTTGTTTATTGATGGATCCATTTAAATAAAAGTGAGCTTACTTAATAAATAAAATTTGCTTATGAAAATTTTGTGTTGGTCCCAATTTTTAAAATTTAATATTAAATCCTGGAAAAGTATTTTTCGCAAGGAGACTACAAGGAAGACAATGTTTTAAAAGTTAAATTAAATTTAAACAAAAGGAATAAAATAAAAACCCAAATTTCCTGTTACTAAAACCTAATTGAGGTGTGACCGCAATTTATGTGGCCTCAATTCCATAAACAAAATAATGTCCTTTAGCTGCAAGGAAATTATGAGTCATTTATCAGTTATAAAACACCTTGGGATAACTTTCCTATAACAAACCAAAAAAAAAAAAAAATATGATTTTATTTTTCGTTTATTCTTTTACTGAAAGTCATACGCAATAAATCAATTTTATGTGGGTCTCTTTGACACACAGGACAACATTTTTTTTGTGGGCTAAAGAAAGCGTTCATTTTTTTTTTTTTTGATTCTGGCAACATGAATAATTTTGAATGACAATTAAGTTTTTATTAAATTATATTGTAATTTATGTTTAAACGGTATTCAAACATCCATCATCCCCTAAGGCAGCATACAGTTGACTGAGCTAGTAGACCACACTGAGACAGCGAAATGTTTTTGTATGCAACCGCAACAGTTTAAAACAGACAGACACAGAAGAAGGACAAGTTAGTGAGTTAATGATTGACTAAAATAAAAACAAAATTTGTTTAGGGAGTTGATAATTTTCTAATACGAAATTGTGTCAGACTAAAAATTATTTAATTTTGCATTGCAAAACAAAAAAAAATATATAGAATAAAGACAAGAAGAATAATCCAAAGGATATGAATAAAATAAATGGCAAAAGGACTGACTCCTGGCATTAACTGGCAAAATCATTTGATTTTCATAAATATATATGGCTTCCAATAGATAGTACTTTAACAGCTTTTGTTAAATTTCAATCGTTCTTCTTGGTTCTGGGCCTTTTCAAGTAAAAAACATAGAAAGAAATACTTGACAAAAAATTAAAAAGAAAAAAAACAAGAAAAAGAAAAATAAAGGACAGCAATAAATTTGCGGTTTTCACCACAAAGAAAGAGCAAAGCACAGCAGAGCAGGGTAAAAGGAATACAATAGCTCAGCAGGCTATCAAAAACCAAAAATTCATTGTAATTTGGTTGCCTAAAGGCATCTGTAAGGTTTCAGGACATACGATAGTCCTTAACAGGAAGTTGAATTATGCCTGTAATATTTATTTGATTGTAATTACTTTTTGCACAGGATATGAATTTGGTTTTTACATATTTCTGGAAATTAATTCTTACGTATGATTTTGATTTTTATTTGCTTTCTTTCTTTCTTTCTCTCCTTTTCTTCTGCCACGTGACTGATAGGCATAAAAAATTAATTTGTTTATTCGAAAGAAATTTATGAATTTTCTAAATTAAATTTTATTAATATTATTTTTTCATCAAGGATTTAATGCTTTGAAGGCTTTAAATTCGCTGTGCAAGGGAATATAAAATTGCAAATATTATCCAACTGACCAGCTGTTTTATGAAAAAACCGTTTTCTGCAAATCATAACAGTCGGTCAACCTTATCTTTGGTCTGCCGCTTGTGGCACAAATAAGCAATCTTAAGCCTAAGGTCCTAATTGAAACACATAAAATCAGCTATATTGCGCTTGGCGTTTGGGCGATTTCTTTTCAGTGTGAGGTTCGATCGACTAAACACATTTTTCAGATTTATTAAGAAGCTTTCAATTGCCTCAATTTTCTAAAACGGTGTAAGAGATATTTTACTCCATCCGATCTCCGTACTATGGGATATCCGCCGGGATGGTATACTATTTTGTTTATAATTTTTTAATTAAATGCAAGAGAGGGGATCCGCTTGCCTCTGTTAGCCTCACAAATGCAAGCTCTTTTGAGCACAGTTTTCATTACATTCTCATTCCCCTCGGGGGCATATTTATCGGTCTTTATAGAATACTTGACTATCTAGACCTGTGCTGCTGCGGGTATAAGGAAACCCAGTCCCCTGAAGTCAGCCGGGGATAACTGAAAGCTCTACGTTATTTTCATGGAAATCAGTAAGCCCCAGAGTTTCCGCTAATTATCTCTTTAGACTTTTAGCTGTTGCTCTGACGGATTATTGAGGTTGGCCCTTCGGTAGTATCGTGGTGGTTGTGGTTTTGCGGCCCCGTACAGGTATTGTTTTATGGTGGCCAGGATCATTGCACCCTTAATAACACCTACCTGGTGAATGATCCAGATCCAGTGAGCATGCTAGTCATTCGTTCTGGACCAGGAGTTGGATAGTCTCCAGCTCTTCAACAAGGAGTAGTGGTTTGCAGCCCTGCTCTGGAACCGCTGAAATTGCAACTAGGAAAGACCTGTTGCTAGAATTAATCCTCGGCTTCCTAGGGCGTGAATGACGTTGTTTTCATTCCCAGTGGTAAGACCACCATCTGATTAGGTGCAACTGTAAATCTTATTATGAAATGTCCCTACATACTTCCCCCCGGGGGCACATGATAGTCTTTATGGATCCTACAACAACCATCTAGACTTGTATCAACGGGGTAAAAGGGTGCCTAGTCCCCTTAAGATAGTAGGAGTCAACTGGACAATCCACTCTATTTCCACGGGAATCAGTAAAGCCCCAGAGTTCCGCTATTTGTCTCTTTAGGCATTTAGCTGTTCTCTTTCTGATTATTGAGGTTCGCTCTTCGGGAGTATCGTGTTGGCTGTGTGTTTCGAGGCCCTCAATTGAGTTTGTGGGTCGGATCATTCACAATGAACACAATGAATGCTACAGGTCCAATGAGTATGAATGCCGCCGTGTTCTTAATTATATTAAGCTTCATGCGTTCTGGACCAGGTGTTGGGTAATCTCCAACTCTTCAGAGAGGAGTGAAGGCTTTGGCCAGAAAGAAGAAGGATAGTCGGAAATTAACTGTCGTATAAGACAGCAGAGCGACCAGTGACCATGCCTTCATCACTGAGCAGCCCCACCGACAGTCAATTTTTATTTTTGTAGTGAAAAAAGCCAAGGTCTTTGATAGGAATCGAACCCACAACTCCCAGACTGAGAAGCTAGTACACTGCCTACTAGCCTACAGGGACACCTAAGATTATGTATTATGTGACAATCTGGGTAATTCAAAATTCGTATGTAGGTTGATGGCATCATTTTCATTAGTAATTGATATTCAACGGTTTGTACGTCATTAATTTCACTCCTTTACAACCTACAAACGACAAAAAAATATGTATTAATTAGGATGCCAAAAAAAGGGGGCGTGACAATGGGCTGGGAATGTTTTCCAAAAATAAATTTGCCAAGTGTCCATTTCATGACTGCCAAATATGAACTTTTTAGTTTAATGTTTATCAAAATGGCGATAAAACAAATTTGTATACCTTTCCGGCACACACCCGTTACCTTTTAATAATTGAATAATAACAATTTTCTCGTCGCCATAAATTGTCACATTTACTTTAAATTTGTTTTCCTGAATTTTATTTGAAAAAAAAAATTTATTTATATTTTTGTATGTGCATATGTATGTGCATATGTGTGTATGTATGTATGTGCGTATAGATGTATGATAATTTAACGTGCATTTTAATCAATCGGTGATTATTCTCATAAATAGTGTAGTCTATCTATCATTAAGAACTTTTCCTGTTAATTTAACAGGAATGAAAATTAAAGCCCGGTTTCAAACGTTAAATACAAGTTGTAACATGGAAGCCCATTAACACTTTTACAACAACAGCAGTTAACAGCATCTAAGCTAATATAATACACACATACATACTTAAATATTATGTATTTAATTGTAAATAGATCAGAAGAAGACGATAAAATAAGAAATTCCATTTAAATTCATTTTATTTAACCTTCAAGCGGTTGAAACTGTTTTGCTGACACATGTTCGTTTCCAGCTTTTTTTGTTTGTTTTGTTTTTTGTTTCCAACATTAAACATTTTTGTTGTTTTTTTTCTCTTATTTCTCAAACTCATAATTTAATTGTGTTGGGCTAAACTGTCATGTTAAAGGTTAATTTGACAAAGAATGTCTATAATTAAGAAAAGAAATTAAAAAAAAACGAAAAAATTCTTCTTTCACACACATCGAAATTGTTACGAGAATAAAGCTTCACCATCACCAACAACAACAACAATAACAACAGCAACAATTAAAAGAGGGAAAGCAGAAAGAAGATTTTGGAAAGCTTTAGCTTGTTGTTGTTCCCAACAAATTAAAGAACAACACAAATTTTGGACACCAATTATAAAAACATAAATTCTGATTTCGTTTTTCATTCAGTCCACAGCCATAAATTTGTATGTTCAGAAATTAAATCGCTCTACACTGGCAGACGGAGGCGATAAAGCAGCATTCAATTGGGTGAAGGTGCACAGCTTTAACATGTGTGTGCGCGCGATTCGATTTCGATTATATCAGTGAGAAAACATCTTATTTTATAATAAAAAACAACAACTACAAAAAAACAAAAATAAAATATTATTTCGAAATTGTTGACAGTTTCCATTAAAATAATTTAAATTTAAATTTTTTATTTTTTATTTTCGATTTTTTATTCTTAATTTTTATATTGTGTTATCTTAGATAAACAACCAGTTAGTGGAAAGTATAATGCAGAAGTCGTTTTTGTAATTTTATACTTTTGATTTTAAATTTAATTAAATTTATAGCCTGACATGATGAGAACTAGGTTTTTCCCTAACGCCGTCTAGCCATTCATTGAGATAAACATCTGTTTTAAACATCCTCTTTAACCTTAACAGTGACACTAGAATCTGTATCTATGAAAGAGGCAATAAATCCCTGCGAAAAAACTTTATAACGGTTATCAGAGCAACTTTATACTGGCTCTTTTTTTATCCCATTTTTTTGGGTCTGTTTTTCTCTTATAGAAGAATAGCAATCCAATACTTATTTCGAGTCACCTTTAAACAGCTGTTATTGACATCCTTTTGTCATGAAGTTTCAAAGGAAAAGCTTGTTCGAACAACAATTTATTAAAATTGAATTTTAGTAAATTTATATTTTAATTACTCAGAGCAATTTCATATTGGCTCTTCCTTTTTGAACCCTTTTTTGCCTCTTTGTTTTCTGATTTAGGAGAACAGAAATCCAATATTGATTTCGAGCCACCTTTAAACAACTGCTATTGACATCCTTTCGATATCAAGTTTTAAAGGAAAAGTAAAGGAAAAGTGAGCTACAAATTAATTATAGTCAAATTATTTTTTTTTTCTCCAACCAGCACTCAGGCGATGACCCCTACACATGCTATGCATTGTGCCAGAACTAGGAAATTAGGTTATGAGGGGTGGAAAGGAAAGAGGGAGTAGTATTTGTGGATATTCGATTTGAACTTTCCTACATTGAAAGTAACAGGAAAGACCTTTGGAGGAAGGTTATTCCACATAGGGACCGTTCTACTAAAAAAAAAGATTTTTCCCTGGCTACGCTCTCGATGAAAATCGGAATAAACGCCAAAACGTTCGAGTAACGGGAACAAGTTCCCTAATTTCACTATGAATTTTACTACATTGAAAGTGACAGGAAAGACCTCTGGAGGAAGGTTATTTCACATACGGACCGCTCTATTAAAAAAAACGATTTTTCCCTGGCTACGCTCTCGATGAAAATCGGAATAAACGCCAAAACGTTTGAGCAATGGGAACAAGTTCCCTAATTTCACTATGAACTTTCCTTCATTAAAAGTGACAGGAAAGAACTCTGGAGGAAGGTTATTCCACACACGGAGCGTTCTACTAAAATAGATTCTCGATGAAAATCGGAATAAACGCCAAAACGTTCGAGTAACGGGAACAAGTTCCTTAATTTTATTAGTAGTAATGCTGATATGTGGACATCTAGTATAATGGAGGTCCCAATTTTTAGGAACATCAAATTGAGGAAATAGTTTGTGTTATTAAATGATATTGCTGTATTTTTTGGTTGGATTTATTTGTATCGAGCTGCTTGAATTGTGTAACCTGTTTTAGAGGTCATTTATTGTTTTCTATTGGCTCTAAGTTTTAAAAATCAAAATTAAGTCAGACGTACTGGCAGTGAACCCTATGTACCACCACCAAGCTATATGACTCGTGCTCCTAGCGCTGTTCGTGCTCCATCTGTATTCGATCGTGCACCATCTGTATTTGATCGCGCCACCAGCTTGGCACCCTTTACTAGACCGTTATTCCGTGCCAGTTCATTGGAACCGTTGGATGAACTTTTTGCCAGTAAGTTAGCTAAACTACTTTTCACTTATCGAATTAAAAAGTCTATTATCTGTTTTTATAATCTTCCTACTTGAAAGTTACTTAAAACAGTGAAATACACCCCACATGGCAGCGATGATCTAGAGAATCATTAGAGTTGGATATCCTACTGTACCCAATGAGCCTTTTGGCCCTCTTTTCTATGTGGTAGAGCAACTCCAAGACAGACTTTGGAACGCCGGTCCATACACAAGAGTTGTATGCCATTTTTGAACGGTTATAAGTGGTAAAAATAGTAGGAAGATCGTATGTAATGAAGTATCTCTTACACCGTCTTATTACGCATAAAGGTAATAATATAAATTAAAAAAAATTTATTTTTAAATTACCGTAATACCCTTGTTGCATATTATTAATCATATATAATGATTGCCAACATGGTAACCAACAAATGAATAATGTTTTCAATATTATTTGGGTACGGTTTTCCGTCGACCCTCGTCAAATTTGGTTTTCGTACGAAAAGAACACTGAAGATGGCAAACAGCCGAAACCGGTTTGTTCACAAACCAAATTTGACGAGGGTCGACGGAAAACCGTACCCAAATAATATTGATTATAACCCCGTCGGAAAAACCAAGCACATATCGAATAATGTTTTCCTTCCCGACAAATGAGTATAAAACTTTAGCTGTAGTCAGAATTTGACTACTTTTTGTTGAGATTAAAAAAATGTTTTTGTTCTAACCATTTTATGATCCACAAAATTAATATAATATTGCTGCTAACCACTATAGTTTGCTTAACGCAACCACACCTATTTTTTTTTTTACAGCAAACATTATATGGTTAAATAACTATTCAGTGTGCTAATAACTCAAATTTATTGTAAAATAAAACCAGGAGAAGCTAGCTCCCAAGGCCATTGAAATGATTGGTCAACTGAAACCATCAGAGAAATTTTAATCACATTTGCGAAAAGTGAAAGCTCTTTATTATATTTAAAAATTTCTTTTGACCAACTCAGAAGGCGACAAAAAACATTTGACCACAACGCAATCATATTTTTCTCTTTGTATGTAATCGTCGTCAGTCTAATGTCAGGCAGTGCTTGCATACATATCAAAAAAAGGAAGCTTGGCCGCATGAAAATTAAGGCAAATAAGTTTTCTTTTATTTGGGTATGGTTTCCGTCGACCCTCCTTAAATTTGGTTTGTGAACGAGTACGAAGAGAATACTGAAGATGGCAAACGGCCGAACTCGGTTTGTTCACAAACTAAATTTGATGAGGCTCGACGGAAAACCGTACCTAAATAAAAGGTTAAGTAATCCATAAAGACTAATAAATGTGCCCCCGAGGGGGACTTGTCAGAGTATGAAAACAAGCAAAAGTTGAGTTTCTGAAAATCCTAGAGCTATTATTGAGGACCCTTTGCATGCTCAACGTGTCACTCTATGGTGCGCTATGTAGTCTGGCGGCGAAATTAGGCCGTTTTTTAATTCGAAGACGAGGAGGGAAATGCAGAAACAATCAATGGATTACGATATTGCGAGATGCTAACAACTCAATTGTGGGCTATGATTGACGACGTGGATATGCTCGGAGAATTTACGCACATATCAAATAAGTTTTATTTTATCATACACAGTGACTTTAGCCTTTTTAATAATCGTCTAAGAGAATATAGAATGCTTGTAAATCACAAATAGTACCTGCCTTCTAGGCCTATTTCAATTTGAAAGCAGAACAGCAGCTGCTTTCATACCGCTATCCAGGTTCCAACAAAATTGTATTGTTTTTCCTTCGGTTCGGTTTGGGCCGGTTTTTCTGGAGATCTCATTTCAAAACGTTGGAATGTCATAACATCTTTGCTATCTACAAAATATCGATTTCCACTTAGTCCTTTGTCGTCTGCACCATATTTCTCCATGACTATTTTTGCAGGTAGAAAGAACATTTTAATTTCTTTGGATTACTTTCCTACATATTTTCATTAAAGCTGTCGCAATAATAAAAACCTTTACCGACCTCAGTCCAATGTAGAAAAATTTATCATTGGGTGGATGGTATCATGTTTGCATTTCTAATAATCAGCTGTGATCTTACAAGCGTAAGTGATGATATAGACTTATCATTCTGTACATAGACTTCCAGAATAGGAATTTAGTTTCATTTAAATTAAATTCATTTAAATTAAAAATTAGTGCCCCTGTAGGCTAGTAGGTAGTGTACTAGCTTGTCAGTATGGGGGTTGTGGGTTCGATTCCCAACAAAGACCTTCGTCGGTGGAAATGCTCAGTGATGAAGGCATAGTCACTGATCGCTGTGCTGTCTTTATACGGCAGTTAATTTCCGACTATCTTTCTACTATTACTACCTGTTTCATCTCTTTTCTATCCCTTTCCTAAAGAATGTAGCATGGTACTTGACTAAATAGGCATTGTTGCATGAAGTGCTACTTCTCTTTTAAAAAAAGTCGTGGCTTCACAAAAAATATTAGAGTTTTGCAAGTTAATAATGGCGATTTCATTGCTTGAGACATGCATATATTATTATAACAAAATCAGTTGAAACGTTATTTAAAATATTGTACATCGTCAGCCCACTCACTACCTTTTCCCATCTTCCTGGTACCATATGGATTCCATACCAAAAGAACTATTGTAGTTTTGAAATATAGAATTTCTTATACCCTGTTCTGAAGTGAAGAGTATTCCAGTTAAGGAGTTTTGCATCGCTCAAATTGAATTGCAGTCAGAAGGGACAAGGTCTCGGCTATAAGGTGGGTGATCCAATACTTCCCATTCACTGTTTTTCAAATAGTTTTTGAACAGTTTTGTAACAAGTGACTGAGCGTTGTCTAAATGGAACATTGTGACCTCGTGTCTGATCGAATATTGTGACCATTTCATTGATTGTTTGATTGTGATCATTTCGTTGATCGCTCTCTTCAAACGAATGTATTGTACAGGTGTTGTGTTATCTTCTGACCCAATTTCATCAGCTCATTATATAGAATACCCCTAATACGTATCCCAACAAATACCTTGGTGTCATGGATATTCGGCTTCGATGTTAATTTCATTGGTTGGCCAGGCTTTACGTATGACTTTTGCGCTTGGGGTATTATTGTAATATATCCACTCTTCATCACCAATAAGTATACCCAGTGCAAAAATAACTTCTTTTTATATCGTTCAAGCATCATTTACAACATGCAAAATTGCCTTTCAGCATCTCTCGGCTTTAATTCATATGACACGCAATATCCTTGCTTTTGAATGAATCCTATTGCTTTAAACGTAGGAAAATTATTTGTTGTGTTACACCCAATGATAATCCAAATTCTTTCTGTGTTCGACAACAATCTTTGTCGAGTAATGCTTCCAATTCCTTAACAAATTTTTTCGGCTGACCAGTCCTCTCCTTGAAATCACCACTTTAAAATAGCGCAAACCATAGTAAATAAGTTTTTCAAGTTGGTGACTATTGACCTTAAACTTCTATCACCAACTGCTAACTTTTAGCAGGCATTTTCTTTAAATGAAAGAAAATGATCAATCTTTCCCCCGCAAACATTCGTTGGCGATTGGTGATTGAATAAACTGTGACAAATATCACAATTTGTTATTATTGACACATAGCATATGTGACAGTTGTCCGAACCGCCATTATTAACTTTTGCTTAACAATAATCTTTGAAAAACTTGTTTATATTTTGCTCATCGTTTTCATTTAAAGCCATTAAACAAAAAAGAAAAACTCAAATCCTTTAAGGTTTTATATAATAGGACCATAACTCGCTGTACCTCTAGGCCCTTATTTATGTATATAATCTATTAATGTGGGAGGACCCACATTGTCCTCCTTCTCTTGGGAGATAAAATAAAGCAGACTGTGTCTTTAAAGGTTCCTCCTTCTCTTCTTAATGATTGCAGGGAAATCATGTTGTAATTTATCGCAAATCTTGCTTTCTTTGAGTCAAGTGCTTTCCCCAGCCTGATGTTAGTGCTCTCCGACTGTCAACCAGTAAGTGATCGGCCTTATTTCTTATCATGCGCTCTTTTGTAATTGCTAGCAATTGAACAAGGCTTAGATTTCCCACGGCATTTAAGATCTTTCTACCTGTAAAAATAAGGCTCCCCCCGGGGGCACATAAATATGGTATTTATAGAACTTCGACTATCTAGACACAGTGCAACTGGGGGAAAAAGGGAGCCCAGTCCAGGGGTACAACTGGAAACTCTACTTTATTTCCACGGGAATCAGTAAGCCGCAGAGTTCGTTATTTGTCTCTTTAGACATTTAACTGTTCTCTGACTGATTATTGAGGTTGGCCCTTTATGGGAGTATAGTGGTGGTTGTGGTTTCGCGACCCCATATCAGGTCTTTTGTTTAATGTGGTGGCCAGGATCATTTCGCCGTTAATGACACGCTAGGTGAATGATCCAGTCCAGTGAGCATGCTAGACATGGGTTCTGGACAGGAGTTGGAAAGATCCAACTCTTAAGCAAGGAGTGATGATTTGCAGCCCTGCTCTGGAATTATCGAAGTTGCAACTAGAAAGTTCTGTTGCATAGAATTATAGCTTCGGCTTCCTAGGACGAGCATGACGTTCCAAATTATGCAGTGGTTAGATCCACCATCTGATTAAGACTTCATGGCCAGGCGCGGATGTAAATCTGATCACACGTTGTAAAAATATGGCGCCCTAGGGGAATATTAATAATGGAATCTCACTATTAAGACATGTGTCATCTGGGGGTAAAAGGAAGTCTAATCAACTAAAGGCTAGCAGGAGCTAACTACACAACTATTTCCACGGGAATCAGCAGAAAGTTTTGGCCCCTAAGGGCTTGCAAGAGCTAACTAGACAGCTTTTACTTTATTTCCACGGGAATCAGTAAGCCAAAGAGTTTAGCTGTTGCTGTTCTCTGACTGATGATTAAGGTTGGCCCTTTGGGAAGTATTAAGGTGGTTGTGGTTTTTCCAGGTCCTCATAAAATGATTAAGGGCCAGGATCATTCACTTTCGACCAAGGACGCAGGATGAATAATCCGGATACAATGAGCATGCTATGTCATGTGTTTTGGACCAGGAGTTGAAAAGTCTACAGTTCTTTAGCAAGTAGTGGGAGTGGTGGCCCTGCTTCGTGTTTCTGAAATTTCCACTAGGAATGATTTGTTGTATAGTATTATGCTTCGGCTTTTTGGGGCGTGGTAGCATGCTATATATCACCCGCAATGGTTTAATACACCATAAGGTTATGGCTTACACAGCTGGGCACTGATTTTTGTTTTTTTTAAGAGAAGTAGCACTTCAGGCAACAATGCCTATTTAGTCAAGTACCGTGCTACATTCTTTAGGAAAGGGTTAGAGAAGAGATGAAACAGGTGGTGAAAGTAGAAGGATAGTTACGGAAATTAACTGCCGTATAAAGGCAGCACAGCGACCAGTGACTATACCTTCATCGCTGAGCAGCCTTACCGACAGTCAATTTTTATTTTTGTGGTGAAAAAAAACCAAGGTCTTCGTTGGGAATCGAACCCGCAACCCCTAGTCATGTGAGCTAGCACACTACCTACTAACCTACAGGGGCTGTTGCTGTTCTTTGAATGATTATTGAGGTTAGCCCTTTGGGGAATATCGTGGTGGTTGTGCTTTCGCAGGTTCTCATAAAATGATTAAGGGGCCTAGATCATTCACTTTTGACCAAGAACACAGGGTGAATAATTTGAATCCTGTGAACATACTTTGCCATGTGTTTTGGTCCAGGAGTTGGAGAGTCTCCAACTCTGCAGCAAGGAGTGGGGGTGGATATCCCACGGCTTCCTAAGGCGAGGTTGACGCTACATATCAAGCTCTCGATGTTGGAAATTTCTGCTAGGAATGATCTGTTGTATAGCATTATGCTTCGGTTTTCTAAGGCGTAGGTGCACACTACATATCACCCACAGTGGTTTAATACACCATCAGGTTATGTCTTACACAGCTGGGCTTGATGTAAATCTTATCACGTTCTGTACTAGCCAGCTTTGTTGGACATTCATATACAATGTGCGTTACTGTCTCAGCTTATTTTAGGCACAGTGTGCAAAAATCGCTTTCTTTAATATTCATTATGGCTAAATGATACTGGGTTTCCATGATCTGTCAATAATGCTTTTCAGCTTTGGATAATTTTATTATATCTGAGCACTTTATTATATCTCCTGTCAAGAAGATCTTTAATCATATGTGCGTTTATTGAAGAGAACGGTGAAGGTGGCATATAGCCGAAACCGGTTTGTTCACAAACCAAATTTGACGCGGATTGACGTAAATTCACACTCAAATCTTTAATCACCATTCCAAATTGTGCAGCCATTATTTCTAGGTGCCATCTATTTCTATAATGTTTTTCTATAGGGTGCTATTATTTTTGTTACGTTATCGAATTTAGTTTAAATTGTTCTTGGGCCTGGATAACTTTTTTGGCTATTTGAGTGGGCGTGGTTTTTAACCCTTTAGCTGAAGTAGGTACGTTACAGAAACCAAAAAATGTTATTAAATTAAAATACAACAAGAAATTCTTACAAATAAAAATTATTGAAACGCTTAGGAATAGGGAGGCAGATGACGTTCTCCAATTACCCATTTTCAACTTTTATCCCAAAAAAAAAGAAAAAATTCCTTACACAGCCCTTAATCCCAGCAGCTTTTAAGGTTTAATGTGTTTGTGTTTGTATTGTAGAAATATCGCTCTCATTAAAGGTTTGCTGGATTCCCAGTAGTTCACCGGGAAGCCACTGTTTTGCTAGTTGTTTTGCTGCTTCATTCCCAGCTGTACCATGTGTGACCTTATACCCTCTTTAGTGTTGCCTTATTCAACGCGGCCAATCTATTATGTTTGAGAACACCTTACATTACGTTACGCCGTTAATTTGAGCTGGCAATTCATAGCGGGTATTGGTTGCACGAATGCGTAGCAGGAGGTCTTGCTGAATTTTTTTTTTTCGAAAATATGAAAATTAAAAACCTGGCCACAATGTATTGATGAATGTTTTTATGTCACTTAAAACTAAATTTATGTTTTTATTTGGGGATGGGTAATGAAATTAGTTAAAACAGCGATTCATCTCGAAAAATTTTTACGTCAAAATAAACATAAATTAAATTTATGGTTTTTTGTTTTTAAATTTAATTTTAATAATAATAATAATAATAAAAAAAAAGGAAGGCAACAACAAATTATCTTAAGGGGTTCTGGATAGCAAAAAAATAAAAAATAAAAAATAAAAGAAAATAAATTATAAAAAACGTAAGTACGAACGTTCGTACATGCTACGAAATATAAAGTTTACAATTTCGAAGGTTTGCTTTACGATTTACGTGAGTCAGCCAGGCTGGCAAGCAGGCGGCATTTTGTAGTCATATTTTGAATTTTTAATATATTTTATGAATGTGATGGACTTACATTTTATTATAACATTATTTTGACAGATCACCCAGGATGACTGGGTAGAAGCATAAAAATCTCCATAACGTAAAAACAATGAAATAAAAAAAAAATATTAAAAAAAAACGTAAACGCAACAACATAAAAAAAACGTAAAAAATATTTAAGGCTCTCTATGCTGCTGCAACCTGGCACCTTATTAAAAATTCCAAAGTATATTTTGAGCAATTAAGATACAAGGGGCGGCAACAGTCGTTTTTTCATTTAAATTATTTATTGGATGGTTGTTTTGTTTGAGCCGTTTAAAATTTAAAAATATAATATTTTTTTTAAGTCCATTTTTGATAAATTTATTTTGGAAATGATGGAATACATGATGGACGGACTGGCTGACTGACTGGCTAAATAAACAAAAGCAAAAAACCAAAACAAAACAATTATGAAGCTGATGAAGATATATTGGCGACATCCCTTCTTCCCATTGCCTAAACAGAAGACAAATATTTAAAAAAAAAATTTAAATAAACGTCTCTGGTGGTCGCACAAAATTTTATTAACAAAAAAACAACAACAAAATATCAGCATGTTATTTCTAATATTTTGTCTAAATTCAAATACTCAATATCCATTTGATAGTTTCACATAAACAAAATTGACCCACAGCGCTCTCTCATGGTCTATTCGACAAAACTATTATTAGTTTTTTTTTATGGCCTTAATTCTTAATTTCATTTTTATTATTTTCACAGTCTTCGACAAAAAAAAATTGATTTAAAAGGAAGAAAGCAAAAAAAAAAACGTTAAAAGAATTTATTAAAAATTATTTGATCTGTTATCAGAACAACAATCTGTAAAATGATAAGCATCAGCTGCTGCTTTCTTAGTCTTCATCAATGGCCATGATGGCAAAAAGATCTTTAACATTAAGGAATCAGGAAAATCATACAGCGTTCAAGAATCAATTAAGAGCTGTAGGTTTGATATCATACTGGCATTCAACAACTTTATACACTTGCAAAAATAATTTTGAATTTTTTGAAAATTCTCATTTTTCTAAATGACCTTTCTTGTCAAACCTTCAATCCTCTAAACTCTTTTGCAGAGGACAGCCCCCTTTGTCATTCATATTCATTTAGTAATAGACACCGAACCAGTTGGAGGTGAGTTAAAAAAGGCGGAACATGAGGGATACGCTTAATCATGATCTGGCAACCATCTCCAAATGGCGTCATGTAAATAGACCTGCGTTTAATGCCCGTAAAACACAATGTTGCATGCTTATGTATAGATCTGTATTCGGAAATGATAATACACCTGTTATTATGGTTGCCATAAATATTATGGAATCGTAAGCTTTCAGTATGATGTTCGATGGATTAAACACATTTTTCCAGCTTCTAAAGAAGTTTTCAAGTTCCTCGGTTTTCGAACACGGTATAAGATATACTTTACTCCATCCAATCTTCATACTATTTATACCACCTATAACCCTCCAAAATGATATACAACTCTCATGTATGGGCCGGCGTCCCAAAGTCTATTTTGGAGTTACTCGAGCGCGTATAGAAGAGGCCCAAGAGTCTCATTGGCGACGTTGGAATATTAAACTCTATTGATTCTCTAGAGCATCGACGCAATGTTTTTCACTATTTTATCGTTACTACAATGCTAAGTGCTCTAACGAAATTAGGGAACTTGTTCCCGAAATTCTTACGTTTTTGCATTTGATTCGATTTTCATTGAGAGCAAATCCATTTGTGCTCGATTGGCCAGTGAATCGCACTACGCATTACAGAGGGAAACCGTTTTGTTGTAGCAGAACAGTCCGTAAGTGGAACTAACTCCCTCCAGCGGTCTTTCGAAATGAAATAAGGGAAAATTTTCCCGAAAATCGCATGTTTTTGCATTTAACTCGATTTTCAATCATCCATTTGTGGTTGGCTAGCCAGTGAAACGCATTACGGGGAGAATTTGTTTTTTAGTAGAACAGTCCCTCCAGAAATCTTTTCTTTCAGGGAAATTCGCATCGAATGTCCACAAAGACGAGTAGTCCTCTTCCGCATAATGTAATCTCCTCGTTCTGGTACAATGAATTGCATGAGTAGGGCCCATCCCCTGATTACTGGTCCGAAGGGAAAAAAAATTGATGGGATTATATTGAAAAACAGCACGTACGTATGGGAAAAATGGATGCCCAGTTAAACAAAGAAAGCAGAAAAGGGATCTCAAAATTAATAAATTAGTGAAATATTTGGTTTTTCTCCTGGTGCCTCTTTTTATCCATCTTTAAAATTTAATTTCATGTGGAGAGATTTAAAAGCAGTTTTAGATTTAAGAAGATGCTTTCTTTACTCTCTCTCCCTCTCTCTCACTCTCACACTGTCTCGCTTTCCCTCTCCCTCTTGATATTTTTTTAATATTTTTAGGGAAATAAGTTTAAGGCGACTCAATAGTGTTTCAAACACGCTACAACTTAGCACTTTTGAATTGGATACTCCATACTAAGATCTTTTAATCCATCTTAAGTAAAACAACAATTGAAACAATTTATGGGCAAAATGGCCCTAAACAAATATATATGTTGGAATAAAATGTATATCATAAATTAGTTAAGTACTTTCTTGTTTATATTTTTAAAAACGCTCTTTGTTTAAATACTTTTCTAAATAAACTTCTTAAAATTTTTAATTTGGAAAGTACTTTTTTGGAAAGTACTTTTTTGGAAAGTACTTTTTTGGAAAGTACTTTTTGGGAAAGTACTTTTTTGGAAAGTACTTTTTTGGAAAATACTTTTTCGGAAAGTACTTTTTTGGAAAGTACTTTTTTGAAAAGTTTTTTAATTTGTTACATACAACTTAAAAACATACACCATTTTAAGAGGTATTTCCCAAAAATAGTTCTCAAAAATAATTATTTGACCTTATTAATCTAAAGGGGTACTTTTCACAAACATTTATTAAAATAGTTCTTTGAAAAGCACAAAAAGCACAAAAGTACCAACTAAATAAATGTTCTTTTATGAAACATATTTTTTTTTTAAAACTACTTTCTACAAAAATACTTTTTAATGGTACTTTTTTAAAATATACTTTAGTTAATAGTTTTTCTAAAAAGTAAATTAATTTCCTTTATGATATTTTATAAAGGCGAAGTGAAAGTACATATTTTTTTATTTAAAAGTATTTCCTATAAGAATACATGATAAAAGTACGTTTTAAAATATAAAATCTCTAATAGTTTTTTCTAAAGGCGTCATGTTTTAAGAATCTTCTATTTTTTCTCTATACTCTATAGAGAAAAAAGAACACTGAAGGTGGCACATGGCCGAAATCGGTATGTTTACAAACCAAACTTGATGCGGGATGACGAAAATCATACCCAATCTTCTATTTTTATTTAAAGTAACTTTCAGCTGGACTACTATTTAATAGTACTTTTTTGAATTGTACTTTCTTTAACAGCTCTTTTAAAGAGTCAATTTCTTTAGTGACATCATTTTAAAGCCATTTCTATAAAAGGTACTTTAAATGTTTTTATTTAAAATTACTTTCTACAAAGATGGGTTTAGTGGTACTTTTTTAAATGTATTTTCTTTACTTAATAAGACTTTATTTTTTAAGTGCTGATTTGTAGGGCACTGCTATAAATGGTACCTTAGCTTATTTTTATTTAAAGTTACTTTCTGCAAAAATACTTTTTAATAATATTTTTCTGAAATGTACTTTACTCAACAGCACTTTTAAAAATTATATTTTGTGAATAGTATTTTTCAAAAGCATTTTTTCAAAATGCACCTTTAAAATATTTTAGTTTTTAAAACGTTTTAAAAAAAAAAATTTAAAGACGCATTTAAGGAGCTTTTAATGATACTTTTAAATTAATTTTTAATTTTTTATACACCTTATTAAAGTTATTTAGAAAAAGGCTCTTTTTATATGTAATTCTAAAATTAACTTTTATCAAAATGATCACTAAACCTCTGCAAACTGGAGGGGGCCATTTGCTGTGGGTGGGCTCAGTACAACTAACGGGTGTTTTTTTTTTTTGCTTGAAAACTATCCAATTAAAAATGAAAATATATTGATAAAAATTGTATTTTTGTTAGATTTGAAAAAATTACTTTTTTTAAGTAGGTACTTTTTTAAATTTTAAAAAGTACTTTTTTGAAGTAGGTACTTTTTTCATTTTTAAAAAGTACTTTTTTTAAAAAAAACTTTTCAAAAAAGTGATAATTTTTCAAAAAATGTAAACAATAAAAATAATGCAATTTTTTATTATACTTGCAACAATATTTTGTTAAATTTAAAAAAACTACTATTTTGAGTAGGAACTTTTTTTATTTTTAAAAAGTACTTTTTTAAAAGTCACACTTCAAAAAAGTAATAATTTTTTAAAAAGCCAAACAACAAAAATAAATTTGTTTGCTATTATCCTTCCAACAATGTCTTGCTAGATTTTAAAAACGTACTTTTTTGAGTAGGTACTTTTTTCATTTTTAAAAGTAGTTTTTAAAAATTCACAATTTAAAAAAGTTGTAATTTTTTTAAAAATAATGTAGTTTTCTATTATCCTTGCAAAAATATTTTATTAGTTATAAAAAAAATTACTTTTTTGTGTAGGTACTTTTTTCATTTAAGAAAAAAATTTTTTTAAAAATTACACTTCAACAATTGTAATAATTTTTTTAAAAGCAAACAATAAAATTAATATAATATTGTATTATCCTTGCAACAATATTTTTTTTAAAAGATAAAACTGATTTTTTGAGAAGGAACCTTTTTTCACTTTTAAAAAGTACTTTTTTTAAAGTCACAGTTCAAAAGTGTGATAATTTTTCAAAAAAGATTAATAACCAAAATAATGTAATTTGTTTAATATCCTTACAACAATTATTTGTTAGATATAAAATAGGGAGTTTTTTGCGAAGGACTTTTTTTCATTTTTAAAAAGTACTTATTTTAAAAGCCACTTTTAAAAAAAGTGATAATTTTTTAAAAAGCTAAACAACACACATAATGTAATTTTCTATTACACTTGCAACAATATTAGTTATGTTAGTTATAAAAAACGTACTTTTTTCGTTTTTCAAAAGTACTTTTGTTTAAAGTTACACTTCAAAAGAGTGATAATTTTTCAAAAAAGGTAAACAACAAAAATAATGTAATTTTCTATTATATTTACAACAATAGTTTGTTAAATATGAAATAATTACTTTTTTGTGTAGGAACTTCTTTAATTTTTAAAAAGTACTTTTTTAAAAGCCACTTTTAAAAAAAGTGATAATTTTTTAAAAAGCAAACAATAAAATTAATGTAATTTTGTATTATCATTGCAACAATATATTCTTAAATATAAAAAATGTACTTTTTGTGTAGGTACTTTTTTCATTTTTAAAATGTGGTTTTTTAAAAGTCACACTATAAAAATAGAGATAATTTTTTAAAAAAGGTAAACAAGAAAAATAATGCAATTTTCTATTATCTTTGCAACAATGTTTTGTTAAATATAAAAAAACGTACTTTTTTGTGTAGGTACTTTTTTCATTTTTAAAATGTGCTTTTTTAAAAGTCACACTTTAAAATTAGAGATAATTTTTTAAAAAAGGTAAACAAGAAAAATAATGCAATTTTCTATTTTACTTGCAACAATATTTTGTTAGTTACTAAAAAAGTACTTTTTTGAGTAGGTACTTTTTCAATTTTTAAAAAGTACTTTTTTTTAAGTTACATTAAAAAAAAGTGATAATTTTTTTTGAAAAGCTAAACAACATGTAGAGCTGTTATTAAGGTAGAAAAAGAAGAAAGTAGAATATATTTGTTGGTATTTTGGCTTAATATTCGAGTAGAATTTAAGTAGAAAGTAGACTGATGGTATTTTAAATGAAATTAAATTTATACTAAAATTTTTTCAACTGTAGCTACATGTAGGATAAAATATGTTGTTGTATTTATATGGAAAAACGTTTGAACGCAACCGTACTCCCATAATGTAGAATCAATTTTGTGTGTGTTGTTTGTTATTAATTAAAAAAATATAAGAAATTCGCTTGTACCGGGGTCTCCTTTTCTTTTGAAACAGGTTTAATGGCCAACACAAGAGTAACACAGATTTGTTGTTTTTATTTTTTGTTGTTGATTTGAAAACTCAATTTAAAGCAGAAGGTCATCCTGACTAAGTTATTTTTGTTTTTTTTTTGGTTGTTGATTTTTGGAGGATTCAATGATGACTCCATTGGGAATTTATTTATTAGTTTCAAAAACATGTGCCTTTAGCCGCTTAAACACATACAAATGTATAGAAGGATAATTTAAAATTATGTATATTTGTTTGTATACGGAAAAGCCAGAGATACTTAGATTAGATAACAACTAAATTATAAATTTAAGAAATATTATAATTACAGCCGCTTTAGCCGCTTTAACCGCTTCAGCCATCGCCATGATGTTGCATTTGCATGTGAGAAAAAAATGTCTGCTGCGTTCAAAGGCTTTTAAATTTTCCTTCTTTAAGATATTTTATTCCTTTTTTGCCTTTCTTATTAACAAAAAAAATGGTTATTTTCATAACAGTTGTTTTGTGTGCGCTGTTGACAATGTTGCCTTTTGGATTTAATTTAAACAAAAGGCCCATAAAGTATATTTTACCAGGATATTTGACATTTGGTATTTCAAATATTTTTGGCTTCTTCTACTTCAGCTTTTAATTGTTTTTATAACATTTTGTTTTTGTTTTTTTTTTGTTTTATTTGAATTTTAAAACCACGAATTTCAAAACCAAAACCGTTTTTGTTGTTGCCTCCCTTGTTTTTTATTTTTCAGTTTTATATCTTTTGGAGTCAATTCTGTGGTCAATGAAAATTACAATTTCGCGTGTAAATCATTTTTCTGTTACAAAAACTGTTCTATTTATAGAAAAAATATACAAAAAAAACCATACGCTCATTAATCATTTTTGTGTTTTGACTTTTGAAAGGATAAAAGTCATAATTGTTTGTCATAACAATAAAATTTTGTTTTCAAAGAAAACATTTTTAACAAAAACCAAAATATATTGAAAAATTTTTATTGTTTAAATAGTTAAAAAAATATTATAAATCATATTTTTTTTATTAATCGAAGGCGGCTAACTTAAAAACAAAAAAACCATCTTTCAAAGTTATAAGGACAATTACACCTGATACTTGTTTTACACACACCACACACACACACAACTTAAATTTTTTCCTTAATAAGGCCAACTGAAGCTAAAAAAGGAACTTGGATTCTTTTTTCAGAATTTTATAGATTTACTAGCTGTATCTCCTGGGCGAGTTTCTATGCCACCAACTAAAATGAAGGAAAGGAAAGACATAATAAACAAATATTCAAGTCACTTTTATTAGTCACTAGCTGTACGATCCAGCCTTGTTCGGAAGATATTTGCTAATGATTAATATTTCGTATGAAGTTAGAAACAAAATTTCAGTACAAAGAAGAAACGACACAAATTTTTCTCAATTTATTGTTTAAATAGTTCTTACGGTAATTTATTAAAACATAAACAAACAAAAAAGGTAAGCATATATGTATTTAGTTTATTTTAAAGTTTGATAGCAAACAGTGCTGACGGTGTACCAACTCTCGAGCATGCAAGATGCAATTGCCGGTGGGAAAAACATTGGGATTCTAGGTTTAACTCACACACTTTTAGCGATTGTTTATTAATCGTCATTGCGAATGCAAAGCGAACGGGAAACTGGGCACGTTTAAACTTAAACGGTAAATCACTTGGTATGATAGGTATCGTTGGAATAAGCAGCTCTTCACCTACAAAGTTCCCTATAATTATTATTGCTTCAATCGCGTTTGGTATCAGCGTTTTAATAACCAATCTAATACCATTGCATAATGTTGGCTGATTCAGGTTAGGTAACATGACTATTACCGCTCCAACCTTAAGCTGCAAGTTATGTGGTGGCATTCCCGGTAAGTCCAATGAATTCAGGAACTCTACGGGCTAGTTAACAATATTATCAGGATCGGTAATGGAATCAATCGATTTATACGAATACGATTCGCCGTTTTTGCAGCTAAAATGGCTCTTTCACTTAATCAAAGGTAATCGCTGTAATTTTGAGGGAACACTTTTGCAATTAGTTCAGCTTTAGACGTTGTGGATTGGAAAAACTCCATTGGAAAGGAAATCTGGCCTGTTGTAGAGTCAATTGATATTTTTCCGCTGCCAATGTCTAACAATTGCTTTGAAAAAACATAACCTGATGGATCATTTTATTGTGAATTTTAATTGAAGTAAGATTTTTTTCCCAAAATTGCGACGGTATTATCTCTAAAAAATCTGGCAGCTATGAATAGTAATGATTTAAAAAACAATCTTCAACAAATTTTTCGTTTGGCCGAAGTTGATGATGTTGCCTCTCTTTATTTGATCTTTTATTTCTTGTTTTTTTTTTTTTGTTTTGTTTTTATTTGACCTACGCGTCTTTTTAGCTAAAGTGTTTCTGCAAACTCGTATAACCACATAGCTTCGTCAAACCAGTTCGAACGAACATGTCGAGTCGTGAATAACTTGTTTGTGTTTACAACAACAAAAGCAAGAAGAAAATGAATAAATGAATTTTTTCGGAAAATTTTATATATTTTTTTCATACAAACCATCTCCTGAAAATTTCAAATCGAATAAAAAAAATCAGCCGAATCACGCCAGCCGTTCTCACGCCATTACATTACCTATGTGGACCATTTCATTTTTATATATATAGATTTTATTGCTTCTCCTCACTTCGAAAAAAAAAAATTGCTACACTACAGCGTTTCTTTTCAGTTCAATTCCATGTGGTGCCTCAACGAATAAATCAGAAGGTTTTCCGACGCATGAGTAAGACACATAGAGCTGTTCATGTGAGAAGTCTGAATTGTCCTTGTGCTTTGTTGGTATTCAATGCGAAAGTAAGTCGCGCCGTTACTTTTCAATTGTTCAAAGATTTACATTTGTTTCCATATAAGATCCAGTTGACGCAAGAGCTTCTTCCACAAGACCATTTACGCCGTCGTACATATGTCAATAGGACGTTACAGCTCGCCCATGAAACCCCGAAAAAATAATAATGAGCGACATGGCAAAAGGATATGTGAATAAACAGAATAGTTGGTTCTGCGGAATGGGAAACGCTCAAATTATTCAACAGTCTCCTTTTGCATCCACTGAAAGTAACAGTCTAGTCTGCTGTGTCAAGTCATATAGAGTTGTTCATAAGAGAATCCAAGATTGTCCTTGTACTTTGTTGATAGTCAATACTAGGTCAATAATAGGCGCCCCTATGGGCTACTAGGCAGTGTACTAGCTTATAAGAATGGGGGTTGTGGGTTCGATTCCCAACAAAGACCTTGGTTTTTTTCACTACAAAAATAAAAATTAACTGTCGGTAGGGCTACTCAGTGATTAAGGCATGGTCACTGGTCACTGTGCTGTCTTATACGACAGTTAATTTCCGTAGCTATTTTTCTACTTTTACGACCTGTGTCATATCTGCTCTATTCCTTTCCTGCAGAAAGTAACACGGTACTTGACTAAATGGGCTTTGTTGCTGAAGTGCTACTTCTCTTAAAAAAAAAAATACGAAAGTAAGTCGCGCCGTTCCTTTTCAATTTAATTCCATCTGCTGTGTCAACAAATAAATTAGAAAATGTTTCAACACTTGAGCAAATAGGAAAGTTGTTCACGAAAGCCCAGTCTTACAAATGTCCCTGGAGAAAATAACCCAGCGACTTTATAGCACAAGAATGAGATGGCCAACTGACAAGTCAAGCAACTAAGCGACCAAGAAATTTCTCAATTACTGAATTGTTTGGATGGCTAAGTGGCTTGTGGACCCAATTTACTGGAAACAAAGGCTAATGTTATCAACATTAACTAATAATGGCCACACGAAATTGGTTATCATGGTTTGGCAGCGCAGAGAATTCACGGCACGACATTTTCTAGCTGATTTTCGAAAAAAAGTGAAACAATCACAAACCGCGCATCATACGGTCACTTTCTTCGGATGTAATGGTTTTTTAAGGATTTTTTAATGGATTTCGTGAGCCTTACGTGCGACAATTTTGCTTGTTTACATAAGCTCCATTACTAAAGATGATTCTGTTGGAAAATGCGTTGTTTTCCTTCAGTTTTTTAAGTGGCCCATTTACAAAAGTTCGATGACAAGAAAAGTCAATAATCTTTAACGATTTGAACTTTATAATCATGAAGATCTTTATCAGTTTTTTATGCAAAATATTGCCCAACATGCCTCCAGTGGTGTCCAATTTTTGCAATCGTTGATGATCTAATGTTCCAAGCTCTTTCTCAACAGTTAATTTTTTTTTTTTTGGCACGAGCCAGCACTCAAGGGATGACCCCTATTCATGCAATGCATTGTACTAGAACTAGTAAATTACATTCTGGGGAGGAGGAAAGAGAGTGTAGTATTTACACACATTCGATTTGAAATTTCCTACATTAAAAGTGACAGGAAAGACCTCTAAAGAGAGATTATTTCATTTACGGACTGTTCTATTAAAAAAAGAATTTTCTCTGTAATGCGTAAAGCGATCCGCTGGCCAATCGACCACAAATGGTGTTCTCTCAACGAAAATCGAGTCAAGCGCAAAAACGTTCGAGTAACAAGTTCGAGAACAAGTTCCTTAAAATTTCGTTAAACCACTTACCATTGTAGTAACGATAAAACAGTGAAATACAAACTACATTGCATCGATGCTCTAGGGAATCAATAGAGTTGGATACCCTACCGTCCCCAATGAGCCTCTTGTATTAGAATGTAAATAATTAGCATCTGGTAGCATTAAAGCATCTAATACACATTGTCATATGTCAAAACACCGGAAGAAGACACTTGTCAATAAAATAATTTCTTTTCTCTTTTTTTCACTTCAACACTAAACAAGATAGTTTTTTTACTGAAGTTTTTGCTGGTTAACAATTCTTCTAAAAACCACATCGAAATAATTAAATAAATCTAACAGGTTATGGGCCCAGCACGCTTCCACTGTGCATCTTCATCTTGGCAGTTTATGTAGATGACATCATCATATTTTCCAACAACAACGAAATGGAAAAGAAGCTAACCAAGGTGCTGTTCGATAAGTTCAAAATGAAAGACATGGAAGAGATATCATCGGTACTCGGTATTCGTGTAACACGTGACAGAAAATCAGGTATAATTTCCCTTGATCAAACTAATTATATCAAAGATCTTTTGTCTCGATTTAACATGAGTGACTGTAACGCGCTGGCCACACCAATGGAAGCAAATCAAAAATTAACGAAGAAGATGTGTCCCAGCAATGAAGAAGAGGTAAAAGAGATGATGAATGTGCCATACTGTTAATTAGTTGGTGCATTGCAATTCTATGTCCAAGTATCCAGGCCAGATATTTGCTTCGCTGTGAAGGTGCTAAGTCGATACAATCAAAACCCAGGTAAAGTACATTGTGCAGCAGCTAAACGAGTTCTACGTTATTTAAAAGGAACAATCGACAAGAAAATAACGTATACAAAGCAACCGACTGAAATTCAAGGGTATTGCGATACTAATTGGGCTGGTGATAAAGACAAACGCAAATCTGCAACTGGCTACGTATTCAAACTGCAAAACGGGGCCATTTCATGGTGCTCAAAACGACTGCCGACCGTCGCTATATCCACAACAGAGGCTGAATTCATGGTAATGGCCGCAGCAATACAAGACTGTATTTGGTTAAAGAAAATAGAAAACGAGATATTTGTTAATTCTATTCGTACTATTAAATTGTATTGTGATAATATTGGTGCGATCAATTTTGCTATTAATAATACATATTCAGCCAGAACCAAACACATTGACATAAAAGAAAAATTTGTTTATCAAAAGGTTCGAGAAAAGGTTGTTGATCTGATCCATATGGCTACAAATGAAATGCCAGCTGATATGCTTACAAAGCCCGTATCGAGCATAAAAATAAATTCAGTTTCGAAATTCCTTGGATTGGATTGAGAACTTTTTTTAATTTAATTTCATTGCATAAATTTCATTTCATACTTAAAGTTTTTTTTATTAAGCATTGTTTGAATTTGAATAATGAATTGAACATTATAGATTTTTTTTATGAATAACGAGGAAAATAAATATTCAATTCAGGGAGAGTATTACAATGTAAATAATTAGCATCTGGTAGCATTAAAGTACCTAATACTCATTGTCATATGTCAAAACACCGGAAGAAGACACTTGTCAATAAAATAATTTCTTTTCTCTTTTTTTCACTTCAACACTAAACAAGATAGTTTTTTTTACTGAAGTTTTTGCTGGTTAACAATTCCTCTAAAAACCACATCGAAATAATTAAATAAATCTAACATCTTGGCCCTCTTCTGTATGCGGTCGAGCAACTCTAACTCTTATCTATGGGGCGCCGATAAAATAGTGAAATACAACCCACATTATATCGATGCTCTCTAAAATTAATAGAGTTTTATACTCCACAGTCCCCAATGTGTCTCTTGACCCTCTTCTGAACGCTGTCGAGCAACTGCAAAATAGACTTTGGGCAGCCGGGCCATCAATGAGAGTTGTATTCCATTTTTGGACGAATATAGGTAGTATAGGGTCCGCCAAATAATTTTTTTTTTCAATACTATAAACAAAACTACACAGCTTCGGCTGTGTGCCACTTAGCGCAGTCCTGTTGAAAACAAATGTTGCCAATATCGTCCTCTTCAATTTTTGTGAACAAAAAGTCGTTCAACATGGCCCGATAACGATGGCCATTGACTGTAACAGCCACTCCTGAAAAATGGCCCAATTATGCTTCTGGACCAAAATCCGCACCAAACAGTGACTCGTTTTGGGTGTGTCAGCTTTTCAATGTATGCGTGCGTGTTTTATGTGCCCCAAATGCAACAATTTTGCTTGTTTACATGCCCGCCAAGATCAAAATGAGCTTCAGCTGAAAAGATGATTTTTTTTTCTTGCATAATCGGCATCTTCTGTAAGTCGATCGCAGGCCCACTTAGTGAAGCGAAAACGTATTGCATGGTCACTTGGCTTTAACTCCTGAACCAATTGGACTTTGTATGGCGTCATACCAAGGTTTTTATGCAAAATTCGTCTCAGTGATGTCTCTGAAATGTTCAATTGTTGAGAACGACGGTGAATTGATGTTGATGGCGCTTCACGCACACTTTCTGTCACAGCAGCAATATTCTCGGGTGTACGCAATGTTTTTCTCTTTTCACGCTTTAACTTATTGATAAGGATGTCAGATTCATTCACTTTTTTCACAAGATAACGAACATACGGAGGAGCTGACGGTGCTTCTCTTTTTCCAAAATCCGTACACAATTTTCGCAAACATTCTGCAACATTACCATGATTTTGAAAGTAATTTCAGCGTCGTTCAAGCGTATATACAACCATATTCGTTCAGCGTAAGGATAAAAAAACTAATTATCTGTCAAATCAAACATGAGCTAAGCACTAGTTGACAAAAAAATAAAAAACGTTAGATGGCGGACCTTATAGTTATCTTATCAAAATATCGCATGTTAAGTAACTTTATGTGGGCAAGAAGTCAGGGCGTAATTTAGGATCAGCAGAAATTTGTCCATTTAAATGTGATTTTTTTTTTCTTTTCAAAATCCAAAATTAAATTTTTTTTCTTAAATCAGGATTAAAATAAATCTTTTTTCCATTAAACAATTTGTTGTGGAACACTAAATGGCTCAAACAAAAATTTGCTAAAAATCGAGACCCAAAAAGGATTTTCGTTTAATCCATGTTATTTAATTTAAAGGAAGGAAGGAAGGAAGGAACTTATATTTACTAACATCTGCTTTCAATAACACGCTTCCTCTAAAATTATTTTCCTATTAAACTTAAACAACCATTCTTTTTTGTGGCTCTTTCAAAAATCTTAACAATCGGTGCCTGGTATTTAAATAAATTTTGGACAGCTGATCTAGATAGACATGAATAACCATAAATTCCGTACAAAGAATTGAAGAAATGAATGAATAAATAAATAAGTCGTAATATCCTGCATAAGTTCAGTTAAACGCCCCCCTTAACTGTCAATAATTAAAGGACATTATTGCGACACAATGTTACACAGCTTTTGGCAACACCTACCAATAAAATGTTCAAAACAAATATTAATGACTTTAAATGAGTGTGTCCATGAATGGACGTGTTTATGAGTGCGTGTGCCTGAAAGCCGGTTTGTTCATGAGCTGTGGCTGTGACTGTCGCTGTGTGTGCATTTTATTTTTTGGGGGATGTTATTACAAAAAGAACACAAATGTATTGCTTTTGTTGTTGTTGTTGTATGCATTAGTATTTTATTATTTACACTGACAATTTACACGTTAATGCTTTTGCATGGTTGAATGTTTTTACTTCCGAATTTTCAACTTCTGTCTTCTTCTTTCAGTTTCCAATGTTGACAAAATGCGTTACGCCTTTTATTCCACCCGTGTTCAATTAACAGTTTTGTCATTTGGCCGGTCAACTTCTTCCAAATAAACAATTACAAATGGAAGAATTTTTTTTTGTTTTTTTTTTTTGGCCTCAGAAAAAATCTATTTGCAGTTTTGCTGTTTTCTTGGAAAACTGTTTCCATTTAATTTTGTTAAAGAGAATGCCATCAAATTGTTCTCTAACACGAGAAATAATAGTTTTACATTTTAAAAACCAGTTCAATATTTTTTTTAATTTACAATGGCAAAAAACAAAAAATATTAATAATAAATAAAATAATAATTAAAATAATTTACAGGGTGGTGACCTTGACGTTGGATTTTTTATATTATCGAAACATTAATGTAGGAAATTAAAAATAATTGCTTGCTTTTAATTCTTTTATATATTTTATTTTTATTAGATTAAAATGATGCTTATTGAAACAGCGATGCTATTTAAGGGCTGGACTCAATCTGGCCTACGTCTGCTACTAAAGTTAATAACCAAAGAAATAAAACTTTTGTTACTGAAACACTGAAATTTTAAAGACGTACATTTTCAAGTAGAATTGAGAAAACCAAGTTAAGCTGCGTACACTCACATGCTATTAAGGCGACTTTTAAGCTCTCAGCAAGAGTTAATGAGATTGTAAAAAATCCTTGTTCAATAAACGTATTGCTAAGAAATCCTATTTTCGAAGTCCTATTTTTGCAGCCTACCCTTCTAATGAAAATAAAAGATTGGGAAGACCAATAAAAAGATAGTGTATTAAAGGTTGTAGCGGTGAAAGTCGTACCTGGTTTTCACCTACACAATATCACCACCTTATTAATTCTTTTCTTAATTTTAAAATGAATTATTACTATTATTACTTATTGTTATTATTATTACTATTATTATTATTATTATTATTATTATTATTATTACTCATTGTTATTCCTTATTGTTATTATTTTTATTATTATTGTTGAATTCATTCATTAATTTAAGATTTATGAAATATTATATTTTAATTATTATATTATTTAAATTAACGGTCGGGAACGTATTAGCGCCACCTATGAGTCAGAAAAAACAGGATCAACAACACAGTCAGTTGTGAAGTAGATAAAAACTCACCGCTGATAGTTGCCATGCGGCAATGTGGATAATCTGTGTGTGTATGTGTGTGAATGTGTGTAGCCACGCACATGTATATAAGGCGGAACATTTCATGAAACGGCATGAATTGGCAAAAAGATCGCCTGCAAACAAGAAGTCTTTTGGACAGGAATTTAATATTCCGCAAAAACTTCTTGCCCGCAGACAGCTCGCCTGCCGGTAAAAGATTTGTTGGACAGGAATTTAATATTCCGCAATAATCTCTTATCGACAGTACGGCTACAAGTGGTGGAAGTTTATCTTCTACCGGGGATTGGCTTGACCGTGCGACTGAGGCTGTGGAGGAATTTAATATTCCCGCAGTATCATTTCACCCGGCCAAGAATTCCCCGCGATCACTGCTGCGAAGATAGTGCTTAGTTTACCGCCGCCATCTATATCGCTGCAGCCTCTACCGCAGCCATCCGTGCCGCTGCCGCCTCAACCGCAGCCATTGGTGCCGCTGTCACCTCTAGGGCAGCCATCTATACCGCTGCCGCCTCTACCGCAGCCATCTGCACCGCAGCCATTGGTGCCGCTGCCGCCTCTACCGCAGCCATTTGCACGGCAGCCATCGGTGCCGCTGTCACCTCTAGCGCAGCCATCTGCATCGCAGCCATTGGAATCGCTGCCGCCTCTACCGCAGCCATCTGCACAGCAGCCATTGGTGCCGATACCGTCTCTCCCGCAGCCATCCGTTCCACTGCCGCCTTTACCGCAGCCAGCTGTATCTCTGCCGCCAGGACCACTACTATGTCCTGCAGCCAGTGTCGCCGCCGCCTGTACCGCTGCCGCCAGTACCAATACTAGGTCCTGCCGCTGCCGCCTGTACCTCTGCCGCCAGTACTCCCCTTTTAGGTCCTGCCGCCAGTGCCGCCGCCGCCTGTACCGTTGCCGCCTGTACCGCCGCCGCCTGTACCGCTGCCGCCAGTACCAATACTAGGTCCTACCGCTGCCGCTTGTACCTCTGCCGCCAGAACCACTGCTAGGTCCTGCAGCCAGTGTCGCAGCCGCCTGTACTGCTGCCGCCTGTATTGCTGCCGCCTGTATTGCTGCCGCCTGTACCGCTGCCGCCAGTACCAATACTAGGTCCTGCCGCTGCCGCCTGTACCTCTGCCGCCAGTACCTCTACTAGGTCCTGCCGCCAGTGCCGCCGCCGCCTGTACCGCTGCCGCCTGAACTGCTGCCGTCATTATCACAGCGCCATCTTGACCGCCGCTGCCTGCACCGCTACCGTCTGTATGACTGCTGGTGTCCCTACCGCTGCCCATTGCCTCAGCGAGCTGACTCCCTGTTCTTCGGCTACAATTCCCGGCCGTCCACTACAACAAGCCACCTTGTAAAGATTAGCTAATAAATAAATTTGGTGTTAAGTTTTATAAAGTTATAAAACATTGCGTGTCATCCCTTCTACGGTAATAAACTATTAAAATTTGCAACGACCCTGGCCGCCGCTGTCGCTATCCCAGCAACCAGCGGAAACGTGTCGTTACAGGTTTGTGTCTTAGCTAAGAAAGATTCGCTAAGAGCCTACCTACCGATATGGGATGGCCAAGGCGATTGTTTAATAAAACTGATGGAAGAAGTCCTAATTAATAAGGGAACAAACAAACGTGGTTGAGTTAGTAAAAGGACCTATTTGATCCACAGCAGAGGTAATTATTAGTTTAAAGGAATATCGCAACCACAATGTGGTGGGATTTGAAAGATCGTGTGTTTTTGAAAGTGCTTGGTTGCTTATAAAAGGGCATCGTTAAAGTCGTGTTTTGTAGGAGTTCCATAGTGGTGTAGTACGGCTGACTGTGTAAGTTTATGAAATCTACTATTAAGTGAACAAGAGACCATAAGAACATATCTAAACACAGCCTAGAGTAAGAAGAAGAAACTGGTATTGGCAACCAAAACAGCTGCTGCTTCTGCAAAGAGATGGTAAGACACTAGCTATATTAGGGCGATAAAAAGAAGCACTACATTTCAAGCTTTATTAGAATACAGTGGAATAAAATTTTTTATTAACTAAAATTTTTTAAAAAACCATTTTGCAAACACTACAAATTTCTTTCTTCTTTCTTTTTTTAAAGAGAAGCAAGCCCTTCAGGCAACAATGCCTATTTAGTCAAGTACCGTGCTACATTCTTTAGGAAAGGGATAGAGAAGAGATGCGACAGGTGTGGTGAAAGTAGAAGGATAGTTACGGAAATAAACTGTCGTATAAGACAGCTCAGTGACCAGTGACTATGCCTTTATCACTGAGCATCCCCACCAACAGACAATTTTTTTTTTTTATTTTTGTAGTGAAAAAAAACCAAGGTCTTTGTTGGGAATCGAACCCACAACCCCCAGTCATGTAAGCTAATACTACCTACTAGCCTACAGGGGCATCTAAATTTGTATGATGATGAAGTCAAATTAATTGAAAATATTGTTCGGCTGTATTGTTTGAATGCAATAACAAAATGATAATTTTCTTTGATCTTCAATGAATTTTCTAGAAGTATTTTTTTAGTTTTCTTCAAAAGCGATGGATATTAAAAACATTTTAAATTTGAGAATATTTTTTTTCAAATTATAATAAGAAAATAAATCACACTACTTTCGGGGTTTTTGTTTTAGGTGCATTTTTTTCTTCTCGAAGACAAATTAGGCTTTTAAGCCATCGAACAATTTATTTTATTGTCATTTTAATAAAAACCCAATCAATGATTCACTATTAAGTTAGATTCAGAATTTAAACATGAACATGATTAGACTTTTGAAAGCGAATAACACACAAACAAACAAATTTTACATCAAATATTTCTTTTATTTTTTTTTCTTTTTCTTCCTCTGCTTATCGCAAAGCAGCACGTATTTGTCTTTGAAATTCCTCTTATAATATTTATTTGCTTACTAATGTATGTAACATACGTTACAGCTGCGGTCAATATAATAGCACTACACACAAATTTCTACTGACTCCGTTTACATCTGTTTAACTGTTGGCGGCCGATTCAATTCAAAACAAAATAATAAATTCTTTGATGTTAATGGTTTATTGTCATAAGACAATTATTTGGTTATCTTAAACAGTTTATTACAATGCGCGCTAATTAATTTAAACAAAAAACTTCAAAACTGCACAGTCAAAATTATAGCACTTGATATCATTTTTAAGAAAAATTAATGGTCTTTCTGAAAATAACTCAAAAATTTCATACAGATATCTTATAGATCTTCGTACTAATTATACCACCTATATCCATTTAACGATGAAATATAACTCTTACGTGCTGGCGCCCCAAAGTCTATTTTGGATATGCTCGACTGTGTACAGGAGAATGCCAAGAGGTTCATTGTGTACAGTAGGGTATCCAACTCTATTGTTTCCCTAAATCATCGACGTAATGCAGGTTGTATTTCATGGTTTTATCGTTACGACAATGGCAAGTGCTCTAACGAAATTAGGGAACTTGCTCCCGAAACTCGTACATGTTTTTGCGTTTAACTCGATTTTCGTTGAGAGCGCATCCATTTGTGGTCGATTGGCCAGTGAATCGCACTACGCATTACAGAGAAAACTCGTTTTTTAGTAGAACAGTTTGTATGTGGAATAAACTCTCTCCAGGGGTCTTTCCTGTCACTTTCAATGTAGGAAAATTCAAATCGAATAACTATAAACACTACTCCCTCTTTGCTCCTTTCCTTAATCCAATTTCCTAGTTCTGATACAATGCATTGCATAAGTACGGGTCACCCCCTGAGTGCGTGATTTGATTTACATCTGAACCGACTATATAGTCATAATCAGATGGTGGTCAAACCACTTGAATGATTGGAAATCACCCACGCCCTAGAAGGCCATCGAATACGTATATCCTCCGGTCACTTCTAGTAGCAATTTCAAAAGCTCGAAGTAGGTCGCAGCCTTCACTCCCTGCTAAACAGTTGGAGACTTTCCAACTCCCGGCCCAGAACGCGTGAAGCTCTTTTTTATCAAGAACACGACAGCATTCATACTCACTGAACCTGAACCATTCATTGTGTTAATTTGAATGATCCGACCCACAAACTCTCACGACGTTCCGAAACCACAACCACCACGATACGCCCATATAGGGGCCAACCTCAATAACCAGTCAGAGAACAGCTAATTGTCTCAAGAGACAAATAGTGAACTCTGGGGCAACTGATTCTCGTGGAAATATGTGGATTGTCCAGGTGACTCCTACTAGCCTTTGAGAGGCCTGGGCTCCCTTTTACCCCGCAAGACACCAGTCTAACTGAAATAGTAGGTTACAAAAAGATTATCATGTGCCCCCGGGGGGAGGTCACCCCCTGACAGAGTGTGATTTGTTTTACATCAACCACCACGATGCTCCCATATAGGGGCCAACCTCAATGATCAGCCAGAGAACTATTAAATGTCTAAAGAGACAAATAATGAACTCTGCGGCTCACTGATCCCCGTGGAAATAAAGAGTTTTCAGTTGACCACCTGCCTGTCTTCAGGGGACTGGGCTCCCTTTTTCCCCAGTTTCACTGAGTCTAGATAGTGGAATATTCTATAAAGACCATATTTATATGCCCCTGGGGGGAGTCACCCCCTGACTACTGGTCCCAACGATATAAAAAAAGTTGTGTGGTTTCGATACTTTGTCACGTGCCCTTTGTTTGCTATTACCGTGGCACATCGCCTTTCCATAGAATCCACTATATGCTGGCATCTTTCGACTTTGATGGGAACTACAAATTTTTCTGCACAGCCTTTCAGAGCCCTTTAACTCGCTCGTTGGTTATATTGCGGATACTCCCTTCTTAATGTCCGTCCACTAATTTTCGATAGGTTTAAAATCTGGGGACTAATCAGGCCACTCCATTACATTGATAGAATTATCGTTCAACCATTTTTGTTTTTGCCACTTAGCTGGTGTGTTTGGGGTCATTGTCTTGCTGGAAGACTCACACTAGCGGCATTTACTAGCAACCATACGGCAGCATAATTTTATTAAGGATTTTTATATAAACCCATCAATCCATAAAGGTTTTGATTCAATTTATATGACCTAAACATTGATATGTTTTGATGGAATCTTACCGTCATTAAAATTGCCGTCCCCTCAAGGCTAGCAGGAGCCACTTTATTTCCACAGGAATCAATAAAGTCACAGAGTTCAGCTTTTTGACTCTTTTGACGGAATATTACCGTCATTACATGTGTCAACGGGTCCCCCACAAGGTTAGCAGGAGCCAACTGGTCAATTCCACTTTATTTCCACGGGAATCAGTAAAGTCACAGAGTTTAGCTATTTGGCTCTTTAGCCTTTTAGTTGTTCTCCCTTTACCTTCCGGGGCACATATATATTGTCTTTGGAGATAGCAACAACTTAGACCTGTGCAACTGGGGGAAAAAGTGAGCCCAGTCCTCAGAAGTCAGCAGGGGTACAACTGGAAACTCCACTTTATTTCCACGGGAATCAGTGACCCGCAGAGTTCCGTTATTTGTCTCTTTAGACATTTGACTGTTCTCTGGCTGATTATTGAGGTTGGCCCTTTATGGGAGTATCGTGGTGGTTGTGGTTTCGCGGCCCCATATCAGTCTATGGTTCTATGGTGGCCGGGTTCCTTTCACCTTTAATAACACCTACCTGGTGAAATGTTCCCAGATCCAGCGAGCATGCTAGACATGTGTTCTGGACAGGAGTTGGAAAGTCTCCAACTCTTCAGCAAGGAGTGATGATTTGCAGCCCTGCTCTGGAATCATTGAAGTTGCAACCAGAAAGTTCTGTTGCATAGAATTATAGCTTCGGCTTCCTAGGACGAGCATGACGTTTCAAATTATGCAGTGGTTTGATCCACCATCTGATTAAGGCTTCATGGCCAGGCGCGGATGTAAATCTAATCACACGTTTAGCTGTTCTCTGAGTGTTTATTGAGGTTGGCCCTTCCGTAGTATCGTGGTAGTTGTATTTTCGAGGCCCTCGTTTAAGTTGTGTGGGTCGGATCATTCACAATGAACACATTGAATGTTCCAAGTCCAGTAAGCATGATTGCAGTTGTGTTCTTAAATTTTATTAAGCTTCATGCGTTCTGCACCAGAAGTTGGATAGTGTCCAACTCTTCAGCAAGAAGTGAGTGACTGCGGCCTGTTCTAAGCTCTTGAAGTTGCAACTAGGAGTGATTGGAAGATATACGTATCTGAAGGCCTTCTAGGGCGAGGATGGCGCTACATTTCATCCACAGTGGTATGATCCACCGTCAGGTTATGGCTTATACAGCTAGGTTCTGATGTAAATCTTATCACGCACGCTTATGGGACTTACACCTTGATACGAGAAGCTACCCCACACAATAATACTATAATCTCCAGTTTTGATCGTTTTTGCTGTGAATTGTGGCTTGTATATGTTGTTAGATGGCCTACGGGCAAAATATGTGGAAGCCCTTCCACCAAAAAGAACAATTTTGGATTCGTTAGTCCAAAGCACATTTCTCCAAGTTTTCTTTGGCCAATTTAGATGAGCTTTAGTAAGAGATATCGGTTTAGCAACATGCTCAGAGAAAAGGAGCGGCACTTTTCTAGGACTACAGGTATTCAGGCTATTGTCTAGAAGTCTGGGGCGAATTGTTTCCATGCTTGCCGGCACATCCAATGTTTTTCTTTTAGCTCAATAGCTGTCATGACGAACGCAATAACACGAAGGGAAATACGAACAATACGAACTATATAAACACAGCTGACAATAGAACGCAACTAGTAGGAAAAGAACTTTGAAGTTGGCAAACAGCCGAAACCGGTTTGTTCACAAACCATATTTGACGAGGGTCGACGGAAAACCGTACTCAAATAAAAGTCATAAAGGGATTTGCTTTCGTCGTCTGTACTAACCGTTTTAAGGGTGAGACAAAACTCGCTTCCTACCACGGGATTCAACTTTTTTCTCATATCTTAGGGCATTTGTTATCATTTTATTGGAACAGCCTAGGAATTCTCAGCAATATGGGAGTACGATTTATCCTCAGATGCAAATTTTTTTATAAGTTTACATTTCTCAGGGGAGCAATGATTTCCCCGACCGATAACTATATATCTACTGGTGCTATTTTATTAACTGCACGAAATGGTAAGTGTTGCCAAAGGACTTTTATAACTAATTGTTAGTTCTTTAAAAAAAAACACCGCCTGCTTCTTTGACAAATTTTATTGGAGTGAATTCAATCATAAAAAAGAAAAGCAAAAGTTAAGAAAAGAGACAAATAGAGATGCGCTTGGGTTGCTGTGTTGCCAGCTAATTAACCGTTACGAAATTTGACAACAAATTTTACACACTCTGAGATGGCATGAACAAATTTAATTATTTTTTACACTAAAAAAAATAATATAGTTAATAGGTGAAATTTTTATATCTTTCGTGCTATTATAATGACCTCAGCTGTACATATACATACATACACACAACCACACAAACATGTATTTGTAAACATGTAAATATTTAACCGGGGAGTCATTTACTTATTTCTCCATTTCATTTCATTTGTATTGATGTATTCGGCTTCATGAATTAAGAACCTGTAAAATCTTTTTAGACTAGACAAATGGACGGACAGATACTCAGATAAACAAAGATAAATAGACGGACAAATGGACAGGCATACAGATAAAGGGATGAAAGAATGAATGAATGAATGAATCAATGGATGAATGGTTAGATGGATGGCCGCATAGATGGTGAGTCTTTACAGAAAGTTCTTGTAATATTCCATTGGCAGGCAGCATTTCTTTTATCAAAAACACTCACGAAATAAAACAATATTGGATGTTGGCGGAGCCACTTGAAAATCAATTTATGAAAAACAAAAAACCAAAAAAAAAACTAACTGACCGTCGTTCATTGAATAGAAGAAATTTATAGGAAATTTTCAAAGAAAACTGAAATGAAAAGGAAAAACTATTCAAGTGCAAAACTAAAAATATCGAGAGCTGCCAGCGTCAACTTTGTAGAAGAAAGTCCAAGAAACACGAAAACAAGGAGAACAAAATGCGGTCAATATTAAAGTGAAATGTTATCAAGCCAAAACAGACGACAGCACGCCATCCTCGCATATAAAATTTAATCGAAAATTTTTATGGTTTTTTTTTTTTAAAGAAAGAAAAATAAATAAAACAAAATAAAGTCAAGGCACTGAATATACAATTTAAAACGAACAACACACAGTTACACACTCTCAAGTTGTAACTCAAAAAGTTGTTCGTTTTCGTTTAACTTTTACGTAACGTAAGAATGCCTTTTTTCAATTGACTCACACCCCATTGTGTTAAGGACTGGTGGGGAATAGAAATCCTTAAAGATTTATTAACGTCCTTTTAGATTTTCAAGAAAAACAAAATAGTTTTTTTATCTCAATTAAACATGGACGGCCGCCTATGGATGATAAGAATGTTTCTGTTCTGTTGTCACAAAACTTCACAAGATTCACAGTTACTTAAATGGCAATAATTCAAAACAAGAGCAGAATATCATTATTAATCACCCCTCAAAAAACGGTTTGTAAAAATACGCAAGTTGGAAGACAAGAGCCCTCTGGCTGTCAAACAAATAAAAAAAAAAACAAAAAATAATTAAATAAAAATTTATCTTACATTTGTGAACTTTTATAACCTTAAGTTCAATCCCAGATTGTTTTAAAAACTTTCTACCTTCACTGCCATTATGTATTGCGGCAGCAAAAACAAGATTTCAGCAGACGCATATCTTTAACGAATTAAGCCACGAATATATCATACAGGGTGCAACGCATACACAAACTCAAAAAATTTGTGAACAATGGCAAAAGGAAGTGATATTTGCGTTGGCACACATACAATAACTAATTTCCCTATATCTAAAGTTATTGGAATTCAATCAAAAGGAAGGCAATTGGATGTCATATAATTTAAGGCCGAGAGACGGTGAAAGGGGATTTAGCATGTCGGAGATGTTACTTGAACGCTACAGAAAGAAGTAATTTTTCTATCGTTTTGAATCTGGTGACAAAAAATGAATGCACTCCAAAAGTTAAAAGGCATTTGTAAAACTCGAACAACCCACCAAAACAAAGCCAAAGCCGTAAATCCGTGACACCAAGCTAATCCTCTGTATTTGATGGGATCCTAAGGGTGTTTTGTGTAACGATGAGCAGTTGAAAAAGGCTTAGACGAAGCCTGTATCGTTGCAATCAACAAAAAATCAAGCAGAATATTCGAGAATATACGAGGCCATAATATTACATCATGCCAACGATCAGAGGACACCTCTACCGATGACAACTGATTCATTTAAAAAAAGCAATCAACGAAAAACGAGCAAAATATTCGATCATATACGAGGCCATAATTTTCCATCATACCAACGATGATCAGAGGAGACCTGTACCGATGGCAACTGATTCATGGAAAGGAAGCAATCAACAAAAATCAAGCACAATATTCGAGCATATACGAGGCCATCATTTTCCATCATGACAACGTTCGGTCACATATTGCTAGAACGGCCATAAAATATTTGGCAAACAGTGGATGTGAAGTTTTGGCTCACCCGTCTTATAGCTAAGACCTTGCCCTTTCCCACTATCATTTTTTTTAAGCGATTCAGAACGACCTTAATAGAATACGCTTCAATTCAGAACAAGATATCAGGAATTGTCTTGATTTATTTTGTATCTTACAACCTGAGCAGTTCTTTACACTCGGAATCCGTACGCTACCAGACAGACAGATGAAAGTAATGGCTAACAAAGGAATTTTTAAACAAAAAATCGACATTATTAACTTGTATACCAATTTCGTGATAAGATTTACATCTGCACCTGGCCGTGGGCCTTAATCAGATGGTGGTAAAACCACTGTGAATGAAAAGCAGCGCCATTCAGGCTCTAGAAAGCGTTCAGACACGTAAATCCTCCGCTCACTTCTAGTAGCAATTTCGAAAGCCCGAAGTAGGCCGCAGCCTTCACTCCTTGCTGAAGAGTTGGAGACTATCCAACTCCTGGTCCAGAACGCATAAAGCTTAATATAATAAAGAACACGACGGCATTTATACTCACTCGACCTGAACCAATCATTGTGTTCATTGTGAATGATCCGACCCACAAACTCAAACGAGGGCCTCGAAATACACAGCCACCACGATACTCCCGAAGGGCCAACCTCAATAATCAGCCAGAGAACAGCTAAATGCCTAAAAAGATAAATAGCGGAACTCTGCGGGCCACTGATTCCCGTGGAAATATAGTGGATTGTCCAGTTGACTCCTACTAGCCTTGAAGGGGACTGGGCTCCCTTTTACCCCGCAAGACACCAGTCTAGATGGCAGTTGTAGGATCCATAAAGGCTATTATATGCCCCCGGGGGGAACTTGTATACCAATAATAGATTAATGCTATTTTTTAGCGCTGAAAAACTAACGGGTAGTCTAACCGCAACACACGACGTTGATTATAAATAAAGGGCCCGCCATCTAACGTTTTTTTCTTCAACTAGTGATTATATCGTGAATGGTAACACTTAGGTCATGTTTGATTTGACAGTTAATTAGTTTTATCCTTCCGCTGAGGGAATATGGTTGTGTATACGCTTAAACAACACTTCGCTAAATGGGCCTGCGATCGACTTACGAAAGATGCCGATTTTGAAAAAAAATCATCTTTTCAGATGAAGCTGATTGATCTTGGCAAACAAGCAAAATTGTCGCACAGAAAACCCGCACGCATACAGTGAAAAGCCGACGTACCCAAAACGAGTCACTGTTTGGTGCGACTTTTGGTCCAGAGGCATTCCTGGGCCATTTTTCAGGAGTGACTATTACAGTCAATGGCGATCGTTATCGCGCCATGTTGAACGAATTTTTGTTCACAAAAATTGAAGAGAAGGCTATTGGAAACAGTTGGTTTCAACAGCACGGCGCTACGTGCCACACAGCCGAAGCTGTGTAGTTTTGTTTATAGCAATTAAAACAAAAAAAAAGTTATTTGGCGGACCCTATAAAATAAAAATTTTCAATTTAATATTTTGACAAGGATCTATGACAGTTATGTGTGAATTAAAATATCAGCCAAACGTTCTATCCGATGGCCCATTTTTCAATGACTCTGAGACATAATTGAGGTTCAATATTTTTAATGTACGGAATCGCATCTTATCCTTGTTCTCGTTTTCTTTTAAATATCCTCCCTCCAAAGAAAGAAATCCAACGGTGTGAAATTACATGATCCTGATGGTCAATAATTATTGCCACAATGTAATATAAAATGGCCCTTGAATCGTACATAAAGAGCCTTTATTGTGATGGCTGTGTGCAAGGTATCACCAGCCTGTTGGAGATATAAAGCGTTCAAGTTCATATTCACAATTTAACGCCCTAAGAAATCTGTTATCATCTGGCAATAGCGAAAACCATTCATTACTGCATGGCCCACCTTGTTTTTGTGGAAATACAGACGGTAATGCCGCCAGCCTATAAACCGCACAAAACAGGTACTCTTTGTGAATGCATCGGCTTTTCTACACTAGCCCAAATACAAATTACTGCGGGCCAGAATTCACAAAATTCGTGAACGAGTTGGAGAGAGCTTAAAAGATATCGGCAGGTTCGATTGGTGTTCAAAAAGCCTCACCTTGGCAGGAAGGCCAACTGTATGATTAGATTTATGATTAGATTTACGCCTGGCCATGAAGCCTTAATCAGTTGGTGGATCAAACCACTGCATAATTTGGAACGTTATGCTCGTCCTAGGAAGCCGAAGCCATAATTCTATGCAACAGAACTTTCTAGTTGCATCTTCGATGATTCCAGAGCAGGGCTGCAAATCATCACTCCTTGCTTAAGAGTTGGAGACTTTTCAACTCCTGTCCAGAACACATGTCTAGCATGCTCACTGGATCTGGGAACATTTCACCAGGTAGGTGTTATTAAAGGTGAAATGAACCCGGCCACCATAGAACCATAGAATGATATGGGGCCGCGAAACCCCAACCATACTCGATACTCCCATATAGGGGCCAACCTAAACAATAAGTCAGAGAAAAGTTAAGTGTCTAAAGAGACAAATAACGGAACTCTGCGGGTCACTAATTCCCGTGGAAATTAAGTGGAGTTTCCAGTTGTACCCCTGCTGACTTCAGGGGACTGGGCTCCCTTTTTCCCCCAGTTGCACAGGTCTAAGTTGATGCTATCTGCAAGGACCATATATATGTGCCCCCGGGGAGTGGCAGGAAGGCCAGTAAGGTGCTCAGATATTATAAAAGTTCGTTAAGCTAGATAACTACACTAGTGACAGGTCATGGAATCTTCAAGTATCGTCTAGCCAAGTTAAGAGTCACACAAAATATTAATTACACAATATGCCTGGAAGCGGCATAGTCTGTGTGAATGCCTGACTAGCAGAAGGCCTGTGAATGGCGAATCTAAGCCATGGACAAATGCACTAAATTGGCAATTACTAAAGAGTGCGTAGCGAAAAAGAGGCCACTGATAGTCCGCAGTCAAAATTTTGGATCGTATTCAGAACTATAATTGATAACACTTAATATCACGTTAAGGAATTTTTACAATAAATTGCAAAAAAAATTTCACTATTAAACTTTTCTCTACAAATTTAGAAGAAAATAAATTTTCTATCACTTTAACGATTCAATACTTTTACAACACTGTTAATTGTTAAATGCTCGTATATAATCTATTTTAAATTAGTGATTCTTTAATAATACAAATTACAAATAATTTATGTTAAAAGCTTTATTCCTTCATTTTTAATATTTTAAACAAAATAAAAATTAAAACAAAAAAAAAAAACTTTTAAAAAAGAAAATAGAAATTTAGTCTGAATTATATAGAGAAAACCAACATTTTATTGGATATTAACATTAAGAGCACAACGAAAGATAACAAGCAGCAAGAGGGACAAGTTAAACATTCAACACACAAAAAATTATTTTATAAAAACGCACTTCTCAAACTATTCACCAACACACTTACAAATCTGACGGTGATGTTAAATAACTGCACCTTTAGTTTCCATTAAGCTGCTGCTGTTGTTGTTGTAATTTGCTTGAGAAAAGAAAACTTATTAAAGATAAAATCTGGGGAAATAAAATTTAACTATTTCATATTTAAAATTAGTTAAAGAATTTATATTTTCTTTTAGAATATTTTAAATTTTTTTATTTTTAATACTTATTTTATGCTCTGTGAGGAGGCAAAGTGAAACACGCCCTATAATTTCTATTACACAGTGTGTTTGAACACATTTTAAAGAATTTGTAAGCAACGGTTGTGAAAGTTGCTACAAGAACGTAAGAATCATTTAAAAAAAAAGAAGTTGCTTACAAAATGAGCCGTTGATTTGGAAAGTGAGACAACTTCATTTCATATTATTGGTAGATATTTAATGATTTGTATTCAAAAGGAGTTAATAATATTTATTCAGCTTAAATTAATTTTTTTTACAAACTAGAGCTGTCTCACTTTCAAAATCAACGGCTCAAATGACATTCTAGTGGAAAATGTTAAAAGTGCAGTAGTATAAAAATCAGGCTGCTGACTCTCGCAACAATCAAACGTCTATTCGTTATTGATTACGAAGAGCAATTTTTTTGTAAAGTCCTTTTAATAAGTTTTGATGGTGTTCTGCTAAGGGTTCTCTATCTAAGGAATAAAAACTTAACTATATTTTTACACCCACAAAGTCTGCCTGTCTGGCCTCTATTTCTCCTCTATTTCATAGAAGCTGTTTTATTGTGGTACTTCTAACAACAACAAAAACATATAATGAAAATAAAAAATATAAAAAAAAATCCTATAGAGACTCCTTCAAACGGCTGTTAGATATTTACGCTGAGTCATACATTTTTCTATAGAAAAATTACATCAGTTATATTTTCTAATATAGAAGAATTAAATCAGTTATAATTTTAAATAAAGAAAAATTAGATTAGAAATAATTTTTTATATAGAACAATTTCGTCAGTCATATTTTTTTTTTTTTTAAACATTTAATCAGTCATAATTTTTATACAAAAACATTTCTTCAGTCATAGTTTTTTCTATAGAAATATTTCATTTTTTCTATACATTTCGTCAACTATAATTTTTTCTATAAAAAAATTCATTAGTCCTAAATTTTTCCATAGAAAAATTTCAGTATTCATAATCTTTTTTATAGAAAAATTTCATTACTCATAATTTTTTCTACAGAAAAATTTTATTACTTATAAATTTTTCTATAGAAAAATTTCATTACCCATAATTTTGTCTATGGAAAATTTCATTACTCATAATTTTTTCTATAAAAAAATTTCATTAATCTTAATTTCTATAGAAACATTTCAATAGTCTCAATTTTTTCTATAGAAAAACTTCATCAGTTATAATTTTTTATATTGAAAAATTTTATCAGTTATAATTTTTCTATAGAAAAATTTTATCAGTTATAATTTTTTCTACAGAAAAATTTTATCAGTTATAATTTTTTTTAACGAAAATTATAATTTTTTCTATAGAAGCGTTACATAACTTTCATCTGTAATAATTTTTCTATAGAAACATTTGATCTGTCATATTTATTTTATAAAAACACGTCATTTGTCTTAGAAAAATGTTGTTAATAATTTTTTTTATAGAAAAATTTCATTAGTTATAATATTTTCTATAGAAAAATTACATTAGCTACAATTTTTTCTATAGAAAAATTTCATTAGTCACAATTTTTTCTATAGAAATATTTTATTACTCCTATTTGTTTCTATAGAAAAATTTCATTACTCATAACTTTTTCTATAGAAAACTTTCATTAGTCTTAATTTTTTCTATAGAAAAATTACATCAGTTATAATTTTTTCTATAGAAAAATTACATCATCAGTTAAAATTTTTTCTATAGAAAAATTTCATCGATTATAATTTTTTCCATAGAAAAATTTCATCAGTTATAATATATAATATTATATATATTATAACTGATGAAATTTATAATAATATTTTCTATAGTTTTTTCAGTTATAATTTTTAATACAGAAAAATTTCATCAGTCATAATTTTTTGTATAGGGAAATTTCGCCAGTCATACTTTTTCCATAGGCAAATTTCATCTACAATATTTTTTTTTATAAAAACATTTAATCATTTATAATAATTTCTATAGAAACATTTCATCTATCATATTTATTTTATAAAAACACGTCATCTGTTATAGAAAAATCTCATTAGTCATCATTTTTTCTATACAAAAATTGCATTAGTAATCATTTTTATGTAGAACATAATAACTATTCACAATTGTTCTATGAAAAATGATTCATCATAATTTTTCTACACAAAAAGTGATCCGTGGTAAATTTTTTTATAAAAAAATTTCTTTTATAGAAAAATTTATTAGTGATAATTTCCAATAGTGTTTTTTTTTCTAAAAAAATTTCATCAGTCATAAGTTTTATGCAGAAAATTTTGTATTAGTCTTTTTTTTTAAAAAAAAAAATTTCATTAGTCATAATTTTTCTATAAAAAAATAAACTTCTTTAGTGATACTTCTTCTAAGGAAAATTTCATCTTTTACAATTTGCTGTAAAAAAAATTCATATCCAAATTTTTAGATGAAAAAATATGACCTTTCGTAAATTTTCTATAGAAAATTTTCATCAGTCATAATTTGTTTATAAAAATTTTTTCTCTATCACAACTTTTCCATAGAATATTTTATAGTTTTTCAGAGTTTTTCTCTTAAAAAATTTCGCCAGTTGTTATTTTGCTTTAAAAAATTTCATCAGGCAAAATTTTTTCGGTCGTAAATTTTTGTGAATTTAATTTTAATTAAAAAGTGGTGATTTCAATTAATTGAAATTTTGTAAAAAAATTTTTAAATCTTAGAATTTTTGATTAAAAGTGGAACAGAATTTTGTAATTTAAATAAGATGATGATAATGATGAGTTTATGATTAAGGATGTAGGGTGCATAAAATATTAGTCCGTCATTCTATTTGTCTATCTTCTAACAGATGTAATTGTTAGTTTGAGATAAACACATCTCATTACTTGAATATTCCGTCTATTTTACGTTTTTACTGGGAGCTGCTATGAGCGCAAATAGCACCGCAACCAACATTACGAACATCTTAAACGATCTATCGTTTAGAATTAAATGCCAAATGATTTATCTTGTAGATTGATAAGTAGATCGATAAATTGCCATGTATCGAACAAAGTTTTTATATCTATTTTTGTTGTTGTTGTTTTTGTTGCTGATAAAATACAAAAACAACAATAGCAGCAGCAATGTAATAATTGAGAATAGTGCGCGCGCGCGCCTTCAATTATCCGCGCCACACAAACAAGATGGCCAGCCGCCATAAAACAAATTTCCTTTAATTTAAGTCTAATGGATGTTTGTAGGTTAGAATAGATGAAAATGGTTAAATTTGTACAGCAGCATGGTCAGCTTGAATGAAATGGCTGATTTAATGGAAAAGGAATAGAAAAATGCAATTGGCGCGCTTAGTTGCGATATGGCCGTCCAAGGTATTTTTCCATTTCTTGATTGCCAGAGACTTAAAGTTCAACTTGAAATGAAACTAAATAAACTTGCATGTTTCAAAGTTTGTTGGTTTGGCTGTCCGTTCTAATGTCTGTCCGATGGTTGGCTGCTGTTGCTGCGCTTTATGTTTGTTAAGTTGTAGTTGCAGACAGAAATGAAAAAATTACAAAACAAAACAGAAAAAAAATTAATAAAAAATAAAAATAAAAAAATATATAAATAATAAAAAGTGTGTTGATGTTGTTCAGGTGCAGACTTAGTTAGAGTGGAGTTGTTGTTAGTGTTGGCGGTAGCATTGTACACCTGCATATTTTATACACTTTAATCTGGCGAGATAAAGCAGGATATTTACTAATTTAATAATACAAAAGCATTTAAATTCCTAATCATATCTCGTAAAAGCGACCGCCTTCTCAATCCTCAAACTACTTACATTTATTTTTGTATAGAAAGATAGACAGACAGACGGACGGACAAACAGACAGACATACAGAGACAGAATAAATTCATGCTTACGCTGCTATTTTTAAGTGTTTCGCACCATGAACACTAGCCACGCTACTCAATACACAACATAATCAAACAGTATGGCTAAAAGAGGCAAAAAGTTTACAACAAAAACTACAACAACAAATCATTCGTGTACACCAGCACGTAGCAGAAGCAGCAGCAGCAACAGTCAAGTCAATTCAGATGGATTCTTTTTTTGTAAACTATAATTTGGACCAAATATTCTCACCATAACAATGTAAAGAAATGTTTGTTGCTATTATTGTTGTTGTTGTTGTTTTTATATTCCATTCACTATTAAAATCGTTTACATACATCGACATTCATCCTGTCATGCCTCGTGCATCCATGAAAGTGCTCCCATACTTACGACTAACTAAATACTTTTACATGCTTCAAATTGTTTTTATTCTTTCTTTCATCTGTCCTTTGATTCGGTCTTGTTGTTGTTGTTGTTGTTGCTACAACAGCAAGTGATGTGCGTTCGTTTGTATCACATTGTGATGGCCAGCATCTATTTTTTTGTTCTTGCTCCTGCTTACCGTAACTGCGTAAAGATTGTAACAATTTGTTGGCCGAACAACAAGTTTTTAATAAGACCCCTTTCACACAGGCAAATTTTACTTTGAAAAAGTTTTTTTAATTTTCTTTTAAACTTTCTTTGGTGTTCAAACACAAAAAGTTTTCTTTTACAAATTTTGTTTTAGTCACTTGGTGCTTTATGCAATCTGTGTATAAGTACAACTGTGTATAAGCGACGAAAGAAAAACAAAGCAACTTTGCGAGTATATCAAAGTCTGTACACTCAATCATGCTTTCTCCCTCGCTCTCACATAAAATCAAAACTTTGCAAAGAAAAGTTTGCCCGTGTGAAAGGGGTCTAAGATTATTCGCTCATTCGTTCATTCGCTCGTCCGTTAGTTTCATTTTAATTTTTTTTTTTAGTAATTTTAATTCTGAATATAATTTTATTTGATCATAATGCACGCAACGACAACAAACAGAGTTTTGTGTCGGCGAGACTATTAGATTTTGCTTGCTTAAGATGTTTAAAGAATATTCTCGCAATTTAAGTGACTCATTTTCTAAAGTCTATTTTACTTTTAATTGAGCTGGGAAAATTTATATACTTCGAATAAATTTGAAATGGCGTCGTGCATTTGTGTTTCAATTAATATTGAAAGCTTCAACAATATTGTCAAACAAAATCTTATTAATTTATTTGAATTAATTATTTGAAATAACTCACGCTTCAATAAAAAGTTCAGTTTTAACAATTCGTTCGTTAACAAATTCGTTCGTTATTATTTTTAAGATTTTTGTTTCTTAAACAAAAATATTTTTCCGATTAATAAAGGAGAGAGAAAAAGGCAATACGAGTTTGTGAAAGAAATTTTTAATCTAACGGTGATCTTACTACTGGGTGTAGGAAAAGCGGCCACTTACGCCCTACCTACGTAGCAGAGCCATACCCCCACTCTTTGCTGAAGAGTTGGAGATTATTCAACTCCTAGTCCTGTTGCATGCACAAGCTAAGACTTTGGATATTAACTTTTTTGTCCTTTGATTCGGTCTTGGTGTTGTTGTTGCTACAACAGCGAGTTATGTGCGTTCACAATGTGATACAAACGGACTTTCTTCAAAGTCCGATTAAACCGCAGCCATCTCGTTGCTCTACGAGGGGCCTCACCAATAAACAGAACAGGACTGTAGCCCTGTAGACAACTGCTTTCCGTGACATCAGTGTGTATAATACGACACTGATCTGACTTCGACAGTCCTATGTCTCTTCCAGTTTTGGGCTCCTGCTAGCCCAGGCGACTAGTGTCGCCATTTACCCCCGAAGGCACATATCAATATGGGGAAGAGAATATTCAAGATTGCATGCCCTCGGGGGGGATTCGAATACAATAGATATTTATTTCCTGATAAGATTTACATCTGCACCTGGCCGTGGTCCTTAATTAGATGGTGGTCAAGCCACTGTGAATAAAAAGCAACGTCATTCACGTCCTAGAAAGCCGAAGACTAATTTTAGCAACAGGTCTTTCCTAGTTGCAATTTTAGCGATTTCAGAGCATGGCTGCAAACCACTACTCCTTGCTGAAGAGCTGGAGACTATCCAACTCCTGGTCCAGAACATATGACTAGCATGCTCACTGGATCTGAATCATACACCAGGTAGGTGTGATTAAAGGTGAGATGATCCTGGCCACCATTAAACAATTTCTGTATGGGGCTGCGAAACCACAACTACCACGATACTCCCGAAAAGCCAGCCTCAATAATCAGTCACAGAAACAGCTAAAAGTATAAAGAGACAATTAGCGGAAACTCTGGGGCTTACTGATTCCCGTGGAAATAACGTGGAGCTTCCAATTGACCTCTGCTGCCTTCAGGGGACTGAGCTCTCTTATACCCCCAGCAGCACAGGTTTAAATAGTTAAGTATTCTATAAAGACCGATAAATGTGCCCCCGGCGGGGGGGGGGGGGGAATTGATAGATATATTAGATACAAAGAATATTTAATAGTGCCGCTACAAATGTTATTGTATACCGAAAGCGTTTTAGCCTACAATTTCCCTTTATTCGCTCACTGAAGCCAACGCCGAATGAAGTAATGTAAGGTAACCCTGCTGTATAGCTTTTTTACTCGGGCTAGCACTTAGGGGATTACGCTTACATATGCAATGCATTGTGCCAGAACTAAGCAATTAGATTGTGAGGAGGAGGAGGAGGAGGAAAAAGTCAGTAGTGTTTGTGGACATTCAATGTGAATTTTCCTACATTGAAAGTGATGGGAAAGACCTCTTGGAAGGAGTTTATTCCACATAAGAACTCTTCTGCTAAAAAAAGAATTTTCCCTGTAATGCATAGTGTGATTTACTGGAACATCAATCACAAATGGATGCGTGCTGAAAGAAAGTCGAGTTAAATGCCAAAACGTGCAAGTAACGGGAACAAGTTAACTAATTTCATTAGAGGACTAACCATTGTAGTCCCACATTGTGTCGATGCTCTGGAGAATCAATAGAGTTGGATACACTACTGTCCCCAATGAACCTTTCGGCCCTCTCCTGTATGCGGTCAAACAACTCCAAACTAGATTTTGGGTCGCCGGCCCATGCATGCGAGTTGTATTCCATTTTTGGATGGATAAAGGTGGTATAAATAGTACAAAAATCGGATGTAGTGCAGTAGTTCTTACACCATTTTAGAAAACCCAGGCACTTGAAAGCTTCTTTAGATACTTGAAAAATGCGTTTAGTCCATCGATCATTACACTGAATTTTCATGCCAAGAACATCAGAAGCGTCCGATTTCGTAGTACCTACATCACCCATAGTAATAGGCGCAACATCATTTCCGAACACAGATCTATGCGTAAGCATCTAACATTGCGTCTTACGTCTATTCGCACGCACCCCTTTGGCAAATCGCCGCGAGATCGTAATTCAGCTTATCATTCATGTTATGCCTTTTGGAACTCACCTCTAACTGGTTCAGTATATTGCCAAACTACAATTCGAGAGCGAAAATATCATTGGAAATATAACCATTGTATAGAGGTATGCCATTTGGGCGAATGAGAGTCTAAAATTAATTGTTGAAAAGCTGATGCATCCACAGAGAGCGAATCTTTGAAGCGGCTTATAAGCTGGTAGCATCATCATCATCTTCGAAAATAAGATCGATTAAATAACTACCGGGTGTGTTGTTCGCTATTACGAAATACTCGTGACCAAAAATTACAATATGTGCATCCAAAAAAATGATGCCGCTTACCTCACAGCCAACAAAACAATCGCTGTTTAGGGCACAAAAATTCAATAGCCTATCGTAGCGTTATTTGTTGGGCGACAACCTTCATGGTATTTTAACACGTTGGACTTATCTCTGCTGAGGATATTAAAAAAAAGGAGGCTACAGGATAAGAATTCAGCACATTAATGACTTTAAACCTCAATTTTGTTTCAGAGTCATTGGAAATATGAATAATTGGATAGAGGTATGCCACCGCAGAAACGCGGCAAATATTTGATATTATTTTCACAGATTTTTCACATTGTTTTAGAGCCTTCGGATATCATTATTTCGGTTTTGTTTACAATTAACATTGTGCTTTTTGGTTGAAACAACTTTCACATTTATTGCCATTTCACGATAAAATCTCGACGACAGATTAATATTTGACTTTACTTTAGAACACATTGACTTAGAGAAGGCACTGTTAGCTTGGTACCATTAGCCACGTTAGCCGAGAAGCAAAAACAGAAGAAGGATAAGAAGTTTGAAAATGTAAAATAACATTTCCATGTGAATTTTTGATTTAAATGACTGTCAAGCACAAACTAAATGATGCGACTGCTTTAAAATTTGTTTGAAGCCCCCGTCTACAGATTGATGTGAAAAGGAAGAGGAGAGATTTTCGATAATAACGAAATTTTCAAATTGTCCTTGTATTGTGGCAAAAGAAGAAGAAGAAGAAGCAAGTCTTATAATAGTTGAGTTTATTTACTGGGGATTAGCAGATTTTGTTTAATAAAACTCAATTGGTTTATGGATTAAGAAATTAATAACAACTCTTAACTATTCGTGATGTTACTGCTTATAAATATTTCCTATGAGTGACAATTTTCAAATGTTATGTTTACCGCTATATTTTGCATTACGTTACCTAAAAAACTTGGCTACTCAAAGCTTTAAAAATATTAATTATTAAGTAACTTTTGTTAAATAACTTGCAAATATTTTATGTTATTTTATTTTATTTGATATTTTGTGGTCACCATTTTTCAATTAAATTTTATTTCTTGTTCACATAAAAATGCCAACGTTATTTTTGTTGTTTTTTTGTTCTTTTTAAGCTGACATGCCCACCACCGACCGCTACTTTAGCCAGCTGCTGTCAATAATTTAATTTGACAAGCGCCAGCAGTTAAAGAATATATTTGATATAAATTTATTATTTTATTAGTTGGTGCCGCTGACTGTCTTAAAAAATTAAATCAAAAATATTTACAAGGGACAACAACAACAACAACAACTTCAAATATATTTTGTTTGTTTTGTGTTTTTTATTATTTGCTACCAGTGCCATAATTTTTGTTTGTTTGACATGCTCTGCCTCAACAACTCTTATTGGGAGTTTAACTTTGTCCAATTCAATTTAATTCAATTTAATTTTTGTTTACTCCAGCTTCAATTGGTATTTTTAATTGATTTTAGGAAGGATGATTTTGAAATTTTAATTTAATTTAATAACTCTAAATTAATATAAAAAAAAAATTTAATTAATTTTTAAAATAAAAAAAAATATTATTAAATACCTAATGTATTTATTTTTAAAGCTATTTATAAGTAATCTACACAAATTAAAATTTAAGCAATTTTAATTTGTGCTAGATTCCTTCAAATAAATATTTCATGATATTCTACTATAGATCAAATGGAAATTTTTTTGTGCGAAATTAATAACTACTACAACGACATGGTATTCAAACCAAAGCCTTTAAGAATTCCATAAGTAAGTTTAACCCTATTTAATAAAATGGAATTTAACCCATTAACGACCAATAATTAACTCTTTGTCTGCCATTACAAAAACATGTATTCAAAAACATAGTATTCAAACCAAAGCCTGTAGCAGTTCCATAAGTAAGTATAACATTATTAAAAAAAAAAAAAGTTTAGCCCATTAATGACCAACAATTTATCCCTTTTCAATCATTAAAACAAACATAATATATTGAATTGATTTTTTTTTTAGAATAGAATTTCTTGAATAGAATTTTATCATTCCAGCTTCTTTCTACTCACTGGATGTTATGGAATTGTTTTTCCCTGAAATGTGTTCCCTTTCCAACCTCAAGTCCTCTCAGATATTGCAAAAAAAAAAGAAATCTTATCTTATTCAGGATAATCAAGCTGTCAAATGTATTGGTAAAACTGGAACATGTGTAAGCAGCACAATTAATGTTAATGTTCTTAACGATAAGTTTTTGGATATTCCATTCGTGAATACTGATCTACAATATTACGGCAATCGGATCAATAACACTGAACAACAAAGTTTTCGTTTCGGGGTTGATTTTAATGTATTTCCACGTGTTAAAACCGAAAATTTCCATAAAAATGATATATTAGCTCTTGTTTTCAAAATATAGTAGCACTATATTATATATACATATATGTATATATGCTGTTCATAAGTAGTAAACATAACCTATGTGAGTTTGTCAGTTGTACGCGCCTGGTTGCAATTGAAATTATTGTGTAAAGTTGATTTTAAAATAAATTTAACTGCTGATCTGAAATGCCACGAAAGTGTGTGAATTCCGTCGATAGCTTTTGCTATATAAGTGGTGAAATAACATTTTTGGCTGAGAAACGTAAAATGACACCTCTCATTATGACTGCCTATGAACATTATTTTGGTGTGAAAGTTGGGAACCAAGATAAACCATGGGCTCCTCATATATGTTGCAATTCTTGTTCCGTCATATTGCGAGAGTGGCTGAAAAATAAAAACCGGGCAATGGCTTTTGCAGTAGCTATGGTTTGGCGTGAGCCTACCAATCATACAGACGACTGTTATTTCTGCTTAACTTCGCCTATTAAACATGGTTTATCTATAAAGAAAAGAGGAACGGTTAAATACCCTAATCTTCCATCTGCTCTTCGGCCTGTACCACCCCAAAACCATTAAATTTTAGAGGAAGGCGATAAAGACTGTGTAGAAAGAGCAGCCCATCCTTCTACATCTTATGACCCTGATTTTGAGGTAAGCGATAGGTCTAGTGATCCGTACAGAATTAGTCAAGCAGCATTGAGTGACCTTATAAGCGATCTTGGCTTGTCTAAGGAAAAGGCTGAGCTTTTAGGGTTAAGACTACAACAGTGGAATCTTCTAAAACATGATGAGAAAACATCTCAGTACAGACAGCTTCAAATCAATATTATACTTAAAATATTTTAACAGAAACATACTTTCACTTTTTACGTATTGTATAACTACTCTTTAAGACTAAGTACTGTGTATCTCAGAATCAGAGCTAATAAAAATATTTCATTGTCATTTTCGTTTATATCACCCCAAAATTAATAGAAATTGTAGGAAACATTCAAAAAATATTTTTTTGTTGTGCAGTGTAATCATTCTTTTTCTTCTTTCTCCTTTGAGGTTATTGACGAGTGCGATGTACTTGTTAGCCTATTGTCGATTAAGTCTAACTCTGTAGGTGCTTATGGCATGAATCCAAAGTTTCTTAAGATTCCTCTACCACTGCTATTGCCCTTAATTACTTTCATTTTCAATGGAAAACTGGCTCACAGCTACTTTCACTCTAATTGGAAAATTGCTAGTATTATTCCGATACCAAAGTCAGGCTCTGAATATAGACCCATCGCCATACTACCATTTCTTTCTAAAGTCTTTGAGAGAATTATGCATAAGCAAATTACTCGGTTTCGCGATGGGAATAATTTGACAACGGACAGGCAGTTTGGTTTTAGAAGGAAACACAGGTGTGTTTCTGCTTTATTGGATGTCTCCGAGGATATCCGGATAGAAATTGATAAGGGTAATATGGCATTTTTGGTTCTTTTAGATCACTCTAAAGCTTTTGACACCGTCGAGCATAACCTTCTCTGCTACAAACTCCATAACTTCTTCCATTACTCATTAATTCCCTCCGGGGGCACATAATAGTCTTTTTGGAACCTACTATTCCATTTAGACTGGTGTCTTGCGGGGTAAAATGGAGCCCAGTCCCCTTCAAGGCTAGTGGGAACCAAGTGGATAATCCACTACATTTCCACGGGAATCAGTACGCCCGCAGAGTTCACTATTTGTCTCTTGAGACAATTAGCTGCTCTCTGACTGGTTATTGACCCCTATATGGGAGTATCGTGGTAGTGGTGGTTTCGAGACCCTCGTGATAGTTTGTGGGTCGGATCATTCATAATGAACACAATGAATGGTTTAGGTCCAGTGTGTATGAATGCCGTCGTGTTCTCAAATATATTTAGCTTCATGCGTTCTGGACCAGGAGTTAAAAAATGTCTCCAACTCTTTACCAAGCAGTGAAGGCTGCGGCCTACTTCGGGCTTTCAAAATTGCTACTAGGAGTGACCGGAGGATATACGTATTCGATGGCCTCCTAGGGCGTGAATGACGTTTGCAAATCATTCAAAGTGGTTTGACCACCATCTGATTATGACTTCCTAGTCGGTGCAGATGTAAATCAAATCACATCAATTACTTATTAATCTTATCTATCCAACAGATTGCAATATACGCAAATACTTTATAAGAAATTAAGCCTTTGTCCAAAGGTGTTCCGTAATGGTCAATTTTTGGACCGTTACTGTTCTCTATGTATTCTAAAGATCTTCCCGGCATATTGGCGAATTGTAAAATCAGAATGCACGCTGCCGATGTCCAAATATTTACATGTTGTAATATTGGTATGGTAGAGCAATGCATAACTTCGCTAAATCGACAATTACATGGTATTAATACATGCGCTTCTGCAAACGGCTTGACTATAAATCCCTTTAAGTGTGGATGCATCGTTATGCAGAAGAGACTTTCACGATTCATAATTAGGCCTGACATTTATAAATAGACAATCAGAGAATTGCGATAGTTCCATACTCTAAGAATCTGGGTGTTTTCTTTAATAGTACTCTCCCTTAGTCTGATCATATTAATTACGTATGTGGTCGTCCATGCCAAGGACACTATGGCCAACACGAAATTATACTCCGTTGAGAATTACAGGGACCAAAGGGTATTTGGTCCCTGTATTGTTATACTTGTTATACACTTTTTGCCAGTTGCGACCTTTAAAAACGTTGTTCGATATGTGTATTGTTTGGACGGACATTCTAGAGGTTCAATGTTTTCGAAAGAATTGTATGGCGTACTCTTTAGGGTATTAGTTTCTTTTTTGCATAAAATAATATACACACACCAGCCGGATTATCTTTATGGAAGATTAACTTTTGCAGAAGGTTGTAGAGATAGAAATAGTTGTAATTGACCGTGCGAAAAACAGGGGTCATTGCAAAAGCAACACTATGGAGAACTGAAGTCGTTTAAAATCAAACGGAAAATCTGGAGGAATCATAGGAATAGGTGGTATCAGCACATCCTCGCCCTTATATTTTCCTTTTAAAATTTTTCATGACTTTTTTGACTGCTGAACGTGTAACATTGCAAAGTCGTGGCTGGCAGATATTTCTAAGCAAAATAATTGGTACACCAACTTTCACTTGTAGGCGGTGGAGCGGCAGTCCAGGTAACTCAAGGGAATTTTAAAATTTGACTGGATAGTTTACAACATCGTCTTGATTGGGAACAGAGTTAAGCGACTTGTAGGTAAAAATTTCCGCGGGAATGTCATTCAAAATTGTCACATTGATATCCGAAACATTTGCATTTTTCGCAGCTAAGATAGCTCTTTCCCCCAGCCAATCATGGTTTCTAAAATTTTGTATAATACCGGGAAATACGTGAGACCAATTCTTGTTTTTATTGTACAAAGTGGCAAAAATTATGTGGAAGCGTAATCATTTTTGTGGTGGAGTTAATTGGTATTGCGCCATTCCCAATATCTAACAATTGCCTTGAAAAACGTTCGGCTGATGGATCATTTTGCAGTTGACACACAAAATGCAACAGAATATGAAAAACAAAATTCTCTATTTGTTTGCACATCCACTTGCTATGAATATGAGAATATTTCGATTTGTATTGTCGTCGCATTCTGTGCAAGCACACACACACAGCAACTTACAAACGAAAAGAACACACATTTCATTTGATACAAAATATTGAGTTGAAGTATTCAATGGAAAAAAAATTTTGATTTTTTTGAAAAATTCGTCTTGTTTCAAACACGCACTGTGGACGCACTATTGTGCATAAATGCATGAAACACCAAACCAGCGAACGACCATTACGAAGGCACTGGAAATCCGACGGCGCATCTCGTCAAACACTGGCAACCAACGGACACCTATTTCACTTTTTCCAAGTAATCCTGTAGGTTTAGCTTTAAGTATTATAGAGGAAAAATGGCAGATAATAGAACAAAATACGAATATTGAGAAGGAATTATTTTTACGTATTCTTAAGTTTTGCATTGAAGACAATAGGTATTTTCAATTTGATAATAGGATATATCAACAGAAGGAGGGTCTCCCTATGGGCTCTCCAGCATCTCCAATTATAGCTGATATTGTGATGGAGGAATTACTAAATTCATGTATTAGTAAAATGCATATTAAACCTAAAATGATCACAAAATATGTGGATGATTTATTTTGTAAACTTCAGAAGATGCAGTGGATGATATTTTGTCAGAATTGAATAGTTTCCATCCGGATATTAAATTTACGATTGAAAGAGAATTAGAATGTAGACTTCCATATTTAGATATATTGATAATAAGAAAGAGAAATAAGTTAGTATTTGATTGGTATAAGAAACCAACATCTTCTGAAAGGATTATTAATTTTTATTCAAAACATCCGAGAAAAATGATAATAAACACAGCGAAAAATATGATAGACAGAATATTGACTATAAGTGATAGAGAATTTCATTTGAAGAATAAGGATACAATAAGAGATATACTTAATGACAATGATTTTCCAGTAGAATTAACTAACAGATTAATTAGACAATATGGTAGTTATAGGCATAATTTAGGAAATTCTACGGCAGAGCCAAGAAATTATAAATCATTAACTTATGTTCCTGGAATATCAGAAAGATTAAGAAAGTGTAAAATATATGACACAGATAAATATATAATTGCACACAAAACACATAACACATTAAATAAATTATTTAGCAGTATGAAGGATAAAGTAAGGAAAAATGGAAATATCTGATGTAGTATACAGGATACCATGTGGAGGAAATGACCAGGTGAACTGTGACAAAGATTATATTGGGACAACAAAAAATAAACTTAAAACAAGATTAACTGGTCACAGGTGTGACCAAAAATATAGGAATATTTCAACACAGAAGACATCCTTATCTTCACATTGTAAGAAATATAATCATTATCCAAAGTTTGATGAAACATCAGTATTAGATATAGAAAAAAACTACAAGAGACGTTATATGTTGGAAATGTTAGAAATTGTTAAAGTACCAAATGTAAGGAGATTAAATTTCAAGACAGACACAGACAATTTAGCTCAGAATTATAGGTACTTAATTAAAAAGACACATAATTTGTTATAATTATTTCATAAGAGAGAATTTGTTATTTGTTATTTATTTGCTATTTCCGTTTCCTTGTTTTTATATGTTTGAATATTTGAAAATTAAAATTTTTGTATGTATGTATTAAAAAATAGTTTATATGTTTTTGTCAAATGTTTTGAAACATTTTTTTCAATTTGTTAATAATTTTTTTGTTTTCAAAAATAAAAAAATTTTTCCTAAAGAAGCTTTCCAAAGGAAAGCGAAATATCGAGAAGAAAAAATATATTAAAAAGATCGTTAAAAAGAAAAAAAATATTTATTATAAATAAATAAATAAAAATAAAAAAAAAATAAATTGAGGCACTCCTCTACATGATTATAACATTGTGGATTGAGGACTGTTTGACGATAGTGCCGCACAACCGTCTAGAAAAGTGTTAAGAAAGCAGTCGTTTGGAAAATTAAGAAAAAATGTGTGATGCTCAACCGTGTCAAAGATCTTTGAGTGATCCAGGAGTAGCAAGAAATTTACGTTTCCTTGATGAAGTTTACGTCGTATGTTTTCAGTTGCTCTCAGTAAAATAAGACCCCAGCTGTGATTTTCATACAGAAGCCTAAATGCCTATCAAACAACAAGGTGTTACTTTGAATATGAAGCAACAGTTAATTATGAAGAATTTTTTTGGCAGAAGCCTTAGATAAAAAGCTCAAGATGACAATTGGATTACCACAGAGTGTGACTATTTGAGTAAGCAGTGCAGCAAAAAATTAAGTTAAACCATGTGATATCTAATATAGCGGTTACTAGTGACTGTATAAGGAGTTTAGATTGCTGATAGCACACATTGCCTCGGTGTAAATCGGGGTTGGGGAGCATATTTTTATTATCTATAATTGCCAGTTGCCAGTTTAAGTTATAAAATTTTTTATTTGATAACACATACACACCCACCCACACACATACATATTTGTTTACCGATTTATAAAACCAATTTTATATCACTAATTTGCTCATATCTCTTATTTTACTAAATTCTTAAAATTGAACAAAATGTCAATCCCCCCTTTCGACAACATTTTGCGACTTTTTAAATTTAACTTTATCTTTTCAAAATCGCTAGAGTTTGTTGCATTTAATGTTTCTCAACTTTAGTTTTATTTCATTGTTGCTGCGTTTTATTATTTAACAGAAGAAATATATTCGCTAACATTCTTAAGAAGTCGTAAAGGTGTAAGAGAAAAAAATGTCCATGTTTGCGTTCCACTTAAATAGCCGCCAAAACAAACTAAATTGCTATAACAGCACAACAGTCAGTCAGTCAGTTAGTAAGGCCGTCGTCAGTTAGTCAGTCATTTACATTTTATTTTAAACTTAACTTAATGCTTTTAAGTCTCCCACTCCACAAACAAGTGCATCGAATGTAAACATATAGATTCGATTTACATACGTATGTACCCCCGCCTTTACATGTTGTTCAGGTGCAGTGCACTGAAGGAAAGTGTTCATAGTGTTGGCCATCTCTATTTCTTTTTATTTGATTTTATTTTCTTCTCTTTTATTTCGTTTTTTAATTGTCATTCTTTGATTCTTTAAAATGAACTTTCTTATTTTGTTTGAAGGCAAATTTTATTAGCAACTGTAACGGCACAGACACACGACTACACGACTACAAACTGCTAGATGATGAATTTATATTTTATTTTATTTTATTTTTTATATTGTAAACGATTTGAATGATGGAACAAATGAACTTGTAGCTGATTGTATGCACAGTCACATTTCGTGTAAAGAAATTAAAGTTGTTACAAATCGGAAAAATAAACAAATAAAAAATTTTAAAATAAACAAACATCTACCTGGCGGGATTCAAACACATAAGCACCACTGAATATAATTATAAGTACTTTAAAAAATTTTATGATTTTTTTTTTGATGCAAGAAGAAATTTAGGAGATTTTATTTTTCGCTCGAACCCCCCTACTCATGCAATGCATTGTTGCAGAACTAGAAAAATAGGTTATGGGGAGGAGGAAAGAGGGAATAGTGTTTGTAGACATTATATTTGAGTTTTCCTACATTGAAAGTGATCTGAAAGATCTCTGCATGAAGTTTATTCTACATATGCACTGTTTTGCTAAAAAACGAATTTTCCCTCGAATTTTCGCTCTCAATGAAAATCGAGTCAAACGCAAAAATGTACGAGTTTCGGGAACAAGTTCCCTAATTTCTTCAGAGTACTTACTATTGTAGTAACGATAAAACAGTGAAATACAGCCTACATTGCAACAATGCTCTAGACAATAAATAGAGTTGGATACCCTACCGTCCCCAATGAGCCTTTTGGCCCTCTTTTGTACGCAGTTGTGCAACTCCAAAATAGACTTTGGAGCGCCGGCCTATACATGAGAGTTGTATTCCATCTTTGGACGGAAGTAGACACTTAAAAGCTTCTTTAGAAACCTGAAAATTATCTTTTGTCAATCGAACATCATACTGAATTTTCATGCCAAGAACATCAAGAGCTTCCGATTCTGTAATAAAGGTCTATGACACGGTTGAGCATCACACATTTTCTTTAATTTTCTTAACACTTTTCTAGGCGGTTATGCGGCACTTAGCATTGTCAAACAATCCACAATCTACAATGTTATAATCATCTGGAGGAGTGCCTTATGGAACAATCATCATCATGATTTACGAAAACAGTTTTAGCTCTGCATAGTCTCTGCTATGGGCAGTTGTACTTAAGGACACCAGTCACTTCCGTTAACGAAAATATTTCAGAACTAAATGAGGATCTGAATAAAATATTGTTGCTCGGGGAAATTGCAATTCGAATTTGCTTAAATCTCTTCACAAGTCAAAGTATAAAGTTTGTAAGAAAACTCCAAAGCAAATTGCTAAAGTTGATGGAGAGAAGAAATTACTATGTAAATGCTATGCTAACCTAAATTAATAATATCCAATAACATTCCTTAGGAAAGGGATGCGACAGCTGGTGAAAGTAGAAGAATAGTTTCGGAAACTAACAGTCGTATAAAACAGCTCATTGACCAGTGACTATGCCTTCATCACTGAGCAGTCCCACCGACAGTCAATTTTTTTTTTTATTTGTAGTAGTAAAAAAAAACCAAGGTCTTTGTTGGGAATCGAACCCACAACCCCCAGTCATTTAGGCTAGCACACTACCTACTAGCCTACAGGGGCACAGCATTGCGTCTTACGGGCATTAAAGTCGACTCTATTCACACGACCCCATTCGGAGATCGCCGCGAGATCGTGATTGAGCGTATCATACATGTTCCACCTTTTAGAACTCCTCACCTCCAACTGGTTCGGTCTATTACCAAATGACAAATGGTGCTGTCATCTGCAAAATTTTATTCAACTGCAGGCAACAGCTTTACATAGACAGCAACTGATGTGAGCTTGTGTGAAAGCAAGACTTTTTCGTGTGAATTTCTATTTCTTTAACTGCATTTGTAAAATGAAAACTCATGTCTTTTGAACTATGAACATGACTTTATTTAAAGGGTGTTTTTATAGAGGTAGAGAACTTTATAACGTACAAAATAAAGGTGAATTTTCTAAAATTAACATGGAATTTACTTTATTCGAAAGTTAATCTTGTGGCGTTACATTTCAAATATGACTTCTGGCTGGCTCGGATGTTGTCTAATCTGGTGGACCAATTTTCGATGACTTTGCCATTATTTGTGGCCGTATTTTGGCAATAATACGTTGAATGTTGTCTTCCAAAAGATTAATCATTTCGGACATATTGGCGTAGACTAACAGCTTCTTATATAATCTCAGGAAATAAACTAACGGCGTTAAATCACACAAAGTGGCAGGCCAATTCACGGGGCCGATATGTGAAATTATGCGGTTATCAAACGTTTTCTTCAATAAATTAATTGTGTATCACGAGCTGTGTGACATGTTAAACCGTCGTGTTGAAATCACATTTCTGTTCAATGGGCGAACTAAAAAGTCAGGGATCACCATTGACTTTAACGTTCTGACAGCATCGTTTTAAAGGAAGTGGGGACCTATGGTTCCCCCAGCCCATAAAGCATTCCAAACAGTCGGTTTTTTCCGATATAATAGTGTCTCAATAAACTCTTGAGGATTATCAGCACTCTAAATACGGCAGTGTTGTTTAGTGACGTATTCACTTGGAGAAAAGTTAGCTTTAACGCCCAAAAAAGTTCGCTTATGAAACCGGGATTACGTATGAAACCATGATTCGAATGGAACCATGATTTTTCAAGCAAATTTCTATAATTTAGAAGTCTATTTTCATATTGAAATGCCAAACCAAACTAAACATAATTCCCTTGGCAGTTTTTTTCGTGATAAGATTTACATCTGCACCTGCACCGTAAGCCTTAATCAGATGGTAGTCAAACCACTGAGAATGAAAAACAACGTCATTCACGCCCTAGGAAGCCGAAGACTAATTCTAGCAACAGGTCTTTCCTAGTTGCAATTGCAGCGGTTCCAAAGCAGGGTTGCAAACCACTACTCCTTGCTGAAGTGTTAGAGACTATTCAACTCCTGGTCTAGAACACATGATCATTCATCCGTTGGTGTTATTAAAGGCGAAATGATCCTGGCCCTCTTAAATCAGTTGATGCTGGGGTCCGCAAAACCACAACCACCACGATACTCCCGAAGGGCCAACCTCAATAATCAGTCAGAGAACAGCTAAAAGTCTAAAGAGACAATTAGCGGAACTCTGGGGCATACTGATTCCAGTGGAAATAACGTGGAGCTTCCAGTTAACTTCCTGCTTGCCTTCAATGGACCGGGTTCCCTTATACCCCCAGCAGCACAGGTCTAGATAGTCAAGTATTCCATAAAGACCGATAAATGTGTGATGTCTCTTGCCAGTTGACATCATGGCCGCCAGTTAAAAAAATGGCAATTTAAGCCTTTTTATACCTCTATAAAAACACACTATACTTGCAATGTAACGCCGGCTAAGCAGAGTAGATATACGATATCTTATGTACATTTATGTTTATGTATGGATGTGTACACCAATTATCTTATGCATTCCTGCATAAACATACACACACACACACACTCACACGCATGCACACTTATTCTGCGTGACGTTAAATCGTATAAATTGCAAACTCCCATTTAAGCGTAAATTAAACCAACGAATGCATAAATACAACTCAATTTCAAAATTACCACGCCTACAAAATAGTCATTTCTTTAAGTCTGTCCGTCTGTCTGTCATGTGCACGCTATTTAATAGTTTTAAATTTAAAAATTGTATTTCTTGGAAATGGGGGGAAAAACTTTAATTCTTTTTGGAACAGGACTCTTCAAATTATTGAGTTGTCTAAACTGTTGATTCCTTTAACTAATTTTCCCTCCTTTTAAAAGACTTCTCTCCAGCGTTCGACAAAGTATGACATAAAGGCTTAAATTAAAGCTAAATTTGGCATCCTCTTTATCTTCTTCTTCTTCTTCTATAATCTGTTAGAAAGTGATATATAATTTTTTTTGGGCAGGGTTTAAGATAGGAAAATTCGTTACGTATCCAGCGAGAATCGTCATTACGCCGTATGCCAGACTTCGTTGTGACTGCCGGCTAAAACCCCATTTTAAGTCCAGAACATTTTGCCCTCCCCTGCTCCGCTCTCGCATGACCTCGGGGAGGATTCCTATTTGGCCAGTAAGGGCCTGCTCCACTAAGCCTGCATCCAGATACCCAGTATGAGCACCAAATTAGTGCCGGTTCATCGTCACCATATCCCGATCATGTTTCTTCATGCGGAGTACACGTTCCACATAATTTGCCGCAACAGTCCAGTTATCGTGACTGCTAACCATTTTGTCCACTATATTCGCTGCTTTTATTCAGCCAGTTTGTACCTCCATTTTCGCACGGTATTTAGGCCAACAGTGGCACTTGAAGAAAGTGTGGCCAGCATCGTCCACTACATCATCCTCCGCGTAAATACAAAAGCAAGTGCTGCATTTCCCTATATCATATAGATACTTACGAAAGTAGCCGTGTCCAGATATAGTGTCTGCGTTAAGTATAAATTTACCTCTGCGTTCTCCTTGCATTTCCATTTATCCAAAACAGGGATTATTTGGTACCTCCATACCCCATTTTACTCACTCCTCCATCGCATCTGTCATTTCTCCATGGTCTTCCTTTTTATGGCAGCTACTTCGGGTGCCGCTAGGAAGGTAGTTTGTCTAGCGTAGTAGATTCTTCTTCGCTCTATCTTCAGTAAATCTATCGGCCGCATTCCGGCTGTTACGAGGAAAGCAGGTGTCGATACAGTGTGGTAAACAGAAGCGACCTGAAATGCCGCTGTTCTCTGTGCCAATAGTAAAGCCTTTGCCCTGCGTTTGACGCTTAATGTCTGCGGCCATATCTCACTCTCGTATAGTAGAATACTGTTGTAGACCTCCAACAGTAGGCTTCGCCTGTTTGGACTAAGTCTTTCGATATTCGGTATAATAAAGTGCCCCTGTAGGCTAGTAGGTAGTGGGTTCGACTCCCAATACATACCTTGGTTTTTTCACTACAAATAAAAATTTACTGTCTGTGGGGCTGCTTAGCGATGAAGGCATACTCACTCGTCACTGAGCTGTCTTATACGACAGTTAATTTCCGTAACTGTGCTTCTACTTTCATCACCTGTCGATCTCTTCTCTATCCCTTTCCTAAAGAATGTAACACGGTACTTGACTAAATAGGCATTGTTGGCCTTTTAACCTTTTAGCTGTTCTCTGACTGACTATTGAGGTCGGACCTTCGGGAGTATCGTGATGGTTGTGTATTTCGAGGTCCTCGTTTGAGTTGTGAGGGTCGAATTATTCACAATAAACACAATGAATGATCCAGGTCCAGTGAGCTGGCCGTCGTCTTCTTAAATTATATTAAGCTTCATGCGTTCTGGTGCAGGAGTTAGATAGTCTCCAAATTTTCAGCAAGGAGTGAAGGCAGCGGCCTGCTTCGGACTTTTGAAGTTCCAACTAGGTGTGACCGGAGGATATACGTATCTGAAGGCCTTCTAAGGCGAGGATGGCGCTACATTTCAGTCACAGTGGTATGATCCACCATCTGGTTATGGCATACACAGCTAGGTACTGACGTAATTCTTATCACGTATGCCAATAGGATGTTACAGCTCGCCCATGACAACCCCGATTTTCATAAAAAAAGCCATAATGAGTGACGAGGCAAACTTTAATTTGAAGGGATATGTGAATAAACAAAATAGTCGGTTCGGGGGAATGAGAAACCCTCAAGTTATTCAACACTCATCTTTGCATCCATTAAAAATGACAGTCTGGTGTGCAATTTGGTCAGGAGGAATCATTTAATCCTATTTCTTCAAAAATGAAAATGGCGTAACAGTAACTGTGAATGGGGAGTGATATCGTGATATGATTGAAAACTTTTTAACGCCACAACTGCATGCTTTCGGCTTGATTGACATGTGTTTTAATAAATTATCATTAAAAAAAGTACTTTTTTAAAGTACTTTCTTCAAGTACTTTTTGCCAAATAAAGTACCTTTTTCTAAAAGAAATGTATAAAGTAAAAAAGTATCCTACAAAAAAAGTATATACACGCATTATCCAAAAAAAACAGCACAAAATCTCTTTTTCAAACATTTTTCATAACTCACACCTATGAAGAATTGTTTTTTTTTATGTCACATTTTTACGTGCTATTTAAGTACCAATAAAAACAACAAACAATTTTTGTTTAAAACAAAAAATACAGAGTAATAACTTTGATAATTTATGACAAATAGTTAAATTTAAATATTTTTTATTAGAATTGCAAAGGCAAAAAGATAAATAGAAATGCAAAAACACACTGAAGTAAGAAGAAAAAAGGCACTTTTCAAAAAAAGTATTAATTTAAAAAAAAATCCTAAAATGAAGAGAATTAGAATTATGTTTGTTTTTAATGGCATCATTAAATAGAAATTTTGTTTATTATTTTTATTAGTGTGTTCTCTCAATTATTTAACAAGAAATTATTAATTTAAATAGAAACTTAATTTTAAGTACTTTTTTGTAAATTTATAAAATTAAGGTAACGGGTGGTCCAGCCATAATGCACAAGGTTGATTGTGAGTTACACCTTGATGTTTGGTATTGTGGCCAACTTAATATGACATTTCTTTAAGCCAGTGTTGGAGAGGTACAAAAAAGGAAAGGTACACAATTGAGCAGTGAGTTGAGATTGTTGAAGACATATGCGAAAATAGGTATTCACGCATTGGAACCAGTGTGGCTACGGTCTGCAGAATTTTTACATAAAAATTGTAAGCAAGCCGGATCTGTAGGAGAATGTGAAAACACCTGCGTAAGCTCGCCGAGTTCGTTGTGTGGAAAACATTGCTGTTATTCACGATAATGTGGCAGAAGAACTGTCCACATCTACGACTTGTCATCGTGCCTAATAATTGAACATCTCACGAACATCAGTGATGTGAATTTTGAATAAAAAATTTAAATTTAAATGTTTACAAGGTTCAATCAAGTCATTGAGCTGAAATCCACTCATCATTTCAAGAGCCGTCAATGCAGATAAAAGATAGTTAAACAGACAGAAGTAAATAATGACGAAGACCACTTTCATGTCCGTGGATTCGTTAACAAGTAAAATTTCTGCATTTCGTGAAGTGAAAATCCTCAAGTCATTGTTAAAAAGCCAATACATCCACCAAGAGCGATCCGACTTATGAGTTGAAGCGTCATCGTTTGTACTTTTTTGAAAATTAGGCCAGCCAGGCAGTTACTGTGAATGGTATTCTTTAATGTGGCCAGAGATTGAGGATATGGATCTGGTTGTTGCAAACTCAATGCATCCACAAAGAGTGATTTTTTTGCTCCCGCTTCTGAGCTGGTGGCGTCAGCGCGTCGCACTTTTTTGTGAAAATTAGGCCTGCCAAGCAGTTACTGCTATTGCGAGTTGGTAACGAACTTCTTGTAACCAGAAATTGAGGATGAGGACATGACTATTGAAAAGCCCATACATCCACAAAGAGTAACTGCCTGGGGGCGGTGTTTTAACTGGTGGCGTCATGGAGTCGTACTTTTTTTTAAATTACACAAGCCATGCAGTTACTGTGATTGGTGTTCGCTATGGCGAGATGTTCACGAACTTCTTGTAACCAGAAATTTAGGATATGTACGTAATTGTTGAAAAGCCGACACATCCACAAAGAGTGACTGCTTGGTGTGATTTCTGAACTGGTGGGTCAGCGGGTCGTACTTTTTTTTTTTAATTATACCAGCCAAGCAGTTACTGTGAATGGTGTTTACTATGGCGAGTTGGTAACGAACTTCTTTTAATTAGAAATTGAAAAACCGATACATCTATAAAGAGTGACTGCCTGGGGTCGGTTTATGAGCTAGTGGCGTCAGCGAGTCGTACTTTATTAAAAATTACACCAGCCAGGCAGTTTTTTTTGAAAATTAGGCCAGCCAGGCAGTTACTGTGATGGGTGTTCGCTATAGCGAGATGGAAATGAACTTTTTGTAACCAGAAATAAAGGATGTGGACCTGATTATTGAAAAGCCGAAGCAACCACAAAGAGTGACTGTTTGGTGCGGTTTCTGGATTGGAGCGTCATCGGGCCATACTTTTTTGAAAATTAAACCAGTCAGAAAGTTGCTGTGAATTGTGTTTGCTACAGAGAGATGGTAACGGGTTTCTATTAACCAGAAATTGATCAGTTACTGTGAATGGTGTGTGCTATTGCAAGTGGGTAATGAACTTCTTGTAACCAGAAATTGAAAAGCCGACACATCCACAACAAGTGACTGCTTGATGTGATTTCTGAACTGGTGGCATCATTGGATCGTACATTTTTGAAAATTACACCAGCCAGACAATTGAATGTGAATGGTGTTCTTTAATGTGGCCAGAAGTTGAGGATATAGAGCTATAGGCGGCATGTGCTTCAAACAGAATTATGCCACCTGCCACACAGGCAGCGGTGCAATGACTGTTTTACGCTGCATATTCAATGGCCTTGTTATCTCACGTGGTGGAAATGTTATATATGCGCTACAATCGTGGGATTTGGAATTCTTTCTTTGTGAATTTTCAAAACACAACAGTACAGGTCAATAGGACAAGAATAGAGCCAAGAGCTAAAGGATGGAAAGCATTTCACCGATATTTTACTTCATACAGAATTGTCATAGATCCTGCTTTCTTAATCAAAAATATTAAGATGACTTTCGGAAAACTTTTCTCTTTGATTTACAATTAACATGATGCGTTCTGTGGGAGCACCCTTTTTGAGCATTTAAATATACTTTTTGGTTTCAACTGCAGATGGTAGACGAGAAAACAATTCTGATGACTCTTTTGTAGCGTAAATTCTGGTGGTGAAAATGTTAAGTCAAGAAATGACCTGTACTATTCCAACCTTCTTCCACCATCCTCAAATTTTATAACTTTCTTTATTATTGAAGTTTTCAATAATTCTTAAGAAAACACACACACATACGCACACACACATACAGATAAACATTTGTTGAGCTGCAACTATTAGCAAACGAAAACTCAATTTTGTTGCATCAACTTTTATGACGACATTTAAACAAAATAAAAGGAACAAAAAAAAAATAAAATTATGTTCATGACGATTTCTAAATATGGGCGCCTTTAAGAAACTTGGGCGTCACACACATCACAAAGCATCACAAAACATCACAAAGCATCACAATACATCAACATGAACTTTCTTTGTTCGTAGTAAAAATAACAACATTTTTTATATCGCAATATTTTGTATTTTTTACCTACATTTTTAACAACAACAACAAAAACAACAACAAGAAGAACAAAACAAAAATCGTAATTTTACTAATTTATGACAAACAGTAAAATTGAAATATTTTCTGTTTAAATTGCAAAAACAACAGCAACAACAACAGCAGCAGCAACACCAACAAAAGGAATAGAAAAACAACAAACTCTTACAAAAGCAAAAACATAAATAAAAACTGACAAGCGTAAGTGTGAGTGTGCGTGAACAGTAAACAGTGAGAGATTTGAAATGGATGACACTGCAAGAGAAAGATGGACGGGATTTTTGGAAGGAATTGGACAAAATCAGCCTGAGGAAACATTTCTAGGTTTTCTTATGCTGCCTATGAGATGAAACTTAAATTTCGTAGTAACCATTAGCACTTATGAATCGACACAATATGAATCGATTAATTTAGGGCAATCGTCTTAATCGCAGTGAGAGTTTGAATAAAAATAAATTTCAACATTAAAAATGTGAGAATGTAAAAAATATAAAAGATTTTTGGCATAATTAAGGAAAATTCCATACATTTGATTTATGGGCCCCAAACATAAAGGGTGTTTTTTATAGAGGTGTAGAAATTTAATTTGGTAACACCTTTTTTATTTAACAGCCATTTTGATGGCTGTCAAGTGATCTACATTTAGTTTGGTTTGAAATTTCTGTGACCTGAACAACGCTTTCAAAGTGTGGAAATTGGGTCTAAAACAAGATGGCCGTTGAACTTGATCTTCTTTGTTTAGCAATTAAGCTCACTATTATTATGCCAATGTGATTGGAGTGATGATGATACTTCAGTGTTTGTCCCCCCGGGGCCACATTATAAGTCTTTATGGATCACACTACCATCTAGTCTTGTGTCTTGCGAGGGTAAAAGGGAGCTCACTCCCCTTCAAGGCTAGCAGGAGCTAACTGCACAATCCACTATATTTCCACGGGAATTAGTAAAGCTCCAGAGTTTCGCTATTTGTCTCTTTAGATATTTAGCTATTCTCTGACTGATTATTGAGGTAGGCCCTTCGGGAGTATCGTGGTGGCTGTGTGTTTCGAGGCCCTCGTTTGAGTTTGTGGGTCGGATCATTCGCAATAAACACAATGCATGATCTAGGTCCAGTAAGTATGAATGCCGTCGTATTCTTAATTATATTAAGCTTCAAGCGTTCTGGACCAGGAGTTGAATAATCTCCAACTCTTCAGCAAGAAGTGAAGGCTGCGGCCTGCTTCGGGCTTTTGAAGTTGCAACTAGGAGTGACCGGAGGATATACGTATCTGAAGGCCTTCTAGGGCGAGGATGACACTACATTTTACCCACAGTGGTAATCATCCAACATCTGATTACGGCTTACGGCCAGGCGCAGATGTAAATCTTATCACGTCACTCCAGTATTTGTTAAAACATGGTTACCTTCCAAAATATTAACGGTTTGGCGTCATTAATAAGCTGGTGAAAGCAGTGCGGCCTATTTCCTTAAAAATCGATGCTTATCAAAAGGCTACTGTTAATAGTGACAGCTATAGAGCCACGATTACTGACTTTTCCGTTCATTAATTGAACAACAATAACATGCAGGAGCTGTGATTTCAATGCCCGTAAGACGAAAATTTTTTTACGCATTGAACTGTGTTGGGACATAGTGCTGCTCTTGTTACTATGGGTATTACGGAATTGGAAGCTCATGGTCATGAAAATTCAGTGTGATGTTCAAGCGTGATTTGATTTACATCTACACCGACTATATAGTCATAATCAGATGGTGGCCAAACCACTTGGTTGATTGGACACCAACCACGCCCTAGAAGGCCATCGAATACGTATATCCTCCGGTCACTTCTAGTAGCAATTTCGAAAGCCCGAAGTAGGCCGCAGCCTTCACTCCTTGCTAAAGAGTTGGAGACTTTCCAACTCCTGGTCCAGAACGCATGAAGCTCTTTTTTATCAAGAACACGACAGCATTCATACTCACTGGACCTGAACCATTCATTGTGTTAATTTGAATGATCCGACCCACACACTCTCACGAGGGTCCAAAACCACAACCACCACGATACTCCCATATAGGGGCCAACCTCAATAACCAGTCAGAGCACATCATTGTCTAAAGAGAACAAATAGTGTACTCTGGGGCAACTGATTCCCGTGGAAATATGTGGATTGTCCAGGTGACTCCTACTAGCCTTTGAGGGGCCTGGGCTCCCTTTTACCCCGCAAGACACCAGTCTAAATGGAATAGTAGGTTCCAAAAAGACTATAATGTGCCCCCGGGGGAAAGTGTGATGTTCAATGGACTAAACACATTTTTCAGGTTTCTAAAGAAGCTTTCAAATGCCTCGGTTTTCTAAAACTGTGTCAGAGATACTTCACTCCAGCTAATCTTCGTACTACTTATACCATCTATATCCGTCAAAAGATGGAATATAACTCTTATGTACGGTGCGGCGCCCTAAAATCTATAATAGAGTTGCTCTACCGTGTACAGGAGAGGGCCAAGTGGCTCATTAGGGATGGTAGAGTATCCAACTCTATTGATTATCTAGAGCATTGACGCAATGTGAAATGTATTTCACTGTTTTATTGTGAATTAATGAAATTAGACCCCCTCCCCCCTGGGGGCGCATTTATCGGTCTTTATAGAATACTTGACTATCTATACCTGTGCTGCTGGGGGTATAGGGGAACCCAGTCCCCTGAAGGCAAGCAAGGAGGTCAACTGAAAGCTCCACGTTATTTCCACCGGAATCAGTAAGCCCCAGAGTTCCGCTAATTGTTTCTTTAGACTTTTAGCTGTTTCTCTGACTGATTATTGAAGTTGGCCCTTCGGGAGTATCGTGGTGGTTGTGGTTTTGGGGCCCTCGCATGAATTTGATTATGAGGGCCAGGATTATCTCGCCTTTAATAACACCAACGGGTGAATGATCCTAGATCCAGTGAACATGCTAGTCATGTGTTCTGGACCAGAAGTTGGATAGTCTCCAACTCTTCAGCAAGGAGTAGTGGTTTGCAAACCTGCTTTGGAACCTCTAAAATTGCAACTAGGAAAGACTTGTTGCTAGAATTAGTTTTTGGCTTCCTGGGGCGTGAATGATGTTGCTTTTCCCAGTGGTTAGACCACCATTTGATTAAGGCTTACGGTCAGGTGCAGATGTAAATTAACGAAATTAGCGAATCTGTTCCCCTTTACTCCCATTCCATTTGTGGTCGATTGGCCAGTGAATTATACTGCCCATTATAGGCAGAACTCTTTTTTTAGCAAAGCAGTTCGTATATGGAATTAACTCCCTCGAGAGGTCTCTCCTGTCATTTTCAATATAGAAAAATCAAATATTAACAAACACTACTCCCTCTTTTCTCCTCTCCATAACTTAATTTCCTAGTACTGGTGCAGTGCGTTGCATGAGTTGGGGGTGATCTCCTGAGTGCTGGTATGATTAAAAAAAAAATATGGCGCAGCATGTCACACAACTCGTACCACAATTAATTTTTTGAAGAAAACATTTTGGATTCGAAAATTGGCTTTCACGATCATGTCGGTTTAATGCCGTCAGACTACTTTCTGTGGGAATAACAGAAGTCTACAGCGATAACCCCCAAAATCATTGACCATTTGAAGGAAAACCTTCTTCACAATATTGCCGATAAACGACCGCAAATGGAAGAGGTGCCCCTGTAGGGTAGTAGATAGTATACTAATTTACAAGACTGGGGGTTATGGGTTCAATTCCCAACGAAAATTGTGGGTTTTTTTCACTACAATAATAAAAGTTTACTTTCGATGGGGTTGCTCAGTGATGAAGACATGATCACTGGTCACTATGCTGTCCTATACGACAGTTAATTTCCGTAACTATCCTTCTACTTTCATCACCTGTCATCTCATCTCTTCCCTATACCTTTCCTAAAGCATGTAGCACGGTATTTGACTAAATAGACATTTTTGCCTAAAGTGCTACTTCGCTTTACAAAAAATGGAAAAAGCCAGCGCAAATTGGAGCTGCAGATTAAGCTGCCTGCAAAGCAGGCCGACGTGGCGGTAATAAGCTAAAAGTCATATTTAAATTATACTGTCAAATGATTGATGTCAATTAAAAAATCATTTCTATTTTATTAATTTTTTTATGCTTCACAAAATTCTATACCTCTATAAAAATTACCCTTTATTTAAATAAATATCAAAAATTTCTATGAAAATTTGGAATTCCTTAAAGCAGGATGGAAGCTGAAATGATATATCGTAGCATACTTACAGGCGTGCGAAGAATATGTCACATTTTTTTCTAGATTCGATTTGAAACTAATTCGTTGCAAAAGCGTATAAACGAAGACGTTTAAAGGGTGACACCAATTAAACACTTGTGGGTAATATTTATAGATAATGGCAAGTCAGTGTGTTAAACAAGTTTTTATTATTTTTATTTTATTTTTTAGCAGTTGCTTGTTGCTGGTTGTTGTTGGTTGTTGGCTGTTGAGGGATACTCATTTGAATTACAACTTAAAGGATTTAAATTTTGATTTATAATCTTTTTTTTCGTTTTTGCTAAATTTTTTAAAACAATCAAGAGCCAGTATATTTTTAGAAACAGTGTTGGGTAAAAGCTTTACTAGTATTTTGAGGTTTTTTTTTTACAAGTTTTATATTTTAGTTGAATTGAGGAGGGATGTATGACTTGATAATCTTGGCAATGCTGCCACCACAGCGGCTCAGCGGGTGGCTTTTATATTAAGAGAAAAAAAAATATAACAACTACAATAAAATGAAAAATAAAGAAAAAAAACAGCAGCAAACTGAGCAACGTATTGCCAACATTCAGCCATGTAAAGAATTCATGTCATTATTGTTTCACGTTTCACAGACGGGGGATGGCTGTGACTCTATAGATGAGATGTCTATTACATTTTTTGCTGTTGTTTTTGTGTTATGATCAGGTTTAAACACACTCGCGTTTTATACAATGATTTGTTTACGTTACAAAGATGCTGACGCTTAATCACACATATAGAATGGACAAACAGACAGACAGACATTTTTTATACAACATGTAAAAAGCAAAAGTGAGGGTAGAAAGGTGTTGCTGGGGTAGGAGCAACAAAAAACAAATGAAAAGAATGCCATAATGTAAAGCGTCAGCGTCAGTTGCCACTTAAAATGACTGCTATCAAAGCTTTCGATCAAATTGACTATCAGATTGCCTTTCGAGATATGAATGCTTAGATTAGGATACATTTTACATTTTACAATTTCAAATGTTCGCCCCATATGAACAGGTTTTCTTTCTACTGTTCATTTCACATCCTTTACAGGCTTTTTGTTTTTATTTTTATGTCTTTTTTTTTTTTTTTGTTTGTTTCTTTGTTCTTTTGCTACAACACTTAAATTACAACAACATAAGTTATTAAAAGTGATAAAGAGAAGAAAAAAAAAACAGAAAAAAAAGGGAATTCATTTTAATAACCGGGTGTAAAACAGCACTATTAAATGCATGACAATTATGAATTGATTGTATGATGTTGTAGTTGTATTCGTTTACTTACTGCTGCTGCTGCTCGGCTGCTGCTACTACTGCTCTGCTGCTGTTATTATAAAATAAATCCCTTTCTTCTCTTGTTAGCCAGCATTTTATAAGCAAGCGCCCTTTTTGATAGGCGCCCAGCATGATCATATGATGCTTAAGATGAGATGAGATGCCTCATTAATTTGTTGTTTATCGCACCTTGTTAAAAATCCATGAATGTGAATAATAAAGAATGTCAATAGGCTGGCAATTAATAGACTCAATTTAATATTGCGTTGCTTTGTTTTTTTTACTCTTCGTTAATAATAAAATAAAACTTCACATCGTTAATACAATAAGAACGAGTAGTAACGTTTAAAAAATACAAATTTAATCCTTTTTTGCCATTCTTCTATATACAAATTTTGAAGGTTATAGAATTACAAAAACCAAAACTTATTAAGGCCATTCACAGTTGGTTGTGGTTGAAAAAAAAATTATTTTCTTTTAGCCATTTTAGCGTTCACAGAGACTGATGCCATATGATAGATTTCTTTAAGGTGTTCTTAGAAGTGGAATAAAACAAAAACAAAAACAAAAAAAAGTTTAAAATGAATCTAAAAATCTAAAAATTACTTTAATCGAAAGATAATGATCTGGCAATATTTTTTTTCTTTTTGTTACAAGTTAAATAAATAACAGTTAAATTTTATTGAATTTTTCAGTATTAAAATCTTGTAGCAGCTGTCGTATGCACATGAAGGAAAGTAAAACTCGTGTTACCCGACCGTTAGCCGCGCTGGTATGCTGGCGTAAGCACCGGTTAGGACTCGCCGTCTTGGGGTGTTTCTTGCCAACGCGTCTGGTTTGTGCAGCAGCTACAAAAGTCATACCAGCTAACTGAAAAAGTATCGAAAAGAAATAAATTTGTAGCCCGAAGCAAGTCTAGTCAACTCCTTGCCAGCAAACACGCAAAAAACTCCATGGCGGATGTTAGGCTATGCTTCTGCCCTCCCTCAAAAGGTCGTTAGATCTCATTCACTTAATTCATTCAGCATCTCCCGGCCGGTTTTTCTAAAAAAAAATAATTTTTTCAAATAGCGGTAAAACAAAAATGTGTTCCCGGCGAATACTCTGTATAAATTTATTAAATTTGGAAGTGGCATCCATTACGTGATAAGATTAGCATCTGCACCTGGCTGTAAGCCTTAATCAGATGGTGGTCAAACCTCTGGGAATGAAAAGCAACGTCATTCACGTCCTATGAAGCCGAGGACTAATTATAGCAACAGGTTTTTCCTAGTGGCAATTTCAGCGTTTTCAAAGCAGGTTGCAACCCACTACTCCTTGCTGAAGAGCTGGAGACTATCCAACTCCTGGTCCAGAACACATTACTAGCATACTCACTGGATCCGGATCATTCCCCCGTTGATGTTATTAAAGGCGAGATGATCGTGGCCCCCATAATCAAATTCATGCGAGAGCCGCAAAACCACAACCACCACGATACTCCCGAAGAGCCAACCTTAATAATCAGTCAGAGAAACAGCTAAAAGTCTAAAGAGACAATTACTGGAACTCTGGGGCTTAATGATTCCCGTGGAAATAACGTGGAGCTTCCAGTTGACACCCTGCTTGCCTTCAGAGGACTGGGCTCCCTTAACCCCCAGCAGCACAGGTCTACATGGTTAAGTTATCCATAAAGACCGATAAATATGCCCCGTGGAGGGGGAAGTGGTGTTCAGAGTGTGATTTGTTTTACATCCGCACCTGGCTATGTAGCCTTAATCAGAAGGTGAAAAAACCACTGTGGTATAATTTGGCACGTCATACAGGCGTCCTAGGAAGCCGAAGACATAATTCTAAGCAACAGAACCACCTAGTTGCAACTTTAATGATTCCAGGGCAGGGCTGCAAACCATCACACCTTGCTAAAGAGTTGGAGACTTTCCAACTCCTGTCCAGAACACATGTCTAGCAGGCTCACTGGACTGGATCATTCACTTAGGGTGTCATTAACAGCGAGATGATCCTGGCCACCATAATAACCACCACGATACTCCCATATAGGGCCAACCTCAATGATCAGCCAGAGAACTATTAAATGTCTAAAGAGAAAATAATGAACTCTGCGGGTTCATTTATCCCCGTGGAAATAAAGTGGAGCTTCCAGTTGTCTCCCTGTCTGACTTCAGGGGACTGGGCTCTCTTTATACCCCCAGTTGCACAGATCTAGATAGCTGTTACGTACTATAAAGACCATAAATATGTCCCGGGGAGGGGGAAGTGGTGTTCAATCTATATTCATGTTAAAATGCCAAACCAAACTATATATTGATCACATGACTGCGCAAACAATGACCGTCCATTAAAAAAGTGTGGCCAACTTAAATTGCCATACCTCTATAAAAAACACCCTTTAGAAATTAAAGAAATTTTTAAAAATTTTTTATTTTAAATTGACTCATTCAATAGATTAAAAAAAAATCTTTTTTTTTTTATTTAAAGGAATTAAATGTGGAAAAACTATTTCATTTCGCTACTCAAAACTGGAAGCAAGACTTTGATGATGAATAATGAGTTTTACATACTGCATTTATGAAAATCTTATTAGAAAATCCATTATCACGTTGCTGTGAATACAAAATTATTAAGAAATATTTTGTTTAAAATGAAAAACAAACAAGCGTTTCAAATTGCCACAAGTTTGCTGCAGCAATTTGTTTTGTTTACACTTCCAGGCAACCAACATGTAACAACATAAAAATACAACAATATTGTAATCATATCGATTACACTATAGATTACACGATGATTTGAACTTGGGTGGCTGAAACACCACTCTTTGATGTTTAACTTGAACTTTGGGTATCCGGTATTAAATCTTTTTTAATTTACACTTTCATTAAAATCAAATCGCCAAAATCTCATCTCTTCTATACAATTTTTGAAAAAGTATTGCAACTTTACTTACAGCATTTGGTTGGAAATCAAACCTGTATGAAGTAAGTAGTGTTGTGATGAAATATGTTTTGGTATTAAACGAACATATTAGTACAATCTCAAATAATCTCTCTCTCTCTTTCTCCCTCTCTCGTTTATATTTTTGAATTCATCACTAAAGAGATTAATACAAAATTAAGAGAAATAAATTTAAATGGCAAAAGAATAAATCCCATTTTTGCACTTTAATTTCTCTTTACAAACAAAATTGCTTAAGTGTAATGAAACGTTTGTTAACAGTGTTTAGTATCGCCAATTATTAATAAAATCTTTTATTTTGACGATTTTCATAACGACAAGCCAAAAAGGAAAAATACACTGCAAGAAAAGCTCAAATGTAAATAAAATATAATTAAAATAATTTTACTGAAAATTAATTTTGATTCTTTTTAAAAAATTTGTTATCGACATTAAATTTATTTTTAATTTTTAAAAAAATGCATTGATTAAAACACTTAATTTCAAGCTGTTATCTACCTGTAACCAAAGAAGAAATACTGAAAATTATCACTGTCACATAATATATTTCGTTTCTAAATAATTCACTTCTGAACTAAAATTAACACAAAAAATGCTTTTTGACTGGTATTCAAATTTAACGTTTAAAAGCATACAAATAAAATAAAGCTTCTGAAAATTTATTACATAATGCAAGGGGTTTATCAACAAGATGTTTGTTTTCAATTGTGGTAATACCAACAACATGATAGTTATGACATTTAGTTTTTTGACGTATTCGCACGAAAATCGTTTTAACCTAATTAATGTCCGCTAAGAAGCCACCATGGTTCTGTTAAAGAGATATTTCATAAAACTCGTGATATTTTCGAAAAACATAATCCTCCTTCTGTGATCACTATTAAAAATTTGGTCGTTAAATTTGAGTTGACAGGTTCGATACAAAAAGTGCACACACCCCTGCAGGAATAAATAATATTATTTTCGCTGCAATCTGTCCACGTGTCACGGCCATGTTAGTGAAACCATAATATTGGATTTTTCAATAAGAAGTTTGTTTTTTAAATGTGGCAACACCAACACCATGATAGTTGTGATATTTAATTTTTTGACGTATTCGTAGTAGATGCATTGGCAAGCAACTATTCCAATGTATTCAATTTTGCACAAAAATCACTTCAAAATCATTTAAATTCGCGATGAAAATGGTGGATCTGTTAAAGTGATATTTCGTAAATATTTCGTGATACTTTCGGATAAGAATTTGGTCCTTAAATTTGAGTCGACAGGCTCATACACAGTGGTGAACATCGACACGTGTTCGACCGGGTCGTTCAACATTGCAGTTTTGAAACACAGTGCTGAAGCAGATTCAAATTTGTTAGTTCCACGACGTTCCCAATAATTGGAGTTAACCAAAACCACCACAATGCGTGATAAGGTTTACATCTGCACTGGCAGTAAGCCATAATCAGATGGTGGCCATTACCACTGTGAATAGTATGTAGCGCCGTTCTCGCCCTACAAAGCCTTCGAATCCGTGCATTCTCCGGTCACTCCTAGTTGCAATTTCAAAAGTTCGAAGTAGGTCGCAGCCTACCCCTTACCCCTAGCTTAAGAGTTGGAGACTTTCCAATTCCTGGTCCAGAACGCATGAAGCTTAATATAATTAAGAACACGACGGATTCATACCCACTGGACCTGAACCATTCATTGTGTTCATTGTGAATGATCCGACCCACAAACTCTCACGAGAGCCCCGAAACCACAACCACCACGATACTCCCATATAGGGGCCAACCTCAATAATCAGCCAGAGAACAGCTAAATGTCTAAAGAGACAAATAGTGAACTCTGCGCGCCTACTGATTCCCGTGGAAATATAGTGAATTGTCCAGATGGCTCCTACTAGTCTTTAAGGGGCCTGGGCTCCCTTTTACCCCGCAAGACACTAGTCTAGATCAAAACCACCACAATGCGAATTTTGCCTAAGGATTTGATTTTGAAGCCTTACAAGGTTCAACTGGTGCAGGAATTCAAGCTGATCGACCATTCACCTCGTCTTAGATTCTAAATTTGGATTAATATAATTCAAATTTATATTGTAATACGAAGAGAAAAGTTCGTTAATTATGAATGAAAAATGATATCTGACAAATGTCCACCACGACCACACTGACAGATGTCGATTCTTTTATCAAAGTTTTCAAGGAATTTTTTGCAAAATGGCGGTCCTATTTTGTTAAGTTTGAGTTTTAAGGCTGACATCGATTCAATTGCCACCGTATAGACTCTGTCCTTAAAATAGCTCCGCAAAAAAATAATCCAGTGGTGTTAAGTCGATCTGGCTGGCCACTTAACTGCTGATTGTCGTGAAATTATGCGATCGAGAAATTTGGTTTAGAAAAAATTGATCATTGTATTAGCTGTGTGGCATGTGGCACCGACTTATTGAAACCGCATATCAGTGATATCCATATTGCCAAAATTTATTTATTAGCATCTCCAAATAGTGTGATCCATTGACCGTCAACACATTTCTAGCCTAATTTTCGAAAAAAAAACGGCCCAATCATGGCTCCAGACCACATAGCGCACCATGAGCATATAAAGGCTTCTCAATAATCGCTCTAGGATTTTCAGAAGCCCAAATGCGGCAATTTTGCTTGTTGCCATACTCTGACAAGGGACTACCCCCCGGGAGCACATAATAGTCTTTTTGGAACCTACTATTCCATTTAGACTGGTGTCTTGCAGGGTAAAAGGGAGCCCAGGTACCTCAAAAGCTAGTAGGAGTCACCTGGACAATCCACATATTTCCACGGGAATCAGTACGCCCCAGAGTACACTATTTGTTCTCTTTAGGCAATAATTTGCTCTGACTGGTTATTGAGGTTGGCCCCTATATGGGAGTATCGTGGTGGTTGTGGTTTCGGACGCTCGTGAGAGTTTGTGGGTCGGATCATTCAAATTAACACAATGAATGGTTCAGGTCCAGTGAGTATGAATGCTGCCATGTTCTTGATAAAAAAGAGCTTCATGCGTTCTGGACCAGGAGTTGGAAAGTTTCCAACTCTTTAGTAAGGAGTGAAGGCTGCGGCCTACTTCGGGCTTTCGAAATTGCTACTAGAAGTGACCGGAGGATATACGTATTCGATGGCCTTCTTGGGCGTGGTTGATGTCCAATCAACCAAGTGGTTTGACCACCATCTGATTATGAGTATATAGTCGGTGCAGATGTAAATCAAATCACACTCTGACAAGGGGAAATGGGCTTCGTGTGCAAAAATTATTTTTTCAGAAAACCCAGCCAGTGTTTTTCTATAAATTGAGCGATTCTATGGCGATGTAAATGATTGGTCGGCTTCAATTACTGCTACAGTTGAACCTTGTAAGGCTTTAAAGTCAATTTCTTAAGCAAAATTCACCATGTGATAGTTTTGGGTAACCCCAAGTGTTGAGAACGTTAAGGAATTGACAAATTTAGATCTGCTTCAAAACTGTGGCTCACGGCTGCGATATTTTCAGTTGATCGACCCGGTCGAACACATGGTGATGTTCTCACATTTTTATATTGAGTCGGGCGACTCAAATTCAGCCACCAAATTTTTAATAGCGGTCTCAGAAGGAGGATGTTATTTTCCGAAAATATCGCGAATTTCACGAAATGTCACTTTAACAGACTTGCCACTTTCGTAGGGAATTTTAATTATTTTTAAGCGATTTTCGTGCGAAATTGAATTTATTGTAAGAATTGCCAATGCTTCTACTATAAAGAAGTCAGAAAAATAAATGTCAAAACTATCATATTGTTGGTGTTGCCATAATTGAAAAACAAACTTCTTGTTGAAAAACCCGATGCAAAAAAATTCTTTTTTGAGAAATTTTATTTTTATTTAAAACGAAATATGATGGGTACTGACGGCGAATTCGTACGATTTAAAATTTATGATTTTTAATTAAGTTAAATTTAGAAAGGATATTTAGAAAGGATATTTAAAAAGGATATAATCTCGAACATATTTTTTTTGCAAATTTGACATTCCATTTGGAAACAATGCCAAATAAAATATGTGAAAATATGTAGATTTTCCGACGGGGTTGATTTTATTTTTATTTGGGTACGGTTTTCCGTCGATCCTCGTCAAATTTGGTTTGTGAACAAACCGGTTTCGGCCGTTTGCCATCTTCAGTGTTCTCTTCGTATGTACCGGTTTGTTCACAAACCAAATTTGACAAGAGTCGACGGAAAACCGTACCCAAATAAAAACCGAATAAAAAACCTAACAGCTCTGCATTGGACCATAGCGCCAACCAGCAATTTTTAATATAAGACTTATTTTTAAAAAAAAAAATATTATAGAACTTCTACTTGCAACTTTAATCCTGTACTCACTTATCTTCAGTCGCTTGTCGCCTTGCCTTACTGTTGTATCAAATCTGACCTGGAGGTAAACTTAGTTTAAATGGCACCAACAAACACATTCCTTTAGCACCGTTCGTTGTTCTATTGCTGTTTTTATTTAAAGTTAAGATATAATTTTTTTTTTGAAGAGAATATTTTTGCTATTTCTTAAGAGAAATATGAAAACAAAGAAGAGATTAAAGTCCTAAATATTTCTAACTAAAAGAGTAAAAACGAAAATTTATTTAATCCTCTGCAGCTTAGAAAAACTTTTTAAAGTTTTTGTCAATGCTGCTGCTTAAATTGGTTGTTGTTTAGGTTATTGCTGCTATTAGTGTTGTTATTGTTGTGTGAGGTTGCAGACTGCTGTTGACGACGATGTTGCTTAAATGTTGGGTAGTTTTCTTCTTACAGTTTGTTTGTTGTGCTACGCTACGTCTGCACTTATTTAAAATCTTTAATTATTTTGTTCAGTTGGTTGGCTGCTTGGCCGTGTGGCTGCTTGGCTGCCTAACTGGCTGGCTGTTTTTAGTGCAGATGAGTGACTGTTGAAATAAGAGCTAAACATAATAGTAGTATTATTACTGCAACTACTGACTGGTGTGCGGCGGTTAATCGGTTTGGCTGCTATTTTGTACGTTGTATTGTCTTCTGTACTGTTGTGAGCTGTGTGCTGTTCACATTGTTTCTATACACTTTTAAACTTTTTTCTGTTTTTTTTATGTTATTTTTGTTGTTTTTACTACACTTATATTTTTCTTTCGTCTTAACTGCATGGCCAAGATATTGTGTATTGCTTATTACAGTGCCTCAGTTACGTGTCGCATTTGGTTGGGTTCACAACTCAACTTGTATCGAAATAATAAAACGACAATTCCAAACGACGTGTGTTAATATAGAATAAAACAAAAACAAATAATAATTATTTTCTAAAAAAAAAAAAAATTAACAAAAAAACAACAACAACAAAATATTAAATATTTAACAACTTAGAAATGCAACAACAAATTAAAATTCATCACCAATTGGATGAGTTAATGAAAAGTGACAAAATGAAATAGATCATCCTATAACAACAACGGCAGATTCTTCTTACATAACGTTAACTCACCCAAAAAAGCAACTTTTTTTTTAATAAATTTCCAAAAAAAAAAAATAAATTCTAAACACTCGATTCCCCGTTTAGGAATTTGAATTTGAATTTGATAAAATGTAGTGATTCAATCAATGAATGGATGAATGAGAAAATGTTCATAAATTGTCTTAGCAAATCACGTAACGTTGAATTAAAGCTTTTAAACACATGACACCGATGTCTAACAGCGCTGATACCAGCCGTGTTTGTTCTTAAACATTTTTCTTCTTTTCTATTTTCTATTTTTTTTTCGGCTTCTTTTTTTCTGCTATAAAAATCGGATCAAAAATTTATGAATATTTTTTTTTGTTTTTTTTTGTTGTCTAATAAATTAGTGTAAAGTGGGGCAAAGCCATCAAATAAAATAAAATATTCCAGGAACATGAGATGTTGCTTTACACGACGAACTGGTCCAAATATTTGCAGCTTTGCTTTCTATATTTTTTTTTATTTATTTTATTTCTAAAAAAATCTTAAAGATTTATATATTTCTATGTACACACACATACATACGTATTCACACATACATAAATACATACATACATACACTCATACTTTAATACATACATACATACATACATAAATGAACCTAAAGACACATGCATGTAACTAAAAGTGTATAAGTATGTTTATAAATGTGTGTGTATGTGTTTATGTGTGTGTGTGTTTGTGTGCGTGTATGTGTTTGTGTGCGTGTATGTGTATGTGTGTGTATGTATGTGTGTAAATAACTATGGAAGTGTATTCTTTTTTGCAAAAAAAAATTTTACTTTATCCCGTGTTATCAATTTCCTCGTGTTCAAAATCAACTTCCTCGTATAAAAATTTACAACCCCATCTGTTTCTCGTATTTTCCCTAATACAACTTACTCTAGTGCAATAGCAATAACAGCAACAACAACAAAGGTCTCGTATAACTCTCTCACTCTCTCGAAACTTTTGCTGATATACTCTTTTCTAACGAAATATAATTTTTCCTTTTTAACTTTCATCACAGCTTAATTTGTAAGAGAGAAATTTAGAGAGCAAAAGTTTTGTAAGAGCAACAACAGAAAAGTCAAATACTCACCTGTCAACCTGTTTAGAAATTGTTGTTGTTGTGTTGTTTTTTTTTTTTATTTTGCCTGAACTACACCACTGAGCACATGGATGATAGAAAACATCTGAGAAAGTTGCCAGTTTGTGTTTTTTTTTTAAAGGAAATTTTTTAAACTTTTCTTTTTGGATCATTGATTTTTCCAAAACAAAGTTTAGTAATTTTAAAGTAATACAGGGTGCTCTGGCATGTAACAAAAGTAGAGTTCGTTTAATAATTTTGAATCCTGTTGACACAATTGCTGTCTTTAACTGATTACGTCTATGTTTTGTGATGTAATTTGAAATATGTAAACCTTTTCATCAGCCGTAACTGTTATACGGAACACTTCTTTTGGGATTGCAAACGCAGAAAGCAAGTTTTATTCCTTCCTGGCAAATTCTAAGATTTTCTTGCGTTATGCAAACAAATTTTCTTCAATTCTTCAATTTCAGTTGTGCTTGCAAATTTTTTTTTTTGGTGATTTAAAACTCCAGTCCAGAAGTTGTTTTAAGGGGGAATTTTGGAAATTAATTGCCCTTTTTTCTGGTATTTCCAAAACAACAAAACTGAGCATATGAATGACAGGCAACTGGCAACTTATCTTACCTTATGTATTTTATAGATATGAAATTTAAAAAATTTTGTTTGGACAATCGATTTTTCAAAATTAAGGGTGGTACAGGGTGCCTTGACATGTTATAAAAGTAGAGTTATTTAAAGTCCTTTTGAATTTTGTTAACACAGTTGCTGTCTTTAACTGATTAAGTCTACATTTTGTAATATATTTTAAAAAAAGTAAGCCTTTTTATCAGCCTTAACTGTTATACGGAACATTTTTTTTGGGATTACCATAGCAGAGAGCAAGTTTTATTCCTTCCTCATAAACTGTAAGATTTTTTTTTGCGTTATGCAAAAAAATTTTCTTCAATTCTTCAATTTCAGTTGTGCTTTCAATTTTTTTTTTTTGGGTGATTTAAAACTCCAATCCAATTAAGGGGGAATTTTGGGATTTTGTTTCCTTTTTTCTGGTATTTCCAAAACAACAAAACTGAGCATATGAATGACACAAAATTGGCAACTTTTCTTACCTTTTGTGTTTTATAGATGTGAAATTTGAAAAATTTACTTTGGACAATCGAATTTTCCAAATTAAGGGTGGTACAGGGTGCCTTGACATGTTATAAAAGTAGAGTTATTTAAAGTCCTTTTGAATTTTGTTAACATAGTTGCTGTCTTTAACTGATTAAGTCTACATTTTGTGATGTATTTGGAAAAATATGACCCTTTTCATCAGGCCTAACTGTTATACAGAGTTTTTCTTTTGGGATTAGCAAAGAACAAATAACTTTCTTGACAAAACTTCTAAATGTTTTTGCGTTATTTAAGCAAATATCGACGTATTTTCTTAGTTTCAGTGGTGCTTGCAAATTTAAAAAAATTATTTTGGTGAAATGGTTTTTCAAATCAATATATGAGATACAGGGTGCCCAGCACTGATTGGCACAATTCAGTTATTCTGATGATTATTTTAAGGGTAATTTTGGGGATTTTTTCCTTTTTCTGGTATTTCAACTTTATAATTTTCAGAAATATAAAGCTGAGCACATGAATGACAGGAAACTGACAACTTCCCTTTCCTTTTGTGTTGTATAAATGTGAAATTTAAAAAATTTAGTTTGGCTGAAATGATTTTTCAACATTTATATATGAAATACAGAGTGCCCAGTACAAAAAAAAATTATAAATTTTTTAATAAAAAATTAAAATTAAAATTAAAAGTTTTTTAATAAAAAATTAAAAGATTTTTTTAGAATATTGTTAACTAGTTGTGCTGGCACAATTCAGTTATTCTGATGATTGTTTTAAGGGTAATTATGGGGATTTTTTTTCCTTTTGTCTGGCATTTCAGCTTTATAATTCTGGAAAGCACATGGATGACAGGAAGCTGGCTACTTCCTTTTCCTTTTGTGTTGTATAAATGTGAAATTTAAAAAAAATTTAGTTTGGCTGAAATGATTTTTCAACGTTTATATAAGAAATACAGGGTGCCCAGTACAGAAAAAAAATTATAAATTTTTTTAATAAAAAATTAAAAGATATATTTAGAATATTGTTAATTGATTGTATTGGCACAATTCAGTTATTCTAATGATTCTTTTAAGGGTAATTTTCGGGCTTTTTTTCCTTTTTTCTGGTATTTCAGCTTTATAATTCTGAAAAGCACATGGATGGCAGGAAGTTGGCTACTTCCCTTTCCTTTTGTGTTTTATAGCTTTGAAATTTAAAAAATTTATTTGGGTGAAATGATTTTTCAAAATGTAGATATGAAATACAGGGTGCCCAGCACGGAAGAAAAGTTTTAACAAAAAATTAAAAGTTTTTTTTGTAGAATATTGTTAACCGATTGTGTTGGCACAATTCAGTTATTCTGATAATTGTTTTGGGGGTAATTTTGGGGATTTTTTTCCCTTTTTGTGGTATTTCCAGAATAACAAAACTGAGCATATAAATGACAGGAAAATGACAACATCCCTTTCCTTTTGTGTTTAACAAATGTGAAATTTAAGAAATTTATTTGGTAGAAATGATTTTTCAAAATTAAGATATAAGATACAGGGTGACCAGTACAGAAAAAAAATTTTAAATTGTTTAACAAAAAATTAAAAGTTTTTTTTAGTAAATTGTTAACTGATTGCACACTTTAGTTATTCTAATGATTGTTTTAAGGGAAATTTTGGAAATTTATTTCCTTTCTTTAAGGGTTAAACCTTTAAAGCAAAAAAGCTCAGTGACAACAATGACCGTTTCTTTTTTTTTGTACATTTTAATAGCAGAAAAATCATGACGAGCACATAGTTAAAGATAAAATAATAGAGAGAGAGAGTATTTTACTAAATAGAGAGAAATGGCTAAACAAAATAATTTTTAAATTTTGACACTAGTGACATTCGTGACACACAAATCAATTATTACGTGAAATTTTCTTTTTCATCAATAAAATCAAATAAAATAAAAGAATCAATGTTTTATAAACAATAAAGCAGAGAGCTTTGCTATAAAACGAATTAATTAAAATATGGGGAAATTAAAAAGATTTCCTGGTTGAAATTTAAAAAGGATGTGGGTGTGATAAATTAAATAAAGAAGAAGTAAAACGTGTGTATTTAAGGCAAATTTAAGAAAACTGAATTTTTATTTAAAGCACAAATGAGGGTGACTGCAGGAGATTAAGCTGTAAAAAAATATTAAGAATTTTTTTTGTATAGAAATCTTTAAGTACAAAGTATAAAATAAATAAAAAAGTTCTAAAAATAACTTATAAAATAATAAAATTCGCCAAGTGAAACATTAAAGCGAAGCCTTTATTTCTTATATTTCGATTTGATGTGGTGTTTTATTTTTCGTTTGCTTTTTGTTTGTCATCACCCATCACTCACTAATTCACTCACTCACTCTCTGGGTAATTTAAAGATTCAGCCCTTAAATATTTAAAAGCATACAAAAACCGCACCATCACAAACTCTGCTGTTCTGGCAATCGATTTTGTTTCCGGCATTTTCACGTGGTTGTAGTGGTTTTATCCTTTTTTTTTGATTTTTTGGTTTCTTGATTCATAAATATTTTCGTTTAAATAAAAGAATATTTGTGTGTGTGTGCGTGATGTGGGTTTTCTTTTACAATAAAAAAAATATCAAACAAAAGAAGCAGCAGTAAAACGAAATTAAAGTGAAAGTATTAACAATTCGTTGTGGTTAAAAGTTTAATGTCATTAAAACAATTGACGGCTTAGGACTTTGTCTTTGTCATTGTCCTCATTATGACAAATTATTTTGTGTCCTTTTATTTTTTTTCTTTTTTTTTTTATTTGATGAACTAATAAGTGTATTTCATGGCATGTGTCCAGCCAGTGTTTAGGTATGTAGGTGTGTGTATGTGTGAATGTACTATGACACATATATAATTACAAAAACAATAAAAACAGCTAAAGTAGTTTTTCATGAATATCCTTTATATAATTTATTTCCTCTATTTTAGTACTCTTGTTTTTTCTCCTTTGTCAGGTTTGACCTATCGACCGAATTGCGTGTATGTCCTTCTTGTTCCTTATTGATTTTTAAATAAAAACAAAAAACACAATTCTTCATTCTCTATTTTTTTATTTTATTATTTTTCATTTGCCTTGTTTTTTGTTATTTTAAATATAAACGAAAAATAAATGAAAAATGTTTTAAAAGTAAAGGCAGCATTACATGACAACAACATCAACAACAACAACTACCAACAGAGTGTATACTTTTGACCCATATTAAGGTAAATCAAAAATAAAAAAAAAGAAAAGTCAGACTATATTTGTCATTGTGTATTTAAGTAGAAAAGTACATGCAAAAACAACAAGAACAACAACATTTAATTTAAATCCCTTTAGAATAAACAAAAAGTCACAAGGAGAATAAAAAAACAATAATCCCCATTTGGATTTGAGATTAAACAAAAAACTAAAAATAAAAAATATAAAAAATATAAAAATAAAAAATTCCAACACAAAAAACTATCCAAAAATCAAGAGACATTTGAAAATGTCACAACAACAACAAAAAAAAAGAGTATTAGAGTTGTCGTATTCAACTGAAGTGAAATAAGAAGTTTCGAGCTCAGAGAAAAATTATTTTCGACTTTAATAATCAGCATGGTTGCTCGTATACCCTTGAAAAACTGCAGTAAAATTTCGCTTTTTCACATTTTCTAGGTCATGTGAAAAAGAGAGACGACACACACACGACACACGGAGAGCACACACACATTTTGTTTTATGCTGTTAAATAACGTTTTAAATTTTTTTATTTATAACACTCAAAAAAACTTCGAAAATATACTACAAAATTTTAATTCCAGTTTTTGCTGTCGTTGTTGTTGTTGTTTGTTTTTTCCACAAAATATAACTGTTATAATTTACTTAAATGCTAAAACAAAAACAAAAACAAGAACAAATATTCTCCTTAATAAACACAAAATTTATTATTGACTTTACTTAGCTTTCTAACTACAAACAATTTGAACAAATAAGTCTGGCAAGCTATGTATGCATCCACCCTTTAATTTTAAAATTTTGTGTTTCTTTTGATGAAGAGACAGTTTAAGTCACAATCGGGGTCTTCTTCTTCGAAAACAACATCTTTTCATTTAAAACTTCATTTTTCAAAAGGTTTCCAATGTGGGTACTTCCTATGGCACATAATTCGTGCCCTTAAGGGGAAACCCTTTAGTATTTTTGTGCTGTTACAGCGCTAATAGTAGTATAGGGCTTTTCAACAAGAAATTTGTTTTCTAAAACAAAAAATTTCGTTTAAGATTATACAAATATTTGTTGTTTTACGAAGAGAAAAGTTCGGAAATTGTAAATGAAAATTGATATCTGGCGCCATATCCACCATGATCACGCTGGCAGCTGTCATTTCTTTCATCAAAGTTTTTAAGCACTTTTTGGCAAAATGGCGATCCTATTTCGTTAATCACATCATGGATTTTGAGTTTTTAAGGCAGAGTCTGTATAGACTCTGTGATTAATATCGCCCCCACCATATATAATTGAGTGGTGTTAAATCACATGATCTGGCTGGTCACTTAGCTGCTAAAATTATCGTGAAATTATGCCATCGGGATATTTGGTTTGCAATAAATTGCTCGTTTCATTAGCTGTGTGACATGTGGCACCGTTCTATTGAAACCACATGGCAGTGATATCCATATCGTCAATAATAGGCCAAAATTGAATTGTCACCATTTCGCGATAGCGTAATCCATTGACCACTAATGCATTTCCAGTCTCATTTTCGAAAAAAAAACTGCCCAATCATGACTGCAGACCACATAGCGCACCATACAATGACACATTGAGCATGCAAAGGCCCCCCTAATAATTTAGTTATTGCAGAAGAATTTTCCTGGTAACGCAATTTCTCGATTTTGCGATATCGGTTGGCCGCCTCCTTCTTTTGAGTTAACGCCGCAGGATTATTATTCCAGGGGCCACTTGCACGCCGGATTCAAATAAACAAAATTAATATCCTGAAGGATAAAATTTGGTTTAACATGGATGAGATTAGTGAAGCTTTGCTGCAAAAGAAGTTTGCTATCTTAACTTTATCTAAGGATACCATCTTCCTAAACTCTAAATTTAAGATTATTTCTTGTTGTCTCTTCGTTGGGCCATAAATAAATAAAATAAAATAAATAATTACCAATTGTATATCAAGTGCGATTAAATTGATATTTATTTAAAAGAGTGCGTTAACAGAAAGAAAGAGAGAAGAAATAAATGTTATCGCTGTCGCCTTAATAAAACTTAAGCCTATTTTCAATTGCCATAAACGAAACGTTGCTGGACTCTTCAAAAAAAAGCTCGAATAAAAATTTCACATATTCTTTTTCTAATTTCATTCTGCTTTTATTTTTTTAATGATTTTTGATTGGATCATAAAAAATCTTTGCGCTTTTTCAAACAAGTTTCTATAATATTTGACCGCTCGTTAACATAAATAAACTTTATAGCTTTTCCTATAACTCTACACTTAAAAATCTAAAATTAATAAACAAAACTAGCTGCAGTTGCAAACAACAACAAACTTTAATGACTTTAAACAAAATAAAATTAAAAAAAAAAACAAAAAAATTTTAAAAATGTTTTAAAGTAATTTTTCACTGTGAAGCATATCATACGTACCAGAGTTGGGAGTAGAATATTAACTATTTAAGTTAGCTTTTAAAAGTGAATAATTTTCCGCTTTGTGCTTGTTGTAATAGTGATATACAAAATATAGCACCACTTAACAATTGCGTTATTGCTAGAAATGATTAAGATGCTTCCGCTGGATTTACCTATGAATAATGTGACAATTTAGTCACCAGCTTAGTGCAACAATATTTTTTTTCTTCTAAAACTTACGATGTAAACCACAATCTATGCAAAACAACAGAAATATTTTTCCTTAAATTAACTAAATTGAATTCAATTAAATTGAATTTTACTTAAAACCCCAAATATCGATATCAAGCACAAGTTAGTTGTTATCGAAAAATTAGAAATTATGTGTTTTTAAAAATTAAATTTATTTACAGCCCAAACTAAATCAAACTAGTAACTATGGTCTCTCGAGTTAATGATAGCTAGAAGCAAATCTTATTAGAGTAGCGTCTAGACTTTTAAATTCATATATTTAGCATCGCTAAATATCGAAAGAAAGGAAATATCCACCATAAACAAAATTTTCGCTTGAAATTTTTGAAAAATTATTTTATTATTTTTTTATTAAATAATAAACTACAAATTAAATATTTAAAATAAAAAATTATTTTATTTTATTATTTTTTATTTATAATTATTGTTTCTTGATCTTGTCTCCCTATCATTGTGTTGTGTCGTGTTATACTCTGTCAAATACTTTTTCATAGCCACCAAATTATAAGAATCCATCTTTCTTGACGTCGCAATTCGTAACAAGAACCTGTATGGAAAACAGTGCTTCTCTAGTGCCCATAGCCTCCCTGAAGCCAAATTGAGTTCGATCAATATGTTTTTCACATTTTATTACGCAATCGTTGGTGCATGACTTTCAAGAATATTTTTGAGATGTGATTCTTCAGAGATATTAGTCTATAGTCCTGACATTTTTTGACATGACTTGTCTTTAGTATCGTTATAAAAGTAGACTTTAACCAATCATCTGGCTAAATTCCCGTGTCATATATTGCTTTAACAAGTTTTTCAATAACCAAGATATTATTACTATTTAGTAGTTTTATGATTTCTGATGGCATTTTATCACCTCCCGGGGCTTTGTTGTTTCTTCGAATTTTATATAGCTCTTTTTATTACTTCCTTTATAATGGGTGGGCCGCGGAGATGTTGGTTATTTTCAATAAAATATTTTAATGCAATATATGACACTGGAATTTAGCCAGATGATTGGTTAAAGTCTATTTTTGTAACGATACTAAAGATAAGTCATGTCAAAAAATGTCAAAACTATAGACTAATATCTCTGATGAATCACATCTTAAAAATATTCTTGAAAGTCAATAGGCACGTCCAAAGATTTTTTATTATCTGAAAATAAATAGTGTTTCTATATATTTATTTATTTTTTTTAAAGAGAAGTAGCACTTCAGGCAACAATGCCTATTTAGTCAAGCACCATGCTACATTCTTTAGAAAAGGGATAGAGAAGAGATGAAAAAGGTACTGAACTTAGAAGGATAGTTGCAAATTAACTGCCGTATAAAGACAGCAACAGCGACCAGTGACTATGCCTTCATCGGTGAGCAGCTCCACCGACAGTCAATTTTTATTTTTGTAGTGAAAAAAACCAAGGTCTTCGTTGGGAATCGAACCCACAACCCCCATATTGACAAGCTAGACACTACCTACTAGCCTAATGGGGCACCTAATATATAATTCTATATAATTCTGCCATACTTGTCTTTTTGTCTTTTTTTTCTAATTCAGTAACAATTCTGTTATGAGTGTTATTACACTTTGCCTTTATTTCTCTTATGCGATTCTTTCATTTCTTTCAGTGTCTTGTGAACATTAAAATCTTTATGTTTTGATTGAAACATTTCAATTTCGAAGCACTCTTCTTCTAGCCACTTTGGCTTTGCTTTTCGTATTTTTTCTTCTTTTATTATTTAACTGTATTCGGTTATATTCATCTTAGTTTATCTTTCTGTAGTATCTCCTCCTTTCATCCATTAGATCCAAAATCTCCTTGGTAATCTATTCTTTTTTAGGTTTCTTCCTTTTAAATCCTTTTCTTTATGATTTTCATTATATCAATTACTTCTTTTCACATTGTATAAACATTCTGATCGTTATGGTTAATCGATTAATCGATTGTAATTTCTCATTAACTTCCACTGATAAATTGTTTCTGATTTGTAAGTCCTTGAGTTTTTCAAGATTGGTTTGTTTATTTCCAGTTAATCGTTTACTTGAAGAAAGTTACCAAATTATAGTTGTTGTTAACATATTATGGTCTGTAGGAACATGGTGTGTTGTTCATTTTTTAAGAGATGTTTTAAAATATTTCACTAATCAAAATAAAATCTATTTGATTTCCGACGATATTCTGTCAACGATCTTGAGGAGATTTCCAGATTATTTGTTTTAACAATTGAAGACTTGTTGCCGAATGAAATGCTTCTGACAAGGAAAATACAAAAAAATATACTTGTATGCTAATATCACAGCTGGGCACAGTATAATAAATTCTGAATACACTAATAATACTTTTTTAAGGAAATAAAATTATTAAAAAATTAATCATTCCATATTCTTCTTTTAATTATTTTTATTGATTCTCGTTTTCTTTAAAATTAACACAAAAAAATATTTTTTTAACTAATTTTACTTTTTTAAAAAATTTAGAAACTAAAATATGACTGAACTTAAGCTCAACTAAATTTATTTATTTATATATAATTTTATTTTTTTTTAATATTACTTTTTAATTATAATTATACCTTTTTATACATTTATATTATTATTTTATTTATTTTATTTATTTTATTTAATTAGTAATTTTTATTATTAAGCTCTAGGTTTTTATTTTTTGAAAATTTTTTAAACTTTATTTTTTATTAAATATGTACTAATCTTTTAAACGGTCTTTTAAACTATAACGATTTATTTTTTCAATATTTCGCTTTCCTGTGGAGAGCTTCTTTAGGAAAAATATTGAAAAAATAAAACGTTATAATTTAAAAGACCGTTTAAAAGATTAGTACATATTGATAATATAAATAAAAAAAAGGTCGAATAAAACTGAAAACTTTATTTTTTTTTATATTTCAATATTTCGCCAAACCATTTTTTTTATTAATTGTTGATATACTTTTTTGTTAATCCTGAAGTTGCCAACCAATGCTTTGGTGAAATATTGAAATATAATAAAAAATAAAGTTAAAAAATTTTTTATAAATAAAGACTTAGTACATAATAATAAAAACTACTAATTAAATATTAAAAAGGTCAAATAACTATAATTATTATATATTTATTTTTATTATTTAATAATTAATTTTTAAACATTTTCAAAGTTATAAAAAATTTTATAGAATCTGGTAATCACCCCAAACAGAAAATTTTTATGTATAAAAATTTTTAAATAACAAATAAATAGTGTCTAATAAAAGAAATAAAAAAATATGATTTTCAGTTCCTATTCCTTAAGAAGCCACTTAATTATGTGGCGAAATATTGCAAAGAAAATTAAAATTTATTAAAATATTTAGATAAACATCTAGTGCTTAAAGAAATTTATTATAAAATTACTATTTTTTTTAATATTATTCATAATGTGACCAAAATTTAAAAAAAAATGTTTAAAAATTTTAATATAGTTTTAAAAATTTTTAAAAATTATTTACTAAATAATAAAAATAAAATAAATAATATTATAAAATAAATAAATAAAAATTTTTAATTATAATTAAAAACTAATATTGAAAAAAAATTAAAATAGTATACATATATGGAAATAAATAAATTTAGTTCAGCTTAAGTTCAGACATATTTTAATTCCAAATTTTTTTAAAAAACGAAAAATTATTAAAAAAACTTTTCTTGTGTTAATTTTAAAGAAATCAGAGAATTAATAAAAATAAAAAAAATATAAAATATGAAATGAATAAATTTCTTATCATTTTATTTCCTTAAAAAATCTTATTAGAATTGAAAATATATTACACTAGGCCCAGCTGTGGTATTAGCATACGAGTGTATTTTGTTTTTGGTATTTTCCTTGTCAGAACCATTTCTTTCGGCAGCAACTAAACAATTGTTAAAACAAAAAACTTAATAAGAAACGTGTTAAATATGATTGGAATTCAATTTTTCTATTTTCAATATTTAATTATCCAAACTTCAATTTCGCTTGTCGCAATGCCGCAATGCTTCAATGCTGTGATTAAATATACTTCCAGCTATATGACGATAATACGGTTATACATTTGTGTTGGTATAAATTTATGCGTTACTTGTACCCTTCAGCAAAAATAAACAACTTTATGGAGAATGAATTTTAGTTATTTCAACGAAATTCATTAACTCTTAAGCAACTTAGACAGTTACTAACTTAAAAGCTCAATCATTTGCTCATTCATTCAATCAAACACTCGTTTAGACAAACACACAGATAAGTGGACGGACCTTCAGCCAGGCTTTAACGAATTAGTTTATTTTTTTTTTTTTTTTGTTTTATTTACCAGTTTCAAAGGAATAAAAATAATAATAAAAATAAAAAGATAATAAATAATAATAATAATAATTATAAATAAAATCACTTTGAACTAATTTTTGCTTGCACAAAACTGCCCGTTTTTTATTTTATTTAGTGAACGAAATAAAAAATAAAATATTGAAAATAAAATGTAATTAAATAAATAAAAAAAATAGTTTTAGATTGAAATTAAAAAAAAGTTAATAAATAAAGAAATATATTACAAAAAAAAACTATTCACAATATTTGCATTTGTAATAAATTAAGTAGATAAAGAAAAATATTAATTAAATGTTGACTGGTAAAGTTTTCAAACAACCGTAGCCGAATGCGAATCCAAATTACATGCAAAATAAATGGGTACAATGAGGCCAAATAAATACGATGTAAGTAGATGCACTCTTTATACTTTACTTTTTATTATAATTATACTAATTATATTTATAATTTGTAAAACTTTTGTTTTATTATTTCATAAATAATTATTTTCATAATAAGATTTTTGTATAAAAAATTGATATAAATCTAAGTAATTTTATTATTCGTGCTTGATTCCTTTAAATAAATATTTCATGATATTCTCACGAAATATTTATTACAAAAATTTTTATTAAAAAATAAACATTTTATGATATTCTCATAAAACATTTATTTCAAATAAAAATAAAAAAATATTTGAAATGAATATCATAAAATGTTTATTTTTTAATAAAAATTTTTGTAATAAATATTTCGTGAGAATATCATGAAATATTTATTTAAAGGAATCAAGCACGAATAATAAAATTACTTAGATTGATAATGATTCCGATGAATAAATTACTTAATTGATATAAATTTTATTAATTTTTTTAATTCAATTTAAAATTATTGCAAATATATTTAAAATATTTGTAGGTATTTTCTAATAATTTTTTTATTGAAACTTGTAAAGCTGCAGTTTGTGTCTGTTTAAATCATGGAATTTTAAAAATTTCTTTAATTTATGGTTAAACAAACAAAAAAAACTTAAACAAATAAAATTTCAATCAAATTATTATTTATTAAGTGTTAAATATCACAAAAATTAGCAGCGCCATAAAGACGTTCACACACTCAGCCACACACACAGACACACACACACTTCAATACTTACACTTGACTGAGATGAACATTCAAAACGTTTTTCAGGCCTTTGAAATTCAGACAAAAAAAAATTTAACAAAAACACACAATCAGCTTCATACACACTCTGTGTATGTGTGTGTGTGTGTATGTATATGTATATGTAAAATATATTTCCATATCGATTTACATGATGATTGCGTGAGTTTATGCTAAATAAGGATTATTAAGATTTTTAAATGCAACAAATATTATTGCAACAATCTTCATTTCATGCTCGCAGGAAATTACACAATTATTGTCAACATGCAGTTATTGTCTGGAACTCACACCCCACCCGTAATTCAACACTTTTCATCGTTATCCATTAAATGTTGGTTGCATGTTGACTCAAACTATAATTCACATTAACGCCGAGTCAACAAAACATTTTCTTGTTGTTTTCAACAAGAAACACATTTTTGTTCATTAAATATTTTTATAGATTTATTTAATAGTCCATACTCTAGTCACAAGCCATTTTTGTGTCCACTCACAGCCGATTACTACAACAACTCTGGCTGAAATTTTCAACACCATTTTTCTCGTTTACATTTTGTTGTTGTTGGTGTTTTATGCACATGTAAGTTCGTCTTTATCGACAGCTGCGGATTAAGATTAATCTTTAAAAATGTTTATGATTTTATTATTATTATTTTTTGCGCTACACGGCGCGATCATATTTAAATCGGTGGGCAGTGCCGAAACCCAGATAATTTTGTTTAACAACCGGCATCTGCAACATTTCATGAATACTACTTCTTCTGTGATATAATTTTTACTCTTTTGAAATCTTATTTCAGTCCCTCTCTCTCTCGCTCTCTCTTCTCTCTCTCTCTCTTTCCTTTTTCTTATTTACACTCTTATAACACTTTAGAGTGGAGACAAAATTTTGAAATCAAAAAGGTCCCTCCAGGGATACACAATTATGGACCTGAGAATCAATGCCTCCTTTAATAGGGTCTAATCTTTAAAGTATGTCACCATAAAATTATTTAAGCAAAAAATCGACGAAGTCAATACATCACATTTCGACTTCGAAACATTGATATACAATCCATTAGACATGGCCCAGCGATTGATTATGTGCAAATCGTCATTTATTCCATTCACATACATAGGAACGTCATTAATCCAGCTGCTGTTATAAACGTGCACGTCATTAGCAGACATGTGCATCCTACTGCTTTTAGAAATGTCAGGTAGGTCATTTATGTAGAGATAGAAAAGAAGTGGACACAAAATAGAGCCCTGTGGTATTCCTTTACATCTGCACCTGGTAGTGAGCCTTAATCAAATGGTGATCATACACCACTGTGAGTGAAAAGCAGCAGCCCTAGGAGGCCGAAATCTAATTCTAGCAACAGGTCTTTCTTAGTTACAACTTTAATGATTCCAGAGCAGGGCTGCAAACCACCACTCCTTGCTGAAGAGCTGGAGACTATCCAACTCCTGTCCAGAACACATGACTAGCATGCTCACTGGATCTAGGATCATTTCACCAAGTAGGTGTTATTAAAAGTGAAATGATCCTGGCCACCATATAAAACAGACCTGTTATAGGGCCGCGAAACCACAACCACCACGATACTCCCATATAGGGGCCAACCTCAATAATCAGCCAGAGAACAGTTAAATGTATAAAGAGACAAATAACCGAAACTCTGCGGGCTACTGATGCCCGTGGAAATAACGTGAAGCTTCCAGTTGTACTCCTGCTGACTTCAGGAGACTGGGTTCTCTTATACCCCCCGTTGCACAGGTCTAGATAGTCGAAGTTCTATAAAGACCGATAAATATGCCCCCGGGGGGGAGGGGGGGGGGGGTATTCCTCTACTGTGTAATTATATTTACATCTACGCCTGACTATGTAGTCTTAATCAGATGGTGGTCAAACCACTGTATAATTTGGGACGTCGTGCTCGTCCTAGGAAGTCGAAGACTAATTCTAGCAACAGGTCTTTCCTAGTTGTAACTTTAATGATTCCAGAGCAGGGCTGCAAACTACCACTCCTTGCTGAAGAGCTGGAGACTATTCAACTCCTGTCCAAAACACATGACTAGCATACTCACTGGTTCTAGGATCATTCCACCAAGTAGGTGTTATTAAAAGTGAAATGATCCTGGCCACCATATCAAACAAACCTGTTATGGGGCCGCGAAACCAATCAATAATCAGTCAGAGAACCAGCTAAAAGGCTAAAGAGACAAATAGCGGAAACTTCGCGGGCTACTGATTTCCGTGGAAAGAACGTGGAGCTTCCAATTGTACCCCTACTGACTTCAGGGGACTGGGTTCTTTAATACCCCCAGTTGCACAGGTCTAAGTTGTATAAAGACCGATAAATGTGCCCCCGGGGGGGGAGGTATTCCTCTACTAGCTGCAGGCGGATTAGAGCTCCACACTCATCAACACTCACTATTTGACATCCGTTAATCAGATAGGAGGATATTAGATAGGATTAGAGGCCGAGCTTGAGAAATTAAATAATTAAATTTTTTTAACATCGAAGGCCTTACTATGATCCAGTAGAATCAAAAATCCCACTTTGTTGATGATGAGTTCAGATCTGAGGCTTTCGACCACACACACCAAAGCTGTTATAAAACTTCTGCCCCTAACAAAACCAGATTGAGCCACGGATAAATATTTATTCCGTGTGAGATAATTATTCATTTAATTGCTGAGGATTGTCTTAAATACTTTGGATAAAAGTGGTAGAATAGCTATCGGTCGGAATTCACCGTTGGTCTTAGGGATAGGGATAACTCAAGAGGCATTCCATTCCCTAGGAAAAATGGATTTCGTTAGGATGGAGTTGAAGAAATAAGTAATGATCGGTAAGAGAATCGAGATCAAAACTCTAAAGAGTTTTGGGTTCCTCCATACCAACCGCATTAGATCTAACAACGGAAAAACTCTCAAGGACCTCAAGCTGATCTCCACATCGGAGGAGAAATAGATTTCGTATTGGAACATAACAAAGATCGTCATAAACGCTACCCGTCGGCCCGGGAATATTAATATTAACAAACTTATCATTTAAGAAGTTTCACGTCAACATCACAATTATGCTGTGATGTTTTACTCCGACCTAAGCCTGTTTTCCCTCCACTTAGCCCTACTGCCAATGATGTGATAAGGTTTACATCTGCACCGGCAGTGAGCCATAAACAGATGGTGGCCATTACCACTGTGAATGAAAAGCAACGCCATTCACGCCCTAGAAGGCCTTCGAATCCGGGGATCCTACGGTCACTCCTAGTAGCAATTTGAAAAGCTCGAAGTAGGTTGCAGCCTTTACTCCTTGCTAAAGAGTTGTAGACTATCCAACTCCTGGTCCAGAACGCATGAAGCTTAATATAATTAAGAACACAACGGCATTCATACTCACTGGACCTGAATCATTCATTGTGTTCATTATGAATGATCCGACCCACAAACTATCACGAGGGTCTCGAAACCACAACCACCACGATACTCCCATATAGGGCCAACCTCAATAATCAGCTAGAGAAAAGCTAAATGTCTAAAGAGACAAATAGTGAACTCTGGGGCCTACTGATTCCCGTGGAAATATGTGGATTGTCCAGATGGCTCCTACTAGCCTTTAAGGGGCCTGGGCTCCCTTTTACCCCGCAAGACACCAATCTAGATGGAATAGTAGGTTCCAAAAAGACTATCATGTGCCCCCGGGGGGAGCCCTACTGCCAATAGCCGATGAAAATCTACGCTAATAAAAAGCACATTTAGCAGACTGAATAGGTTTTGTTACCTCCCTTCGAGCGGACTTATGTATCGCTACTAAGGTTAGGTGCTGCTATAGGCTAGTAGGTAGATTACTAGCTTATATGACTGGGGGTTGTAAGTTCGATTCCCAACAAAGACCTTGGTTTTTTTCATTACAAATAAAAAAAAATTGACCGTCGGTGGAGCTGCTCAGTAATGAAGTCATGGTCTTTTATCACTGTGCTGTCTTATACGACAGTTAATTTTCGTAACTATACTTCTATCTTCACCACCTGTCATCTCATCTCTTCTCTGTCCCTTTCCTAAAGAATGTAGCATGGTGTTTTTGACTAAATAGACATTGTTGCCAGAAGTACTACATCTCTTTTAAAAACAACAGAAAAAAACAACATTTTTTTTCTTCAATATCACCAATAAATTTTTATTCTCACGATGTCCTTTAGCGTTAATTGTTTTTACGTTACAAAATCAAATTAAATATTCGTAAAATTAACTGGGCGATTCTTAATCTTCTTCGGTTAATAATCATCCAATTATCACATCCACATTTATTTATAATCATCCAAGTTGCAGATCAGATTAGCAAGTGATATACACAACAATTACATGCAAGACACTAAAAGCCAAAGAAAAACTTAATTAAATTATAAAGCAGAAAAAAAACAACAACAACACAAAGAAGAAGAAGAAGAAGAAAAAAAAGTTATTAAAAACATGTTTAGGAAATGATGTGAAAAAGATAAGTGTTTAACAAATTTGTGTTGTGTTGTACTATTGTGCTTTTAAATAGAAATGAGGCAAAGAAAAGAAGCAGCAACAAACAATTCTATTAAGCGCTTAGTTAGCAGCAACAGCAACAGCAGAAACAGCAGTTAACTAAAAACAGGTACTTACAGTCACAGTTCACTGTCGACTGTCAAGCAAATAAAGCTCCAACGTTTTGCACAACAATGATTCATGTAACCCATGTTAACACAGCTAATACAATAGATGTATGAGTGTGTGTGTAAGTGTGCAGGGTATTGTTTTGCCTACAGCAATGTTTGTTGCAACTATTTCAAGAATGTTGTTGAGTTAGTTAGAATAACTACAAGCGAATGCAACTACTGCAATTTTAACACTCAACAAATATTGCAACTGTTACCAGAAGCATATGCACGTTGTACTCGTACGAAAATGCTGCATATATGACATAACCTCATACGTACATATGCACAACAGTCTTTGCTGTATGCAAAATAACGTTATTAATTTGCTGATAAATTTTAAGCTGCAATGACAGCGAATAACGACGACGTTGACGTGTAAAAATGAACAAAATCTACATTTTACATTCATCCATATTTGTTTGTACGTTTGTGCTGTTGTCTGGTTGTCTCTCTAAGATGTTGTCATCGCCATCATCAACATCTTCGATATCATTGTTGTTGTTGTTAGTTTTAGTGTAATAAGAAAAACGTTAGTAGCTGCCTAAATGACTTGGCTGCCTGGCAATTTTGTTAGGATTAGACGCACTTTTCTTTTTTGTTGTTGTTGTTGTATGAATAAAAAAAGATCGATTGATCGCGTGGAGCTTAAAAGTATCTGTTGTCCATCTGTCCAGCCATCTATCGGTCTGTCCTTTCTTGTTTTATTACATGTAGCCTGACGCCAATAATAAAAACAACAGAAACACCTTTTTAATAGTGTTGAACAAGCCTGCATTTGCATTGCCTGCAATTTGTTAAATGTTGCACGATCAATACGCGTATTACAGCCTACCACACAAAGTTGCATTATTTTTTCTTTATTTATTTTTGTTGTTGTTGTTGTTGTTGGAAGCTTTTTTATTTATACTTGTTTATATTCATTGAATACATTTTACTTGCGCATGAAAATTAATTTCAAAAAGTATTAACTGACAATTTTCCTTATTAATCAATGTTGTCAATGTAGCGTTGTTAGAAATCCGCAATTATTTTATTTCAGTTGTAAATGAAAATGTTCAGTATTTGCAAAAACTTTTTTAAAAAATCGTGTAAGACTTGGCAATTGAAAATTAAAAAAAAAATACGATTTAAATCTGAAATTTATTTTAACTCTGCAACATGCAAGATTCTGGAATGGCACTCTGCCCTAAACTATTACGGTAGCCTTAAGCGTAATTCAATATAGAAAAGAGAATTTTTAAATCTACGGTACACTAAACACCTTAATTGTCTTCGAAATAGACCTTAAAACGCACTTGTTCCTCTGAGAGTCATCTTTGATCATTTTTAATTCGGGTTCTTCAATTCCGACTCTTTTAAAGAACGACCAAATATTCACTGACCCAGTTGATAAAGCTAACCTTTTGGCTGGTTTATTTGCAGCCCGACTAGGCTTGGCAGAGTACCCATTACTATGCCAAAGATATTCTTTCGAGTTGGAGCGGTTAAAAAGGTTTTAGTAGATCTCAAGGTCAACAGGTCTCCTGGGCCAGATGGGATACCAGCACTGGTTTTGAAAAAGTGCTCTTCAATGCTAGCAATCCTTTTCAGCATATTGTAACATGCCGGTGAATTTCTAAAGTGGTAACACTAACAATCTTGAAAATTATCGTCCACTTGCAATTTGTTCCGCATTTTCTAAGGTGATTGAAAATATTATTAATTTTCATCTTGTGAGATACCTGTACTGCAACAACTTAATTAGCGACCGAAAGTATAGTTTCCGTAGGTGGCACTCTACAGGTGACTTGCTGGCTTTGCTATCGTAACAATGATGCAACTCCATACTTCATTACGGAGAGAGCCACCGGGCACATTATAAGTCTTTATGGATCACACAACCATCTGGACTTGTGTCTTGTAAGAGTAAAAGGAAGCCCAGTCTCCTTAGGCTAGCAAGGAGCCAATTGGAAAATCCACTATATTTCCTCGGGAATCAGTAAAGCTCCAGAGTTCCGCTATTTGTCCCTTTAGGCATTTAGCTGTTCTCTGACCGATTACTGAGGTAGACCCTTCGGGAATATCGTGGTGGCTGTGTATTTCGAGGCCCTCGCTTAAGTTTATGGGTCGGATCATTCAAAAATGAACACAATGAATGGTCTAGATCCAGTGAGTATAAATGGCGTCGTGTTTTTAATTATATAAAGCTTCATGCATTTGCAACCCTGCTTTGGAATCGCTGAAATTGCAACTAGGAAAGACCTGTTGCTAGAATTAGTTCTCGGCTTCGTAGGGCGTAAATGACGTTGCTTTTCATTCCCAGTGGTTTGACCACCATCTGATTATGGCTTACAGCCAGGCGCAGATGTAAATCTTTTCGCGTAATTTCGGAGAGAGTAAAGTGGTGACTCTAGATATTTCCAAGGCGTTTGAGAGAGTTTGGCTTGATGTACTTCTGTCAAAATTTGCTGCTTTTGGTGTCGGTGATAATTTCTCTAGATTTATATTAAGTTTTCGCAGGAATCGCACTATACGACTTATTTCCCCTCGGGGGCACATGATAGTCTTTTTGGAAACTACTATTCCATTTAGACTGGTGTCTTGCGGGGTGAAAGTGGGCCCAGGCCCCTCAAAGGCTAGTAGGAGTCACCTGGACAATCCACATATTTCCACGGGGATCAGTACGCTCGCAGAGTTCACTATTTGTCTCTTTAGACATTTAGCTGTTCTCTGACTGGTTATTGAGTTTGGCCCCTATATGGGAGTATCGTGGTGGTTGTGGTTTCGAGACCCTCGTGATAGTTTGTGGGTCGGATCATTCATAATTAACACAATGAATGGTTCAGGTCCAGTGAGTATGAATACCGTCGTGTTCTTAATTATATTAAGCTTCATGCGTTCTGGACCAGGAGTTGGAAAGTCCTCAACTCTTTAGCAAGGAGTGAAGGCTGCGGCCTACTTCGGGCTTTCGAAATTGCTACTAGGAGTGACCGGAGGATATACGTATTCGATGGTCTCCTAGGGCGTGAATGACGTTTGCAAATCATTCAAGTGGTTTGACCACCATCTGATTATGACTACCTAGTCGGTGCAGATGTAAATCAAATCACATTAATACGACTTATTATAGATGGGATTTCTTCAGACGAGTTCAGGATTAATTCAAGGGCTTTCTTCAACCCTATTTCTTATTTTTCTAAACAACCTTCTTTGTCAAACTTTCAACCCTATTTACTCTTTCCCAGATGACAGCAGCATTTGTCATTCATATTCATTTGGTAATAGACCGTACCAGTTGGAGGTGAGTTCCAAAAGGCGGAATATGAATGATACGCTCAATCACGATCTCCCAGCGATCTGCAAATAGAGTTGATTTTAATGCCTGTAAGACGCAATGTTGCATGCACCTAGATCTGTGTTGGAAAATGGTGCTGCACTGTATAAAGGAATCGGAAACTCTTGATGTTCTTGGCATGAAAATTCAGTGTGATGTTAAATGGACTAAACACATTTTTCCGGTTTCTCAAGAAACTTTCAAGTGTCTCGGTATTCTAAAACGGTGTAAGAGATACTTCTCTCCATCCGATTCCTGTACTATTTATACCATCTATATCCGTCAAAAGTTGGAATATAACTCTCATGTATGGGACTTTCTCGCTCGACGCTGACGTCTACTCATGCAATGCATTGTTCCAGAACTGGGAAATTAGTTTATGGGGAGGAGGAAAGAGGAAGTAGTGTTTGTAGACATTCGATTTGAATTTCCCTACGTTGAAAGTGACAGGAAAGACCTCTGGAGGAAGTTTATTCCACATACGAACTGTTCTGCTAAAAAACGAATTCTCCCTGTAATGCGTACTGCGACCACAAATAGAAGCGCTCTCAAAGAAAATCGAGTCAAATGCAAAAACGTGCGAGTAACGGGAACGAGTTCCCTGATTTTGTTAGAGCTCTTATCATTGTAGTAATGATAAAACAGTGAAATAAAGCCCACATTGTGTCGACGCTCTAGAGGATCAATAGAGTTGGAGGATACCCTACCGTCTCCAATGAGCCTCTTGGCCCTCTCCTGTAAGCGATCGAGCAACTACAAAATCGTCGGCGCCAACCCATACATGAGAGTTGTATTCCATTTTTGGACGGTTATAGGTGGTATAAATAGTACGAAGATTGGATGGAGTGAAGTATCACTTACACAGTGTTAGAAAACCAAGGCTCTTGAAAGCTTCTTTAGAAACCTGAAAAATGTGCTTAGTCTTTCGAACATCACACTGAATTTTTATGCCAAGAACATCAAGAGCTTCCGATTCTATAATACCCATTACATCTATAGTGACAGGTGCAGCATTATTTTCAACCCTTAAGGCCAGCTTCACTTTTAAAGAAGTAGATTCCAAAGAGTTCATTATGGATGTAACAACACTGTCTAAGCATTATTATCACACCAAAGATGGCAGTTTTATTTATTGATGTATTCATTCGAACAAAAGTGGGCTTGATCGCTAAACAATATTTCCTTATGAAGTCGTAATCGGGTGGTTGTATCGAACAAAGCCATGATTTTAAAGTATTGTTTGAAGGTATTGTTCAGATGCCATGTTTAAATGCCAAATCAAAGTACACTTAAATCATCTTACAGCTGAATAAGAGCCTTCAAAAGTGTTGCCAACTTAAAGTTTTATTAAAGCCTTCAGAAGTGTTGCCAAGTTAAATTTTTATAAAAGCCGTCAGCAGTGTTGCCAACTTAAAGTTTTATAAAAGCCGTCAGCAGTATTGCCAGCTTCAAGTTTTATAAAGTGTTGCCAGCTTAAAGTTTTATACCTCTATAAAAAAGCACCCTATATAGGGTGCCAACAGCAAAAGTATTATCTCTTTATCGAAAATTTAATTAATTAACTGAATAATTATTGCATGTTTGATGTTTGATGAGCCGTTATATAGAATGCCCACTGTGAAAGTAACTGCTTTCTTTGCAAATATCGAGAACAAATCAAAAAGAAGAAGGCCTGTTGGTTAATAGAGCTAAAACTGATAGGATAGTTTCTTCGAACCGACTGCTGGGTACGAAAGTTTGACATCATAAGACGAAGCCGAACTCTCAATTATAATCTAAAAGCCACCTGTTATTATGCTGGTCTATTTGCTTGTAAAGTTGTTCTCAAGCTGCTTGAACGTTTAGAGGGTTAAAATGCAGACCAGCATTGACATGTTCTGCAACTGCAGGCCACCCTAAAGTAACATTGTTCTGTTAGTTGTGGTGTATAAGTGTTTAGCAGTAATCAAGTGTTTGTGAGAATGAGAAATGCAATAAAGCACTGTCACATTATGCGACACAACATTAGACACGTACGAAAAGTTATCGTTTTATAACAAATAAGTGCGTGTCATTTTCAAATGTCAATAATATTCTGAGCAACAAATTGATGTCACTTTTATTTTTTTTTTTTTTTTGCTTTTTTGTCTTTTCTCTTCATTCCCTTTCGTTTTATTTGCTTAATTGACATCATTGACAGTGACGGTTATCCCCAGCATGATCAAAAAAAAAAAGAAAGAAAAAGAGATTTAAACAAACGGACGAGTGTGGTTGGTCGATGTGTAAGAGTGGTGTGGTGGCTAACAACTCAATTAGCTGACAGTTTTGCAATATTGATGACTACAGCAATGAATGACGTTGATGACATACGAAATGATGATGACGATGCATCACTTAAAGACTGGCACGACGCACATTTTGACAACATTTGGAGACAAATTTTATTATATTTTGCTTTCATTATTTGTGGTATTTGAAAAGCATTTGTACGTTTGCATGCATATTGTTCAACACACATTTGTTTTTTTTTTTTGTTTTTGTGACTTTTTTCTCACTTATTTGACTAAATAAAGTGCAATTAATGTCAAAAAGGCAGTAATTTTGTTTCAAACTATTCAAATATTTTATAAAGTGGTGATGTAAAATTAAAATAAAGAGAAAAAGAAATTAAAAAAAAATATTTTGTGGAAATTAATAAATGCAGGAAGACTGAGAATGTGAAAATTTTATTTATAATCATGCATGACAAGTGGAAAATATTTTAAAATATTTTTAATTAATTGATTTAAGACCACAAACATTGGGAATTAATTTTAATGAAGACGAAATTCATGTTCGCACAAAGTTAAATTAATTTAATAATAATTATTTAATTAATTAATTTTAATAATAAAAACAACTCATGCAAACTCTTAAAACCTGAAAGTCTTTGCAAATTTTAAAAATTATTTTTTATCCTTTTGATCTAAAAATAATAAATCGATTTTAGCACAACAAAGTTGCAATTGTAACGACTTTTATTTTCAAACACATTAATAATGTGGACCAAAGACCGGCTCTTTTCACCGAAAAAAAAAATAATAAATTGAAATAGAAATCCAATTGATTGTCTCACTAATGACATTTTCAATTTTCGGTCTTGGATCGCTAGCAGGAAAAAAAATATAAAAATGATTGGAAATAAAAAAGAGTGATTTCTATAAATTACAAAAAAAAAAAAAAATGGCGGAAAATAGTAAAATTGATTACCAAAATGATTAATAATTTAAAGAAAAAATTATTTCTTTAAGAAATAAATTTCCAAAACAAACTTTGCGCTATATTCACCAGCAAAAATGATTTGAAAAAAAATATCGGGTTTTTCAACAAGAAGTTAGTTTTCCATAATATCAACACCAACAATATAATAGTTTTGACATTTAGTTTTTTGACGTCTTGAAAGTAGATGCATTGGCAATTGTTACAATGCATTAAATTTCTCACGAAAATCGCTTAAAAATCATTCAAATCCACTAATGAAAATGGTGGTTCTGTTAAAGTGACATTTCATAAAATTCGTGATATTTTCGGACAACATAATCCTGCTTCTGAGACCACTATTAAGAATTTGGTCATTAAATGTGCAAACACCAATGCGCGTTCGATTGGGTAATTCAACAGAAAATATTACAGCCGTAAGCCACAGTGTTGAAGCAGATCCGAATTTGTCGATTAATCAACGTTCATAACAATTTTTCGCCAAGGTCTTATGTATTACGTAACGTATACATATTGTGACGGATGTGTTTTGCTTAAGTTTTAAAAATAAAATAATTAAACAATAAAGCGAACTACTGGATATGTTGTTTACTAACTGCGTGGCTTGCTAAGAAAACTTATGCACGCCACACAACAACAAATTTCTAGTTACAAACTGCATAGAAATTTTATAGACGCACAACAACAACAATTTGATATGCTGTTTACTAACTGCGTGGCATGCAAGAAAAACAAATTTCTATATACTAACTAAAGGCGCAAGACAACAACAAACATGTATGCTGCTTACCATCTGCGTAGTTTTCTAAGAAAACTTATCTATACGAGACAATATCAAATATTTTGAAATAAGCAGAAGCAGAAACTTGATCAGCATAAAAACAAAAACAAAAAATACACACAGACATGCAGCGGCCTATAAATTAAATAAACAACATACAGCAACATAATGTGATACAAAGGGAGTAGAAGATTTTTAAATTTTCCAGACCTCTAGTGGACAAATATAAAAAGGCAGCGTCTGAGTGCATAGTTAAACCTCTTGAAGTAAAGACATGCATCTTAAGTAAATTGTTTTGTAGTGTCAGCTTTGTGTAGTTGAAGTAAATAACAACACGGCTTAAGAATGATGCATTCGCATCGAAAGCGCTCGCCTTCGGCTACAAACCAGCCAGTTGAGACAGACAACTGTGTGATTCGATTTACATCCGCATCTGGCTATGTAGCCTTTATCATATGGTGGATCTAACCACTGTATGATTTGGAACGTCATGCTCGTCCTAGAAAGCCGAAGCTATAATTCTATGCAAAAGAAACCTTCTAGTTGCAACTTTAATGATTCCAGAGCAGGGCTGCAAATCATCACACCTTGCTAAAGAGTTGGAGACTTTCCAACTCCTGTCCAGCACACATATCTAGCATGCTCACTGGACTGGATCATTCACCCTGTGTTCTTGGTCAAAAGTGAATGATCTTGGCCCCTTAATCATTTGATGAGGATCTGCGAAACCACAACCACCACGATACTTCCCAAAGGACCATCCTCAATAATCATGCAGAGAACAGCAACAGTTGAACTGTGGAGCTTCCTGATTCCGATGTAAATAATCCCTGAACTGACAGATAGTGTGATTCGTTTTACTTCCGCACCTGGCTATGTAGCCTTAATCAGATGGTGGACAAACCACAATTGTATAATTTGGAACGTCATACATGCGTCGCAGGAAGCCGAAGACATAATTCTAAGCAACAGAACCACCTAGTTGCAACTTTAATGATTCCAGGGCAGGGCTGCAAACCATCACACCTTGCTAAAGAGTTGGAGACTTTCAACTCCTGTCCAAAACACATGTCTAGCATGCTCACTGGACTGGATCATTCACTTTCCGTGTCGTTATCAGTGAAATTATCCTGGCCACCATAAAAACCATTATAACTGTTATGGGGCCGCGAAACCACAACCACCACGTTACTCCCATATAGGGGCCAAACTCAATGATCAGCCAGAGAACTATTAAATGTCTAAAGAGACAAATAATGAACTCTGGGGCTCACTGATCCCCGTGGAAGTAAAGTGGAGCTTCCAATTGACTCCCTGCCTGTCTTCGGGGGACTTGGCTTCCTTTTTCCCCCAGTTGCACAGGTCTAGATAGCTGTTACGTACTATAAAGACCATAAATGTGCCCCCGGGGGGAAGTTAGGACACGCAATGGCAATATTAGTAAATAAAATTGTTATTAATTTAGAAACTCTAAAATCTGGTGTTATATATTTTACATTAAAGAACTCACAACGGAACGTTTATAAAAGCTATGAACGTAACAATATTTTGTAATTTCTTTAAGTAGAGCGGTGTTTGGCCAGATGATATGCTGGTGCAGATATGTGGTTTACCATGGGTTTTATAATTATATTAAAAACTCCAAGTCATCGCATTCACTATAGATATGTTGTGCCTTTTTTTATTGTTATTCTTAGTTCATGGAATTTCAATGTAGCATATTGATGTGTGAGTGTGCGTTTTAACTTAATTTACTTTCTAATCTCAAACTTGGCCACCCATTATAACCAATTAATTTTTAATTCTGTCTACCACTTTTCCATACTCTAAATATAAAATTATATCTTTTTGTATGGGATTTGAACATAAATCAATAAATAAAGTTTGGCAAACTAAATAAAACGAAATGAAAATTAAATTAGATGTTGGAAAATTAATTGCCGCAACAAACAAACAAACAAAAATTTTTACAAAAACTTTCACAAAAAAACCTTAAACTATAAAAATGTAAAAATAACTTTAACGACTTTAAGGTCGCCTGACAACAAAGTCAATTTAGAGACACCTACCTTTGCCGCAAACATTTAAGAATTACAAAATATTTGTTTCTAATGAAACGTTGGAATTTCAAGTCTTTTAATTAAAAGAAATCGTGTTGTGTGTTAAATAAATAAATAAATAAACTAAATTAATTTAAATATAAAATATTTGTTGAAATATAAAAACAATCGTTTTGATATGATAATTAAGTTTATGTCACTATTAAAAGTTTAGATAAGTTATCGGTGTTAAAATAACAAGAAATTTAAGAAGACACCAGCGAAAACGCCCACTAAAAATTGTATTTTGAATGGTTGAAAATTTTTTAAACTCAAAAGATTATGCCTAATAAATTTAACTGCCCACAGTAGGGCGTATTCATTATGTAAGTTAATTAAATAATATTATATTTTAGTTATCAGCTTAAACGGCTAATCGGACAAACATAAGAAATTAAGATTTAAATACAAAATATTCAAATTAAATCCAAAGCTGCACACGTGCAGTTCAGGTGGTGATGGTGATGGTGATGAAAAATTCATTAAAATACTGATAAACTATTGTTTTATTGTTGTTGTACAACAAAACATTTATATACAGTATAACCCATTTAAGGACAAGGCGGTTAAAACAACAAAAAAGTAGAATTTCGAATTTAAAGCATAAATATCAAGTAACAAAGAAATGCTTCTCTTAAATCTCTGCATTATTTTGCATCAATTTCGAAGGACAATTTTCTTTTTTTACAACTTAATAATGTCGATTTGGACAACATAGGTGCCCCTGTAGGCTAGTAGGTAGTGTATTAGCTTGTAACACTGGGGGTTGTGGGTTCAATTCCCAACAAAGATCTTGGGTTTTTTCACTACAAAAATAAAAATTGACCGTCGGTGGGAATGCTCGGTGATGAAGGCATGGTCACTGGCCGCCGTGCTGTCTTATATGACAGTTAATTGCCGTAACTATCCTTCTGCTTTCACCACCTGTCTCATCTATTTTCTATTCCTTTCCTAAAGAATGTAGCACGGTACTTGACTAAATAGTCAGTGTTGCCTGAAGTGCTACATCTCTTTTAAAAAAAAATATAGCACAACTATCACATTTGGCTTGTCTCAATAACACCAAATATGATATTTTAGAGGATGAACTGCGGTCATTATAGTTCAGTATACGATCGACGCCAAAGAGTAAACACTATGTGATATCGTTACAGAAAACAAGGAGAGGCCTGGTAAGCCGAAACATTTTAAGATGAGAAATTGGAAGCATTACTCATCAAGGATTGTTGTCAAATGCAGGATGAACTTACATTATCAGTTGCAGTTACACGGCAACCCATTTCTGTACGTTTAAAAGCCATGGGATATATTAGAGGAAACTGGGCCCCAAATGCATTAAAGGCGAGAGACATTGAAAGGCGGTTTTGCATGTCGTAACTCATACTTGAACGTATATTTGCAATGTATTGTTACGATAACCCAAAGCCCAAAAAGTCATATGCAAAGCCAAATCAATGCCAAAATTGAATATCCACAATGCCAAGGTAATACTCTCTGTTCAATTGGATAGGAAGACTCTTTTGTACTATGGCCTATTGTAATCGGATCAGACGATCATGCGGGATCGTTTGAAGAGGACAATCAATGAAAAACGACCACAATATTCGACCAGACACACGGCCATAATCTTCCATCATGACAACACTCGGCCACATGTTGCAATACCGTTGTTGCAAAAACCACTTGGAAAACAGGATTGTTTCAGACCAGAATTCAGGGAATAATGCGTACACATTGTGCCGGAACCAGAAAATCAGGTTATGGGGAGGTTATTGACATTCAATCCGAACTGTTCTACATTAAAAATGATAGGAAAGACATCTGAAGGAAGTATATTCCACCTACGGACTGTTCTGCTAAAAAACGAATTTTCCCTGTAATGCGTAGTGCGATTCACTGGCCAATCAAACACAAATGAGTTAAACGCAAAAATGTGCCAGTCATGGGAACAAATTCCTTAATTTCGTTAGACTTACCATTGTAGTAATAGTGAAATACAACCCACAATGCGTCGATGCTCCAAAAAATCAATAGAGTTTGACAACAAATTTTCCCCAAGGAGCCTCTTGGCCTTCTTCTGTCGCGGTCGAGCAACTCCAAAATAGACTTTCGGGCGCCGGCCCATACTTGAGAATTGTATTCTATCTTTGGACGGATATAGAGGGTATAAATAGTACGAAGATCGAATGGAGGGAAGTATCTCTTACACCGTTTTAGAAAACCGAGGCACTTGAAAGCTTCTTTAGAAACCTGAAAAATGTGTTTAATCCATCGAACATTACACTGAATTTTCATGCCAAGAACATCAAGAATTTTCGACTCCATAAGTATAACCCATAAAAACATATGCAGTACCATTTCCGAACACAGATCTATGCTTAAGCATACAACATTGTGTCTTGAGGGCATTAAAATCCACTCAATTCACACGATCCCATTCGGAGATCGCTGCGAGATCGTAACTGAGCGTATCATTCAAGTTCCGCCTTTTAGAACACACCTCCAATTGGTCCGGTCCATAATTAAATGCATACGAATAACAAATGGTACTGTCATCAGCGAAAAAGTATGTAGAGATGAAAGTTTAACAAAGAACGTCATTTAGAGAAATAAGGAGGAAAGGACAGCGCCTTGCGTTACCCGTAAAATAATCTTGAACTCGTCTAATGAAATCCCATCTATAACAACTCGTAAAGTGCGATTCCTAAGAAAACTCGATATAAATCTGGAGAAATTATCACCGACATCAAAAGTAGCTAGTTTTTAAATAAGTGCATCATGCCACACTCTATCACACGGCTTGGAAATATTTAGAGCCACCACCTAACTCTCTCCGAAATTTCGTGATAAGATTTACATCTGCACCTGGCCGTAGGCCCTAATCAGATGGTGGTCAAAACATTGTAAATGAAAAGCAACGTCATTCACGCTCTAGGAAGCCGAGGATTAATTCTAGCAACAGGTCTTTCCTTGTTGCAATTTCAGCGGTTCCAAAGCAGAGTTGCAAACCACAACGCCTTGCTGAAGAGCTGGAGACTATCCTAATCCTGGTTCAGAGCACATGACTAGCATGCTCACTGGATCCGGATCATTCACCCGTTGGTGTGATTAAAGGCGAGATGACCCTGGCCACCATAATCAGTTCATGCTTGCGGCCGCAAAACCACAACCACTACGATACTCCCGAAGGGCCAACCTCAATAATCAGGCAGAGAAACAGGTTAAAGTCTAAACATTTAAAATCTGGGGCTTACTGATTCCCGCGTAAATAACGTGGAGCTTCCAGTTGTCCCCTACTTACTTCAGGGGACTGGGCTCCCTTATACCCCCAGCAGCACAGGTCTAGATAGTCAAGTATTCTATAAAGACCGATAAATGTGCCCCCGGGGAGGGGACTCTCTCCGAAATGATGTATGGAGTTTCATCCTTGTTCCGACAGGAAAGCCAGCAAGTCATCCGTAGAGCGCTCTCTACAGAAACCATACTGTCGGTCGCTAAGTAAGCTGTTGGACTCCAGGTACCTCAAAAGAGCGGTAATTTTCAGGGTTATTAGCCTCACCCTTCTTGGGGATTGGCGTAACATTAGCATCGGCGTAACATTTCGAAGATAAGGCTGGAAATGCGGTAAAGGTCAATGGATCACGCTATCGCGAGTTTTTTATAATTCAATTTTGGCCTATTATTGACATGTGGTTTCAACAGAACGGTGCCACATGTCACACAGCTAATGGAAACCAAATTTTCCGCTCGCATAATTTCACGACGATCAGCTGTTAAGTGCCGTGTGATTTACTAACACCACTGGATTATTTTTTGTGGAGCTATGTTAAAAACAGAATCCACACGGAGCCAATCAAATTGATTTCAGCCTTAAAACTTAAATTCCGTGATGTGATTAACGAAATATAGCCGCTATTTTGCCAAAAAGTGATAAAAACCTTTAATAAAAGAATCGACATCTGTAACATGGTCATGGTAGAAATTGGTAGAAATTGTTCCTGGCGTATCCTTGTTCAAAAGAAAAATTTCTTCCATTATCTTATTTCACTTTAGAACAGTTAATTTTGCGTTAATAATGTTTTAGTAAATGATCATTAAGTTGTTAATAATTAATTAAAATTTTATTTTATTATTTGCAGGTTACTACAGCTTATGGTCTATGCCAAGATTATTTACCTCCTGATGGTAAGTCAAAATTTTAAGTTTTAAAAAAAATAACTAAATATTTTATATTTAAAAACATTTATAAATTTTTATTATAAATTAGTAGTTTAGTATTTAAAAAAAAATTGCATAATTTTTAGTTAGGCTTAAGTTCATGTGTCAAAAATTTATTAATTTATGAAAACTGGTAAAATTTGGCAAATTTGGAATTTTGCATTTTTCTAAATCGCATACAGATGTCATTCAGTATACTGTTCATTAGGGTGGTCACAAATAATAAAATTTTGTTGGTTAAAGGAGTTGATTATTTAGTTTCTTTTCGGACTCTAAATTTTTTCTTAAGAGATTTCAAATCGATACATATTTTTGAAATACTGATCCTGGTGAATAGAGCGAAAAATCAAGATTATTTAAGGGCTAAAAAAAATAGTGGACGCCTTAAGAGGAGTTAATGACACAGCTGACAGAAGAGTAACCATGAGCAACCACGATATGCAGAAGCTGTGGTTTCTACAATAAAGTGCAACATCTCCCACAGCTCCTGTCAAATGATTTCTTTAAGAAAATATTTGGTAACCGTAGAGCTTAACGTTGCCTACCCATAAATTGAACTTCAACATCGTAAGATATATCACCGCTAGAATATTTTTTGTGATGCGTGATAAGATTCACGCCTAGCTGTGCAAGCCATAACCCTAGGGTGGATCATACCACTGTGGATGAATTTTAGCGTCACCCAGGAAACCTTCAGTTATGTCTATCCTCCAGCCACTCCTGGTCGCAGCTCCGAGAGCTCGGAGCATGCCGCAGCTCTCACTTCTTGCTTAAGAATTGGAACTATTCAACTCCCAGTCCAGAGTTGGATGCTCATTGAACCAGGACCATTCATTGTCTTCATTATAAATGATCCGACCCATACAACTGAAACGAGCGCAGCGAAACCACAAACACCACGATGCTGCCAAAGGGATAACCTCAACAATCAGTCAGAGAACAGCTAAAAGGCTAAAAATCCGAAAAGCTGAACTCTGGGCTTTACTGATGCCCGTGGAAACAATGTGGAATTGTCTAGCTGGCTTCTGCTAGCCTTTAAGGGAACTGGGCTTCATTTTACCCCCTGTGACACATGAAATGATTGCGTGATATGATTTACATCTGCGCCTGGCTACTGAGCCTTAATCAGATGGTGGTCAAACCACTTTGCATAAATAGGAACGTCATGCTCATCCTAGGAATCCGAAGACTAATTCTAGCAACAGGTTTTTCCTAGTTGCAACTTTAATGATTCCAGAGCAGGGCTACAAATCATCACTCCTTGCTGAAGAGTTGGAGACTTTCCAACTCCTGTCCAGAATACATGTCTAGCATACTCACTGGAATGGATCGTTCACGTAGGGTGTCATTAACGGCGAAATGATCCTGGCCACCATATTAAACAACAAACCTGGAATGGGGCCGTGAAACCACAACCACCACGATACTCCCATATAGGGGCCAACCACAATAATCAGCCAGAGAACAGCTAAATGTCTAAAGAAACAAATAGCTGAACTCTGCGATCTCACTGATTCCCTTGGAAATAAAGTGGAGTTCCCAGTTGACCCCTGCTGTTTTCAGGGGACTGAACTCCCTTTTTCCCCCAGTTGCACAGGTCTAGATAGTCAAGAATTCTATAAAGACCAATAAATGTGCCTTCGGGGGGTACATGTAATGATGGTTAGATTCCGTCAAAACATATTAATGTAGCCCCCGGGAGGGAAGGGAGGGGGGGGGGGTATATTTCGCTAGTGTACGCCGATAAGAGCGAAATAATTGACCACTTAGAGGACGGCATGCGCCGCGCTATAGCCAATTTACGGCTACGAATGTTGTAAAAAGTCATCGAAAATTCAATCCCTAGGTTAGACCACATCTGAGACAACAGTGACAAACAAAAGTAAACTTCATCTCCAAACAAAATTCGCTTATGAAAATCAAAATCAATGGTAATATTTTTTAAGTCCGATTTGCATAATTTGAAGGCGTCGTTTAGGGCGTGAGTCTATTTTCATATTAAAATCCCAAACCAAACTAAACATAAATCACAACTGATCAAATTGCAGCCAGCAGTGTAGCCAGCTTAAAGTATTAGAAATTCTCAATGTAAAATATATACCGCTGGTGGACTTGAATCAAATCCTTAGCGACTATATCATCTCCTTCATTGCAAGTTCCCAGTCATATTTTTCTTTTCACATTTAAGAAATTGAGTTGTGTGATTGAACGTAAAAATGTGTGGCTAAAATTGAACAAGCCCACTTTTATTAATAGCAAAGAATTTTAACAGCAATTAGCAACCGATAACAGTAAATTCCAGAACTTAAGTGCTGCAAATCTATTTAGGTTAAAGAATTATTTCCAACCCGCCGCCACTAAATTATTAACACTTTTTGTTTGTTTTTTAAATAATTTATTAATAGTGTGTTATTGTACTTTTTTGAATCTTTAATAACCGATAACATTCAGCCCAAAGTTTAATCAAAAGAACAATTTTTGTAAACTTAATCAAGAGTCTTTGATTGACGTCAACATAACATGAATATGGAGCGCACAGTGGGGTCATTGCAATAGTTATGTGTAGTAAAGTCAAAATCTTATATTTACTATGAATTGTTTTGCCAAAAAATCCACTGTGCATTCTTTGTGAGACGAATTTAGCTCATTTGCTTTCTCTAGATCCTGTAAAGGAACACTGCAGCACAACATAATAATGTCGGTTTGGACACCAGTATGTTTTTTATTAACTCTCAATAATTATTAAAAAAATTAACTAACAATAACTTTTGAAATCTTAAATTCTTAAAAAAAAAAAGTTGCATTAGTCCCCGCCCTGGCAGACCTAACCTTCCTAACCTTTTGGGTAAAGAAAAAAAAATGGCGTAAAAAAACAAAACCAAAACAAAAATGTTTAAGATGTGTCATCTGTAGCATTGAGAATTAGAGCTGCAGTATTCCTCTTTTTTAATCGGCTGTGTCCATTATAATCCAAAATATGGCGAGCAAGGGGATTAGGTTGGTCTTCAAGCTTCATTAAGTATTTGCCTGCATATTTTAGGATTTCTGTAGTCACCAGTGGTATGTCACAAATCACAATGTATGTTTAAATTTCTAATGCACCATGGATTAGAAGTTATTAACCGTAAAATGTTATTTTGCCTACTTTGGATTCTATCCACTTTTGAAGCTGAGGCAGTGCCACAAAGTTAGTTTCCGTAAGACCACATTGGTTTTACAATGGCTTTGTAAATTAGACGTTTAAAATCTAGGCTAAGATTCGAGTTCCTGCCAATAAGCCAATATAACTTAAGTTAGCTAAAGTTTCATTTGTGTTACCTTTGAGTCAATATGATGTTTCCATCGAAGGCGACGGCCAAGATGTATACCAAGATATTTCTTCACATGAGTATGGTGAGGAACAATGTGATTATTTATTCGAACGGGTGAACAATTATCTCTTCGCCGGATCCCCTCCCCCCCGGGGGCGCATTTATCGGTATTTATAGAATACTTGACTATCTAGACCTGTGCAACTGGGAGAAAAAAGGGAGTCCAGTACCCTGACGGCAGCAGGGGTCAACTGGGAACTCCACGTTATTTCCACGGGAGTTCCGCTATTTGTCTCTTTAGCCATTTAGCTGTTTCTTTGACTGATTATTGAGGTTGGCCCTTCGGGAGTATCGTGGTGGTTGTGGTTTCGCGACCCCATAACAGGTCAGTTTTATATGGTGGCCAGGATCATTTCACTTTTAATAACACCTACCTGGTGGAATGTTCCTAGATCCAGTGAGCATGCTAGACATGTGTTCTGGACAGGAGTTGGAAAGTCTCCAGCTCTTCAGCAAGGAGTTGTGGTTTGCAGCCCTGCTCTGGAATCATTGATATTGCTGCTAGGAAGGACCTGTTGCTAGAATTAGTCTTCGGCTTCCTAGGGCGTGAATGACGTTTGCTTTTCATTCCCAGTGGTATGACCACCATCTGATTAAGGCCCAATAGCCAAGCGCAGATGTAAATCTTATCACGTAATCTCTTCGCAGGGTTTCCCCCGGGGGTACATTTATCGGTCTTTATAGAATACGGGAGCCCAGTCCCCTGAAGGCAGCAGGGGTCAACTGGACAATCCCCTATTTGTCTCTTTAGGCATTTAGCTGTTCTCTGACTGATTATTGAGGTTGGCCCTTCGGAAGTATCGTAGTGGTTGTGGTCTTGCGGCCCCAAGCATGAACTGATTATGGTGGCCAGAATCATCTCGCCTTTAAAAACACCAACGGGTGAATGATCCGGATCCAGTGAGCATGCTAGTCATGTGCTCTGAACCAGGAGTTGGATAGTCTCTAGATCTTCAGCAAAGAGTTGTGGTTTGCAACCCTGCTTTGGAACCGATGAAATTGCAACTAGGAAAGAGCTGTTGCTAGAATTAATTCTCGGCTTCCTAGAGCGTGAATGACGTTGCTTTTCATTTACAGTGGTTTGACCACCATCTGATTAAGGCTCACTGCCAGGTGCAGATGTAAATCTTATCACGTAATCTCTTCCCGGGCACCTCCGGGTCACATTTTAAGTCTTTATGGATCACACAACCATCTAGACTTGTGTCTTGCGGGGGTGAAAGCGAGCCCAGTCCCCTTCAAGGTTAGCAGGAGCCAACTGGACAATCCACTATATTTCCACGGGAATCAGTAAAGCCCTAGAATAACGCTATTTGTCTCTTTAGGCATTAAGCTGTTCTCTGACTGATTATTGAGGTAGACCCTTCGGAAGTATCGTGGTGGCTGGTATTCGAGGCCCTCTTTTGAGTTTGTGGGTCGGATCATTCACAATGAACACAATGAATGGTCCAGGTCCAGTGAGAATGAATGCCGTCGTGGTCCTTATTATATTAAGCTTCATGCATTCTGGACCAGGAATTGGATAGTCTCCAACTCTTCAGCAAGAAGTGAAGGCTGCGCCCTACTCCGTGCTTTTGAAGTTGCAACTAGGAGTAACCGGAAGATATACGTATTCCAAGGCCTTCTAGGGCGAGGATGGTGCTACATACCATCCACAGGGATAATGATCCACCATCTGATTAAGGCCCACGGCCAGGTGCAGATGTAAATCTTATCACGTCATACCGGCCGTTTAAGGCAATTTGCATATACTTTTTCTGTTTGTGAACACATTTGATCGATTACGTTGATAAAAAAAAAAATCATAAAGTACACGAAATTTAATGTAATGACTTCAAGGGTCATTTTCTTAAGAGGCTTCAATAATGGTTAAATTTATTATACACTGCAAGAAAGAATTATTTAATTAAGTTAAATGTTAATTAATTTAACACCGTAATTTTTGTTTAGATTACAGTTAAGTTTATGTTTGTCTACAGCTTTATGCCTTAACTGTGGCATGAATCTTCAAGCGCATTTCCATAATTAATATTTGTCAAAAGCATTGAGCATTTAAGATGTCATTACATGGTTACAAAATGTCTCATTTTTTTTTTTTTTAAATAAAACATGACTTAATTACTTCATTAGTGGGGTCATTTGTTGCACATGAATTGACGGTGACAGTTATTATTATTATTGCGCCCTCTGCTTTTCTAAACAAGTCGCGCCTTAGCACACAATAATAAATTGCCTTTAAGTTAGCAAATTTAAGAAGTTGTTAATTTGCACCCACCTCATGACAAGACAAACTCAAAAAGGCAAAAAGCACAAAAAATTAAATATAATTTTTTTTTTGCCCCAACCCTGATCTATGACAACATTTAAAAGTTGGAGCGCCATAAATTAAATGTTGCAACGTATTTAAAAGTTTATTAAATAATAAAATTGAAAATAAAAAGAAAAAAAAAATAAATTGGAAACGTGATAATGATAGAACAAAATTAATTAGATTAAAGCAAGCAAATGTCATTTATAGACAGCGTTGTTGATGTTGTTGTTGTTTGTTGGTTTCACAGGAAATAAATTATAAATTAATAATTCTTTTATAATATTTATGTACGTGCTTAAATAACAATAACAACAACAATGAATATCTTCGAAAAATTCTTGAAAATTGTGCGGAAAACTACAAACTTGCACACATGTTTTAAGGGGCGTTTGTATGTATGTGTGTGTGTATGTCTGTTTGTGTTAAAAAGAAATACAATTTAAGCTTAACATAACAAAGTAAAGTACTTAAATAAAAACAAAATAAAAAGTAAACAAATGACTTGTCAAAAAAAAAACTTATCTTTTCTTTTTTAACAATAAGAAAAATGAACACAAAAAAACTTACAGTGGGCCAGCACAAGCAACCAAACAAGCAAGCAAGCAGACAACTAAGCAGCCCATCAGTCAGTTACTCAGTCCATACATCCATTAAGCTAAACCTTTAATCAAATATATATATATGCTGCCGTTGTTGTTGTTGTCATTGTTGTTGTTGTTGTACGTTAATATCTTTAACTTTATATGGAGCGCCACATAACACCGACTAACTGACTGACTGACTAACTGACTAAGTGCTAACAAGCATGTTGTCTTACAGATAAAAATAATTTTCCATTATTTATGTAAAAATTCACCCGCTCAATTCACTGCAACCAAAACTTGCCAGGAGAGAGAAAGAGAAAGAGGATGAAACGAAAATGCTTAATAAGAAATATCGTTTTATTTTGATTAACAGATACTATTGGCACTTAATGTATTTTTCTGTTTCTTAATCAATAATAAAAATTGATAAGATTAAGTTAAAACAATTAACCCATTAGTTAACTTTGACATCAGAGAATAAACAGAGAGAGATACATTAACAGATGCATACATAAATATACACATACATACATACATATATACAGCCATCCAATCAAACATCCCTCCATACATCTTGTGGAATTTTCTATAGAAATAAAATATTTATTCGAATATTGTACTGACAGATACATTTACTTGCAGCCGTATGAATGTATGCAACGTTTCTATATCCAATTTCAACTTCTATAGCGCAGCAGCAACAACAACAACGATAGCCACAGCCACAGCCACACCAAACAACTCAATTTAATACAACAATTGAGATAAAACAAACAAAAAAAAAACAACTGAAATAAAACACAAACGACGTCGCACATATTGTCGTCGCAAAAGTTTTGTGTGATTTGTTAAACATGAAACACGATTGTAGAACATTTTGCAATAATTTAACTTAATTATTAGAAAAACTCTTAATCAGCCAACAGCCAACCCAATGAACTGGCAAGAAGATAAAATACTCCAACATTAAAGTAGACAAATGGGATTCATTGGATTCATTGGTTACACAATGAAGTCAACTGTAACAAAAATTTTGAAATTCTAATCCGTTAAAAAAAAAAAACAAAAATCACATGAAATACAAGAAGTCTAATCACGATAAATTCAAATTCAATTCAAAAGTGTTGTTAGTATTTTACTTCGTTGTTAGATGCCGCTGTAGGCTAGTAAATAGTGTCTGGGGGTTGTGAGTTCAATTCCCAACAAAGACCTTGTTTTTTCACCACAAAAATAAAAATTGACTGTCGGTGAGACTGCTCAGTGATGAAGGCCTGGTCATTGGTCACTATGCTGCCTTAAACTACAGTTAATTTCCGCAACTATCCTTCTACTTTCACCACACCTGTCGCATCTCTTCTCTACCCCTTTCCTAAAGAATTTAGCATACGGTACTTAACTAAATAGGCATTGTTGCTTAAAATGCTACATCTCTTTAAAAAAAAAAAACAAAAATATAAAAGCACTCCACTTATAGGTGGTGTACACTAAAACACAAACAAACAATACAAGAATCCAATAAACAAAAGCTAAAGAAAGACTCAATAAAAATTTACACTAAAAAAAGATTTAAAATATTTTACTTAAAGGAAATCCAAGTCTCACCTCCAGTTCGGTCTACTCCTTTCTAACCGTTAGCCTGTATTAAGACTTTGTTTTTGTTCAGTACTTTGTAAAAGATGGCCAAAAGATCGTAAGATCTTAAAAATATTTTTCATTACCTTTTCATGCTCAGAGATCAGATTGTACAAAATACAGGGTGTCCCCCAAGAAGGTATACTACTTTGTTTTACCTTCATTTTGATAAACCTTAGTCTTGACAGTTTATATTTGGCAGTCGTGTAGTAAAGACACATGGCAAATTTATTATAGAAAATTATTCGATAAATCAACAGGGTTTTAATCGTTAAAATCGTTTTATCATAATTAATCGATTAAAACATTTTATCACAATAAATCATCAATTGCTGTGACTTTCTCATTGTCACGTTACGTGAGATATTTGGAAGACAACATTGTGCCAACAAAACGCACTATTTATCGTGTAGTAATTGATTTCGAAGAAAGAGGCCCAAGCAGGGACCACAACATACTGCCAAGATCGTCTGAAAACACTACTGCTGCTAGGTGCCCCTATAGGCTAGTAGGTAGTGTACTAGCTTGTCAGTATGGGGGTTGTAGGTTCGATTCCCAACGAAGCTCTTGGTTTTTTTCACTACAAAAAAATAAAAATTGACTGTCGGTGGGGCTGCTCAGCGATGAAGGCATAGTCACTGGTCACTGTGCTGTCTTTATACGGCAGTTAATTTCCAACTATCCTTCTACTTTCATCACCTGTTTCATCTCTTCTCTATCCCTTTTCTAGAAGAATGTAGCACGGTACTTGACTAATTAGGCATTGTTGCCTGAAGTGCTACTTCTCTTAAAAAAAAAAAAAACCAAAAAAAAAGAAAATATTCAAAACAATCCATCCACCTCAATTCGACGTCATGCTCAGGAGCTTGGTAATGAAAAAAACAAATTTAGCCACAATATTGTACAAGGATTTGCATTTGTTTCCATTATAAGATTCAGTTAACACTAGAGCTTTCTCCAATAGAGCATTTACACCGCCGTACATATAACATTATGATGTATAACAAGCTGTAAGCTCGCCCCTGACAATCCCGATTTTCAGGAAAAAATCATCATGAGTGACGAGGCACATTTTCATTTAAATTGAGATGTGAATAAACAGAATATTCGGTTCTGGGGAATCTGGAACCCCATCAAATTATTCAACAGTCACCTTTGCATCAATTAAAAGTAACTTTCTGTTATGCAATTTGGTCAGGAGGAATCATTGCATCTTACTTCTTTGAAAATGAAAACGACATAACGGATTTCGTGATAAGATTTACATCTGCACCAGTCTGTAAGCCTTAATCAGATAGTGGTCTAACCACTGTAAATGAAAAGCAATATCATTTACGTCCTAGGAAGCCGAAGACTAATTCTAGCAGCAGGTCTTTCCTAGTTGCAATTTCAGCGGTACCAGAGCAGGGCTGCAAACCACTACTTCTTGCTGAAGAGCTGGAGACTATCCCACTCCTGGTCCAGAACACATGACTAGCATGCTCACTGGATCTGGATCATTCATCAGGTAGGTGTGATTAAAGGTGAGATGATCCTGGCCACCATAAATCAATTCACGCTCCCGAAGAGCTAACCTCAATTTTCAATCAAAGAAACAGCTAAAAGTCTAAAGAGACAATTAGCGGAAACTCTGGGGCTTACTGATTCACGTGGAAATAACGTGGAGCTTCCTGTTGACTCCCTGCTTGCCTTCAGGGGACTTAGCTTCCTTATACCCCCAGCGGCACAGGTCTAGTAGTCAAGTATTCTATAAAGACCGATAAATGTGCCCCCGAGGGGGATGGAGAGACACATTGTGATGTGATTGAAACCTTTTTAACGTCACTCAACTGCATTCTTCTGGGCTTCATTAACATGTGGTATCAACAATTGCATGCAGCCAGGCTTACAATGGATTTACTGCAAGACCTCTTTGACACAACAAGTTATTTTATGAAATGGTGATGTTAATTGGCCTCCATCTTATCGCCTGATTTGACTGCTCCGGACTTCTTTTGTTTTGTGTGGGGATGTCTGAAAAGCCAGGCTTATACAAATAAACCAGAAACGCTTAAGCAACCCAAACAAAATATTCGTCATGAAAGTAATGAAATATCGCGTGAAATGTGTGACAATATAATGACGTGATAAGGTTTACATCTGAACCTGGCCGTGAGCCTTAACCAGATGGTGGCCATTACCACTGTGGATGGTATGTAGCGCTATCGTCGCCTTAGAAGGCCTTCGAATACCTACATATCCTCCGGTTACTCCTAGTTGCAATTTCGAAAGCGCGAAGTAGGCCGCAACCTTCACTCCTTGCTAAAGAGTTGGAGACTATCCAACTCCTGGTCCAGAACGCATGAAGCTTAATATAATTAAGAAAATGACGGCATTCATACTTACTGGATCTGGACAATTCATTGTGTTCATTGTGAATAATCCGACCCACAAACTCTCACGAGGGTCTCGAAACACACAGCCACCACGATACTCCCAAAAGGGCCTACCTCAATAATCAGCCAGAGAACAGCTACTGATTCCCGTGGAAATATAGTGGATTGTCCAGGTGGCTCCTACTAGCCTTAAAGGGGTCTGGGCTCCCTTTTACCCCGCAAGACACCAGTCTAGATGGAAGTAGTAGGATACATAAAGATTATGATGTGCCCCCGGGGGGATGTGACAATATAATGAAAAATGTCCTCAAAAGGGCTCGCATTTGTGAGGGTAATAGAGGCAGGTGGACCTTTATCTGATATTGTATTCCATACATAATTGCCGACATTAAATAAAACATTTATTAACACAAGATCCATTCTCTTTCCTTTAAACAAAAATTATAAACAAACAAAGTAGTATATCTTCCGGACGGATACCCTGTATAACTGGTAGTCCACATATAATGCACGATATTAGTTGTGTGTGTTTGTCTCACCTTAAAGTTTTGTCCAACTTAATATGACATTTCCTTAACTGTGTGATTAGATTTACATCTGCGCCTGACTATGTAGTCTTAATCAGATGGTGGTCAAACCACTGCATAATTTGGGACGTCATGCTCGTCCTAGGGAGCCGAAGCTATAATTCTATGCAACACGTCTTTCCTAGTTGCAACTTTAATGATTCCAGAGCAGAGCTACAAATCATCACTCCTTGCTTAAGAGTTGAAGACTTTCCAACTCCTGTCCAGAACACATGTCTAGCATGCTCACTGGATCTGGAAACATTTCACCAGGTAGGTGTTATTAAAGGTAAAATGAACCCGGCCACCATAGAACCATAGACTGATATGCAGCCGCGAAACCACAACCACCAAGATATTCCCATATAGGGCCAACCTCAATAATCAGTCAGAGAACAGTTAAGTGTCTAAAGAGAGAAGAAACGGAACTCTGCGGGTTACTGATTCCCGTGGAAATAAAGTGGAGTTTCCAGTTGTACCCCTGCTGACTTCAGGGGACTGGGCTCCCTTTTTCCCCCAGTTGCATAGGTCTAAGTTGTTGCTATCTCCAACGACCATATAGTCAGTATTTGACAAATTCAGCCATGAAGAGAGGGGTACCTAATTGAGCAGCGCTTTAAGATTGTAGAAGCCTTTTACAAAAATGGCATTTCGCGTACTTTCTAACTTGTTTGGCCAGCATAATTATGCGTAAAATTCATCATAAAGGGTCTTCAAGAAACGTTGCTGGTTTTTTGAAAGGAGATCCGTCAACCTCGACGACACGTCAACTAAACATTTCGCGAACATTACAGATGCAAATTTCGAATAAAAATTTGAATTTACACGATTGCAAGGTGTAATTGACTCAAGAGCTAAAGCGTGAAACAGGCAATATATAGAGTATGGTAACTTGACTAAAAAAATCATTTTCAGTGAGAGGCACACTTGCACTTCTGGGTATTCCTTAGCTAGTAAGGGGCTTTTCAACAAGAAGTTTGTTTTCGAAAACAAAATAAAACAAAAAATTTAGATTCAGATGATTCAAATTTTTATTTCGTTACAAAGAGAAAGGTTCGGCAATTATGAATGAAAAATGTCCACTACAACCACACGAATAGATGTCGAGTCGATTCTTTGATCAAAGTTTTTAATCACTTGTTGGCAAAATGGCGATCCTATTTCGTTAATCACGTCAGGGATTTTGAATTTTTAAGCTAAAATTTTTTCGATTGGCTCCGTATAGACTCTGTCCTGAAAACGTCGCAGCCGTGAGCCACAGTGTTGAAGAAGATTCAAATTTATAAATTCCTCGACGTTCTCAACAAATGGGTTTAATCAAAATCACCACCTGGCGAATTTTGCGTAAGAATATGACTTTGATTCCTTATAAGGTTCAACTGGTGCAGGAATTGAAGCCGACTGAGCATTCACATAGCCGTAGATTTCCTCAACTCATTCAGGAACAACTGGCTGGTTTTTTGAAAAAATCAGCCCCTTTTCACTTATCAGGGACATGTCAACAAGCAAAATTGCGGCATTTGGGCTTCTGAAAATCTTAGAGCGCTTATTGAAAAGCCTTTGCATACTCAACGTGTCACTATAAGTTGGGCTAATGCAGTATCGTTCAATGACTCACGCTATCGCGAGATGTTAAAAACTCAATTTTGGTCTATTATGGACAATATGCATATCACTGATATGTGCTTTCAACAGAACAGTGCCTGCCACATGTCACATACTCAATAAAATGGTCAATTTATTTCAAACCAAATTTCCCATTCGCATAATTTTACGACAATCAGTGGCCAGCCAGATCGTGTGATTTAACACCACTGGATTATTTTTTTTTTGGGCTAAGGACAGGGGCCATTGGAATTGATTTTAATCTTAAAACTCAATATCCATGAGGTGATTAACGAAATAGGACCGCCATTTTGTCAAAAAGTAATTAAAACCTTTGATAAAAGAATCGACATCTGTCAGTGTGGTCGTGATGGATATTTGACAGATATCATTTTTCATTCATAATTGGCGAAGGATCTTAATCGAAATTTTTTGTTTTATTTTGTTTTAGAAAACAAACTTCCTGTTGAAAACCCCTTTATAAAAAACATTTTTTTTAAAAGTGTTATTTCTTTTATTTTATATTTTCATATTTAATTATTCCACGGTAGCAAAATCTATAGATATGACAAAACAACTTCTTTGAAATTATCGATAACATATCGATATCAATAGAAAACTTTAACGTAAATCTAATTTATCATTGAGGTGATATCGACATTGACTTAATATGACATTGGCAATGAATTGACAAGATTAACGACATTGACATTCTTTGTAGGGATGATTAAAGACAGATCAGAGATGATCTCTTATCTTACAATGTTGCCAGATTATTTAAACATCCATCTAAATAAATAACAAATAATTAAATATTTTTAATGCGCATTTTCTTTTTTATAATAAAATTTTTTAATTTTTATAGTTTTTAAACGATCTTTTTTTTATCTTTAATAAATATGTTTTTTCTTTTTTAAGATCTTTTTTTATATATATTTTTCTCTTTTCAATATTTCGCTTTCCTTTGGAAAGCTTCTTCAGGAAAAAATTTTTTATATATTTTTGAAAACAAAACAAAATTATAAAAAAATAAAAAAAAAAATAAAAAAAAAAGAAAAAAAAAGAAAAATATATATAAAAAAAGATCTTAAAAAAGAAAAAACATATTTATTAAAAATAAAATTTTTTTTAATAGTTTAAAAAAACCTTTATTGTTTAAAAGTTATTAATTGTTGATTAAATGAAATTTTCTTATAATCGAATAAACAAACTAATCGTTATTAAACAAACTGTACTTGTTATCGTTTTCTGGCCATTTTCAACATTTACAAAAATAATTTCGCCTTTAAAAAACGATTATTCTTCTTCTCCATTGAAAACTGAACAATTTATTATTTCTATTTATAAATTTGTGTCACATGTCATAATCGCTATTTATAAAACATTAAATTTTTATTCGATTATTTATTTGTTTGCTGGTGAATTTCTTATTATTTGTTTTTGTTTTGTATGATTTATGACCATTAAATGGTTTACACGAACAAAGCAATAACAACAATAAAGGAAGTCAATATAACACAAAACAAAAATATAATTTTAAGTCACGTTTTATTTTTGAAATTTACGCAATATTAAGAATTTCGGCGAAATCATACAAACAACAACAACAACAATCGTTCAGAAGCTAAAGTTGTAACCTGCAAAGAAATTTTGACTAGGAGACCGGGAAAAATATAAGATTTAGCTATCAATAAAGCACAGCCAGATCTAAGGCAGTATTCATTTTATAATATCACTGTAGTCACTGCACTCACTACACTCATCGAAACCAAGTGATGATAAAATATGGACCAAAGAGCGTAAGTTAAATGTAATTATGCAAATTTGTATGGCCGTTACGGACCACTCTAATGATACCTTTGTAAAGGATGGTTTTTAAAAGTGGGCAACACTTTTTTAACTGGCGGCTATTTTGTCACTTCTCAAGTGATTTATGCTTAGTTTGGTTTAGCATTTCAACAAGAGTAGACTGACGCCTGAACAACGCTTCTAAATTAGGCAAATTGCACCTAAAACAATATTGCAGTTCATCTCGATTTTAATTAGCGATTTTTTTTTTAGCAATGAAGCTCACTTTTGTTTGAGCGGATACGTCACTTAGCAAAACTGGTGCTACAGCTGTTATTTTAGGTGATATGGGTACTATGGCATCGGAAGCTCTTGATGTTCTTGGCATGAAAATTCAGTGTGATGTTCGATGGACTGACTAAACACATTTTTCAGATTTCTAAAAAAGCTCTCAAGTGCCTCGGTTTTCGGAAACGGTGAAAGAGATACTTCACTCCAGCCAATCTTCATACTATTTATACCATCTATATACGTCTAAAGATGGAATACAACTCTCATGTATGGGTTGATGCCCCAAAGTCTATTTTGGAGTTGCTCGACTTTATACAGGAGAGGGCCAAGAGACGGTAGGATATCCAACTCTCTTAATTCCCTAGAGCCTCAACGCAATGTAGGTTGTATTTTACTGTTTTATCGTTACTACAATGGTAAGTGCTCTAACAAAAATATGGAGCTTGTTCCCGAAACTCTCATGTTTTTGCATTTGATTCGATTTTCATTAAAAGCGCATCCATTTGTAATCGTTTAGCCAGTGAATCGTACTATATACATTACAGGAAGAATTTGTTGTTTAGCAAAACAATTCGTATGGGAGCCCATGGAAACGCATACATATAAATGGAATCAATAGAATGTAGAAAGATTGGAAATAGTGTTTTTGTTTTCGAAATGTTTGCTGTGTTTTCGAGTTTTGTTGTCTTTTTGCTGTGTTGGTTCAATGAAAATTCTCATTTAATTAATTTAGCTTGAGATACAAAATTTGGGTGTAAATCCATTGATGAGCTATATGAGCGGTAGGGAAATGGCCATTAGAATATGCTTTCTCCCGCAGCACAATGGGTTGAAAACGTTTTTTTTTTTAATAATTTTTAGTTTTCTCATAGAAAACAGAGAAAAACTTTATTAGAAGGCAAGCTTTGCGAAGCTCCTACAACTTAAGTATATGTGCTTTATTTAAATAGACGGTATTAGTGAAAAGCTTATGACTTGTAGATTAATAATTTATAAAATTTTTTGACATGTCGCATTTTTTTAGGTGTCATTTACGTTTAAAACACTAAATTTTGTGTTAAAGTGGATGTTTGAAAAATAATAAATAGAATTTCAATTGCTAGAAAATCCAAACGGATGGAGATATTTTTAAAAAATTATGAAGCAATTTATATAAAAGAGCTTTTAATAAAATGCTAATATTATATTTTAATTTCTTTTATTTTAACACACAGATTCCTTAAACGGGGAAAAATGTTCCAAAAATGGTTTTGTTTTTCAAAAACTGCTCGCCCCCACTTTGTTAAAAACGGCGCTTGTAATTCCTTTTTGAAGTATGTAGCCAAGATATGGAGCATGTTGGCTTATTTTTAGGCTTTGCATTTTTTGCTTTGCACTGCGCGAAATTTTGATGGAATTCATAAACAGATAATTGATTAAAAGAGATAATGAAACATGTAAGCATATTTTCAAGGTCGGGGCATACCCAAAGGCCATCCCTCCACCCCCTTAACCTAGGGGACCATATCTCCATAACTTCACTCAGAGATAGCTCTGCTTGGCCTCTGTGAAATTTTATTAGAATATCTCAAGTTAAGTGCATGAGCTGCCGAACATTTTCCAACCCCACTGTGCACAGTAATACATTTCAAATATATTTTTTTTTAATTTTCGCACTTAATACAAATTTGTAAAATTAAATTTTGTATTTGTTATTGTTGTTAATTTTTATCAATTGAGTCTTTTTTTTGGAAAACAAAACAAACCATCCTCCCCTTAAATTCTTATGAAATCAAAAGAACAATAAACAATTAATCAAAAAAAAAATAATTAATTAAAGATTAAATACGAAAAGAAAACTTAAATATTTATTCGATTAAAAATAATGCAATTTAGCCCATTAAGTTAATTTTTATGATAACTCTCCAAATAAAATAACAGCAATAATGAACCGGCCATTTGAAAAACCTTAAAAAAAATTAATAATTGAAATAAAAATTTAAAAATAGATAAAGTATTAATCACTAATATCGCTTTCGATAATATTTCCGATAAGAGGGTTATAAATTTTCTTTAACAAAAAAAAAAATTAAAGAATTTCTTAAACGATCTTATTTAACCTTCACATATTTTCGACTAGACATTTTGTTTGTTTGTTTGTTTTATTTGGCTCAGTATTTTTCTGCTACATACTACAAATTGCAAGGTGGTAAATTAAGTTCATGAAGATGGTTGGCAAGTAGCCCGTCCGTATTATCTACATGATGTTCACCGGGAAGTGAGACTTCTTAGTTTGTTTATAATTTTTGATTAAATAAAAGAGAATATGGATCTTATATTGGTAAATGTTTTATTGAATGTTGGCAACTATGTCTGGAATACAATATCAGATAAACGGCCGCCGACTCTGTTAGCCCTTTTGAGCACATTTTTTTCATTACATTCTCACACACTTCACGCTTTATTTCACTAATTTCATCACGAATATTTTGTTTGAGTTGTTCAAGGGTTTCTGGTTTCTTTGCATAAGCCTGGCTTTTCAGTTACCCCCCACAGAAAGAAGTCTAGAGCAGTCAAATCAGGCAATCAGATGGAGGCCAATTAACATCACCATTTCTTGAAATAACTTGTTGTGGAAAGAGGTTTTGCAGCAAGTCCATTGTAAGCCTGGCTGCATGCGATGTAGCACCTTCTTATTGATATCACAAGTTAATCAAGTCCAAAGCATGCAGTTGTGGGTGGCGTTAAAAAGTTTTCAATCCACGATATCGTCCCCATTTACAGTTACTGTTGTCGTTTTCATTTTCAAAGAAGTAAGATGCAATGATTCCTCCTGACCCCACCCCCGGGGGCACATGATAGTCTTTTTGGAACCTACTATTCCATTTAGACTGGTGTCTTGCGGGGTAAAAGGGAGCCACCTGGACAATCCACATATTTCCACGGGAATCAGTACGCCCCTGTATGGGAGTATCGTGGTGGTTGTGGTTTCGAGACCCTCGTGAGAGTTTGTGGGTCGAATCATTTAAAATGAACACAGTAAATGGTTCAGGTCCAGTGAGTATGAATGCCGTCGTGTTCTTAATTATATTAAGCTTCATTCGTTCTGGACAAGGAGTTGGAAAGTCTCCAACTCTTTAGCAAGGAGTGAAGGCTGCGGCCTACTTCGGGCTTTTGAAATTGCTACTAGGAGTGAACGGAGGATATACGTGTTCGATGGCCTCCTAGGGCGTGAATGACGTTTGCAAATCATTCAAGTGGTTTGACCACCATCTGATTATGACTACCTAGTCGGTGCAGATGTAAATCAAATCACATCATTCCTCCTGACCCCACCCCCCGGGGGCACATTTATCGGTCTTTATAGAATACTTGGCTATCTAGATCGGTGCAACTGGGGTAAAAAGGGAGCCCAATCCCCTGAAGTCAGCAGGGGTACAACTGGAAACTCCATTTTATTTCCACGGGAATCAGTGAGCTCGCAGAGTTCCGTTATTTGTTTCTTTAGACATTTAGCTGTATCTCTAAGTGATTATTGAGGTTGGCCCCTATATGGAAGTATGGTGGTGGTTGTGGTTTCGCGTCCGCATAACAGACAGGTCAGTTTTATATGGTGGCCAGGTTCATTTCACCTTTAATAACACCTACCTGGTGGAATGCTCCTAGATCCAGTGACTATGCTAGATATGTGTCCTGGACAGGAGTTGGATAGTCTCCAGCTCTTCAGCAAGGAGTGGTGGCTCTGGAATCATCAAAATTACAACTAGGAAAGACCTGTTGCTAGAATTAGTCTTCGGCTTCCTAGGGCGTGAATCACGTTGCTTTTCATTCTCAGTGGTATGACCACCATCTGATTAAGGCTCACTGCCAGGTACAGATATAAATCTTATCCGCACTTTCTAAGGTGATGGAAAATATGATTAACTTTCATTTTGTGAGGTACCTGTACTCCAACAACTTAATTAGCGACCGATAGTATAGTTTCCGTAGGTGGCGCTCTACGGGTGGCTTGCTGGCTTTGCTATTGTAACAATGGTGCAGCTCCATACATCATTTCGAAGAGAGTCTATCCCGGGGGCACATGATAGTCTTTATGGTTCCTACTACTTCCATCTAGACTGGTGTCTTAAGAGGCAAAAAGGAGCCCAGTTCCCTTCAAGGCTAGTAGGAGTCAACTGGACAATCCACTATATTTCCACGGGCATCAGTGAGCCCGCCGAGTTTCGCTATTTGTCTCTTTAGGCATTTAGCTGTTCTATGGCTGATTATTGAGGTTGGCTCCTATATGGGAGTATCGTGGTGGCTGTGTGTTTCGAGGCCCTCGTTTGAGTTTGTGCGTCGGATCATTCACAATGAACACAATGAATGATGGTCCAGATCTAATGAGTATGAATGCCGCCGTATTCTTAATTATATTAAGCTTTATGCGTTCTGAACCAGGAGTTAGATAGTCTCCAACTCTTTAGCAAGAAGTGAAGGCTGCGGCCTACTCTGGGCTTTCGAAATTGCAACTAGGAGTGATCGGAGGAGATATGTATCTGAAGACCTCTAAGGGGGAGGACGGCGCTACATACTATCCACAGTGCTAATGGCCACCATCTGATTTGGGCTTACGGCCAGGTGCAGATGTAAACCTTATCACGTCATTCCTCCTGACCAAATTGCACACCGAACTGTCACTTTTAATAGATGCAAAGGTGACTGTTGAAAGATTTGACGGGTTTCCACATTCCTCAAAACTGACTCTTTTGTTTATTCACATCTCCATTCAAATGAAAATGTGCCTCGTCACTCATTATGATTTTTTTAAGAAATACGGAATTGTCATGGGCGAGCTGTAACATTTTACGGCGTCGTAAATTGATCTTGTGGAAGAAGCTGTTGTGTCAACTGAATCTTTTATATGGAAACAATTGCAAATCCTAAGGCAAAATTGTGGCCAAGCTCCTGAGCATGGCATCAAATTGTTATGAACACTAGATTGTGCAGTAGTAATTATTTCAGCCGATCTAGCAGTATGTTGTGGTCCCTACTTGGGCCTAACACCTACAGACGAAATTATTCACTAAACGAGAAATAGTGCGTTTTTTTAGCATCTGATTTCTCCCAAAAATTTTGTGTAACTTTCTCATCGTCTCAGTAAGCGATGATTGATTTTGATAAAATATTATAACGATTAAAACACTAATAAATTTGCCACGTGTCCACTTCACGACTGTCAAATATCAACTGTCCAAACTAATGTTTACCAAAATACCCGGCGGACACCCTGTATTTGGTAGATTAACGTCACAAATGTCACTAATCTTTCTGTCATAATAAAAACATGAAAAACTTTTTATTTTATTTACAATTAGCATCGTGCGTTTTGATGGGGTCACCCTTTATTTTACCGAAAAAGAATATATAGAATTAAGACAAAAAATATGTCGATGTTTTAAATTGGTGACCTATTGGTGACACATTAGTAGGAGATCACGTGTCCAACAGTTAGTGTTACGTCATTTTTCGTATTGAGCTTTCAGATGTATAATTCTACGTTTAAAGCTTAAGCCTTTACGTAATGCTTCTAATCGCCTTTGACAGCTGTAATATTGAATTATTTAAATTATGAGTAAAAAAAATTTTTTTTGTGACTTTTTTTTTACAAAATTTTGTAACGGCGGCTTTATTTCATGTGTGACTCTTTTTAATTGTTTATTTATTTTTTTTTTAATTATTCCAAACATTTTGAAATTAAATTAATAATCTGTAACCAGGAATATGAGAACTAAAATCTTTTGTAAACATTAACGTCTGCCGACAATTACTCTACTCCACAATATTCTTGTGAAATTTAAATGAAGTGAAATGAAATCAAATTAAATAAAAAAATAATAAAAAATAAACTGTCATTATGACAGTGATTTACCTAAAATAGAAATTAAATTATATTAACAGCAACAGCAACAAAAAACATTAAACAAAAAATAAAATGTCTTTTTAATCAGCGTAAATATTTAAATAATTTGTTGGCGGCATTTTGTTTATAGATTAAATGCGCCTGGACCTGCAACAGCAACAGAATGGCGGGGAAATAAAAATGTGAAAAGAAAAATCGGTTCCGTATATTTAGTGGAAGTACTGTTACAATCTGAAAACCTACAAACATACAACAACAACAAAAAACCACAAATCTCAAATTAATATCGACACATTGAAGCAGAAAAGCGCTGGAGCTTAAGTCAACTTTATTTTATTGCCATCGCACAGATAAAATAATTTATAATTTCAACACTTATGTTAATATTTATAAATGTATGTGTGTATGTGTGTATGTGTGTTTGTGTGTTTTTTTAAAAAAAAAACCTCAAACGCTGTCACAGTGAGGCGAATTTGTGTAGAAAAAAAAGCTTGTAAACTTCTGATTTTCATTTTGTGCTTTCAATAATTAGAGTGCCCCTGTAGTAGGTAGTAGGTAGTGTACTAGCTTGTCAGTATGGGGGTTGTGGGTTCGATTCCCAACGAAGACCTTGGTTTTTTTCACTACAAAAATAAAAATTGACTGTCGGTGGGGCTGCTTAGCGATGAAGGCATAGTCACTGGTCGCTGTGCTGTCTTATACGGCAGTTAATTTCCGACTATCCTTCTACTTTCACCACCAGTTTCATCTCTTCTCTATCCCTTTCCTAAAGAATGCAGCACGGTACTTGACTAAATAGCCATTGTTGCCTGAAGTGCTACTTCTCTTTAAACAAAAAAAATAATTACCGTGTTTTCTTCTCTTTTGTTTCTAAACATTTGCTGCACTATGGCCAAAATAACCTTTAAATAGGAAAAACATTTTTGCCAACTTTATTTTTACTAACAAATACTAAGTAGATCTTCTTCTTCTTCTTGTTTTTCCTAAACATTTATTAAAATACATTTGCCAGATTCTTCTATTGAACGGCGCGTAGCGGAAAAACGAAGAGCTAAAAGAGATTGGCAATAACACAGATCGCCCCAGCAGAGACAGAGACTAAAAGATTGCACAAAGCGGCTTGGAGACTTTTTGGCATTTGAAAAAAACTGCATCTTTTCAGGAATATCTGAAGGGCCTTGTAACAAAATGAGAAGAGAGCAACATTATTTCTTAATTATTTCGCGTTTAGTTTTTGCACATGGAACAGAGTACCAAGCTTAACAATCTATTAAAATAAATGGACCAATTCTTTTGCCAAAAGTGACACTGGTAGATTTAGATTTTCGCCTTTAAACTTTGGGAAAAAATAGTTGAATTTAAGTCACTGTAACTGGCGTCAAGTGGCCACGATTAACATCCGTTATACTACAAAAGATATTCACATTCACTTTGACATACAACGGCACCGTAGTACTCACAAGCAAATAATAACAACAACAACACAAGAACAATTCCGGCAAAAGGTAGAAACAAAAGACTGAAGAGCTGGGCAATTAACAACACAAATGTTATCAGCAGAATAGAACATTTTATTATTTTGTTCTTTTTTTTTGTTAATTTTATGAATTTATTTTATTTAATTTAATTTTTTTTTGTTTGTTTGACTTTTTGTTGCTTATGAAATACCTTAAGCACACTTCAGCAACTATTGACAAATGGGAATTCCTTTAAATATTTGAATTTTGAAGTGTGTCGACTTTTCTATTTACTTTTATAACTTTTGCTATAGAATTTTACAGCTTTTTATTTATTAAATATAATTTCTGAATCTAATTTTGAAATTAATATTCCATTAACAACACTTAACTATCAAATAACAATGCGTAACGAATAGTGATTGTTATTATTTATGCACTCAACTCGTTAAATACGGGGATTTCTGAAACTTCTTAATGAATTTATTTTCCTTAAACCCAGCAAACAAATGAAAAAAATAAACAAAAAAAAACAAAAAAAAACAAAAATTGAATAGCGGGTTTTTCCACAAAAAGGTGGCAACACCAGCAACATGATAGTTCTGACATTTAGTTTTTTTTTTGACATATTCGTAACCGATGCATTTGCCAATTGTTACAATGAATTCAATTTCCCACGAAAATCGCTTAAAAATAATTAAAATCCCCTAATGAAAATGATGGTTCTGTTAAAGTGACATTTCGTAAAAATTCGTAATGTTTTCGGTAAAACATAATCTTTCTTCTGGAACTGCTATTAAGAATTTAGTCGTTTAATTTGAGTCAACAGGCTTGATACAAAATGTGCGAAGGGCACACATGCAAAAATAATATCAATTCCAAAATCGAAGAATGAATTTCGACCGGGTGTTTGCCGGATCATTCAACTGAAAACATCACAGCTGTCAGCCACAGTTTTGAAGCCCATCTAAATTTGCCAATTCCTCGACACTCTCTATAATTGGGGTTACCCAAAACCCCTGGACCATTCATTGTGAATGATCCGACCCACAAACTCAAGCGAGGGCTGCAAAACCACAACCACCACGATACTCCCGAAAGGCCTACCTCAATAATCGGTCAAAGCTTCACTAATTCCCGTGGAAATATAGTGGATTGTACAGTTGGCTCCTGCTAGCCTTGAAGGGGACTGGGCTCCCTTTTACCCGGCAAGACACAAGTCTAGAAGTTGTGTGCTCCATAAACACTTATAATGTGCCCCCGGCGGGGAACTCTGAAGTAATTACGTGATAAGATTTATATCTGCACCTGGCCATAAGCCTTAATCAGATGGTGGATCATTACTATTGCGGATGATATGTAGCGTCATCCTCGCCCTAGAAGGCCTTCGGATACGCATATCCTCCGGTCACTCCTAGTTGCAACTTCAAAAGCCCAGAGTAGACCGCAGCCTTCACTCCTTGCTGAAGAGTTGGAGACTATCTAACTCCTGATCCAGAACGCCTGAAGCTTAATATAATTAAGAACACGACGACATTTACACTCACTGGACCTGGACCATTGTAAATAATCCGACTCACAAACTCAAACGAGGGCCTCGAAACACACAGCCAGCACGATAATCCCGAAGGGCCTACCTCAATAATCAGTCAGAGAAAAGCTAAATGCCTAAAGAGACAAATAGCGGAACTCTGGGGCTTTACTGATTCCCATGGAAATATAGTGGATTGTCCAGTTGGCTGCTGCTAGCCTTGAAGGGGACTGGACTCCCTTTTAGACCCGCAAGACACAAGTCTAGATGGTTGTGTGATCCATAAAGACTTATAATGTGCCCCCGGGGGAACCCCTGAAGTAATTACGTAATAAGATTTACATCTGTACCTGGCTATGGAGCCTTAATCAGATGGTGGTCAAACCACTGGGAATGAAAAGCAAACGTCATTCACGCCCTAGGAAGCCGAAGACTAATTCTAGCAACAGATTATTCCTAGTAGCAATTTCAATGATTCCAGAGCAGGGCTGCAAACCACTCCTTGGTGAAGAGCTGGAGACTTTCCAACTCCTGTCCAGAACACATGTCTAGCATGCTCACTGGATCTGGATCATTCACCTGTGGGTGTGATTAATGGCGAGATGATCCTGGCCATATTAAACAAAACCTGTTATGGGGCCGCGAAACCACAACCACCACGATACTCCCGAAGGGCCTACCTCAATAATCAGTCAGAGAAACAGCTAAATGTCTAAAGAGACAAATAGCGAAAACTCTGCGGGCTACTGGTTCCCGTGGAAATAACGTGGAGCTTCCAGTTGTACACCTGCTGACTTCAGGGGACTGGGCTCCCGTATACCACCAGTTGCACAGGTGTAGATAGTTAAGCGTTCTATAAAGTTAAATATTTCTATAAAGACCATAAATGTGCCCCCGGGGGGACCCCTGAAGTAATACTGAACTCATCTAATGAAATCAAATTTATAACAACTCGTATAGTGCGATTCTTGATTGGCCTACTATTGACGACATGGATATCGCTGACATGTGGTTTCAACAGAACGTTGCCACATGTCACACAGCCAGCCAATGAAACGATCAATTTAATAATAATTTCAGGACAATGAGCTGTTTAGCGGTTAGCCAGATCGTGTGATTTAACACGACTGGATTATATTTTGTGGGGGCTATGTTAAGGAAAGAGTCTATAAGCAGCCAATCGAATCGATTTCAGTCTTAAAACTCAAAATCCGTTAAGTGATTAACGAAATAGGAACGGTATTTTGTCAAAAAGTAATTAAAAAGTTTGGTGGTCAGCATGGTCATGGGGGACATGGCGCCAGATATCATTTTTTATTTAAAATTAACGAACTTTTCTCTTCATCTTTATATTATAGTTCTGCTGTACGTGTGTTGTGACTGAACTTTTTCTTAACGGTTGGACCAACTTGCATAAATTTTTTGTATGCGCTTGGGTGACGCCCCGGGTGATTTAGATTCATTGATCCAATTGCACAAAGGGGCGTGGTACCTCCCATACAAGCCACAAATTAAAAATCTATTATTTCTGCTTCTGATAACGGTATTCAAACAGAATTTAGTATTTCGGTACAGTGAACATATTTTAAATTCTGCTGCAAATCTAGGCGGGATTTGATAAAGGCGCATGGTAACTCCCATACAAATCTCCTTTATGTATATAATTCTATTGTAGGTGTGTATGTCACCGAATAATTTTTTTTTGCATGCGTTTGGGTGCCACCTTGGATGGTTTACATTTACAAACCAGCCCGGCAGATTGCGCTGCAGTCGGTATCCAGGATATTCAACTTCACTGCAACTACATGACTAGATCGACTTGAATGAATTTTTGTGTATTCATTCAATGCATTTAATTCTTTTGTGGACTGTATTTTAATGTTAAATGGTATCGCATTTATGTAAAAATTGAGCGTTAGTTACGTTAAAAATATACATACGTCATAAATTCGTCGCCAGCCGCCAATTGCCTCAAATGTGTCTTGGCGGATGACGGTGAAAGCCCCAAAGTAACATGGACTCGATTACTGCCGCCGTTGAAGCTGTCACGGTGGGCATCGAGCTTATTTGTTTGCGTTTCTTCTTTGCGATGCCACAAATTCGTTCTCAATGTGTTTTAAATAACTGCTTACGTGACAATAATAGGACTCATCACTAAAAATGATTTTGTTGAAAAGTGCATTTTTCCTTTTAGGCCTTCAAAGGAGCAATTCGCAAACAATGGTCGATCGGCTTTAAGTTTTAAAGGAATTGAACTTTATAGGCGTGAAGATGAAGATTTTTTATGCAAAATGTTACGCAGGGAGCTTCTTGTGACGCCCAATTGTTGCGAACGTCGACAAGTGGATATTCCTGATTCATTCTCAACCCTTTGCTGCGCAGTGACTATGTTTTTATCACTATGACCACTACGAGCATATTTTTTTGTTCTTATTGTCAGCATCTATACCATGAGCCTCGAGTTTAACGTTTAAATTACGCCCAGTAGCCTCAGAAGGAATCTGATTACACGAGGAAAACTTGCTCAAATTTTACAAAGTGATACAGTAAAATTTTTACCTTTTTAAAATTAAATTATCACAATTCAAATTCTTTGTTCAAGAGTGTAACGTTTTCATGCTTAAAATTTCCCAAAGAATTTACTACCTAACCTCAAATTTGCCCAGCCGATACTTAAATCACTTTTCTTTTAAATATATGAACGCAATATGCTACGTGATGATGTTTTTTGGAATAAAAAAAAATATTTAAAACTTAATATCGAGTGGGGTCCAAATACGCAAGTATCTTATTAAATTAGATAATATTTTAAGAGTATAAGATTTTTTGCTGTTGGAAATATTGGCTGTCAATATTATTATATCACTATTTTCATAGTGATATAATAATACTAGGAGTGAATTCTTACTCGAATGTGTGAGTATTTTTTTTTTTTTTTGTTTTAGGGATTCTCTGACTCATTATCGAATAACCGATATCGAAATTTCGAAATTATGACATTCGAGAGTGTGCGAAATTGTGCGAATGCAATCATACGCCGCCAACAATCATTGAAAGTAACGTTTTTCTGAGCCTGAGATTATAAAAAGAGAAAATCTATGTTGAATTTTTCTGCATGTGATGAATAAAAATAATAATTTTAGTATTAAAGACAAAAATGTCAAAAATAAATTCCCTTCAAAAGGAGATTTTTGGCAGCTTTATGGTCCAACAAACAAATTTAGCAAGAGCATACTGCCAAACTCTTCGAAAGGAAATGCAAGGACTAACCAACTTTGGCAGCAACTGACAGTTAAACTGAACGCGTCTGGTCCATTAATATGAAATGTCACAACGTAGCGCGAAGTAGGTATCGCAAAAAAACATAAAAAAAAATTCTTTCGACAGAATATCAAAGAAAAATCGTTGACACAATAGAAATAATGTTGCATACTTTAAGGTAATCAAAAAGTAGATTTCCCTCGAAACCGCTGTATTTGTCACCACTAGCAAAATTACTATATTTTTCAAGGGAAATAATAAATGTTGCCCTGCAGTTTTCGCAAATTCTAACAGAATAGCACAGGGCTTAAAGCAAATTATTGATTAAAATAACTTAAAGCAATTTAAATATTTCTTAAATAACAAATATTAAAAAGATATTCAAAAACAAACCACTTTTATTTCATGAAGTCTTGTTGAAACTGTTTCTATTTTGGGTTTATATTTCCGCTTTAGTTGTTCTTCTTCTGTAATAACCCCCATGTTATAGGAATATCTGGTTTTTTAAGAAAACACTTTTCGAAAATTTATCTTGTTGTCTTAATTATAAAATGTTTTCAATTGTATTGTTATTGTATTTGTATTTGATCTTGTATTGTTTTTGGTTTTATGCCAAAAACAATCAAAGCAACAAATAAAAGAACAACAACAACAAACAATAGAATCAAATAAAAGAACATAAAACAGCCAAAAGTATTTTATCTTTAATTTTATAAAGAAAACGCCAATAAATCTTTAGATGAATGAGGACGATGAAAACGATGGGTTATTTATTGTTATTATTGTTGTTGTTGTTGTTTCTAAGTTCAAAGACTTGTAAGTATTAAAAACAAAGGTCAAAGACAAACGAAAAAAAAGCGGTGATGATATTGAATCAATTGTTAATAAAAGTTGTTAACCTTCAACAATTAACAGCTTAAATAACCGCAAATTTTGTATTTTTTTTGGTCTTTTTTTATTCCCGTTATTTTGATTTTTTTTTATACATTTTAAACAATTAACCCACCGTTAGTTATTAAGTTGTTAACAATCCTTTTGGCATTTTCAAAAAAAAACAAAGAAAGAATTTCAAATACTTATGTAAAGCAATGTATGTATAGCCATGTTGTTTGGTTGCATGCGACATGTTTGTTTCATACAAAATTTCTGCTGGGTATTTTAAAAAATTTTATACAACTGCAACCTCAACGACAGACTTGAGCCAATGAACAAAATGCAATTTAATTTTAAATTATATTCAAAAATATTTGATGTTGTTGCAACACGCTAAATAATAAAAAAAAAAACAATAATTGAATTGAACTAATGAAAATCAGCGTAAAATTATTGTGGTGACAGCTCGACTTTGAAACTCTTACATTTTAAAATAAAAATAATTAATATTTCAAAAAATTTTGTTTTAAAAATGAAGAAACTGAGAAGTGTTTGAACGCAACCAAATTATTATAATGTATTAGGTGGGCAAATTTAAGGTTAGGGAGTTAATTTGCTCAAAACACGCACTTTCTTTGGCAACTTCAGTTTACCATTAAAAATTAGAAATATGGGAATTAATAATAGAATATCATATCGGGCAAATAGCCACCTCTACCACATCAATAGACGTTCACTCTTTTCACAAAATTTCAAAGTATATTTTGCAACAAAGCTTATTTTTAGAACACCAATTTTGTGTGGATTACATACGTAAGCCTGGTATTTCAAATGTCCCCAAAAGAAACTAATCCAGTATAGAGAGAACACTGAAGTTGGCAAATAACCGAAACCAGTTTGTTTACCAACCACATTTGACGCGGGTTGACATAAAATCATACACAAATAAAATATCCCAGCGCCATTAAGTCCCAAGAACAAGGCGGTCGACTTACATCGCTAAATCGAGAAATTAAGCAATCGGGAAATTTCATAATCAATAACTGACTTGTTTGAGTTGCTGTGTGGCTTGTGGCGCCGTCTAGCTAAAACCAAAGTTCACTGATGTCTGTATTAGACTGTTGTGGCCACCAAAAAGTAGTTGTCATTGGTTTGATAGCACACTGAATTCACGGTTAAGGCGTTTCTTTGTTCATTTTCGAAAAAATACAGAACAATGATGCCACCTGACCATAAAGCGCATCATCATCAAACAGTCATTTTCATTCGACGTAATAGTTTTTCGAAAATTGTTTCTATATTTAATATAACCGCCTAAGTGAAAATAAGCCTCATTACTAAATATAATTTTGCGTTGCGAAAAATGCGTTTTTTTCGTTCAGTTTTTCATACAACAAATTCACACCCGTTTGATGCAAACAATCGTCGATCGGCTTTAATTCCTAAACAGGTTAAATTTCAACTTTATAGGCATGAAAATGAAGATCTTTATTTAAAATATGTAGCGCAAAATATCTCTAGTGATGCACAATTTGTTGCGAACGTTGACGACATGATGTTCCAGCCTCTCATTCTCAAAACTTTTCTGAACAGCCGCCATGTTTGCATCACTACAGCCATTATGAGCGTATTATTTTGATCTATCGTCAGTAAAAAATACCATGAGCAACAAATTTAGTGATTAAATTATGCCCAGCGGTCTTAGAAGGAGCCTGAGTTACGAGAAGAACTTGCTCGAACTCTTTGCTCAGTTCCATGTTGCCAACTTTTTAGTAATAAATAAATGTCAAAAAAAAACAGCTTAATTCTTGACATTCAGTCATTTTACTTGCTTACCATCCGATAAAAGAAATTTTAATATGAAAAAGCTTCACCTAAGACTTTCGAGAAATTATTTCGTTATTAATAGATAATGGGAGGACCAACCCTATTGCACAATGTTAATTGCGTGTGTGCCCGTTAACCAAATTTTTTGCCCAATTAATTTTAACGTTTCTTTAACTCAATATTTGATAAATTCAATCATTGAGAGAGAGAGAAAGGGAGGGAGAGAGAGGTACACAAGTGCTCACATTTTTGTAAACCGGGTTTGTAGGAGATATGAAAAAACCGCTATACATGCTTGCCTAGTTCTCTATGTGAAAAATATTGCTGTTGTTCGCCTTAGTATATTCAAACAGGCGCCAACCTCTACTCGCGCCGTCGTAGCGCGAACACGATGCGAATTTTAAATAAAGATTTGAACTTACACGCCTACAAGGTTCAGTTAATCTAAGAATTGAACAATCGGCGTCTTAAAAATGTACTGACCATTTTAAGCGTCGCCAAGACGAGGAAAATTTGGTTGAACAGTCTGCAGGGAATCGTAAGTTTATAAAGAAAATCATCTTGTGCTACAAGACATACATTCACCTCAGTGGATACGTTAACAAGCAAAATTGTCGCATTTGGGCAAATGAGAATCCACAAGCCAATGTATTCATAAAGAGTAACTGTTTGTACACTTTATGGGGCGGTTTTGGTACTTTTTCACACATGAAAATCCATAAGTGATTGTTGAAAGGTCGTAGACATCTGTAAAGAATGACTATTTGATGGGATTATGGACTGGTCTCATTATCGTGTCATATTTCTTGGAAAATAAGGTTGTCCATGTAGTTACCATAAATGTTGCACGCAATCGCCAGAATTTCTTGTGGTTCGGGTGAGAATGTGAACCCGCACGATATGTGTTTCCTACAGAATGGTGCCACTTGTCGTACAGCCTATAAAACAATGACGTTTAGGTTGAGAAATCCAAATCCAATGGCTGTATTATCTCATATCGTGGCGCTGTTAAGTGGCCGCCACGAGCATGTGATTTAACAACACCGATAAATCATGGATGTTATAATTCGTCACATTGATGGCATTGAGTCCTACTTACGTTTTAAAACCATTAAAATATGAACCATCGGATAGAAATAAGGTAGCGAAAAAAAAACACCTTAGCGAGCACTTCGGCGATATTACCCCTCGGGGGTCTTTGGAGATAGCAACAACTTAGACCTGTGCAACTGGGGAAAAATGGAGCCCAGTCCCCTGAATTTAGCAGGGGTACAACTGGAAACTCCACTTTATTTCCACGGGAATCAGTAACCCGCAGAGTTCCGTTATTTGTCTCTTTAGACACTTAACTGTTCTCTGACTGATTATTGAGGTTGGCCCCTATTTGGGAGTATCGTGGTGGTTGTGGTTTCGCGGCCCCATATCAGTCTATGGTTCTATGGTGGCCGGCTTCATTTCACCTTTAATAATACCTACCTGGTGAAATGTTCCCAGATCCAGTGAGCATGCTAGACATGTGTTCTGGACAAGGAGTAATGATTTGCAGCGCTGCTCTGGAATCATCAAAGTTGCAACTAGAAAGTTCTGTTGCATAGAAATATAGCTTCGGCTTCCTAGGACGAGCATGACGTTCCAAATTATGCGGTGGCTTGATCCACCATCTGATTAAGGCTTCATGGCCAGGCGCGGTTGTAAATCTAATCACACGTTTCGACGATATTATTCCTCCCTCTTGATTGTCATAGATTCTACTGTCATTAAAAAAAATATTAAGAACATTTACCGAAAACTTTTGTTAAAAAAACAATATTTTAAAAGCACAGTTAATTTTTTCGAAATTTTAAAATATCGGGTTTTCCAACAAGAAGTTTGTTTTTCAACATAATAGTTTTGCCATTTAATTTTTTGACCTATTCGTAGTAGATTTATTGTCAATTGTTGCAATGAATTCAATTTCGCATGAAAATCGCTTAAAAATATTTCAAATCCACTGGTGATTCTGTTAAAGTGACATTTCATAAAATTTGTGATATTTTCGGATAACATACTACTGCTTCTAAGACTGCTATTAAGAATTTAATCATTAAAATTAAGTCGACAGGCTTGATACAAAATATGCGAACATCAATGCGTGTTCGATTGGTTAGTTCAGCTGCCAACATTGCAGCCCTGAGCCACAGTGTTGAAGCAGTTCCAAATTTGTCAATTTCTCAATGTTCTCAACAATTTAGGGTTATTTAAAACCACCACATGGCGAATTTCACGTAAGGATTTGACTTTGAAGCCTTACAAGGTTCACATGGTGCAAGAATAGAAACCGACCAACCATTCACATTGCCGTAGATTCGCTCAATTCATTTAGGAACAACTGGCTTTTTTTTATATAAAGAGAAGTAGCACTTCATACAACAATGCCTATTTAGTCAAGTACCGTGCTACATTCTTTTAGGAAAGGGATAGAGAATAGATGAAACAGGTGATGAAAGTAGAAGGATAGTCGGAAATTATCAGCCGTATAAGACAGCACAGCGACCAGTGACTATACCTTCATCGTTGAGCAGCCCCACCGACAGTCAATTTTTATGTTTGTAGTGAAAAAAAACCAAGGTCTTCGTTGGGAATCGAACCCACAACCCCCATACTGACAAGCTAGTACACTACCTACTAGGCTACAGGGGCACCTTAACTGGCTGGTTTTTTCTGAAAAAATCATTTTTTTAGGACGAAACCTAAAGTCACTTTTCAGGGTATGACAACAAGCAAAATTGCTGTATTTGGGCTTCTTAAAATCCTAGAGCGATTATTGAGAATCCTTTGCATGCTGTCACGTGTCACTTTATGGTGCGTTACGTGGTGTGGAGGCATGATTAGGTCGTTTTTTCGAATATGAGGCTGGAAATGCAGTAATGGTCAATAGATCATGCTATCGCGACACGTCAACAACTCAATTTTGAGCTGTTATTGAGAACGCGGATATGATTGACATGTGGTTGCAACAGGATGATGTAACATGTCACACATCCCATGAAACCATCAATTTCCCGATTATATTTATATTTCACGACAATCAGCCGTTAAGTGGCCAGCCAGATCGTGTGATTTAACACCAGTGGATTGTTTTTGTGGGATTTTTTTTAGGACAGGGACTATTTGGAGCCAATCGAAGCGATTTCAGCTTTAAAACTCAAAATGAATGATGTGATTAACGAAATAGGAACGCCATTTTGCCAAAAAGTGTTTAAAAACTTTGATGAAAGAAACGATAGCTGTCAGCGGGGTCATGGGGGACATTGCTCCGGATATCATTTTTCATTAAAAATTAACGAATTTTTACTTTTCCTAAAGCAATTAAAATTTGAAAAAAAATTTTCAATTTGAAATTTTTTTTTTTTACAAAACACACTTCTTACTGAAAAACCCTGTATTTTGAATTTATTTGAAATGCAAAATGTACACAGAGAACATTTGGTTCTTTCAAAGATATAAAATAACAAATATATATTATATTTCTAGTAAAGGTACCAAAATTGGTACTTTATGTATTTTAAGGCCAATTTAATGAAGTGGGCAAAATAAAAAAAAAATTAAAAACCGTTAACAACATTATGAACAATTCTTAAGTATTGAAACAACCACAACATGTAACATTTTTGGTTTGTTATGTTGTTTCTTTTTTTTGTGTGTTGACTTAAGCAAAGAGAGCCAATTAACCTAAATGACAGATGTTGTGAGAGATAAAGAGAATGCTGCTAATTATAAGGATGATGAGACAGTTGCAACCTGCAACATTTCTTTCCCTTTACTTATTTTCAGGTATGTATGTATGCGCAAGCAAGCAAGCACCCCACTTTTTTGTGTTGTGAAATAGAAAAAGAAAATGCTGAATGAGCTGCGCCATTGGCAGGCAGACAGAGACATACAGCAAGCAGCAGCAAAAAAGAAAAACCCAGGAGAATGGAAATGAAGAGAGTACATTTTCATTTTTCAGTTTTCTTGCATTTAGCTGGAGTTTGTTTGTTTCTCATCACACTGCAGTGTCGTTTAGAGTTGTGCAAGAGCGGCTGTTCAATGTTTTTAATTTAGTCGTGACAATTCTATCAAAACGCTTACAACGCTGATAATTTTTGAAAAGAAATTTCGAAATAAATCTTTGAAACCATAAAATCATTAATAAATAATGTTATTTTATAATTTGACACATGACTTTGTCACATAAAATTTCTTTGGTATAGTGTGATTGTCATGATCATTATAATCATGGTGACATGTTTTGAGTTAAAAAAAAAAATCATAAAAAAATTATAAAATAACGCTAAAGAATATTAAAATTAAAAATCATTTAAATTATTAAAGATTTATGAAAGAAAAGTAGTGGAAATTTGATTCTATGTTCACCACCATCCATCCCAATTCAAAATGATGTTGTGGTAACACAGTGAGTGACATAATTTGCGGGCAACATTTATAAAATTATGATAAAAAATTTTTATAATAAATGATTTAAGAAGATATTAAAAAAAACACGGTTAAATACCCTTACCCACCTTACCCCCCTTCACCCCCCTCAAAAACACACACTTTTTCAAAAAAAAAAAAAATTTTTTAATACATAAAAATCCATAAACAAGTTTAAATAGAAAAAAAATAAAAAATATATAAAAATAAAAATTAAAATAAAATAAATAAATTCCTGTGTTATTGCTGCTATTGTTGTAATATTTATTCTTATTAATTTTTATTTTTATTAGTTGATTAAATTACAATTCCTTGTAATTTCTTGGTGTCATTGTCAGTGTTTTTTTCAGTGTCTTTGAATTAATTTTATTTTTATTTTATTATTTTTTTTTGTTATTTTTGTTTTTGTTTTAATATTATTTTTGTCACATTTCCATACATTTCGATCTATTCAAGATTTTCTTATGACATGACAAAATTTATTAGTATCTTAAAAGGGGTGTGAAACAACAATTTATGCTAATCGAAATATAACAACACATAAAACGTTTAAATAACACACAAACAAACAACAACAACAACAATAAAAGAGGGAAAAAAGAATTAAGATTTTTACTGCCAGGCTAAGTGAATGGCTAAATGGAATAACACAAAAACTATGCTCAATTATAAACGAATGAATGACGAATCAGTTAAGGCTGTTTGTTTTATTTGTAAGTAACATTAGTAACAATTAATAGAAAAAAAAAATAATACCAACAATAATACAAATAATAACACTAATGATAATAATGCTAATTCTAAATAAACATTATTTTAATTTTGTCTTATGAAATGTGAAATAAAAATATTTTGCATAAAAAAATATTAATCAATTCTTAATTGCCTCGAGTGGCACTGTTGAGGTTGTTAATATGACAGCGACAGCGACAGCCTCTGTCATGAAATAACACAGTTCAATGGCAAAAATCTCCAAGTGAAGTGTTAAATATTGAAATATTTCCTTCAGCAAAAGCTAGAGAGGAGGGTGTTCGATAGATAATAAGAAATAATTTTATTTAACTCATAACCACTTATGACTCAGCTAAAGTCAAAGTACGAATTCCAAAAGCTCTTTAACTTAACCTTTGAGTATAATTTCATATTGCATATAACAACAAGTTATAAAAGTGATCACATCACGCAATCATGCGTCATGTCACCATGTTAATTGTAAAATTATCTTAATAATTTTTAATTATGACAGCAGAATCCGCGAAAAATAATGTGTGAAACAATATAATCGCCAGACCACATTTTTGGTGGCATACCTCTCTCGGATGGCATATATTTTTAATTATTCGAAAACATAATTAACATTTAATATCGTTAGTATGGCGAATCTCTTCTTATTCTTAACATCGACTTCACTTTTTCTTTTCAAAAATCCCACAATCTTGCAACAATCTCGGAATAGGATCATGGGAATAAAGTCGATTTTAATGCCCCTAAAATACAATATTACATGCTTAAGCATAGATTTGTCTTCAGAAAATGGAATACAACTCTCCTATATGAAAAATGATATCTGGCGCAATATCCACACACAACCACGCTGCCAGATATCGCTTCATTCATTAAAGTTTTTAAACACTTTTTGTCACCATGACGTTCCTAATTCTAATAATCGCAACACGAATTTTAAGATTTAACACTGAAATAGATTCGATTAGCTCCACATAGGACACTGTCCTTAACATAGTCCCCACAAAAAATAATCCAGTGGTGTTAAATTCCACAATGTGGCTGTCCACTTAATTGGTGATAGTCAAAAATTATGTGATGGGGAAATTTGCTTTGCAATAAATTGATCGTTTCATTGACTGTGTGATATGTGCCACTATCCTGCTGAAACTACATGCCAGTTATATCCACCTCATCAATAATAGACTGAAATTGAGTTGTTAGCATCGCTTGATAGCTTCTCCCCGGTGGTGCCCCTGTAGGCTAGTAGGTAGTGTACTAGCTTGTCAGTATGGGGGTTGTGGGTTCGATTCTCAACGAAGACCTTGGTTTTTTTCACTACAAAATTAAAAATTGACTGTCGGTGGGACTGCTCAGCAATAAGGGTATAGTCACTGGTCGCTGTGCTGTCTTTATACGGCAGTTAATTTCCGACTATCCTTTTACTCTCACCACCTATTTCATCTCTTCTCTATCCCTTTCCTACAGAATGTAGCACTGTACTTGACTAAATAGGCATTGTTGCCTGAAGTGCTACTTCTCTTTAAAGAAAAAATAAAGCTAGCAGATGCCAACTGGGCCAGAGTTGAGCTTTTCTTGTTCTCTAACTGATTATTGAAGTTGGCCGGCCCTCGAGGAGTATCGTGGTGGTTGAAATGCTTAAAGGGCCAGGAACAAATCACTTTTTATCAAGAACACATAGAGAATGATTTGGATCCAGTGAGCATGCTTGTCATATATTCTGAACCAGAAATTGGTAGTCTTCAGCTCTTCAGCAAGTAGTGTGGGTGGCAGCCCTACTCCAACCACCCAATGCTGAATAACCTTCTTTTATTGCAAAGTAATAACTCAGTTCTTTAAAGTTTTAAATTAAACGTTTTAATCAGTTTTAACAAACAGAAAAGAAACATGATGGCAACTTTACCACAGCAACGCCTTAAAAGATGCTTTATTATTTTGTTGTTTTTACTCGACAATGATTTAACTTGAATTAATTCACTGCAAGTGGTGCTTACAGTTGTTTTTAGCGGTTCACGCATATACCAGAATATTCTACTTTAGCCTTTTGACCTTTTGCCTAGAGATATCCATCAACTTCCCAGGGCGTGGGTGCACGGTACGTATCACCCAAAGTGTGGATCAACCACTTTCAAATTATGGCCATATGACTCGATACTAATGTGAATTTTATCATAAAAAATCGCGCGATAGCATGATGCATTACCAGCCTCATCTTCGAAAAAAAAAATCGGTTCATTTAGCGCACCGCACAGTGACACGCTGAGCATACAAGGACTTCTCAATAATCGTTCTAGGATTTTCAGTTACCCAAATAAGGCAATTTTGCTTGTTGACATACCCTGAAAATAGGCTTCGTCTGAAAAAATGATTTTTTCAGAAAAAGCAGCCAATTGTTCCAGAATGAATTAAACGAATCTGCGACAATGTGAATGATCAGTCGATTTCAATTCATGCACCAGTTTGAACCTTGTAAGAGCTTTAAAAGTAAAATCCTTACGCTAAATTCGCCATGCACTAGTATTGGATAATCTTAATTGTTGACAACGTCGAGCATCTGCTTGAAACACTGTAACTCACAGCTGTGATGTTTTCAGTTGAATGACCAGGTCGAACATGTGTTGGTGTTCGCACATTCGTGATAAGATTTACGTCTCTACCTAGCCGTGTAAGCCATAACCAGACGGTGGGTGGATCATACCACTGTTGAGGAAATGTAACGACCTATAAGGCCTTCAGTTACGTCTATCCTCTAGTTGCAACTTCAAAAGCCCTAAGCAGGTCACAGCCTTCACTCCTTGCTGAAGAGTTGGAGACTATCCAACTCCCGGTCTAGAAGGCATGAAGCTTAATAAAATTTAATAACACAACCGCAATCATGCTCACTAGACCTGGACCATTCATTGTGTTCATTGTGAATGATCCGACCCACACATCTCAAACTAAGGGCCTCGAAACCACAACCACCACGATACTCTCGAAGGGTCAACCTCAAGTATCAGTCAGAGAACAGCTAAAAGTCTAAAAAGACAAATAGCTGAACTCTGAGGCTTTACTGACTCCCATGGAAATATAGTGGAATTGTCCAATTGGCTGCTGCTAGGCCTTAAAGGGGACTGGACTCAATTTTTGCCCTATTGACACATGTAATGACAGTAAGATTCCATCAAAACAATGTGCCCCCGGGGGGGAAAATTTCAGAAGTCTAAAAATTCGGCAACTTTGCTGGCGGACATAAGATGGGCTTCGTCTGAAAAATTGATTTTTTTCAGAAAACCCAGCCGCTTGTTTTTTTTTTTTTGAAAAGAGAAGTAGCACTTCAGGCAACAATGCCTATTTAGTCAAGTACCGTGCTACATTCTTTGGGAAAGGGATAGAGAAGAGATGAAACAGTTGGTGAAAGTAGAAGGAAAGTCGGAAATTAACTGCCGTATATAAGACAGCACAGCGACCAGTGACTATGCCTTCATCGCTGAGCAGCCCAACCGACAGTCAATTTTTACTTTTGTAGTGAAAAAACCAAGGTCTTCGTTGAGAATCGAACCCACAACCCCCATACTGACAAGCTAGTACACTACCTACTAGCCTACAGGGGCACCTAGATATATATATATATATGTCATCTGGAGGTAAAAGGGAGTCTAGTCCCCTAAAGGCTATTAGGTGCCAACTGGGCAGCTTTCACTTTATTTCCACGGGCATCAGTAAGCCCCAGAGTTCAGCTTTTGTTGTTATCTAATTGATTATTGAAGTTAGCCCTCCCTCGGGAAGTATCGTGGTGGTTGAAATGATTAAAGGTTCAGGAACAAATCACTTTTTACCAAGAACACATAGTGAATGATCTGGATCCAGTGAGCATGCTTGTCATATATTCTGAACCAGAAATTGGTAGTCTTCAGCTCTTCAGCAAGTAGTGTAGGTGGCAGCCCTGCTCCAACCACCCAATGCTGAATAATAATAACTCAATCCTTTAAAGTTTTAAATTAAACGTTTTAATCAGTTTTAACAAACAGAAAAGAAACATGATGGCAACTTCACCACAGCAACGCCTTAAAAGATGCTTTATTATTTCTGTTTGTTTTTACTCGACGATGATTTAACTTAAATTAATTTACTGCAAGTGGTGCTTATAGTTGTTTTTATCGGTTCTCGCATATACGAGAATATTCTTCTTTAGCCTTTTGTTCTTTTGTCTAGAGATATCCATCGACTTCCCAGGGCGTGGGTGCACGCTACATATCATCCAATGTATTTTGATCCACTATCAGATTATGGCCACATGACTCGATACTAATGTAAATGTTATCATGAAAAATCTCGCGCTAGCAAGATCCATTTGACCGTTACTGCATTACCAGCCTCATTTTCGAACAAAAAAAAAATCGGCCCATTTAGCGCACCGTACAGTGGCACGCTGAGCATACAAGGACTTTTCAATAATCGTTCTAGGATTTTCAGTTACCCAAATACGGCAATTTTGCTTGTTGACATACCCTGAAAATGGACTTCGTCTGAAAAAATAATTTTTTCAGAAAAAGCAGCCAATTGTTCCAGAATGAATTAAACGAATCTGCGGCAATGTGAATGGTCGTTCGGCTTCAATTCCTGCACCAGTTTGAACCTTGTAAGAGCTTTAAAAGTAAAATTCTTACCCGAAATTCGCCATATGCAGTAGTTTTCAATAATCCCAATTGTTGACAACGTCGAGCATCTGCTTCAAACATTGTAACTCACGGCTGTGATGTTTTCAGTTGCATGACCAGGTCAAAAACGTGTTGGTGTTCGCACATGCGTGATAAGATTTACGTCTCTACCCAGCCGTGTAAGCCATAACCAGACGGTGGGTGGTTCATACCACTGTTGATGAAATGTAGCGTCATGCTCGTCCTAGAAGACCTCCAGATACGTATATCCTCCAGTCACTCCTAGTTGCATCTAGAGCATCAGCTTCAAACACTGTAACGCACAGCTGCGATGTTTTCAGTTGCATGACCAACTTCAAAAGCCCTAAGCAGGTCACAGCCTTCACTCCTTGCTGAAGAGTTGAAAACTATTCAACTCCTGGCCTAGAAGGCATGAAGCTTAATAAAATTTAATAACACAAGCGCAATCATGCTCACTAGACCTTGACCATTCATTGTGTTCATTGTGAATGATCCGACCCACATATCTCAAACTAAGGGCCTCGAAACCACAACCACCACAATACTCCCTAAGGACCAACCTCAATTATCAGTCAGAGAACAGCTAAAAGTCTAAAAAGACAAATAGCTGAACTCTGAGGCTTTACTGACTCCCATGGAAATATAGTGGAACTGTCCAATTGGCTGCTGCTAGGCCTTAAAGGGGACTGGACTCAATTTTTGCCCTATTGACACATGTAATGACGGTAAGATTCCATCGAAACAATGTGCCCCCGGGGGGGAAAATTTCAGAAGTCTAAAAATTCGGCAATTTTGCTGGCGAACATAAAATGGGCTTCGTCTGAAAAAATGATTTTTTCAGAAAAACCAGCCGCTTGTTTTTTTTTTTAAAGAGAAGTAGCACTTCAGGCAACAATGCCTATTTAGTCAAGTACCATGCTACATTCTTTAGGAAAGGGATAGAGTAGAGATGAAACAGGTGGTGAAAGTAGAAGAAGAGTCGGAAATTAACTGCCGCATATAAGACAGCACAGCGACCAGTGACTATGCCTTCATCGCTGAGCAGCCCCACCGACAGTCAATTTTTATTTTTGTAGTGAAAAAAAACAAAGGTCTTCGTTGGGAATCGAACCCACAACCCCTATATTACCAAGCTAGTAGACTACCTACTAGCCTACAGGGGCACCTGTTTCTGAATGAGTTGTAAGGCTTCAAAGTCAAGTCCGCCATATGGTGGTTTTGGATAACTTCAATTGTTGACAATGTCGAGGAATTAACAAATTTGGATCTGCTTCAACTCTATGGCTCACGACTGCGAACAACCCCGATCGACTAAATTCTTAATAGCGGTCTCAGAAGTACGAAATTTTATTACACCATTTTGATAAAGGATTTTAATGTTTTTTAATGCGATTTTCGTGCGAAATTTACAGGTTATCGCCAGCGCTCGAACGTGTACTGCCCAATCGTTTATTGATTCTAATGGTGACGGTATTCTGGCGATGGCATTATAAATCTGAAACCTTTCTGCAAATGGCGATGATGGCGGTTTAAAATTTTCATTGCATCTATACACGCTTCTAATGTTGTTGTAGTTGCATCAATTTGAGCTGGACTCTGTAGATTTTCTAGCCATATTTTTCCACCATTATGGCTTTTTTTCTAATGACCTCGGTTACGCCATTTGCTATGAAAAACTGGAACAATTGCTTTTCAAATACCGGCCATTGATTTCTTTCCGGTTCGAAAAACAGCACATTGATTTGGGCATTCCAACTTGTCGATGGAGGTAAATTTGCGTTTTGAGATGATAGCGGCATCTTCTGTACCAAAAATTGTGATCACTCTTTATAAAAATGTTCCGCATCATCAATTTATGTCACGTTTTTTATTCCAACCTCAAACTATTCTTTAGCAAATAGAACATGCGTCGTCTTGTTTCAAATGTAGGTCCAAAAAGAGAAGGAATTTTATTTCATCATTTCTCTTTTACATCTGTTTATTTAAGTGTTGCCATTGTAGCAGTTTTAGCTTAACAAAAAATGTTTAACTATAATATACTAAAGAACGAATCTAAGGCAATGTGAATGTTAAATTGACTTCAATTCCTGCTCCAGTTGAACCTTGTAAGGTTTTAAAGCAAATCCTATGATGATTTTGCATAACCCCGCATTGCTAAGAACGTCGAGGAATTGACAAATTTGAATCTGCTTCAATACTGTCACTTAAGGCTGCGATTTTTCATTTACCGGTCGAACATGCGTTGATGGTCGCATCTGTCGACTTAAATTTAACGACCTTATTCTTGATAGCGGTCTCGACTGTGTTATCGAAAATATCACAAATTTTACGAAATGTCGCTTTAACAGAATCACTATTTTCATTAGTGGATTTTAGTTATTTTTATACTTTATTAATTGGCACACAACTTTAAGACATTTATTTCATTTACGCAAACACGCTTAAACATGCTTAAACATGCTCGAACACTTATTTTATAAGATATTCTGGCGAAATTGAATTCATTGTAACAATTGCCACTGCATCTACTAGGAATATGTAAAAAATACTAATTGTCAACACTATCATGTTGATGGTGTTGCCACCATTACAAAATAAACTTCTGTTTAAAAAACTCGATTAAAGAATGTCAATCTGCGTGTTTAAGTTCATAAAGAATATTATCACCTTCACCCTCACACTGCACATAAAAACCAGCTAGCTGCCTTAACCCCTTCTGAAACCAAAATAAATAAATATGGAATTAATCCTTTGGTTCCTGCAACGCTTCAAGGGGAAGGTGCTAACCATTGTTATAGTGTTAAATAACCTGTGTTTTATATGGCACGAAATTTGAAAATAATAACCAGATATAATGACACTATATTCGTTGTTGTTGGTTCTATTACAAACAAAAAATGGACAACAACAACAAGCCTAAAGTGAGGAGGACACAAAACGAGGTTATTACAATGAGCGTAAAGTGTGTTATAAATAATTAAATATTTAGTTTAGTAGTGGCGCATTATAATGAAAATTGAACTTAAACTGAAAATGTTGCGAATGAAAACAATGTTGTCAAATGTTAGATAAGAAAATAATTACAAAACATGTAACTGCAGGCGTGTACTTTAACACATTTAAACGACATTGTTTTCACTAACAATTTACTTATGGCTGGAGGTAAAAGCCTTAAAGCAAAAACAAAAACAAAAAAAAAGACAATAAGAAAAGCTTTTTATTAATTGGCACACAACTTTAAGACATTTTTTAGCATTTACACAAACACGCTTAAACATGCTTAAACATGCCCAAACATGCTAAAAACACTTAAATACAAAACAAAACGCTAAAAAGTTTTTTCATTTGGAAATTAAAATGTGAATTTTCATAGGAGTATTTTACAACAACAACAACTAGACAACTGCCTCTTTTCATTTTCCTTGTTGTTGTAGCCTATAATGGAATCAAACTATTTTTGTTTTTACATTTTATTTTCTGTTGATCTGTTTATCTGAATATAAATCACTTGATAAATGTCCTCGTTGTAGCACAAAATGCTATTGCACCGTGTTTACTTAACACTTTTTTCGTGAACACAATACAATAACCATAATGTTACAGTACGCCACAAAAGTATACGACATGCCTTAACTTAGAAATAAAATCTCACTACAGACTTTTTTAAAATTTCTTTCACATCGCCTTTATGCACCCACTTTTGAGATCCAGTGTGTTATAAAATTCAAAGCACATGCTTAAACTCACTTCTCCCGATCCTATTTCGTTAATCACATCACAGATTTTAAGTTTTAAGACGAAAAACGCTTCGATTGGCTCTGTAATGACTCTGTCCCACAAAAAATAATCCAGTGGTGTTCAATCACATGATCTGTTTAGCCACTTAACGGCTGATTGTCATGAAATTATGTGATCGGAAAATTTGGTTTGCAATAAATTGATCATTTCATTGGCTGTATGACATGTGGCAACATCCTGTTGAAACCACCTTGTCAATAATATGCCAAAATTGCGGAAATTCGTTTTGTTAACAAAACCACTGAGTGGCCACCTCGCTGAAGATGGCCAAACACCATTTACTTCTGTCTGTACAATCTTCCACTTCGGAGGACTGCAGTCCTGCTGAAAACCTTGACGCCTTAACATAAAATTTCTAGAGGTAAAAGGCGACAGCAGTCGCTTAGGCTGGCAGGAGCTTGAAACTGGAAGAAATAGAGCCTCGAAGTTTCTGATTAGTGACTTTCCGAATGGTGCCAAGGGTTCTATTGGCCCTTAGAGATATCGCTATGTTCTGCTTACAGGTGAGGATGTTCGGGGTTTAAACCCAAACCATGGAAAGATGAGGCTTTTTCTTATCCCATGTGCTGATACCTTTTCAAAAGATTGCCGCTTGTTGTTGCGGAATGACAGGAGTAAAGATAGTCTTCGATTTTCAAGCAAAGAATGTGGGCACGGCCCTGCTTGCTGTGCTTCTGAAATCGCCACCCGGAATGTCATGCACCTTAAGGGCGTTGTTACACGTATCGTTTTTACATAGTGTGACATTAATCTCTGTCACGATCTGCCTGTTTAAGCAACATTTTGGCATATTGATTACGCTTGAAATGGTCAGTAGCCTTCAGTTCTTAAGTCAATTGAACCTGGAAAGCGTGTAAATTCAAATCATTCAACGAAATTCGCATTAGTGCTGTTCATTAGATGTTCAATTGTTAGGCACGATAACGAGTCAAGGTTGACGACTCTTCTGCCGCTCTGTGGCGAACACCAGCAATATTTTCCTTAGAACGAATACTAATTACTGAAATTTGCACGAGAACGAGTCGAGAATGATGGTTCTTCTACCAAACTATCGCAAACAACAGCAATACGTTTATGCCCCTGTAGACTAGTAGGTAGTGTACTAGCTTATAAGACTGGGGGTTGTGGGTTCGATTCCCAACAATGATTTTGGTTTTTTTTTCACAACAAAAATAAAAATTAACTGTCGGTGGGGCTGCTCAGTGATGAAGGTATTGGTTAGTGGTCACTGTGCTGTCTTATGCGACAGTTAATTTCCGTAACTTTTTTTTTTCTTCTAGGACCAGCACTCAGGGAATTGACCCCTACCTATGCAATGCATTGTGCCAGAACTAGGTAATTAGGTTACGGGAAGGAGGAAAGAGGGAGTAGTGTCTGTGGACATTCGATTTGAACTTTCTCAGATTGAAAGTGAAAGGAAAGACCTACGGCGGGATTTTATGCCACATACGGACTGTTCTGCTGAAAAACGAATTTTCCCTGTAATTCACGGGCCATCATTTACAAATAGCTAAGCTCTCATTGAAAATCTAGTTAAACGTAAAACCGTGCGAGTGTCAGGAACAAGTTCCCTAATTTCATTAGAGCACTTAACATTGTAGTAACGATAGAACAGTGAAATGCACCCCACATTGCCTCGATGCTCTAGAGAATCAATAGAGTTGGATACCCTACTGTCAGCAATGAGATATTTTCACATTTCCTACGGACCTGGTTTGTTGAAATTTGCACCCAATTCTTTCGATTGTGGACACAAAGTGCAAAAAATGGATTTCGATTTCAATGGCCATTATTCTAAAACGCTTCAACAATTGCGTACCTCTCCATGGTTGAACTTATCAAACACGGAAACAAAGAAATTTCAAATTTAATTGGATAAAATCTTGACATTAACATGTGACTTACAATTAACCTCGTGTGTTATGTTTGGACTATCCTGGACTATTTGGTAAACGAACTTCGGGTAGTCGAGATAAAAGTTGTATTTAATGGCTTTCCTTCATATGGCTAAAAGCTTAGAAGCTTCGGAGCCACGTTTCTTTAACTTAAGTGACATAAGTTAAAATTAAAATTATCTCACTTAAGTTACAGAAACACGACACTGAGACCATTATTTTTGCTTTGATGGAAATAAAGAATTATTTTTTTCTAAAATTAAGTTTAAGTTTTAAAACTGTTTAATTTCTCATTTAATGTCACCAACTGCAGTTTCTTTCACAAACTTGATAAATTAATTTGTTGTTTTTGTTGTGTTTTGTTTTTTCTTCTGTTAATAATTTTTAAATTATTTTTTGTCGTTGGAAACCCACCCATATTGATTAAATTCTTGTTGAAAATATTTCAGTGAAATTTTTTCTTAGAAATTAAAAACAAACCCGATTTCAAGTTAACAAAAACATTTTAACAAAATTTTTATCTAAAATATTTTTTGTAGGCAGCGCATTTGACAGCAAGCGCCTGGAAATATTTCAAGAACTTTGCAAAAATTCCAAATATTTAAGGTTTGGCCTTAATAGTCAGTGCTATCGAGCAATAACGACCTTTAATATTGTAAACCACCGGGAAGTGGAACAAAACAGATGTGAAAGTGTGAAAATAGTTCAAAAAGAGAGAGAGTGGGATAGAAGATAAATCAATAAAAAGTTACAAATAGAGAAAAAGAGAGAGAGACAGAGAAAGAGCGGGAGGGGGTGATTGCGTAAGAGCAACAAAAACAATCAAAACAATTAATAAATAAATCAGCAAATAAATTTTATTTTATTTCATTTTTTTGTTGTGATAGAAAACAAATTGATGACAACATGTTTTCTATAACTAACATCGATGTAGGCGGTGCGATAACGAAACGAAAAAAATTAATTGAAACATGTTCGCTAGTTCGTCAGCCCGATAGTTGATTGGTTGGTTGTTTGTTTGGTTGATTAAATAGTTGCGTGACTGATGCTGTGTGCAATAAATCAGTAAATACCGTTAGATTAAATCTTTCACATTTACTTATGATATGCGTATGTGTATGTGTATGTGCTCTTATAAATTTGTGTGTTTTCCCGCACAGCACACAAATACAAAGTTGAAAATGTTTTCAGTGAAAATCCCAAATTTTCCCTCTAAAAGCTGTGCAATAAACTCCAGGATTCCATTTAAAAAGATTTCTCTTCAGGCTCGATACGAAGCCAGATGTTTAAAAATTTTCAGATTTCCCCAAATATTCCAATTCCAGTTGACCACCCTAGATTTGAAGTCTAAAAAGTAAAGGGTGCTCCCACCACATTTCACTTTGTTAATTGTGAAGTCACAACTTAACGTCAAACTTTTGGTCCGACTCAATTTTACATTTCTTTGTTTCATTGTTTAACAAAATCGACCATGGTTAGGTCCCCATTGGACAGAGTTCGATAGGATTAACGTTATCACCTGGTCGCGCTGTAGAAAACATACCCCCTACGCCTTAAGACGCCTACGCACTAAATGCATACAAGCCTTAGAAGCAATTTTCGAGTGAACGGTAATAGTGTCGTGCTCCTCACTCCTTGCTAAAGAGTCGGAGACTATACAGCTAGTCCTAGTGCTGTTGCATGCGTAAGCTAAGACTTTGGATGTTAACTTTTGTGTTAACAAGTCTTCGGAACTTTCTTCAAAACCCCTGTAGGCTAGTAGGTAGTGTACTAGCTTATAAGAATGGGGGTTGTGGGTTCGATTCCCAACGAAGACTACAAAAATAAAAAAAGACTGTCGGTGGGGCTGCTCAGTGATGAAGGTATAGTCACTGGTCACTGTGCTGTCTTATGCGACAGTTAATTTCCGTAACTATCCTTCTATTTTTACCTCCTGCTTCATCTCTTCTCTTTCCTTTCCCTTTCCTAAAGAATGTAGCACGGTACTTGACTAAATAGGCATTGTTGCCGGAAGTGTTACTTCTTATAAAAACAAAACCCCGATTAAACACATGCTGCCACTACGTTGTTCCCCGCAGGACTTCACCAATAACCAGAACAGCGTCGTAGCCCTGCGGGTGACTGGTTCCCGTAGCACCAGCGTGTGTGTAAAAAGTCTCTGGTCGTACTTCGTGAGCCTTTAATTATTTCTCTTCCAGTTCGGGGTTTCTAGGGTTTTCGTGGTACCAGCGTGTATGTAAAAAGTCTCTAGTTGAACTTCGAGAGCATTTAGTTATTGCTCTTTCATTTTGGGGCTCTTGGGGTACTCCCGGTACCAGTGTATGTATAATAAGTCACTGATCGGACTTCAAAATTCCTATGTCTCTTCCAGTTTCGGGCTCCTGCTAGCCCAGACGACTCATGACGCCTTTTATCCCCGAAGAGATATGTCCAAGATAAGGAAGACATCCATTAAGACTGCGTGCCCCCAGGCGGAACACAATTGAGCAGTGCGTTGATATTGTTTCGAAAATGGATTTCGTTAACTTCGTAATTTTTTTTAGTCGGCATAACCGGCCAAGCGTGTTTACAATGGGAAGAATTGGGTGCAAATTTCAGCAAACCGGGTCCGTAGAAAATATGAAAATACCTGTTCATTCTCTCGCAATTCGTTGTGCGGAAATAATTGCTGTTGTTTGCGATAGTGCGGCAAAAGAGCATTCATCCTCGACTCATTGTCGTGCCCAAGAATTGAATATTTTACGAACAGTACTGATATGAATTTTGAATAAAAACTTGCATTAACACACTTACAAGGTTCAATTGACGCAAGGGCTAAAGTCTGCTGACCATTTAAAGCATCGTCAATATACGAAATGGTTGATTAAACAGGCAGATAGCGATACAAAATAATGTCAGTGTCTGTTTATGTAGCCCTAACCTAATGGTGGTCTCTCCATTGGTTAAATACAAATGTGTCCACCAAAGCTACACAGGTGCATGACACACTCCGAGGGGCGATTTCAGAAGTACAGCAAGCATGATAGGCGAAACAATCCTGTCTCTCCGCAACTACAAGCAACATCTATTGAAAATGCAACATCACATCAGATAGGAAAAGGTTACAGCTTTCCGTGGTTTGGGTGTAAACGACAGCCACGACGATACGCCCTGAAGCCTCTCACCAGTAATCGAAGTAGAACCCTAGCACTGTGAGCTACAAGTTCCCGTAATACTACTTATTACCACGAGAGGCTTAATTCGAAGGCTTTCGTGATTAGATTTACATCTGCACCTGGCCGTAGACCTTAATCAGATGGTGGTCAAACCACTGGGAATGAAAAGCAATGTCATTCATGCCCTAGGAAGCCGAGGACTAATTCCAGCAACAGGTCTTTCCTAGTTGCAATTTCAGCGGTTTCAAAGCAGGCTTGCAAACCACTACTCCTTGCTGAAGAGCTGGAGACTATCCAACTTCGGGTCCAGAACACATGACTAGCATGCTCACTGGATCCGGATCATTCACCCGTTGGTGTTATTAAAGGCGAGATGATCCTGGGCACCATAATCAAATTCATGCGAGGGCCATAAAACCACAACCACCACGATACTTCCGAAGGGCCAACCTTAATAATCAGTCAGAGAAACAGCTAAAAGTCTAAAGAGACAATTAGCGGAACTCTGGGGCTTAATGATTCCCGTGGAAACAACGTGGAGCTTCCAGTTGACTCCCTGCTTGCCTGCAGGGGACTGGGCTCCCTTAAAGCCCCACCAACACAGGTCTAGATAGTTAAGTATTCTATAAAGACCGATAAATGCCGGGGTGGTAATTCGAGGGCTTAATTCTTCCAGTTTCAGGCTTTAAAGGGAAGAAGTTTTTCATCAGGACTGCGTGCCTTCGGAGGGAAGTCGGAACAGATGGAAGTGAATGATAACTTTACAACGAAAATCATCTTCAGTAACGAGGCCCCTTTTACCTCAGTCGTTTCGTTAACAATCAGAATTTTCAGCTTTTAGCAAATTTAAATCCACATGTGATTATTGTAAAATGGATGGAGCCATAAAGAGTGATTATTTCGAGTGTTTTATGTGCTAGCTGCTTCATCAGACTGAACTTCTTCGAAAATTAGGTCGTCTAAGGAGTAACCGTGAAATATGTTCGCTATCGCGAGATGACAGGGGGGCTTCTTGTGGCCAGAAATGAAAGATATGAACCTGAAAGTTATGTGGTTCCGATACAATGTTGCCGCTTACCTCACAGCCTACGAACCAATGACAATTTGTAGCGAGTAGATCCATATCAGTGTTGACATACCATGTCATGACGATTGTTCGCCGTAATGTTGTTTTATTTTTCTATAAACATAAGTAACACTTCAGGCAACAATGCCTATTTAGTCAAGTACCGTGCTGCATTCTTTTAGGAAAGGGATAAAGAAGAGATGAGACAGGTGGTGAAAGTAGAAGGATGGTTATGGAAATTAACTGTCGTATAAGACTGCGCAGTGACCACTGACCATACCTTCATCACTGAGTAACCCCATCGACAGTTAATTTTTATTTTTGTAGTCAAAAAATCAAGGTTTTTGTTGGGAATCGAACCCACAACCCCCAGTTTTATAAGCAAGTACACTAACTACTAGCCTACAGGGGCACATACATATTGTTTGCCGGTTGTTTGCGATAGTGCGGTAGAGGAGCCGTCATCCTCGACTCGTTGTCGTGCCCATGAATTGTGTGTAAATTTCTGTAAGCCAGATCTGTATTGGTTCTAAGAAAAATATTGCTGGTGCTTGCGATAGTGCGGCAGAAGAGTCGTCAACCTCGATTCGTGCCTAACAATTGAACATCTAACGGACAGCACTGATGCGAATTTCGTTGAAGGATTCGAATTTACATGCTTTCCAGATTCAATTGACTCAAGAGCTAAAGGCTACTGACCATTTCAAGCGTAATCAATATGCCAAAATGATGCTTAAACAGGCAGATCGCGATACAAATTAACGTCACACTATGTAAATACAATACGTGTATCAACGCCCCTAAGATGCAGGACATCCCGGGTGGCGATTTTAGAAGCACAGCAAGCAGAACCAAGCCCACACTTTTTGCTTGAGAGCCGAAGACTATCTTTACTTTCCGCAACAACAAGCGGCAATCTTTTGAAAATGTAACAGCACATCGGATAAGAAAAAGCTTCATCTTCCCGTGGTTTGGGTTTAAACCCCGAAGATCATTAAGCAGAGCGGTATCTCTAAGGGCCAACGGATCCCTTGGCACCATTCGGAAAGTCACTAATTAGACTTCGAGGCTGTATTTCTTCCAGCTTCAAGCTCCTGCTAGCCTAAGCGACTGCTGTCGCCTTTTATCCCTAGAAATGTTATGTTAAGGTGACAAGGTTTTCAGCAGCACTGCATGCCGCCGAAGTGGAAGATTGAACAGACAGAAGTGAATGGTAGTTTTGCCAAGAAAATCATCTTCAGCGAGGTGGCCACTTCCAAAACGAATTTCCGCATTCTGGCAAATTTAAATATACTCGCGATTATTGTTAAGTCGTTGCAACCACAAAAAGTGTCTATTTGGTATGCTTAATGCGCTGACGGCATCTTTGGGCCATAATTCTTTGAAAGTTATGTCGACCAAGCAGTAATCGTGAATGGTATTCGCTCCATCGACAGTTAATTTTTTTTTCCTGTTTGTAGTGAAAAAACAGCCGAGGTCTTTGTTGGAAATCGAACCTACAACCCCAACACTACCTACTAGCCTACAGGGGCACCTAATGTGATTTGATACCGTTGGACTTTTTGCTTTGGGGATATTTAACAAAATTGTGAATATTAAGAAAAGTTCCCGAGCTAAATGATGATAACGGATCCGCAATCTAACGTTTTTTGTTTTCAATTAGTGCTTATTTCGTGAATGGTAACACTTAGCTCATGTTTGATTTGACAGATAATTAATTTTATCCTTCCGCTGAACGAATATTGTTGTGTATACGCTTGAACAACGCTTCGCTAACTGGGCCTGCGATCGATTTACAGAAAATGCCGATTTTGCAAAAAAAAAATCATCATTTTAGATGAAGCTCATTTTGATCTTGGCGGGTATGTAAACAAGTAAAATTATCGCATTTGGGGCACAGAAAACCCGCACGCATACATTAAAAAGCCGACGCACCCAAAACGAGTCTCTGTTTGGTGCGGATTTTGGTCCAGAAGCATAATTGGGCCATTTTTCAAGAGGCGCCGTTACAGTCAATGGTGATCGTTAACGGACCATGTTGAACGAATTTTTGTTCACAAAAATTGAAGAGGAGGATATGGGCAACATTTGGTTTCAACAGGATGGCGCTACGTGCCACACAGCCGAAGTTGTGTAGTTTTGTTTATAGCATTTAAAACAAAAAAAAAGTTATTTGGCGGGCCCATACATTTAGGACATTGAATAATGTCTCATAGTTATTGAAAATATGGCGATCATTTGGTTGATATTTTGTTTCTTAATAAAAAAATATTTAAGTAATTTCCTGAAAATTATTAATTGTCTCCACAATTAACATGGTTCGTTTTGAGTGGACCACCCTGTATTTATATGCCACAAATCTTTTTTTTTGCCACAAGAAATTAATGAATTCAACACAAATAATCTCAAGAACATATGAAAATTTAGTGAAAAGAAAAAAGGCGAAAGAAAAATAATTAATGATTTTGTTGTTTCTTTTTGTTTGTTGTGTTATTTATTTTGCAGGTGGTGATTTCTGGTGCATTATGTACAGTAGAAGATTATGTAATAATGTCACAGTGTGCACACAACAAAGCCATAAATTTAGCTGCAGAAGGAACAGTCTCGGTGACCGATATCTCACAAATACGTAAGTTAAACCGATTAAAATACAATATTCATAATTTAACAAATAATAATTAGCAACATCATCAACATCATCATTATCATCAACATCATTATGAAAAATAAAATTAAAACGTCATTTTCAGTTCACACATAAAAAAAGTAAGAAAAAATTATAAAAATAAAAATAATAAGTCTGGGAATAACAAACATTTAAAAAGTTAAAAATCATTTTAACAAATAAAAAATCCAATGACAATGCTTTAATGTTGTTGTTGTTTTTGTTATTTTCTTTTTTTTTTATATGCGTAAATCAATGTTCGACACTCAATTTATTTATTTACACACAGCTCACACTACGAGTCACACACTCCTCAAATCATATTATTTTACGGCTAAAAACTATTTAACACAAATTTGATAATCTGAACCAATTGTCAGTCAATCAGTCAGTCAGTCAGTCAGTAGTTATTTGTATTTAATCGTTATACATATTTGTTAAATCACTTATCATCACAACATTAATGCACAATTAAAATAAAGAAGAATTAAATTTCTTAAACTCTGCAGCAATTCAAAGACTGTTAAATTCCTTTGCCGTTGTCTTCTTAACCTGTTAAAAATGCAAAAAACTTTCTTTTATTTCTTTTATATTAAAAAAATCTATTTATGTGCGCTACCCTTAAAACAAAAATTAGTGCACTGTTGAACAAAGAAAATTAGTTGTAAAAATTTACCATCAAAAAGTGTTAAAAATTTCATTGTATCACTTCTTAAAATTCAAGCAATTTTTTCCCCTTGGGTGACCATTGTGCGTAACTTAATCGCCGAATTCATGGTTCATAGAATCGACAATAGACAAAAAAAAATTCCCTTGTTGTAGTAGCGGTAGTTATACAAACATAACCGCTCTACATCAAAGTGTTTGGTGCGGTTTCTGATCAGACGTCATCATCGGCCCAAATGTTTTCGAAAATGAGTAAGTTAACGTGAAATTGAGCTACCAAACCATAATATCCAATTAATGTTGACCACAAAAGATCAAGAGGGATTGATTCATAAAAGCAGTTTAGAGTTATCAGTATTACGAAGCGGGAGGTGATGATCGTGGAACGTCGCAAGCGAAAGCATATGCCAAAAATGTTTTCATTAATCAAGAACGAAAGTTAAAGGTTCGAGGGCGATCAGATACCGTCCTACTTTTAACCATTAACGATGCCAGCTAGCAGTTGGGTGAAACTACTCTCATGAGTCCCGCAGTTTTTTTTTTGCTTTGTTTTGGACCAGCACTCAGTGGATGACCCCTACACATGCAATGCATTGTGCCAAAACTAAGAAATTAGGTAATGGGAAGGAGAAAAGAGAAAGAACTGTTTGTGAACATTCAATTTGAAATTTCTCAGATTGAAAGTGACAGGAAAGACCCCTCGAGGGAATTTATTTCACATATGGACTGTTCCGCTAAAAAACGAATTTTCACTAGCCAATCAATTACAAATGAATGTGCTCTCAACGAAAATCCAGTTAAACGCCAAAACGTGCGAGTAACAGGAACAAGTTCTCTAATTTCATTAGAGCACTGACCATTGTATTAACGATAAAATAGTGAAATACAACCCACATTGTGTCGATGCTCTCTAAAATTAATAGAGTTTTATACCCCACAGTCCCCAATGAGTCTCTTGGCCCTCTCCTGTGTGCGGTCAAGCAGCTCCAAAATAGACTTTGGGCCGCCGGGCCATCAATGAGAGTTGTATTCCATCTTTGGACGAATATAGATTGTATAGGGTCCGCCAAATAACTTCTTTTTTTTTTAATGCTACAAACAAAACTACACAGCTTCGGCTGTATGGCACGTAGCGGCGTCCTGTTGAAACTAAATATCGCCCATATCCTCCTCTTCAATTTTTGTAAACAATAATTCGTTCAACATGGCCCGATAACGATCGCCATTGACTGTAACGGCCACTCCTGAAAAATTACCCAATTATGCCTCTGGATCAAAATCCGCAGCAAACAGTGACTTGTTTTGGGTGCGTCGGCTTTTCAACGCATGCGTGCGGATTTTCTGTGCCGCAAATGCGACAAGTTTGCTTGTTTACATACCCGCCAAGATCAAAATGAGCTTCATCTGAAAAGATGATTTTTTTGCAAAATCGACATCTTCCGATCGCATGCCCACTTAGCGAAGTGTTGTTCAAGCATATAAGCAACCATATTCGTTCAGCGGAAGGATAAAACTAATTATCTGTCAAATCAAACATAAGCTAAGTGTTACCATTTACGAAATAAGTACTAGTTGAAGAAAAAAACGTTAAATGGCGGACCCTATATAAATTTTTTTCTGTTAAAAAATGTTTTTGTTAAAAAATTTCCTTTAAAAATTTTTCTGTAAAAAGATTTTTGTGTTAAAAAATTTTTCTGTTAAAAAATGTTTGTGTTAAAAAATGTTTCTGTTAAAAAAATGTTTTTGTTAAAAAATTTTTCTTAAAAAAATTTTGTGTTAATAAAATTATTCCGTAAAAATTTGTCTGTTAAAAAAATGTTTCTGTTAAAAATTTGTCTGTTTAAAAAATTTTTCTGTTAATAAATTTTTGTTTTAAAAAAATTTTTCCGTTAAAATTTTTCTGTTGAAAAAATATTTCAATTAAAAATTTGTCTGTTAAAACAATTTTTCTGTTAAAAATTTTTGTGTTAAAAAAATTATTCCGTTAAAATTTTTTTTGTTAAAAAAATGATTTTGTTAAAAAATGTTTCTTAAAAAAATTTTGTGTTAAAAAAATTATTCCGTAAAAATTTGTCTGTTAAAAAAATGTTTCTGTTAAAAATTTGTCTGTTTAAAAAATTTTCTGTTAATAAATTTTTGTTTTAAAAAAATTTTTCCGTTAAAATTTTTCTGTTGAAAAAATATTTCAATTAAAAATTTGTCTGTTAAAAAAATTTTTCTGTTAAAAATTTTTGTGTTAAAAAAATTATTCCGTTAACATTTTTCTGTTAAAAAAATGTTTTTGTTAAAAAAATTTTCTGTTAAAATTTTTCCTGCTAAAAATGTTTTAGCTAAAAATTCCCTGTTAAAATTTTTCTATTCAAAATTTTTCTGCTAAAAAGTCTTCTGCTAAAAATTCTCTGTTAAAAATTTTTCTGTTAGAAATTTTTCTGCTAAATATCCTGTGTTAAAAAATTTTTAAATAAAAATTTGATCACTAATGATTTGTCGTTAAAAATTACACCAAAAAAAAACTTTTCCCATACAAATTTTCTGTTAAAAATCTGCTAAAAAAAATTCCGTTAAAAATCTCCTGTTAAAAATTGCCTGTTAAAAATTTCCTATTAAACATTTTCTGTTACCGATTTTTTGTAAAAAATTTTTAGCGCATGACTTTTGTCCAAATAATTTTTTTAAATAAAAATTTTTCGATTAAAAAATTCATTAATAATAATTGTTCGGTTAAAACTCCAGCAAAAAAATTTTTCTGCTAAAACATCTCTGTTAAAAATTTTCTGTTAAAAATTTTCTGTTAAAAATTCTTCTGCTAAAAATTCTCTGTTAAAATTTTTCTATCTGCTAAAAATTCCTTTTACAATTTTTCTATTAAAATTTTTTCTGTTAAAAATTCTGTGTTAAAAAATGTTTAAATAAAAATTTTATCACTAAAAAATTTTCGTTAATAATTTCATTAAAAAAAAATTTCTGTTACATATTTTCTGTTAAAAATTTTTCTGCTAAAAACATTCTATTAAAAATTTCCTATTGAAAATTTTCTGTTAAAATTTTCTGCTAAACATTTTCTGTTATCCATTTTTTGTAAAAATTTTTTAGCGTATGACATTTGTCTAAATAATTTCATCAATCATAAATTTTTTTAAATAAAAATTTCATCAACAAAAATTTTTCGATTAAAAATTTTATCAATAAAAATTTTTCGGTTAAAAACTCTATCAAAAAAAATTTTCTGTTAAACACATTTCTGTTAAAAATTCTCTGTTAAAATTTTCTGTTAAAAAATTTTCTGTTAAAAAATGTTTTGTTAAATAATTTTCTGTTAAATAATTTTCTGTTAAAAAATTTTCTATAAAAAATGACTTTTCTATTAATAATTTCATCAGTCACGATTTATCTCTAAAAAAATTTCGTGTAATTTTTGTTTAAAAAAATAACAGCAGTCATGATTGATCTATAAAAAAACCTCATTAGTCACAATTTTTCTTTAAAAAATTTTATTTTAGTTATGATTTATCATTTTATTAAACATAATTATTTTGAAAAGAAATTTTCTACAGAATTTTTTCTATAAAAAATTTTTATCAATCATAATCTTTCTATAAAAAAAAAAACATGTCATCAATCATAATTGTTCAGTCATTATTTATGTATAAGGAAAAAATTTTTGAAATCTTTTCAAGTGGCAGTTTAGAGTTTTTGTCAAAATTTATTATCCCTAAAACAGTTTCATCAGTCATGATTGTTCAGTCATAATTTATGTGCAAAGAAAAATATATTTGAAACCTTTTCAAGTGGCATTTTAGAGTTTTTTACACAGCTGCCATTCGTTTATGAGGCAAAAACAGAGATTTAAAAATTTTGATTTGTCTGTCTTTTAGTGGAGGTCCAAAGGAAGAACCCGGAGGAAGCCATGAAGCTTCTACTTAATAGAAGAGATGCGTCTGTATGAGGTCACTGCTAACAGTAGTATTTTCTCTACTTCTAAGTATGAAGCATTTAGCTGACGTCCTGCTACACATCTACAAGTAAATCAAACTTTCATTTTCTCTAACAGCCGATGATTGTGGAAATAGTGGATTTAAAAACCTGGCGGACTGAAGACGTTTTTGTCATTCCTTATTTTGTATGTTAAAAATTTGATTTCGTCATCTGCATGGAATTTAAGGCTGTGAACATATGCGTCCTTTTGCTGTTTTTACTTTACTTTACATAATTGCAAAATAACAATTATTGTTCAAATAAATAAGCAAAAAATCCTTAAACAAACATCCTTTTATTGCTGCACTGCAGGCGTAGGAAAATAATTCCATATTTAGCAGAAGTATTGTGTGGCAGCCGTTGATAAAATTAAGGGCATTTGACAGATTTATTACGTTTTCCTAAAAAGGAGATTTGTCGCACCTTTGTGTGGTCATTATTGTAGGCGTAAAATTGACAAAAAGACTTTACACGCCGCACAGGACTAAGCTGGCAAATCCTTGAGATTAAAAACAATTAAATTATGGAATTTTACGGTTCTGTTAGGATGCAAGTACTCACTTGCACCTTAATCTGTTCATTCCACCCTGTATTGTATGTGCGTTTGTATATTTTATCGTTGTCTTCATTTGCCTGCCCATTGTTTGCTCTTTGTATGTGTATGTATGTGTGTGTGTGTATGTTTGTACAGCTTCTTTTTCTTTTTGTTTTTCGATGTTTGTTATTTTTGAAAACAATTATGCGATAATTTTTGCACCTGTAGTCTCAAGAAGCTGCATGACACGAATTAAACGAAATTCTTAAGAAATCTCATACCGGGCGCACACCAACAATACCCGGTACCTACTTGTGCATACACACATACATATATTCCTACATACACACTTTAATATGCTATGATGCTTCAATATGAAACATTTGCTGTTTAGAACACGTTTGATTTTTTTTTATTTCCAAAGGGGTTTTTCAACAAGAAGTTTGTTTTCTAAAACAAAATAAATTAAAAATTTAAATTAAGATGTTTCAAAATTTTTATTGTTTTACGAAGAGAAAAATTCGTTAATTATGAATAGAAAATGATATCTGGCGCAATACCCACCCTGACCATGCTGCCAGATGTCGATTCGTACATTAAAGTTTTTAATCACTTTTTGGCAAAATGACATTCCTATTTCGTTAATCACATCACGAATTTAAAGTCTTAAAGCTGAAATCGATTCAATTGGCTCCGCATAGACTCTGTCCTTAACATAGCCCCCAGAATGGTGTTTAATCCCACGATCTGGCTGGCCTCTTAACTGCTGATTGTCATGAAATTATGTGATCGGAAAATTTTGTTTTCAATAAATTAATCGTTTCATTGGCTGTGTGATATGTGGCACTATCCTGCTGAAACCACATGCCAGCGATATTCATCATCAATAATAGGCTAAAAGTGAGTTACTAGCATCGCGCGATAGCTTCTCCCCGGAGGCACATTGATCAGATGGTGGACAAACCACTATTGTATAATTTTGAACGTCATACAGCGTCCTAGGAAGCCGAAGACATAATTCTAAGCAACAGAACCACCTAGTTGCAACTTTAATGATTCCAGGGCAGGGCTGCAAACCATCACACCTTGCTAAAGAGTTGGAGAATTTCAACTCCTGTCCAGAACACATGTCTAGCATGCTCACTGGACTGGATCATTCACTTTGCGTGTCAATATCAGTGAGATGATCCTGGCCACCATAATAACCATTATACTGTTATGGGGCCGCGAAACCACAACCACCACGTTACTCCCATATAGGGGCCAACCTCAATAATCAGCCAGAGAACAGTTAAATGTCTAAAGACACAAATAACGGAACTCTGCGGCTCACTGATCCCCGTGGAAATAAGTGGAGCTTCCAGTTGACTCCCTGCCTGTCTTCAGGAAACTGGGCTCCCTTTTTCCCTCAGTTGCACTGTGTCTAGATAGTGGAATTCTATAAAGACCATATTTATATGCCCCTGGGGGGAAGTACACGCTACATATCACCCCAAAGTATTTTGTTCCACCATCAGGTTATGGCCACATGGCTCGATACTGATGTAAATATGATCATGAAAAATCACGTGATAGCATAATGCATTTGACCATTACCACATTTCTAGCCTCATTTTCAAAATAAAACGTCCCAATCGTGCCTCTACACCACTACACTAGCGCACTATACAGTGACACATTAAACATACAAAGGCTTCTCAATAAACGTTCTAGGATTTTTAGTTACCCAAATGCAGCACATTTGCTTGTTGACATACCCTGAAAATGGGCTTCGTCTGAAAACATGATTTTTTTTTCCAGAAAAACCAGCCGCTTGTTCCTGAATGAATTAAACGAATCTACGGCAATGTGCATGTACGGTGGGGCTTCAATTCTTGCAGCACTTTGAACCTCGTAAGAGCTTTAAAAGAAAAATCCTTGCGCTAAATTCGCCATGCAGTAGTTTTGGATAATCTTAATTGTTGACAACGTTAAGCATCTGCTTCAAACACTGTAACACACAGCTGTGATGTTTTCAGTTGCATGACCAGGTCGAACACGTGATGGTGTTCGCACATGCGTGATAAGATTTACATCTATACCTAGTCGTGTAAGCCATAACCAGACGGTGGGTGGATCATTTTTTTAGGTGCCCCTGTAGGCTAGTAGGTAGTGTATTAGCTTATAAATATGGGGGTTGTGGGTTCGATTCCCAACGAAGACCTTGGTTTTTTTCACTACAAAAATAAAAATTGACTGCCGGTGGGGCTGCTCAGCGATGAAGGCATAGTGATTGGTCGCTGTGCTGTCTTATGCGGCAGTTAATTTCCGTAACTATCCTTCTACTTTAACCACCTGTTTCATCTCTTCTCTATCCCTTTCCTAAAAAATGTAGCACGGTACTTGACTAAATAGGCATTGTTGCCTGAAGTGCTACTTCTCTTTAAAAAACAAAAAAATAACCAGACGGTGGGTTGATGATACCACTGTAAATGAAATGTAACGTCATTTTCGTCCTAAAAGGCCTTCAGATACGTATATCCTCTAGTCACTCCTAATTGCAACTTTAAAAGCCCTAAGCAGGGTACAGCCTTCACTTGTTGCTGAAGAGTTGGAGACTATCCAACCAACTCCTGGTCCAGAATACATGAAGCTTAATAAAATTTAATAACACAACGGCATTAACACTCACTGGACCTGGACCATCATTCATTGTGTTTATTGTGAATGATCCGATACGCACAACTCAAACGAGGGCCTCGAAACGCACAGCCACCACGATACTCCTGAAGGGCCAACCTCAATAATCAGTCAGAGAACAGCTAAAAGGCTAAAAAGCCAAATAGCTCAACTCTGGGGCTTTAGTGACTCCCGTGGAAATATAGTGAAATTGTCCAGTTGGCTCCTGCTAGCCTTGAAGGGGACTGGGCTCCCTTTTAAACCCGAAGACACATGTAATGATGGTGAGATTCCGTTAAAACATATCAATATGCCCCCGGGGAGGATGGTGTTCGCACATTTTGTATCGAGCTTGTCGACTTAAATTTATTGACCAATTTCTTAATAGCAGTCTCAGAGGCAGGATTATGTTGTCCGAAAATATCGCAAATTTAACGAAATGTCTCTTTAACAGAACCACCCACCATTTTCATTAGGTGGATTTTAATTATATTTAAGCGATTTTCGTTCGTAATTGAATTCATTGCGGCGAATACGTCAAAAAACTAAATGTCAAAACTATATCATGTTGTTGTTGGTGTTGCCACAATTGAATAACAAACTTCTTGTTGAAAAACCCGATACATTCAATTTAGCCACTGCAATCAAATGAAAGTGCTTAAGAATACTTGTGTCTGTACGTCTGGCTATGGTGGCGTGTATATATATATATTGGTGGGTGTCTGTGTGTATGTGTACAATATTGAATGAGTATTTGTGCCATTAAAACAGTTTTATTTTTTTGTTTTAAGGTTTTTGGCAAACCGTTATCTCTTTTGTTAGTTGCTGTTGTTTTAAAAATACAATTGAAAACAAAAAACAATAATTTTGTTTCTCCGTCTGTTGTCCTCTTTAAAGCTGTATTGTGTGCTTGTATGTGTGTGTGTGTGTGACAGCTATAATCGTATATATGCGAGTATATGAATAAAAGCGAGTGCTTTTTAGTTCGTGCTAAATAGAGAACAACAACAATAGGCGTTTTAGTTGCAGTTAACAACTGTAATTGTGCAAACGCTATTCTGTTATTATGGCAATTTAGCAAAAAAAAAAAAGGATGAGGTCAGCACTCATTTTCAGCGAAAAATTGCAGATGTTTAGGAAAAAAAAGGCAGCTGCTGTTGCCAACGCATTCGCAATTTCTAATGCTAAAATGAGCCGTAATTGCTTTGAAGGTTATTTGTGGTCTTGTCTTCCTGCTCTAAAGAGAAAGTTGAAAACACATATACACACACACACACACACACAAATGCTTGTCTTTGTATTTATTAAACAATTTTAAATAACGATAATACGGGCTTCTCTTATTTTAGTTTCACTTAAATACTTCAATAACTCAATTAAAAAGCGAATAACTAAATCAAACAACAGATTAATTTTAATTTATTTAGTTATTTATTTGAGATCATTAAGGAGAAAAAGGTCCAGAATCCAAAGGACTTAATAAAGGCTTTTTCAAAACAGTCCAATTAAAATCAAGATCGAAAATATTTTTAAAATTAAAAATAATAAAAAAAAACTTTCGTTTGATAAAATATCACTTTAATGAAATCGGATTGTAAAAAAGCCGTCATCTAAAACGCATAAAAGAAAAAGTTTTCACAAAATATTTTAATATTTGCTTATTAAGACACAAGGATCGTTCCATGGCATTTAGGTGTCGTGTCAAACGCAGTATCATCCAAATGCCCGGAACAGCTTTGATGGCACGACCTCTATAATATGTTTTATGACTGTGTCTCTCATCCTCTAGTTCTTGAATTACTTTTAGCTCATTGCCGTACAATATTTCTCTGCCATCCTTTAGTTCTTGAATTGCTCTTGGCTGTAGGTAGTGTACTAGCTTGTCAGTATGGGGGTTGTGGGTTCGATTCCCAATGAGGACCTTGGTTTTTTCACTACAAAAATAAAAATTGGCTGTCGGTGGGGCTGCTCAGCGATGAAGGCATAGTCACTGGTCGCTGTGTTATCTTATATACGGCAGTTAATTTCCGTAACTATCCTTCTACTTTCACCACCTGTTTCATCTCTTCTCTATCCCTTTCCTAAAGAAGGTAGCACGGTACTTGACATTATTGCCTGAAGTGCTACTTCTCTTTAAAAAAAAAAAAAAGAACTCTCTACCAAAGAAAACAATCTAAAGCAAATCACATGACCATGGTGGCCAATTAATATCGCCACCACATAAGATAAGGGGAACTAAATTTTTCACGCAAAGACATGAGTTCAAGAGTTAAAAAGCATGTGGCGCTGGTGATTATTTAATTGGAACAAGTGTATTTAGTAACAGCTTTTGTATCTTCACTAACAGAGTGCTTGGCTACTTCCCCAGGCAATAAGAGACATACAACGTGTGATTAGATTTACATCCGCACCTGGCCATGAAACCTTAATCAGATGGTTGATCAAACCACTGCATAATTTATAACGTCATGCTCGTCCTAGGAAGCCGAAGCTATAATTCTATGCAACAGAACTTTCTAGTTGCAACTTCGAGACATACAGCAGGTTTAAACAGGATCTCAACATCAACAAATCCTGGGTCGGCTGGGATTTTAGCACTGCTCTTGAAACAGTGCTCTTCGAAGCCAGTGCATCTGTTAGCAGTCCTCTTCAGCGCGTGGCATCATGCTGGTGAATTTTCAAAGTGTTGAAAAATTGCTAATGTAACGCCGATCCCCAAAAAAAAATGAGCCTAACAACCCTGAAAATTACCGCCCAATTACAATTGGTTCTACACCTTCTAAACTAATGAAAAGTATAATTAATTTTCATCTTGTACCTGGTACCTGAAGTCCAACAGCTTACTTAGCGACCGACAGTATGGTTTCCGTAGGGGACGTTTTATGGGTGACTTATTGGCTTTCCTTTCTGAATAATGATGCAACTCCATACATCATTTCGGAGAGAGCCCTCTGAGGGCACATTTATCGGTCTTTATGGATTACTTGAACATCTAGACTTGTGTCTTGCGGGGGTAAAAGCAAGCCCAGTCCCCTTAGGCTAGTAAAAGCCAACTGGAAAATCCACTATATTTCCACGGAAACCAGTAAAGCCCCTGAGTTCCGCTACTTTTTTTTTTTAAGAGAAGTAGCACTTCAGGCAAGAATGCCTATTTAGTCAAGTACCGTGCTACATTCTTTAGGAAAGGGATAGAGAAGAGATGAAACAGGTGGTGAAAGTAGAAGGATAGTCGGAAAATAAGACCGCACAGCGACCAGTGACTATGCCTTCATCGCTAAGCAGCCCCACCGACAGTCAATTTTTATTTTTGTAGTGAAAAAAAACCAAGGTCGTCGTTGGGAATCGAACTTACAACCCCTATATTTAAAAGCTAGTACACTACCTACTAGCCTACAGGGGCACCTGTTCCGCTATTTGTCTCTTTAGCTGTTCTCTGACTAATTATTGAGGTTGGGCCTTCGGGAGTATCGTGGTGGCTGTGTGTTTCGAGGCCCTCGTTTGAGTTGTGAGGGTCGGATTATTCACAATGAAAACAAAAAATAGTCCAGAGGTCCAGTGAGCATGAATGCCGTCGTATTCTTAATGATATTAAGCTTCATGCGTTTTCGACCAGGAGTTGGATAGTTTTCGACTCTTCAGCAAGGAGTGAAGGCTTTTGAAGTTGCAACTAGGAGTGACCGGAGAATATACGTATCCGAAGGCCTTATAGGTCGTTTCATTTCAGCAACAGCGGTATGATCAATCCACCGTCTGGTTATGGCTTACACGTCTAGGTACAGACGTAAATCTTATCACGCATGTGCGAACATCAAGACGTGTTCGACCTGGTCATTCAACTGAAAACATCACAGCTGTGAGTTACAGTGTTTGAAGCAGATGCTCTAGATGCAACTGGGAGTGACTGGAGGATATACGTATCTGAAGGTCTTCTAGGACGAGCATGACGCTACATTTCATCAACAGTGGTATGATCCACCCACCGTCTGGTTATGGCTTACACGACTAGGTACAGATATAAATCTTAGCACGCATGTTCGAACACCAAAATGTGTTCGACCTGATCATTCAACTGAAAACATTACAGCCGTGAGTTACAGTGTTTGTAGCAAATGCTCGACGTTGTCAACAATTGGGATTATCCAAAACTTCTGCATGGCGAATTTAGCGTAAGGATTTTACTTTTAAAGCTCATACAACGTTCAAACTGGTGCAGGAATTGAAGCCAACCGTACATTCACATCGCCGTTGATTCATTTAATTCATTCAGGAACAACCGGCTGTTTTTTCTAAAAAAAAAATCATGTTTTCAGACGAAGCCCATTTTTAGGGTATGTCAGCAAGCAAAATTGCCGCATTTGGGTAACAGAAAATCTTGGAACGATTATTGAGAAGCATTGATTTGATTTCCTTTCTAAATTGATTAGGTAGAGGTAAGTTTGTAATTGTCTTTCCTTGGCTATATACATAACAACGAAAACGCTACAACTCTCGTAGTCATCCTGTTTAGTCTTTTGCGTTATGTTCACAAATTTCCATGCCTCGCTTTTGAAGACGTTTGCTGCAAAATACTTGTAAAAGGATTCACCGTTATAGCCATTGAGTGAGTCGATAAAAATAAATTCTCGTATATCTGGTTTTAAAACGCAAATATTAAAATGACTGTTCCATAAGACTGTATGGTGCGCTATCTGGTGTAGAAGCATGATTGGGACGGGCTTTTGAAGTTGCAACTAGGAGTGACCGGAGGATATACGTATCCGAAGGCCTTATAAGGCGAGGATGATGTTACATTTCATCTACACTGGTAATGATCCACCATCTGATTAAGGCTTACGTCCAGGTGCAGATGTAAATCTTATCATGTCATGTGGTAGCTTTGAATAACCTCAATTGTTGAGAAAGTTAAGGAATTGTTAAATTCAGATCTGCTTCACCACTGTGGCTCACGACTGCGATATTTTCAATTGAACGACCCTGTCGAACAAGCGTTGGTGTTCGCACATGTTGTATCGAGCACATGTTGACTTAAATTTAATGATTAAATTTTTAATAGCGGTCTGAGAAGGAAAATTATGTTGTTCGAAAATATCACAAAATTTACGAAATGTCACTTTAGCAGAACCATAGTGGTTCCATAGCGGATTTTAATTATTTTTAAGCGATTTTCATGCGAAATTAAATTCATTGTAACAATTGGCAATTTATCTATTATGGATATGTCAGAAAAACTAAATGTCAAAACTATCATGATATTGAAATTGCTAGAATTGAAAAACAAACTTCTTGTTGAATAACCCGTGTAACCAAGTGTATACTTCATAAAAAATTGTATGCTGTAAGCTTGGTGGTCCCTTGTTTTGGCCGTTTTTATATAAATTTTAAGAAAAAAATGTACTTTTTCTCATTAATTTTATTGTGATAATCACAAACATTATTTATTGTGATAATCACAATATAAACTTGTAGATTTTATAGAAATCATAATAAACCTTTCAATTTAATGCGGCCTTGCAGTTTATGGTCTTAACAGACCGAGTTTTATTTAACGATTTATTCATTATTAACTGACCTTTTTTACATTTATCAAATTCGCTAAAAGCTTTTCTTTTACCAACTTTTGATTTGAGTCACAGAGTTAAAAGAAAAAAAATAAACAAAAAGGTTGTAACGGCATGATTTTGAACACAATTTCCTACTTAAGCAACAAACAACAAACAACAAAACCGTTTGTATATAAATTTTTTTAAATGAGCAGACAGTTGAAAAAGTTTCAATGGATTTTTTAATTAATATTGAGTCAAGATGTTTATTTCTATGCATGTACATGTGTGTGTTTGTGCATATATATATATATATATATATATATATATGTGTGTGTGTGTGCAGGCTTTTGCTTTATTTTTATATAACAAACTTTTCAACAAGCTGCTGCTTAATATTTATTAAGCGCCCATAAACTCTTTCACCACTTGAAAAACAAATACAATTGAATTGTTGTCGCTGATGATGATGACGATAACGACAATGATGATGATGATGATGGTATTTGTTTACCGTGAATATCCCAGGCCATTTAATGTAAAAATCATTGCATCCAATTCCAATTCCATGTCATGACATCTATTCAAAGCTTCTTAAATGCACATTAGACATCTTTTGTTATTGATTTATTCGAAATGCTCTGCCCGCTATTTCAAATACCACATACTTTTGATTGTTGCTCTTCTAGTTGCTATTATTACTTTTCCAGCCACACATACATAACATTTTTTTTTAATAAATAATTAGAAAATTCGTTTACAACAACAACAACAAATTCAAATTTATTCTTCAAGGGCTTTGATCTGAAAGGTATTTTAAGTTAAATTTTAATTTTAGAAATTTATGTTTCGAAAACAGAACGAAACCAAAACTATTAACGACAACAACAGCAACAACAACAACAACAAATAAAAGGTGATCAATTACTTCTTTAAACTTTAAGGGATGTACCCTTATGTTAATGGCCTGAAATTTTGTATTTTTAATAGCCTGACTCATTAGCAAACGTCTTCATCTCATTGTTATCCTTTGATGGGGTCTATCCTACCTGTGTCACTATTACAATCTGCAGCATTACAAGGTGATATTTTTTTCCGACACTATATTTTGCGCTTCTATGTTTTTTTCCATATCTCTTCCCTCTAGACTGCTTGATTTGTAACCTTTTGATTTTGCAAGGAAAATTCAATTGTTTAGTCGCTTCTAAAACCGCGTCCTATATCTAGCCATGGGTCTCACCAAATTTTTCTTACTTCCATTTTTACAAAATTTGCCAACGCACTAAGGCTAAATCTGTACTATCAGCGCCTTCATGCTAGGAGTAGCAACAGCTTTTAGTCATTTGTTAGAAGAGTAAGAAATAATTCGAGTTCTTCAATTCCGACTCTCTTAAAGAACGACCAAATATCCACTGACCCTGTTGATAAAGCAAACCTTTTGACTGGTTTATTTGCCAAGAATTCTTATTTGCCGGAAAGCAATCAACCACCACCCGAGCTCGATAGAGTATCCGTTACTAAGCCAAAGATATTCTTTCAAGCTCGAGCGTTAAAAAACATTTTAGCAGATCTCAACGTCAACAAGTCCTCCTTACCCAGATGATAAACCAGCACTGGTCTTCAAACAGTACTCTTCGATGCTAGCAATCCCCTTCAGCATGTTGTAACATTTCCTGATAAGATTTACATCTGCACCTGGCCGTAAGCCTTAATCAGATGGTGGTCACATCACTGGGAATAAAAAGCAACGTCATTCACGCCCTAGGAAGCCGAGGACTAATTCTAGCAACAGATCTTTCCTAGTTGCAATTTCAGCGGTTCCAAAGCAGGATTGCAAACCACTTCTCCTTGCTAAAGACTGCTGGAGACTATCCAACTTCTGGTCCAAAACACGTGACTAGCATGCTCACTGGATCTGGATCATTCACCCGTTGGTCTTATTAAAGGCGAAATGATCCTGGCCTCCATAATCAAATTCATGTGGGGGCCGCAAAACCACAACCACCAACTCCTGGTCCAGAACGCATGAAGCTTAATAATTAAGAACACGACAGCATTTATACTCACTGTACCTGGATTATTCATTGTGTTCATTATGAATGATCCGACCCACAAACTCAAACGAGGGCCTCGAAACACACAGTCACTACGATACTGCCAAAGGGCCAACCTCAATAATCAGTCAGCCAAACAGCTAAAAGTCTGAAGAGACAATTAGCGAAACTCTGGGGCTTACTGATTCCCGTGTAAATAACGTGGAGCTTCCAGTTGACTTCCTGTTTGCCTTCAGGGGACTAGATGGTCAAGTATCCCATAAAGACCGATAAGTGTGCCTCCGGAGGGGAGCATGTTGTAACATGCTGAAAATTTCCAAAATATTGGAAGGTCGCTAATGTAACGTCGATCCCCAAAAAGGGTAGGACTAACAACCCTGAAAATTACCGCCCAATTGCAATTGGTTCTGCACTTTCTAAAGTGGTGGAAAGAATGATAAATTTTCATCTTGTGAGGTACCTGGAATCCAACAGCTTACTTAGCCGCCGATTGTAAGGTTTCCGTAGGGATTGCTCTATGGGAGACTTGCTGGCTTTCCTATCGGAAAAATGGTGTAACTCCATACATCATTTCGGAGAGAGTTCCCCCCGGGGGCACATGATAGTCTTTTTTGAACCTACTATTCCATCTAGACTGGTGTCTTGCCCAGGCCCCTTGAAGGTTGGTAGGAGCCACCTGGACAATCCACATATTTCCACGCGAATCAGTGAGCTCGCAGAATTCGCTATTTGTGTCTCTTTAGACATTTAGCTGTTCTCTGGCTGATTATTGAGGTTGGCCCCTATATGGGAGTATCATGGTGGTTGTGGTTTCGAAGCCCTCGTGAGAGTTTGTGGGTCGGATCATTCAAATGAACACAATGAATGGTTCAGGTCCGTCGTGAATGCCGTCGCGTTCTTACTTATATTAAGCTTCATGCGTTCTGGACCAGGAGTTGGAAAGTCTCCAACTCTTTAGCAAGGAGTAAAGGCTGCGACCTACTTCGAGCTTTTGAAATTGCTACTAGAAGTGGCCGGAGGATATACGTATTCGATGGCCTTCTAGGGCGTGAATGACGTTCGAATTCATTCCAAGTGGCCACCATCTGATATGGCTCACTGCCGGTGCAGATGTAAACCTTATCACGCAATTTCGGAGAGAGTAGAGTGTGGCAGTGTTGCATTTGGTGTCGGTGATAATTTCTCTAGATTTATATAGAGTTCTCTCACTACACGAATTGTTATAGAAGGAATTGCATCAGACGAGTTCAAAATTAATTCACAGGTACTGCAGTCTCCGTTCTATTTTCTACCCCATTTTTTATTTTTCTAAATGAACCTTTTTTACAAAACTTCATTTATTTGGTAATAGACCGGACCAGTTGGAGATGAGTTCCAAATGGCAGAACATGAACGATTTCGCAACAAACTCGTAAGACACAATGTTGCATGCTTATGCATACAACTGTATGGCTGAAGGCCGCAGCCTTTACTCCTTGCTAAAGAGTTGGAGACTATCCAACTCCTGGTACAGAACGCATGAAGCTTAATATAATTAAGAACACGACGGCATTCATACTCACTAGACCTGCACCATTCATTGTGATTATTGTGAATGATCTGACCCACAAACTCAAACGAGGGCCTCGAAACCACAACCACCACGATACTCCCATATAGGGGCCAACTTCAACAACCAGCCAGAGAACAGCTAAATGTCTAAAGAGACACAAATAGCGAATTCTGCGAGCTCACTGATTCACGTGGAAGTATGTGGATTGTCCAGATGGCTCCTACTAGCCTTTCAGGGGTCTGGGCTCCCTTTTACACCCAGTGATACGTGTAATGACGGTATGTTTCCGTCAAGACATATAAATGTGCCCACGGGGAAAAATTGGAGCTGATATCTTAGGATTTTCTTTAATTTCTTCTGTAGGCTAGTAGGTGCTGTACTACTATATAAGACTGGAGGTTGTGGGTTCGATTCCCAACGAAGACTACAAATAAAAATTGTCTGTCAGTGTTGCTAACTGTCTTATCCGATAACTATCCTTCTACTTTTACCACCTGTCTCATCTCTTCTTTAACGCTTTCCTAAAGAATGTATTAGGGTACTTGACTGAATAGGCAAGACACCAGTCTAGATGGAATAGTAGGCTCCAAAAAGACTATCGTGTGACCCCGGGGGGGAAGTAGAATGGAATGGTCGAGAAGTAGCAAGAAACTTATATTCTTTCTTTAAATTTACGTTGTACAATTTCAGTGGCTTCCAGTAAAGCAAGAAGACAGCCATAATTTTCTGGCGAAAGGCTGCCGTCACTGCCTGTCAAAAAAACAAAATGGGTGGGCAAATTTGAGGTTAGCAAGTATATTATGTGTCAAAAAATTAAGTGTCAAGAATTGCGCTTACTTCCGAGATAATAAAAATCCACCGTAAGTAAAAAAATTCGAATGGCCCTTAAATTCTTAAAGCAACAAACTTAACAAAACAATTGATAAAGTGGTTCTTATTTTTGGTACTATTTTCACGTGCACTTTTTAGAATTGAGTCCCCAAATCTGGGGTTTAAGCTGGTGTAATTAGGGAAAAATGTTTATTGTAAGAGAAAAATAATATTTCTTGCTAATTGAGTTCAAGAAAATAGAGTTTCGCTTTCGTGGAAGAAGAAGAATTTTACAATCTACTTCGAAAAAGTACTTTCTCATTATTTTTTTTTTTGTTTTTGTAAATATTCAATTTATGCGCAGATTATTAAAAATGAATGCATGTGGGAAAAATTTCACTTGGCCACCATTTTATTTTATTATAATTCTTTTCTGAGCCTCCTTTCCTTTATTTCTATCTCTCTCTCCCTCTCTCTTACTCTCTCGAAATCAAAAACATGCCGCCAAGCAGAAGACCACAAGTTAAAAGCGTTTAAAGAAAAAATTATTTAATTCAAAATGCATGCAATAGCCAGAGTAGTTGACCATTGATCTAGTGTGGGAAAAAGCAACATGTTCATCACATCCACAAACATACACAAACAAACTAACACAAACAAACACCATCTCTGAGTACCCTAAACAATTTGGAAGTCTCTATAAAAACTCAAGTGTTTTACAAGTGTAAATCAATGATTGTCATTAAAAAATATTAAAAAAAAAAACAAACAAAAAACAAACAAACACAACAACAACAAAAATCAAAAACTAGAAAATAAAAGTTCATTTGCTCTTACAATCGATCGATGAATCGAAAGATCATTAAACGTTTTGTTATCGTTTTCACTGGTGGACGCAACAAATAACCAATTTCTTTAACTACTGCCACAATATACAGTACCTATATGTTCTACAAAGACAATTACAACAACCACAACAACAACAACGACGACGACGATGATGACGATGTTGTAGTAACGAAATTGAAAAATATATTTGTATAAATAATGGCGATCGTTTAAATACTTAGACTCGTCATACAAAACTAAAATCTAAAGCAACACAAAGTGGACACAGCGCACGGACAGCATGTTGCTGATGGTCAGCAAGTCCCAAGTTTAGTGTTTTACAAGCTGAACACAATCAACAACAACAACAACAAAAACAACTTAAGACAACAGTATAACTACTACATTTCATAGTTAAATGATATTACTGCCGCCTTAACATAAACAGAGGCATCCATACCAACTACACCCAGACCCCTTTTGTCCCGCAAACACTTTGAAATTTTTCCTTTTTTTCATTACAGAATTGAAATGGAGAATACTTATTTACTACTATTTAAATAGAATTGAAAAAGTCCTCAGAGATGAGTTTGTAAACAAAAGAACTTTTCAAAAATTTATGTATCGTATGGGCAAATTTGAGGTTAGGAAGTAAATTGACAACTTAATTTTTTTGGTGATACCAATGTAAAGTAAAAAATATTGAAATTAATAATGGAAAATGTTCACTTTTAACACAGCGGCAGATGTCTGTTCTTTTCACAAAATTTTCAAGCCCATTTTGCAACAAAACTTCACTTATTTCATCAATACAAAGTCGAAAATCATTTTACTGGGCTTCAGTTGTTGGTGGGCTATTCGGCCTTTCAAATGCGGCCAGAGAAAATAAACCAGCGGCGTTAAATCACAAGAACAAAATGGCCAAATCGACAAATTACACGCGTTTGGCAAATTTATCATGCAAAAACTGAATTCTTTTTGTTGCTGTATGGCTTGTGGCGCCATCTTGCTAAGATTAAAGGCCGTAACTGATGCCAACATTAGCCAAGCATGGCCACAAAAAATTGATTATAATAATTTGCGAATGCAGAGATTCTAGTGAAGACCATTTCTTGTCATTTTCAAAAAATACGGGCCAATGATGCCACCTGATCTGACAAACTGCACCAATAGTGACCAGTAGTCTGTTTCTTCGGATATACATAATTTTTCGTTTCGTTTAAGCCCCATATGCATATCATAACTAAAGATTATATTGTTACGCTTATACCTTTTATAAAACGTTTTGTTGTAAGTTCTTTATTGCATAATAAATAACACCAGTTTTAAAATTAATAACAATTTTATTACTTTAACTACACAAGATTGACACTACAGAACAATTTAATTAAGATGCACGTCTTTTCTTCAAGCGGTTTAATTTTATACTAATTGACTATCCACTTAGACGCTGCCCTTTTATATTTGTCCATTTAAAGTCTAGAAAATTTAAGAATCTTCTACTCTCTTTGTAACATTTTGTTGTTGTATGTTGTTTATTCAATGTATAGGCGCCTGTATGTCTGTGTGTATTTTATGTTTTTATGCTGATAAAGTTTCTGCCTGGGATTTATTGCAAAATATTTATTGTTGTCTCGTATAGAAAAGTTTTCTTAGAAAAACTACGCAGATGGTAAACAGCATACATGTTTGTTGTTGTTTTGCACGTTTAGTTAGTAAACAGAAATTTGTTTTTGTCTTAGATGCCACGCAGTTAGTAAACAACATATCAAATTATTGTTGTTTTGCGTGTATAAAATTTCTACGCATAAGTTTTATTTAGCAAACCACGCAGTTCGTAAACAAGATACCCAGTAGTTCGCTTTATTGCTTAATTATTATATTTTAAAACTTAAGCAAGACACATCCGTAACAATATTGTTCAAAAATGCGTTATTTGCGTTCAGCCAATTCACTAACGTTTGATGCAAAAATAAAGGGTCGGTCGGCTTTATTTCTTGAACAAGTTGAACTTTATAAGCGTAAAGCTGAAGATCTTTAAGCAAAATGTTTAGTAAAATTCCTCGAGTTGAGGCCAATTGTTGCCTACATCGATGAACTGTTGCTCTAGGCTCACTTTCCACAGTTTACTGTACAGCGGCCATATTTGTATTAGTACAGCCACTACAAGCATATCGTTTTGGTCTATTGTCAGCAATAATACTACGAGCCTCGCATTTAACGATTAAATTGGTCACAAAAGGAGCCTAATTATGAGGAAAAGCTTCATAAAGTGAAACTGTGATAAGTTCACCCTTTTGAAAGTAAATTTTCACAATTGAAATTCTTTGCTCACGAGTGTAATGTTTCATACTTAAAATTTCGCCGTCGTTTAGTAAATAAATGTTATAAAAATAACAGCTCAATTTTTGACATTTAATTCATTTGATAGACAATTTACTTTCTAACCTCAAATTTGCCCACCCATTATTTGTTGTTTGATAAACAGTCAGTGTAACGTTCCACGCTTACAATTTTCTAACCTTTGAGTAAATAAATGTTATAAAAATAACAGCACAATTTTTGACATTTAACCATTTGATATGCAATTTACTTGCTAACCTCAAATTTGCCCAACCTTTATATTAAAAATAAATTTAAAAAAAGTACCTTTTATAAGAAAAGTACCTTTAAAATAAAATTTTTTAAATAGATGTTTTTTTAATAATTTATACAAAAAATGGCATGTTATTGAATATTAAATTGGTCACAAAAGTAGCCTAGTTATGAGGAAAAGCTTCATAAATTTTACAAAATGAAACTGTGATAATTTCACCCTTTTGAAAGTAAACTTTCACAATTGAAATTCTTTGCTCAAGAGTGTAATTTTTCATACTTAAAATTTCGTCATCTCTTAGTAAATAAATATTATAAAAATAACAGCTCAATTTTTGACGTTTAATTCATTTGACAGACAATTACTTCTTAACCTCAAATTTGGCCATCACCTAGTATTTGTTGTTTGATAAGCAGTCAGTGTAACGTTCCACGCTTAAAATTTTCTATCCTCTGAGTACATAAATGTTATAAAAATAATAGCTCAATTTTTGACATTTAACCATTTGATAGGCAATTTACTTGCTAACCTTAAATTTGCCCAACCTTTGTATTAAAAATAAATTAAAAAAAAGTACCTTTTTACAGAAAAGTACCTTTAAAATAAAATTTTTTAAATAGATTTTTTTAATAATTTATACAAAAAATGGCATGTTATTGAATATTAAATTGGTCACAAAAGTAGCCTAGTTATGAGGAAAAGCTTCATAAATTTTACAAAATGAAACTGTGATAATTTCACCCTTTTGAAAGTAAATTTTCACAATTGAAATTTTTTACACAAGAGTATAATATTTCATACTTAAAATTTCGCCATCTTTTAGTAAATAAATGTTATAAAAATAACAGCTCAATTCTTGACGTTTAATTCATTTGATAGACAATTTACTTCCTAACCTCAAATTTTCCCAACCTTTATATTGAAAATAAATTTAACAGAAAAGTACCTTTAAAATAAAATGTTTTAAATAGATTTTTTTAATAATTTATACAAAAAATGGCCTGTTATTGAATATTAAATTGGTCACAATAGGATATATTTGATAGACAATTTACTTCCTAACCTCAAATTTGCCCACCCATTATTTGTTGTTTGATAAGCAGTCAGTGTAACGTTAAACGCTTAAAATTTTGTAACTTTTTGGAAAATTTTAAGATAAAGAATGATGGCTCAGTTTTTGACATTAACCCATTTGATAGGCAATTTACTTGCTAACCTCAAATTTGCCCAACTTTTATTTTGAAAATAAATTTAAAGAAAATACCTTTTAACAGAAAAGTACCTTTAAAATAAAATTTTTTAAATAGATGTTATTGAATATTACATTGGTATTATATTAGATGTGTTCACATGTATGTATGGATGTACATCTGTATGGATTTGTATGGTGTTAGTTAGGCGAACATAAACAGCGCTTTAAATAGGGCTCCAGTGTAGTTAAAGGCGTAAATATAAGTGCGTCTTCATGTTTGTCGTACAAATCGTGTGATTTTTTCTTGGCCAATATGACAAGGGTTTGAGATCTGCGGTAGGTAATCAATTTTTCCACACATACATACATACATACATATCTACATACATACAAATATAACTATATAAAAACACGTGTGTGTGTGCGTTTGCATGGAACGGTTAAGAAAAAAGTTTATGTACATTTTTAACAAAAAATAAAAATGGTCATCTACATGTTTATTATTTATGAGTATGTTCGTAAAAATGTGTTTAAAAAACAACAACAACAAAAACAAGAAATTTGTATCTTCTTCAATTTAAATATTTGGAATTCTATATCGGATTTTTCAATAAGCAGTTTATTTTTCACTTATGGCAACACCAACACCATGATTGTTTTAACATTCAATTTTTTGACATATTCGCAGCAGATGGCAATTGGCAACAGTTACAATGAATTCAATTTCAATTTTATTTGGGTACGGTTTTCCGTCGACCCTCGTCAAATTTGGTTTGTGAACAAACCGGTTTCGGCTGTTTGCCATCTTCAGTGTTCTTTTCGTACTCAAACCGTACCCAAATAAAATTGATTATAACCCCGTCGGAAAAACCAAGCACATTTCAAATTCAATTTCGCCTGAAAATCGCATTGAAATAATTATAATCCAAAATAGTGGTTCCGTTAAAGTTATATTTCCTAAAATTCGTGATATTTTCCGACAACATAGTCGTCCTTCTGAGATCGCTATTTCAGAATTTGATCGTTAAATCCCCCCGGGGGCACATTATAAGTCTTTATGGATCACACAACCATCTAGACTTGTGTCTTGCGGGAGTAAAAGGGAACCCAATCCCCTTAGGCTAGTAGGAGCCAACTGGAAAATCCACTATATTTCCACGGACAAAGCCCCAGAGTTCCGCTATATGTCTCTTTAGGCATTTAGCTGTTCTCTGACTGATTATTAAGGTCGGCCCTTCGGGAGTGTCGTAGTGGCTGTGTGTTTCGAGGCCCTCGTTTAAGTTTGTGGGTCAGATCATTCACAATGAACACAATGAATGATCCAGGTCGAGTGAGTATGAATGCTGTCGTGTTCTTAATTATATTAAGCTTCATGCGTTTTCGACCAAGAGTTGGATAGTCTGCAACTCTTCAGCAAGGAGTGAAGGCTGCGGCCTGCTTCGGGTTTTTGAAGTTGCAACTAGGAGTGACCGCAGGATATACGTATCCGAAGGGCTTCTAAGGCGAGGATGACGCTACATTTCATCCACAGTTGTAATGATCCACCATCTGATTAAGACTTACGGCCAGGTGCAGATGTAAATCTTGTTACGTCGTCGTTAAATTTAAGTCAACAGGCTGGATATGAAATGTGCAAACATCCACGTATGTTCTACCGGGTCGTTCAACTGAAAACATTGCAGCCGTAAGCCATAGCATTGATGCATATCCAAATTTGTCAATCCGACAACGTTCTCCACAATCGGCGTTATCCAAAACCACCACATGACGAATTTGAAGCCTTACAAAGTTCAACTGATGCAGGAGTTGAGGCCGACTGACCATTTACATCGCCGTAGATTCGTTCAATTCCAGAAGCAACTGGCTGGTTTTTCATTTTTGTAGACGAGGCCAATTTTCACTTGTCAGGGTTTGTTAACAAACAAAATTGACACATTTGGGCTTCTGAAAATCCTAGAGCGATTGTTGAGAAGCCGTTACAGGCTCAACATGTCACTGTATGATACACTACGTGGTCTGGTGAAGTGATTGGGCCATTTTTTTTCTCGAAGATGAGTCTGGAAATGCGGTAATGGTCAATGGTCTATTTGACCTATTATTGACTACGTGGATATCACTGACATGTGGTTGCAGCAGGACGGTGTCACATGTCACACATGCTAATAAAATAATCAAACCTTTGCATCCTCAACGTGTCACTGTATGATGCGCTATATGGTCTGGAGCCATGATTGGACAGTTTTTTTTAACGGTTAATGCATCACGCTATGGCGAGCTGCTAACAACTTAATTTTGGCCTATTATTGACGACATGGATATCACTGATATATGATTTCAACAAGACGATGCCACATGTCACACAGCTAATGACATGATCAATTTATTGCAAATCAAATTTTCCCATGGCATAATTTCACGGCAATCATGACTTAAGTAACCAGCCAAATCATGTGATTTAACACCACTAGATTATTTTTGGTTAGACTCTACGAGGGCTGCTATTTATATTTCTGGCCTGGTAGCACTTACTGTTGCTACGCACCAGCTGATGTTTCCAGTGCAACCTTCACATAGTTAAACATAACCTCAACCAAAACATTTTGTCATATTATTGTTGTTAGTGTTAGTGATAGCAGGTTGAAAAAGTGATCTTTGAAGAAAATGGAATGGAACTCGTGAACATTTTCGTGCAATAATTTTTTATAACTTTCGACGTGGCCTGACACGACAACAGTGCACAGATGAACTTAATTTTCCTTTTATTGTAATGAAGCACCTTCTTACAGTACCATTAAAAACTGGTATAATGAATTCAATCGTGGCCGACAATCACTCCAGGACGAATCCCGTGAAGGTTGTCCAACAACGGCTGTTGTGCCAGAAAACATCGCAGCTGTGCATGAGCTGATAAAGCATGATCGTCATGTAATATATCGCGAGATTGAGGCATCTGTAGGGATTAGTATGACAAGCATCAATAAGATCTTGCATGAACATTATTTGCATGTGAAAAAGGTTTGTTCACGTTGCATACCGCATAATCTGACAAACGCACAAAAGGATCCTCGTGTTAATTGGTGTAAGAAAATGTTGCAGAAATTCGCTCAAGGCGCATCAAAAGCAGTTTCTAATATCTGCACAGGTGACGAATCATGGATATACTACTCATATGATCCTGAAACAAAACAGCAATCCACTGTATGGGTCTTTCAAGACGAGCGAAATCCCACCAAAGTTGTTCGTGGAAGAAGCACATCAAGAAATGGTTGCCTGTTTCTTCGGCATTAGAGGTCATGTGGCGACTGTGCCATTAGAGCAATATAAGACGGTTAATTCGGTTTGTTTGCCAGAAGTCTTTGAGAAACTTCGAGAAAAGTCAAAGAAAAGACGCATCGTTCTGCATCACGACATCGGCTGAAACAATGGAGTTTTTGAAAGGGCAAAACATTGAATTGATGAGTCATCCGCCGTACAGCCCTGACTTGGCACCTAATGACTTCTTTTTGTTTCCGAACATCAAGAAAAAACTACGTGGACAACGGTTTCCTACACTTGAAGAAGCAGTTTCTGCATTCACAACCCATGTTTTAGAAGTACCTTAATGGGAGTGGAAAAAGTGCTTTGAAAATTGGTTCCAACGCATGCAAAAGTGTATAAATCTTCATGGAAAATATTTTTAAAAACAATAAAATAGATTTTATCTATTTTATCTGCTTGTGTTTTCATCGTCCCCTCGTATACAGAGTCAATCGAATCAATTTCACCCTTAACACTCAAAATACGTCATGTAATTAACGCCATTTTGCCAAAAAAGTGTTTAAAGATTTTGATGAAAGAATCGACGTCAGTCAGCATGGTCGTGGTGGACATTGCGCCAGATATAATTTTTTGTTCATAATTAACGAACATTGCTTTTCGTTTTAAATTGAAATATTAAATCATCTTTATCAAAATTTTTGGTTTTGTTTTGTTTTAGAAAACTAAACTTCTTATTGAAAAACCCTTTATGATAAAATCAATATGTTTTGTGGGTAAAAAGAAGGTAAAAAAACGTCTAAAATTTTTTAAAATATTCACTTTATTTTGACATTAGAAATAACTGCATCTGAAAGCAGAAGATCATGAGTTCAATTCCCATCGGCGGCAGTAGTAGGGAAAAGATAGTTGAAAAAGAAGAAGTCTACAATTCCTGAAAAGTCAAGATAAGAAAAGGAAGAAAATTATTGTTTGTAAAGACCACCCCCCGGGGGCACATTTATCGGTTCTTATAGAATACTCGACTATCTGGACCTGTGCAACTGGGGGAAAAAGGGAGCCCAGTCCCCTGAAGGCAGACAGGGAGTCAACTGGGAACTCCACTTTATTTCCACGGGGATCAGTGACCCGCAGAGTTCATTATTTGTCTCTTTAGACATTTAATAGTTCTCTGGCTGATCATTGAGGTTGGCCCCTATATGGGAGCATCGTGGTGGTTGTGGTTTTGCGGCCCCATAACAGGTTTGTTTATTATGGTGGCCAGGATCATTTTGCTGATAATGACACGCAAAGTGAATGATCCAGTCCAGTGAGCATGCTTGACATGTGTTCTGGACAGGAGTTGGAAAGTCTCCAACTCTTTAGCAAGGTGTGATGATTTGCAGACCTGTACTGAAATCATTGAAGTTGCAGCTAGGTGGTTCTGTTGCATAGAATTATGGTTTCGGCTATCTAGGACGCATGAATGACGTTCCAAATTATACAATAGTGGTTTGTCCACCATCTGATTAAGACTAATGGTCAGGCGCGGATGTAAAACAAATCACACTCTGTTTGTAAAGACCACTGTTTACAAGAACAGTAGCTGTGGTAGTTGAGGGACCTGAGTGTAAAAGGCTGCTGTTTTGTGAAAAAAAGGAGGATTAGAGAAGCAAAACAGTAATTGTAAAGTCGTAAGTGTCACACATAAACACAAACGGACAACAAGCATGATCGTAAAAGGATTTAGTTAGGAAGAGAGACGAATGAAAAAGGAGAGACGAATTAGGTAAAAACAGACAAACGACAAAGGGGAGAGAGATACAGACAAAAAAGAGAGAAAGCGACGAATGCAATAACACGAAGGGAAACGTGAACAAGACGAACTATATAAACACAGCTGACAATAGAACGCAACTAGTACGAAGAGAACACTGAAGATGGCAAACGGCCGAAACCGGTTTGTTCACAAACCAAATTTGACGAGGGTCGACGGAAAACCGTACCCAAATAAAAGAAATTTAGATGAAAAGATGTTTAAGAAAGAGCTTTAGTTAGCGGTAACAGTCAGGGCTGAATTGTTTACAATTATCTATTTAGTAAATAGCAGAGCGGTCTAAATGGTTGAGCGGAGTAAGAGTGTATGTTCGCTTAACAAAACTATGGTCTTGGGACTGACTTTAAGTGTCCTTTTAGGGTTTTCTACTGAAGTTACCTCACTCTAGTTTAAATTACGCTGGCATTTATTCTGCAGTTTAAGTGTCAGTTAAAATATTTTCGTTATTATTTTTCACCCAGTGTTTCAAAAATCACACTAGTGTGAAATTAAAGTTTTTATTGTGATTGTGAGTTAGAGTTTCTGCCGTGGCCACAGAGATGCTGTCGTCTGAATGTTTGAATAGAACAAGAACGCAAGTTTGTTAAACAAAACTGGGGTCTTTGGACTTTAGGGTTTTTTAAAGATTGGTTTTCTACTAAAATAACCTTTCACTGGTTTAAGTTGTTCTATAAAATTTATCCTCCACTAGTTTAAATTATGTCGGCAATAAATATTTAGTTTTCCACAGGGCGTTTCAAAAATTACAATAGTGTGAAATTAAAGTTTTTATTGTGAGTATGAATTAATGTTTCTGCCGGGGCCACAGAGATTCTGTCGTCTGAATGTTTGAGCCTAGTAAGAAACAATCTGCTTGCTAAAAAACCCTTTAATTTCATTATTACTTTGTTCATTCAGTGTTATTGTGTTGTGACTCTCAATTTTGCTTTTTCAATGTTAATCTTTGTTTTATTGATTTTGGTATATAGAAACAATTTGGCTTAAAGAAATTTAACGAGCTCTTTGTTCAATTTATTAATTTCAAAATTAACATTAATTAGATGAACAATTAAAATAGGTAAAAGTTTCAAATTTAAATACAATTTACAATTGAATTTAATTTCAAATTATGTACACATGTGCTCTCTCAGGTCTCTTACTCAATCTTTCGATTTGCTGTTGCTAATGCTGTCGCTGTCGCTGCCGCTGCTGTTAAAAACTTTACAATTATGAAAAATTGTTTTGATTGCTGGCTGGAATTTCTTTTTTAAATAAATTAACAAATGCATTTACATTAATCATTAATTATTTACTTCCATTCCTTTGAAAATAAATATTTTCTTTTTTTTGTTTGTCTATGGTTTACCAATTCACAGGTACTTTTTTCACACTCTTACAAACACTCACTCGTCTCTTTCACTCTCTCTCTCTCAGTATGTTTACAACGGCAATTGCAATTCATGCATTCCGGTGTTTTTTTAACAGGTTCATTCAATTGGTTTCTTTTTTTATTTTTTTTTTCTCTTTCAAGGTTTAGTTAGACCAGAGAAGGTTTAATTGGAATTGGTGCGATTTCTTAGAAATACTTGTAAAAATTAAAGTATCTGCAGTTAGGCAACGTTACAAACAAGTGGAAATACATACACACACACACACACACACACACGCACATCTACACATATAATTGTTGTTTTTTTCATATGTTTCTCTATAAGATGAAATAACAACAAGAACATTTCAAAGCTGCCAAAGAGATTTCCTTAATAATTTACACCTTTCGAGAAAATTACTAATTTTCTTTAGAAAAAAAATCAACACATCTCAGCATTTGCAGCATTTAAACTAGAAATGCGATTTTAACATACAAAATGACTTGACTAAACATTACTGAAGTCCAACAGCATTGAGCTGTAGAAGGAATTTATACAGAAATTTCTAGCCATTGTGACTTTAGACCCTCCTATAGCTGGTTAGCCTTTCACATCATTAACATTGAAATGGAACATTGACCCTTTAGCTGCTGTTAAGCAAGCTGACCCTCTCTTTGTATTCCTTAAGTTACCTCGATATACGTGATAAGATTTACATTTGCAACTAGCTGTGTAAGCCTTAATCAGATGGCGGATCATTACCACCGTGGCTAAAATGTAGCGTCATCCTCGCCCTAGAAGGCCTTCAGATACGTATATCCTCCCGTCAATCCTAGTTGCAACTTAAAATTTGTACCAAAAAAAAAATGTTATCACGGGAAAGTCTAATAAAAGGATTTCTTAGAGTTAGCGGTTAGTGGCCAACAAAAGACTTGTGACTATTTCCATACAGAAGTAAAGGAGAGGATTCGTCAGCCAAAACAGTTTAGAGATGAGGAACTGGAAACAATGCTCGACACAGATTGCTGTCAAACACAAGAAGAACCGTATATCCTCCGGTCACTCCTAGTTGCAACTTCAAATTTGTACCACAAGAAAAAAAGATCAACAGGCATTAACGCAAAAGACTTGTGACTATTTCGCTACAGAAGTCAAGGAGAGGACTGGTCAGCCAAAAAAGTTTAGAGATGAGGAACTCGAAACAATGCTCGACACAGATTGTTGTCAAACACAAGAAGAACCGTTTATCCTCCGGTCACTCCTAGTTGCAACATCAAAAGCGCAAAGCAGGCCATAGCCTTCACTCCTGGCTGAAGAGTTAAAGACTATCCAGCTCCTTCCTGGTCTAGAACGCATGAAGCTTAATATAATTTAAAAACACGACGACATTCATGCTCACCGGACAAGGCCATGCATTGTGTTCATTGTAAATGATTCAACCCACACAACTCAAACGAGGGCTTCGAAGCACACGGCCACCACGATACTCCCGAAGGGCCAAACTCAATAATCAGTCAGAGAACAGCTAAAAGGCTATAAAAAGACAAATAGCTGAACTCTGGGGCTTTACTGATTCCCGTGGAAATATAGTGGAATTGTCCAGTTGGCTCCTGCTAGCCTATTACGGGACTGGGCTCCCTTATACCGCCGCATATACACATGTAATGACGGTTGATTTCCCTCAACTGACTTTGATATGAAGCTGTTTAGTTGTTAAACTTTAAAACTGTCGCTACAGTTAGCTTACAAAGTGACCTACTCTAATGCCTTGCTGTTTAGAACCGCTAATATCTATACCTGGAACACAGTACACTATTTGAAAGCCTGGTATAATCTACATATGCCAGTTGGTACTTGTATCGGACGGGCACATTTATCGGTCTTTATGGAATACTTGACCATCTAGACCTGTGCTACTGGGGGTATAAGGGAGCCCAGTCCCCTGAAGGCAAGCAGGGTGTCAACTGGAAGCTCCACGTTATTTCCACGGGGATCAGTAAAGCCCCAGAGTTTCCGCTAATTGTCTCTTTAGACTTTTAGCTGTTTCTCTGACTGATTATTGAGGTTGGCCCTTCGCATGAATTTGATTATGGAGGCCATGATCATCTCACCTTTAATAACACCAACGGCTGAATGATCCGGTTGCAGTGAGTATGCTAGTCATGTGTTCTGGACCAGGAGTTGGATAGTCTCCAGCTCTTCAGCAAGGAGTAGTGGTTTGCAACCCTACTTAGGAACCGCTGACATTGCAACTAGGAAAGACCTGTTGCTAGAATTAGTCCTCGGCTTCCTAGGGCGTGAATGACGTTGCTTTTCATTCCCAGTGCTTTGACCACCATCTGATTAGGGCTTACAGGCAGATGAAGATGTAAATCTTATCACCAAATGTATCGGACAGGCAAATTTGAGGTTAGGAATTATATTGTCTGTCAAATTATTAAATATCAAATTCGTTTCGAAATTAAGTAGAATTTAAAAATAATGTCGAAGTTTCATGCAAAGTGCGATCTATAATTAGCCATGTCAAAAACCTTAGAGGGATCAAAAAGTACCAAGAAACGTTGTTTTTCCTTTATCTAATGTATGTCGCATATTTTCACTTACATCCAGCAAAGCAGGTACACAGTTGTAATCTGGCGAAAGTGTACCTGCCTATCGAACAATAAAATAATATTTTTAATAATGAGTGGGCAAATTTAAGGTTATGAAGTAGATTGTTTGTAAAATTTGTGGAAATTAAGTTTAGTGTGATTCATGAGCCGCGTCAAAGGCTTTACAGTGATCAAAAAGAATCAAGAAACCTATTTTCTGTCTCAGTTACATCTACTAAAGCAGACGCAGCCATAGTTTTTTGCCGAAAGCGTGACTGCCTATCAAACAACAAAATATTATTTTTAATAATGGATGGGCAAATTTGAGGTTAGGAAGTAGATTGTCGGTTAAATGATTAAATGTCAAAAATTAAGCTGTCATCTTTTTAACATTTATTTACTAAAAAAAAGTTGCGATATTTTAAGCGTAAAACGCTACACTCTTGAACAAAGAATTTTAATTATGAAAATGGTGATTATTTCACTGTAACACTTTATAAAATTCGAGCAGCTTTTCCTCGTGCTTCCAAGACCGCTATAACTAATTTAATAGCTTAATATAAAGCTTCTGGTATTGTTGCTAGTAATAGACGACAACAATATGCTTATAATGACTGTAGTGATATAAACATAGCCGCTGTACAACAAAGTGTTGAGAATAAGCCGGGAACATTAATTCGTTGTCGTTCACAATAATTGGGCCCCATTAGAAGCACTTTATCTAATATTTTGAATAAATGTCTTGATCTCCATTCTAATAAAATTCTACAACAATCAAAGAACCCGTACGAATATTATTTCCGTTGAATGTTTGTGATTGGGCTGTTGGAAAAACTGAACGAAACTTTTGCATTTTTCAGCAAAATCATTTTTAGTGATTAGACACATTTTCACTTGAGAAGTTATGTAAACAAGCAAAATTGTCGCATATGGGACTCACAAAACCCCTAAACAGTTTTTGAGAAACCATTTCATCCATGGAAAGTGATGGTATGATACGGTTTTTATTCAAGCGGCATCATTCGCCCATATTTTTACGAAAACGAGTTAGTAAACGAAGTCATCGTAAATTCTCTACGCTACTAAACCACGATAACCAGTTTCTTGTGGCCACATTTGGCTAATATTGACATCAGTTGTTGACATCCTTTGGTTTCAGCTAGGCGACACCACAAGTCACACAAATTTCAAGGAAAGCGACCGTATGGTGAGGTTTTTATTCAAGCGCCATCATCCATCCATATTTTTACGAAAACGTGTAAAAGTAAAATGACGTCACCGTGAATTCTCTACGCTACCACGATAACCAGTTTTTTTTTGGCCACATTTGCCTAATGTTGACATCAGCGACCTTTGGTTTTAGCCAGACGACACCAAAAACCACACAGGAAACGTCGTCACCATGAATTCTCTATACTACTAAACCACAGTAACCAGTTTTTTGTGGTCACATTTGGCTAATGCTGACACCAGTGACCTTTGGTTTCAGCTAGACTACACCACAAGTCACACGAATTTCATGGAAAGTGACCGTATGATACGGTTTTTATTTAAGCGGCATCATGCGTCCGTATTTTTACGAAAACGAGCAAATTCTCTACACTGCGAAACCACAATAACCAGTTTTTGCGGCCACATTTGTCTAATATTGACCTTTGGTTTCAGCTAGGCGACACTACAAGTCACACGAATTTTATGGAAAGTGATCGTATGATACGGTTTTTATTTAAGCGGCATCATGCGTCCGTATTTTTACGAAAACGAGCAAATTCTCTACGCCACTAAACCACGATAATCAGTTTTTTCTGGCCACATTTGGCTAATATTGACATCAGTGACCTTTGGTTTCAGCTAGACGATACCACAAGTCACATGAATTTTACAGAAAGTGACCGTATGATACGGTTTTTATTTAAGCGGCATCATGCGTCCGTATTTTTACGAAAACGAGCAAATTCTCTACGCTGCCAAACCACAATAACCAGTTTTTTGCGGCCACATTTGGCTAATGTTGAGCTTTGGTTTCCGCTAGACGAAGCCACAAGCAACACAGTCTCCAAACAATTCAGTTATTGCATGAGAAATTTCCCAGTCGTCTTCTTTCTCAAATTTCACAGAATGTGACCTTATGGTGAGGTTTTTGTTCAAGCAATATCATCCGTCCATATTTTTACGAAAACGAGCAAGGAAACGGCATCACCGTGACTTCTCTACGCTTCCAAACCATAATAACCAGTTTTTTGTGGACACATTTGGCTAATGTAGACATCAGTGACCTTTGGTTTCAGCTAGACGACACCACAAGTCACACGAAGTTAACAGAAAGTGACGGTTTTTATTCAAGCGTCATCATCCGTCCGTATTTTTACGAAAACGAGCAAATTCTCTACGCTACCAAACTATAATAACCTAATTTTTGTGGCCCCAATTGGCTAATGTTGACATCAGTGAACTTTAGTTTCCGATAGACGACACCACAAGCCACACAGTCTCCAAACAATTCAGTTATTGCATGAGAAATTTTCCAGTCACCTAATTTCCCAATTTCGCCATGTCGATTGTTATTATTTTCTCGGGGGATATTTGATAGACACAGACAATTGACACTGTGAAAGATAAAATGCGGCCACTGCATTGACGAGTTAATTGAACTTTTGCGGGAAAATATGTTTAAAAATTTTGTGAAAAAAAGCGGGCGTCTGGCAACATACTAGAGAAGGTTATTTGTCAGTTATTATATTCCATTATTAATTTCAATATTTCTACTTTATATTGATACCAATAAAGCTGAAGTCACCAAAAAAAAAGTGGATGCTTTAAAGCAATTTATTTCGTAACCTCAAATTTGCCCATCCTTTCGAATCTAAATCTTCATTAATTTGTTTAAATTATTCAGCCATTTTAGCATTTAAATGACTAAAAATGACTAAAAATTATGTTTTTAGCATAAAAAAAGGAGATTCTTTCATTTCTATCGATTGGCTTGTGATTTACGAATGAGTTCTAGAAATCTTTCTGGTTCAGTGTGACAGAAAATAAATTTATTTCATTGAAAATGAAAAGGAAACAAATGCCTGGATTTTCTTGAAAATTAAATAAAATTTATTTTTCATTTATTGATTTTCAAATAGAAAATAACAGCAATAAAATCGAATTTTATATTTAAATTTAAAAATTAATGCCCCCCTTTTTTTTATAAAAAAAAAACTCATAAATTTAAACAAATGTGCTGAGAGAGCGAGTGAGTGAGTGAGTGAATAGTCAATAAAATCACATAAAACAAATGGCGTTTAAGTTGACCTGAAAATTTGTCAGCATTGCTGCAGCACAACAACAAAAAATCCACACAACAAAATGTTGAAAATTAATTGAAATTCTTAAATTGTTATGGAAGCGGTTTTCGTGTCATGTGATTAATGTTCCACTTTAAGAAGATCTCACAAAAAGTAATTTTATATTCAGTGGTTGGGGTGCCCAAGTGACAGACAAGACGCCTCCCTCCCACACACACACACACCAAATCGCATATACATATTGCCATTATTGTTGTTGTTGCAACAGTGCGGCAGAAGAATATAACAGGAGCATGAAGAACGATGCCGTGACCAGTGTGGCATCATAAATAAAAAAACACGATTTTCTAAGAGTTGGAAAAAAACTGGAAGCAACCAAAACAGATTTGAGTTCAAGATTAATATTTAAGTACATGTACACACACACAAACACACACCCACACAAATACACTTACACATTCTTCCTACAAACTATTTGTTCAACTTGTACTCATGCCATAAAATAGAGTTGCCAGATAGAGTCGTGTTTTTTTTTGTGTTAAGAATTTTAATTATAGCTGAATCTGTGTGGCACGAGGCAACGCCTTGTTTGAACTACATTTCGCTCATACAAATTCAATATAAAAGTTTTGTTCTTTTCAAAACTGACTCTGCCTGCAGTTGTGTACAAAAGTGTTTTGCTAAAATTTTTTAGCAAGCCTTCCTGCCCAACCATGTCTTTGTCAACAGAATTATAAAAGGTTCACCACTGACGTCAGTTAATGTCGGTTTGAAAAATAAAGTTATTATAATAAAAAAATGATGTGATACATTATTTAAAATATTGTCCATCCTTAAACGTTACTTTTCCCAGTTTTTCAATGGCATAAAAATTACCTCTAGATAATTTCAAGGAACATACCCGCCAATTTTGTTTCCCTTTTTTTTAACAAAACTAAACTTGCCCGCAAATTTGGTATTTTTAAAATTATATTTTTACTAGAACCGATGTATAATGAAATAAATTCTTATATTTTATTTATCAATGAGTCGAAATCTAGTTTAAAAAGTTTCAATGGATTAAGGCCACTTAGAAGAGCCAAAGGACAAACGTATTATTCTACATTATATAAAAGTTTTTGTGAAACATGCTGGATTTAGTTTTCAGATTATAACATAGGCTCGACTCATAATATTCTTTAATATGTCATGCTTCTACATGCAGAGGAAAATGCCCCGGATGAATATAACTTTAGCCAAAACGATAATTCATTCAATCCAGCAAATACCTTATCCAAACAATGTTCTCTACCTTTGTTTTAATATATATTTCAGGCTCATTACCTATAGATAATTTTAAGCATTTTACCCGCCAATTTTGTTTTTTTTTTTTAACTTAACTTGCCCGCAAATTTTGTATTCTTCACTTTATATATTTACTAGAACCGATGTATAATGACAGAAATTCTTATATTTTATTTATTAGTGAGTCGAAATCTAGTTTAAAAGTTCGCGCCAAAAGAACTAATCCAGTTTTGTGTTAAAAAATTCTGCATTCCAATTTCTGATACTACCCTACTCTAAAATAAAGCGTACCCCAGTAAAGCCGCGCTGCATCGATCAAAACAAATGGCAGTCAGAAGTGGCCAGGTGTGAGCTATAGGGTAGGTGAGATAAAACTTTCCATTTACTGTTTTTCAAATAGTTTTAAGCCAACCCTTGCAACATATAGCCGACCGTTCTCATGATGGAAGATTATGGTCTTATATATGGTCGCATATTCTAGCCGTTCTTCGTTGATTGCTTTCTTTATGCTTACGCATAAATCTGTGTTCGGAAATAGTGTTGCATATGTTACTATGGATGATATAGGCATTATGGAATCAGAAGCTCTTGATGTTCTTGGCATGAAAATTCAGTGTGATGTTCCATGAACTAAAAACACATTTTTTAGATTTCTAAAGAAGCTTTCATGTACCTCAGCTTTCTAAGACCGTGTAAGAGATACTTCACTCCATTCGATCTTCGTACTATTTATACCACTTATATCCATCCAAAAATGGAATAAAACGCTCATATAGAGGGCAGAGAACCAAAATCTTATCACGAAATTTCGGAGAGAGTAAGGTGGTGGCTCTAAATATTCCCAAGGCGTGTGATGAAGTGTGGCATGATGCACTTCTGTCAAAACTTGTTGTATTTGGTGCCGATGATAATTTCTCCAGATTTATTTCGAGTTTTCTGAGGAGAGAGTTGATTGGATTTCATTAAATGAGTTCAAAATTAATTCAGAGGCACCGCAAGGCTGCGTTCTTTCTCCAACCCTATTTCTTATTTTTCTAAATGATCGTCTTTCAACCCTATATACTCTTTCTCAGATAACAACACCATTTGTCATTCCTAATCATTTGGTGATAAACCTGACCAGTTGGAGATGCGTTCCAAAAGGCGAAGTATAAATGATACAAACGCTCAATCACGAACTCGCAACAGTCTTGGAATGGGGTCGTGTAAATAGAATCGATTTTATTGGCCGTAAGACACAATGTTGCTAGCTTACGCATAGATCTGTGTTTCGAAATGGTGCTGCGTGTGTTGCTATGGTATTAACATAGTATTACGGAATTAAGTATTACGTATTACGGAATTAAGTATTACGTATTAAGTGCTAAGTATTATGAAATCGGAAACTTTCAGTGTGATGTTCGATGGACTAAACACATTTTTCAGGTTTCTAAAGAAGCCTTCAAGTGCCTCGGAGATACTTCACTCCTTTCGATCTTCGTGCTATTTATGACACCTATATCCGTTCAAAGATAAAATACAGCTCTCATGTATGGGTTGGCGCTCCAAGGTATTTTTGGAAATTGCTTGACGGCGTACAGGAGAGGGCCAAGAGGCTTTTTGGAAATAGTAGGGTATCCAACTCTATTAATTTTCTGGAGCATCGTCGCATTTCGGGTTGTATTTCACTATACCACCCGAGGGCACATATATATGGTCTTTATGGAACTTCGACTATCTAGACACAGTGCAACTGGGGGAAAAAGGGAGCCCAGTCCCCTGAAGTCAGCAGGGGTACAACTGGAAACTCCACTTTATTTCCACGGGAATCAGTAATGCCCGCAGAGTTCATTATTTGTCTCTTTAGACATTTAATAGTTCTCTGGCTGATTATTGAGGTTGGCCCCTATATGGGAGTATCGTGGTGGTTGTGGTTTCGCGGCCTCATAACAGTATAATGGTTATTATGGTGGCCAGGATCATTTCGCCGTTAATGACACGCTAGGTGAATGATCCACTCCAGTGAGCATGCTAAACAGTCTCCAACTCTTAAGCAAGCTGTGATGATTTGCCGCCCTGCTCTGGAATCATTAAGGTTGCAACTAGAAAGTTCTGTTGCATAGAGTTATAGCTTCGGCTTCCTAGGACGAGCATGACGTTCCAAATTATGCAGTGGTTTGGTCCACCATCTGATTAAGGTTTCATGGCCAGGCGCGGATGTAAATCGAATCACACAGTTGTATTTCACTATTTTATCCTAACTTAGGGAATTCGTTCTTGTTACTCGCACGGTTTTGCATTTAACTCGATTTTCGTTGAGAGCACATCCATTTGTGGTCGATTCCCTAGAGTATCGCACTACGCATTACAGGGAATATTCGTTTTTTAGCAGAACAGTTTGTATGTGAAACAAACTCCCTCCAGAGGTACTATTGCTATTTCCCGTCCAGCTGTCAAGTTGGCAACACTTTTTTATTATTATTTTATATCGGATGTTTTTTTATAGAGGTATAGATAGACCTTTTAGTTGGCAACATTGTTTTTAGCTATCGGTCATTTTGTTAGCGGTCAAGTAATTTATATTCATGCTATTGCTATTTCCCGTTCTAACTGGCTGGTTTGTAGTCGAAGGCGAGCACTTTCGATGCGAATGCATCATTCTTAAGCCGCGTTGTGTTTTGTGCTGGTGAGTCAGTGTTGGCGTTCAGGCAGTTCTGTTGTTAGGTTTGTATCTATTCAGGTACGGAGAATGAATGCCAGTCACCTGACATTTTTATGCAAAGTAAATTTATCGATAACTCCACCTTTTATTATTATGTAGGTACGTGTGTCCGTCTGAGGGTATTTTTCGTTTGCCCGTTTGCATGAGTAGTTTTAATGGTGTGAAAGTTGTGTGTGAGGTCGTGTTTATAAATCAACAACATAATACCTCCAGAGGTCTTTCCTGTTACTTTCAAATTCAAATCGAATGTCCACAAACACTACTCCCTCATTCTTCGTACCCATAACCTAACTTTCTAGTTCTGATACAATGCATTACATGTTGTAACGACACGTTCTCGCGTTATGCTGGAGTGAAGCTCGCGGCTTCCTGGGTTCGTTACAAAAAAAAAGTTTGCTTCACTAATAACACAGGAGACACTTTTGTTTTACTAATAAAATTTTTTATTATAATCCCTTCTTAAAATAAGTTAAACTTATACTACATCACTAATGAGCACGCCAACGACATTCAACTGCCTCGTGGCCCTCAAGATATTTCGTCTCCACTCTCCGCCGGCTAGCCTACTGCTTCTCACACTGGAGCGAATAAAATTCTGGTCCAGTCTGAGCAGAACAGTTTGCCTGTCCAACAATTTTTGACTTGTCGCGGTTGTCACGAATAAGATTCTGAGACAACCTTTCCACGTCGAAATTGGTGTAAGCCTTTTGACGATCTTGTCCGTCTCGTTCAGCTAGGGCGAATAAAATTCTGGTCTTGCTGAACAAAGTGCGGCCTTGCTCTGGCCTCCGTCACCTGGGCGAATAAAATTCTGGCCAGGTGAAACAGCGACAGAACTTGCTTGGCCGGAAACCTTGACTATTCTCTATTAATTCAAAGTCGAATAAAATTCTGGCTTTGATTAGGTAAGCTGAACCTATTCGCAAGACTATTTTAATGAAGTTGAATAAAATTCTAACTCACTTAAAGAAGTTTTGCCCGATTGCTTGCCCATGGCTAACTCTCTCAAAAACTAAATTATATCGCTTTTATATGCCTCTGCCAGGCACACATACACACCAATACCACTAAACAACAGCTGCTTGCGACTGTTCAGGGTTGTGTTTAATGGTATGTTTTCCTTACAGATGTATCTTCATGTTAATAGGTGGCGCTTTTTAACTGCTATTATAATTTCAAATATTTAATTAACAAATAATAAATGTAATTATAAAATATAATTATGAATTATATAAAATTAAAAGTGTATAATGTTCTTTTTTAAAAAAAAAATTATGAAATTTATTAAACAATGAATATTCAGAAATGTAAAAAATGTAAAAATTTATGAAATTCAGTAAAAAAATTAAAAAATTTAAAAATATATATAGTCTAATTGCTTGTGATTTAATTGCTATGTGATCCAAAAGCAAGCCTGCCGACTTTTGGTCGTCACAATGTGTAGACGGCATCCACTGAAAGCAAAAAATTTGACATTATTAACTTTTATAACTTATTCGAACAGATTCTAACGCTTTATCCAAAAAAAAAAAAAAAAATGAAATGAAATTTTAATTTTTTAAGAGAAGAGACACCATAATGAGCCTCTCCTTTTTGTAAAAATTCAGACAGATTGCTCTACAGAGAGGCAATTCAAAAAATCTGCAAAATCTTGCAAAAAATTCTCTATTCTTTCTCCAAACAAAAAATAGAGTTGTATTCCTCTTGTGGATATAAAAAGAGCTTAAAAAAAAGGGCTTTAAAATTTGTAAAGTTTTCAGTTGACTCTCTTTAGAGAAGCCAGTGAGAATTTAAATTTCATTGTGTTATTTATTCGCTTAAAATTTTATAATTATTCTTTCAACATTTTTATACCTTTCGCCAGTTTTCTAATCTTGTCCAGCCATTAGTGGCTAAAGGGTAATCAACTTGTTTCACTAAAAACAAAAACGAACTTAAATTGTGTTAAAGTGTTAAATAACTAATTAATTGTAGGCGGCCAAAACTAAAAATAAGTTTCAATTTCAACACACAATCACAATCATAAAAAATATAACACGAATGTTAAACAAATCCACTGCAAGTTAACACACCGGGGAGCCACAGTGATGGATTGCTGTAGCTGGTAGTGTATCCATAGTTAAACTAAAATAATAATCACCTTCATTAGCTCAATAAATGGATAACAAGTCAATACATTTAGAAAATCAAAAATCAGAACCAAGAAAAAACTGTCAAGAAAATGCATCATGCGGGGGTATGAACACAAGCATTAGTCATTTGAAAAGTTACAACAAAAAAAGTGTTAAATTGTAAATAAGAGCATTTTTAAGAATTGTTAAACGTGTAAATGCAATTAACATGTGAGTAGGAAATAATAAATTTATAACTTTATTTTAAATTATACAAAAGTATAAATTCTTGTTGTTGTCGCTATTTTTTTTTTTTCTTTTTTGTTCTTTCTCTTCAAGCAAATAATCCATTGCAGCCTGTCATCTTAAATTTCCTTTGCATTGCAACAACTAACTCTCGTTAACATTCCCATTTTAACACTGCGATTCGTGTTTACTTTGACAACTAAATGCGAGCATGTTGAAACATGATTTCGTTTGCATTTGGCTGTTTTTGAAATGAAATTCTATAAAAATTGAATTTGTTTCTAGGAAACGTGACATCTTTGATTCTGTGTGTTGGTTGGTTTGTTGGGTGTTGTGTACGGTTTTCCAAAAACAATAAAAGTTCCACTGTATTAAAACACGTTTACGTGTCTCGCAAGCTTCATCCAGACAGTTTAAAATTCCAAGAATTCTGTCGTTACTAAAAGAAGGCATTACTAATGAATTATTAATTAATTGATTAAATTATTTAATTAATTAACTTAATTGTTAATAATTTATAAAATAATTATTTAATTACTAAATAAAGGGTTTTCCAACAAGAAGTTTGTTTTCTAAAAGAAACTAAGACCAAAAATTTAAATTAAAATGTTTTAAAATTTTAATTCTTTTACGAAGAGACAAGTTCGTTGTTAATTATGAATGAAAAATGATATCTGGCGCAATAGCCACCCTAAACTCCAAAAACCATAATACTGTTTAACAAACACGCGTTCTTACTCGGCTCAAATATTCAGACGACAGTATCTCTGTGGCCGCGGCAGAAACTCTAACTCACACTCACAATAAAAACTTTAATTTCACACTAGTGTGATTTTTAAAGCACCCGGTGAACAACAACAACGAAAATAGTTTAACTGACACGTAAAACTGCAAATTAATTGCCAGCGTAATTTAAACTAAAGTGAGGTAACTTTAGTAGAAAACCTTAAAAGGACACTAAAGTCCCTTGTTTAGCAAACATTCGCTCTTACTCTACCCAACCATTCCCCCCCGGGGGAACATTTATGGTCTTTACGGTACGTAACAGCTGTCTAGATCTGTGCAACTGGGGGTATAAAGGGAGCCCAGTCCCCTGAAGACAGGCAGGTGGTCAACTGGAAACTCCACTTTATTTCCACGGGGATCAGTGAGCCCCAGAGTTCATTATTTGTCTCTTTAGATTTATAATAGTTCTCTGGCTGATCATTGGTGTTGGCCCCTATATGGGAGCATCTTGGTGGTTGTGGTTTTACGGCCCCATATCCAATGGTTTTCTATGGTGGCCAGGATCATTTCGCTGATAATGACACGCATGGTGAATGATCCAGTCTAGTGAGCATGCTTGACATGTGTTCTAGACAAGGAGTTAGAAAGTCTCCAACTCTTTAGCAAGGTGTGATAGTTTGCAGACCTGCCCTGGAATTATTCAAGTTGCAACTAGGTAGTATCTGCTGCTTAGAATTATGTCTTCGGCTATCTAGGATGTTTGCATAACGTTCCAAATTATACAAAGTGGTTTGTCCACCATCTGATTAAGACTAATGGTCAGGCGCGGATGTAAAACAAATCACACTCTACCCAACCATTTAGAACGCAATTTATTTGTGACCCCGGCTGAAACTATAAGGCACAATTTCCTCTGCCACTTAGTAAATAGATAATTGCAAACAATTCATCCCTGACTGTTACCGCTAACTAAAGCTCTTTCTTAAACATTTTCATCTAAATTTCTTTTATTTGGGTACGATTTTCCGTCGACCCTCGTCAAATTTGGTTTGTGAACAAACCGGTTTCGGCCGTTTGCCATCTTCAGTGTTCTCTTCGTACCAGTTGCGCTCTATTGTCAGCTGTGTTTATATAGTTCGTCTTGTTCGTGTTTCCCTTCGTGTTATTGCATTCGTCGCTTTCTCTCTTTTTTGCCTCCATCTCTCTCTCCTTTTTTTTGTTTGTCTGTTTTTACCTAATTTGTGTCTCCCTTTTCATTCGTCTCTCTTCCTAACTAAATCCTTTTACGATCATGCTTGTTGTCCGTTTGTGTTTATATGTGACACTTACTTAATTTACAATTACTGTTTTCCTTCTCTAATCCTCCTTTTTTTCACAAAACAGTGACCTTTTACACTCAGGTCCCTCAACTACCCCAGCTACTGTTCTTGTAAACAGTCGTCTTTACAAACAACGTGTGATTAGATTTACATCCGCGCCTCGCCATGAAGCCTTAATCAGATGGTGGATCAAACCACTGCATAATTTGGAAGAGGCCGAAGCCATAATTCTATGCAACATAACTTTCTAGTTGCAACTTCGATGATTCCAGAGCAGGGCTGCAAATCATCACTCCTTGGTTAAGAGTTGGAGACTTTCCAACTCCTGTCCAGAACACATGTTTAGCATGCTCACTCGACTGGATCATTCACTTAGCGTGTCATTAACAGTGAGATGATCCTGGCCACCATAATAACCATTATACTGTTATGGGGCCGCAAAACCCCAACCACCACGTTACTCCCATAAGGGCCAACCTCAATAATCAGCCAGAGAACAGTTAAGTATCTAAAGAGACAAATAACGGAACTCTGTGGGTCTCTGATTCCCGTGGAAATAAAGTGGAGCTTCCATTTGTACCCCTGCTGACTTCAGGTGTACTGTGTCTAGATAGTCGAAGTTCTATAAAGACCATATATATGTGCCCCCGGGGGGTCGTCTTTACAAACAATAATTTTCTTTCTTTTCTCATCTTGACACCTCAAGGTTTGTAGATTTCTTCTTTTTCAAATTATGTTTTCTCTACTGCTACTACTGCCGATGGGAGTTGAACTCATGATCTTCTGCCTTTAGATGCAGTTATTTCTAATGTCAAAATAAAGTGAATATTTTAAAAATAGTAAACTTTTTTTTACCTTCTTTTTACCCACAAAATATATTAATTTTATTATAAAGGGTTTTTCAACAAGATGCTTGGGTTTCTAAAACAAAATAAAATCAAAAATTTAAATTAAGATGATTAAAATTTTTATTGTTTTACGAAGAGCAAAAAACGTTAAATATGAATGAAAAATTGTATCTGAAGCAATGTCCAGCACGACCACGCTGACAGCTGTCGATTCTTTCATCTGAAGCAATGTCCACCACGACCAAGCTGACAGCTGTCGATTCTTTCATCAAAGTTTTTAATTACTTTTTGGCCAAATGGAGGTTCTATTAATCACATCACGTATTCTACTTATGCTACGTGACAAATAAGTCCCGGAGAAGTATTGTGTCATAGGTCTATACCTGCAGTTCCCCTCGTACTATAATGGAATGCTGTCTTTATAACATGTTGTCTTTAGTAGGATAAAACTAAACTGTCCCACGAGAATCGAAGCCCATGCAAGTGAACAGTCCAACGTTTGGTGAATTTTAGTCGCGACTTCTTTAAAAACGATGCTGACTAGAAGGTTGCAGTCAATGTTGACCGCTGTACAGCCACAATTATTGACATTTTCGATCATCAATTGAACAACCCTGATATATACAGGATCTGTGATTTCAACAATACGAAGGAACATGTCACACAGCTCGTATCGTAATTGATTTGTTGAAGAAAACGTTTGGTAGTCGCATAGTCATTGACGCAGTCGAAATGTATCTCTGTCCCATCTTGACATGCACTTTTGGAGATAAAAGAAGGCACCAGTCGCCTAGGCTAGCAGGAGCCCCAAACGTAAAGAGACATAGAACTCTTGGAGTCCAACCACACTGATACCACGGGAAGCAGTTGCCCACAGAGGTTGGAGCAACGTGGCGGCTGTGTTTTAAATCGGTTGCTTTTAAAAGCCTCCGATAGAGGTTTTGGGTATCTGACACAGATGGTAACATCTAACGTCCGAAGTTAGGCATGTAGCAGCACGTGGAGTTGGATAGTCTCCAACTCTCGAACAAGGAGTGGAGGCTGCTGTGCTTTTAACATTTGCTGCAAATACGTCTATGCATCTTAGGGCGCTTGGTGAGAGTATTTCCAAAGTATCTGACCAAATTGGCCAGGTGCTGAGGTAAATCTGTATCACAAACCATCACTAGCCTGACTTTAACCAATACAACAATAGAGCACAAACAGATCGAGTCAGTTGAATAAGTCACTTGAATCGATTATTTCAAAAGCACTTGAAAGCTTTCCTTGTCCTAAATTTTCTTTTTCGTCAAATTTCAAATTACTATGGCTTGTCTCTTTTTTTTTTTGTTTCAACTATCAATGACACAGTGTTTACACCTGCCATACACATTCGTTAACTCTCTTGCGATTAATTGAAATATGAGTTTCCAATTTTCTGTAAAAATGCCCTGGGCTGAAATAATAAATTTTAGTTTTCATTATTTTATACTACTTTAATGTCAATGTACATTTGTACATGTGTGTGCATGTGTGTGTGTGTGTGTGTATGTGTGTGTACTCGCTCACATACATATTTCTTTGAAGTGTTAATGAAGTTTCTGTGCGCTAAAATGTCAAAAATGTAGCAAGAGAAGGAAGGATTAATAGCAATTTTTGTTGGTGTTTCTTTTTAAAAGCATATATGTGCTTGTGTGTGTATGTATGTATGTATGTGTGTGTATTAACTTCAATAATAGCATAAATATATAATGGTCACCCCAACGTCTTGACTCCTTCATCATTATTAATGCGATATAAATTTAGTTCGAGTCATAAAGTCTATTGTGATTATGATTCACATTTGAAGAGACCACAAGTTTATTACCTGTCAAGTCTGAAATTCCTTAAAAAGAAAATCACTCAGGCGGTGGGTCTTATTCAGCACAAACCCACTACAGCAAGCCATCAATTTACCACAAAATAAATACAAAAAAAAAAACAAGCCAAAGCCAAACAAAAAATATTAAAACCAACTTTTACCCCAGACACAGTAGTCCATTACACCTCGCACTCGCTCAACGCAATAATAAATGGCAGGAAATGCGAAAAGTTGGGATAAAAAATTTGAAATTTCTTTTCAAAAAAAATAAAAAAAAAATAATTATTTTTTTTCAATCTTCTTCAATCTTTGCCAAAAATGGCAATAGCAACTTAAAAGGTTCATGTTATTTGCACAACCACTGTGCCGCCAATAATACCAACACGGATATATACCCAAACTAATACACAACTAGACACTTCTAACTTACCAGTCCCAGCACACATAATGCCAGCATTTTAAAATCTAGAAAAGAAACTACAATATTTCAGCACAGTTGTTGCTCCATTTGATATTAAAACTGTGATTTTAAAGTCACTTAAAAATCACAATGAATCCAAAAGTCACTTGTCTCCTCTATTCTTTAATATTCGTTGAGTTGAGATGTCAAATTGCCATCCAAAAGAAAATGATAGCCAAGGCGACACTAATTTCTACGATACTTTCTGGGTGCATCAACTAAAGAAAACAACAACAATAACATCACGTTTACTCTGCTAGACGTTCATAACGATATTTGGTTTTCGTGGAGAGACACCAATTCGGCATAGCGAATGCCACTATTGGATATTTTTAATATACTTATCCGTTAAGAAATAAAGCTATAAAAATAAGTCGCCTGTTTTTTATAGATGGATGGAACTTTAACTGGCGGCTATTTTTAGCTGGCGTCTTTCTTTTCTACTGTCAAGTCAATTATGTTTAGTTCGGTGTTGGGTCCCCTACCCTTCGGAAGTATCGTGCCGGTTGTGGTTTGCGGCATGAATTTGATTATGGGAGCCAGGATCATCTCGCCTTTAATAACACCAACGGGTGAATGATCCGGATCCATTGGGCATGCTAGTCATGTGTTCTGACCAGGAGTTGGATAGTCTCCAGCTCTTCAGCAAGGAGTAGTGCTTTGCAATCCTGCTTTGAAACCGCTGAAATTGCAACTAGGAAAGACCTGTTGCTAGAATTAGTCCCCGGCTTCCTAGGGTGTGAATGACGTTGCTTTTCATTTCCAGTGGTTTGGCAACTACCTGATTAAGGCTTACGGCCATGTGCAGATGTAAATCTTATCACGAAATCTACCACCCCAGGGGGTATTGATATTTTTGACGGAATCCCACCATCATTACATATTTCACCGGAGGTAGAGCAGGAGCCAACTGAACAATTCCACTATATTTCCACGGGAATAAGTAAAGCCCCAGAGTTCAGCTATTTGTCTTTTTTACCTGTTAGCTGTTTTCTGACTGATTATTGAGGTTGGCCCTTCGGCAGCAACGTGGGGGTTGTGGTTTCGTGGCCCTCGTTTGAGTTGTGTGGGTCGGATCATTCACAATGAAAAAAGTCCTGGTTCAGTGAGCATGCTTGCGGTTGTATGCCCGAAGCAGGCCGCAGCCTTCACTCCTTGCTGAAGAGTTGGAGACTATCCAACTCCTGGTCAAAAACGCATGAAGCTTAATATAATTAAGAATACGACAGCATTCATACTCACTGGACCTGGATCATTCATTGTGTTCATTGTGAATGATCCGACACACAAACTCAAACGAGGGCCTCGAAACACCCAGCCACCACGATACTCCCGAAGGGCCTACCTCAATAATTAGTCAGAGAATAGCTAAATGCCTGAAGAGACAAAAAGCGGAACTCTGGGGCTTTAGTGATGCCCGTGGAAATATAGTGGATTGTCCAGTTGGCTCCGCTAGCCTTGAAGGGGACTGGGCTCCCTTTTACCCCCTAAAGACACAAGTCTAGATGGTTGTGTGATCCATAAAGACTTATAATGTGCCCCCGGGGGGTTACAGCTGCTGGGGGTATAAGGGAGCCCAGTCCCCTGAAGGCAGCAGGGATCAACTGGAAGCTCCACGTTATTTCCACGGGCATCACTAAAGCCCCAGAGTTCCGCTGATTGTCTCTTTAGACTTTTAGCAGTATCTCTGACTGATTATTGAGGTTCTTCCTAGGGCGAGGATGTTGTTACACTCCATCCACAGTGGCATGACCCGCCGTCAGGTTATGGCTTACACAGGTAATAACTAACGTAAATCTTATTACGCATGTCCTTGTTCTTGATTTTGATAAGGAATTTTTATTTGGCGGCTGCTTTTTCAGCCTTCGAGTGACTTATTTTTAGTTCGGTTTGACATTTAATCATAAATAGAGGAATTGCGTTCAAAAAATATTTCCCTTGATTTTGATTTTCATAAGGAACTTTTATTTAGCGCAGAAACTTACGTCAATAAACTAACCTACCCCATTTGGAGCTAAGAGAATCCACGAGTGTATGTTGAGATACCGTTATATGCAACAAAATTAATTCTTTGGTGTTCTTTATGGACTGATCGAACCGTTAATTCATACTTCTTTTAAAACGATGCTGATCAGAGCGTTACAGTCAATAGTAACAGCTCGAGATCCATGATTATTGACTATTTCTTTCATCAATTGAACATCCATAATGTGCTGGAGGGAATTGTGATTACAACACAAAACGATAGAACATGTCACACAGCTCGTTCGACAATTGATTTGTTGAAGGAAAAGTTTTAGCAACCGCATAGTTTCAGAATAGCACCCTTTAATTGGCCTCAATGACCATACGATTTAACGCCGCTAAATTCTTTACTGTGGGGATATGCGGTTATCAAATTTTTATTAAACTTTTATAAAAAAAATAGATGATCACAAAATAAGCTTTTTTTGTCGAAATTCATACGATTTACGGAGATGCATCCATTTGATCACAAAATAATGTTATTTTCTCCAAATTCTTATTATTTACGGAGATTCAGCCATTTTTAAATTTTTACAAAGTTTTCATATAAAAAATTAATTTTTCTAAAGTAAATAGGTGATCACAAAATAAGCTTGTTTTCTCGAAATTCATACGATTTACGGAGATACATTCATTTGATCACAAAGTAAGTTTATTTTCTGGAAATTTTTACTATTTACGGAAATACAGCCATTTTAAAGTATTACTAAATTTTCATAAAAAAAATTATATTTTATGAAATAAATAGGTGATCACAAAATAATCTTATTTTCTCAAAATTCTTATTATTTACGGACATTCAGCCATTTTTAAATTTTTAAAAAGCTTTCATATAAAAGTTGAATTTTTATAAAGTAAATAGGTGATCACAAAATAAGCTTGTCTTCTCGAAATTCATACGATTTACGGAGGTACATCCATTTGATCACAAAGTAAGCTTATTTTCTCGAAATTTTTATTATTTACGGAAATACAGCCATTTAAAAGTTTTAATAAATTTTCATATAAAAATCGATATTTTATGAAATAAATAGGTGATCACAAAATAATCTTATTTTCTCCAAATTCTTATTTTTTACGGAGATACAGCCATTTTTAAATTTTTACAAAGTTTTCATATAAAAAATTAATTTTTCTAAAGTAAATAGGTGATCACAAAATAAGCTTGTTTTCTCGAAAATCATACGATTTACGGAGATACATTCATTTGATCACAAAGTAATTATTATTTACGGAAATACAGCCATTTTAAAGTTTTAATAAATTTTTCAAATAAAAATCGATATTTTATGAAAAAAATAGGTGATCACAAAATACGTTTATTTTCTAGAAATTCATATCATTTACGGAGATATAGCCCTTTGAAAATTTCTTACTTAATTTTCATTTAAAATTCGAGTTTCTATAAAATAAATACTTGATCACAAAATAAGATTGTTTTCTCGAAATTTTTATTATTTACGGACATACATCCATTTGATCACAAAATAAGCTTATTTTCTCGAAATTCTTAATGTCTGCCGATAAACCAAAAACGATTAACCTTTAGCAGGACAAAATTCATCGCATTATTGCCAATTTACGGCCACAAATGGAAAGTCATTAAAAATCGGGCCACCAGATTAGACTATGAGCGAACTAGATGTGGCGATCATATGCTATAAATTGTAATCCCAATGGATTATCTTTCAAGCAAACTAAATCTCATGCCAATTTGCAGTTACCTGTGCTTTATTGCATTTCAAAGTTTTATGTTTGTCTCTGTAAAAACACCCTTTATAAGTTAAGTTAGTTAATTAATTATTTAATTAATTCTCAATTAATGAATGCATTCGATTTAGGCGCCGTCACTATTGTGAATCCTATTTTAGTATAATTTGATCACAATAATACTGTCCAAATTGATAAACAATTTTCATTTATTTTTTTATTAATGTAAAATCAATTAAAAAATTTGATGAGAAATTTGTTTCAGTATGCGAGCAAACTGGAAAGTTTTATGTTTGCTGGGTTACTTTTCTACGACAGCTATGACACATACGACAACAAATAATATGAAAATTATGAAATATGAGCTCAGTGATTGCAAAAATAAATATAAAAATAAAAAAGGCACCAAAAGAAAATTGAGAAATTCAACAGAAAACAAAAAACAAAGACAAAAAAGGAAAGAGCAAAAAGAAAAAAGAAAAGGAATAAGAAAAAAAAATAGAGAATTTTGCAGAAAGTTCATTTATATTTGTACTTCATATTCTTGCTAAAGTATTCAATGATACTCAACTCATAACTTATCAGGCAGCGACATGTGTAACTTAACAAATGCAATACGTATTTATTTACTTCATACACACACTCATGCATATATATATACACACACACACACATGTACATGCATTTAAACAAACTATTGAAACTGAAACACTAAGAAAAAAGTGCTCTCGTTTAATGGAATTTTGGGATATTTATTGCATTATAATTGGGAATAAATTTCGTGATAAATATTACATCTGCATTCGGCTGTAAGCCCTAATCAGATGGTTGTCAAACCACTGTGAATCAAAAGCAACGTCATTCACACCTTAAGAAGCCGAGGACTAATTCTAGAAACAGGTCTTTCCTAGTTGCAATTTCAGCGGTTCTAAAGCAGGGTTGCAAACCACTACTCCTTGCTCAAGAGCTGTAGACTATCCAACTCCTGCTCCAGAACACATGACTAGCATGTTCACTGGTGTTATTAAAGGCGAAATGATCCTGGCCTCCATAATCAAATTCATGCTGGGGCCGCAAAACCACAACTAGCACGATACTCCCGAAGGGCCAACCTCAATAATCAGTCACAGACACAGCTAAAAGTCTAAAGAGACAATTAGCGAAACTCTGGGGCTTACTGATTCCCGTGTAAATAACGTGGAGCTTCCAGTTGACTCTCTGCTTGCCTTCAGGGGACTGGGCGCCCTTATACCCCCACTTGCACAGGTCTAGATAGTCGAAGTTCTATAAAGACCGATAAATGTGCCCCCGGGGGGGAAACTGGAAATATGTAAAAATATCAGAGAACACGTTTTTACCTTTTTAAGAACTTATTTTGAATCTCCTAAATATGTATGCAAGGAGCTACAGGGTGTCCGCCGGGAAGGTATACTACTTTGTTTGTTTATAATTTTTGTTTAAAGGAAAGAGAATGGATTTTAATTTGATAAAAAAATTTTTTTAATGTCGGCGATTATGGATGGCATACAATATCCGATAAACGGCCGCGTGCCCCTGTTGGGCTCACAAATGCCACCCCCTTTTGAAAACATTTTTCATTACATTCTCATACACGTCATGCGGTGTTTTTTTAATTTCATCACAAATATTTTGTTTGAGTTGCTCAAGCGTTTCTGGTCTGTTTGTTTGCATAAACCGGATTTTCACTTACCCCCACAAAAAGAAGTCCGGAACAGTCAATTTTGGCGGCCGTAGAAGCCAATCAATATCACCATTCCTTGAAATAACTTGTTGTGAAAAAAAATCTCGCAGTAATTCCTTTGTAAGCCTGTCAGCATGCGATGTGGCACCATCTTGTTTGTACCACATGGTTATCAAGCCCAAAGCATGAACTTGTGGCTTTAAAAAGTTTTCAATCACATCACGCTATCATTCCCCCATACACAGTTACCGTTACATCGTTTTCATTTTCAAAGAAATAAGGTCCAATGATTCCTCCTAACCAAATTGCACACCAGACTGTCTTTTTTAAGAGATGCAAAGATGACTGTTAAATAATTCTAGGGTTTCCCATTCCCCAGAATCAACTATTCTGTTTATTCACATCTCCATTGAAATGAAAATGTACCTCATCAGCCATTACGATTTTTTCCTGAAAATCAGGGTTGTCATGGGCGAGCTGTAACACTCTATTGTTATATGTACGGCGGCGTAAATAATCTTGTGGAAGAAACTCTTGTGTCAACTGAATCTTATAATGGAAACAACTGCAAATCCTTGTGCAAATTCGTGGCCAAAATTGTTCTTAGAAGACCAAGCTTCTGATCACGCCGTCGAATTGAGGTTAATGACTTCTTTTCAACACTTTCTTAAGCAGCAGTAATGTCTTCTGCCAAACTTGCCGTACGTTTTGGTCCAGTCCATGCTTGGGCCTATCACCTACAAACCCTCTTTCTTCAAAATCTTTCACTCTATGATAAAAAGTACATTTTGTTGCCATGTTGTTTCTCCCAAAAATTTCACGTAACTTTCTTATCGTCACAGTAATTGATAATTGATTTTAATAAAATGTTTTAACGATTAAAACACGTTGATTTATCGAATATTTTTCCATAATAAATTTGCCACGTGTCTCTACTTCACGATTCACAGCTGCCAAATATGAACTATCAAGACTAATGTTTAACAAAATGGCGGCAAAATAAAATAGTATACCTTCTCGGCGGACAGCCTGTATTTTATATTTTTATTCACAACTCACAAATGTCAAATATGAACTATCAAGACTAATGTTTAACAAAATGGCGGCAAAACAAAGTAGTATACCTTCCCGGCGTACGCCCTGTATATAAAATATATATTTTTAACTTTTATTGGTGTAAGTGACACCAAGATTCTGGTCGAAAAATAATTAATTGTAATTAATACCCCATTAAAAATTATTGGCCGTTAGGCAATGGGTCAAATTAGATTAGGCATCATTTATCGGTCTTACATGTTCATATCGGGTCTGTGTTGCAAAAGCGTCCTATTTCAAAAGAAATAAAAAAAAACTTGAAGTGTGCAGCATTTTATTTTGAATATTTTTGAACACTTTGGTAACCCTAGAGTCACTTTGCATGGTTGAAGAAAATTTCATATTCTTTATGAAAGAGAGAGAGATGAACCTTCTTGCATGCTCAACTCAGAAATTTTAAAATTTGGTTGAGTTGCAACTTTCGTGGAGCAAAATGTCGTTCTGTAGAAAATCAAACTATGTTGCGTTATAATTTATGAACACCCTGTAATCCAATTTGTTGGATACTATTTTTTAAAAACAGGTTTTTTAAAAAAGATTCTGTAATAAACAACAGTGACAAACAATAACTGTGGCCCTGTAGTAGCAACCGGCATTAAAAAACGCTTCTTAAAATTCCTGTTTTTCTCAGACGGAAAGCAAGCTGCAGGTTAACTATGGATTCCTAATAATCAAAAAATACATTCTGTGCCCTTTCCCTTTCCCCTGAAATACAAAGTCTGTGTGATTAGAATTTAAAAACAAAAATCCTAATGACGCAGCTGCATTGTAAGCAGAGATAGACTTGAAATGCTATTTTACCAAAAATTCTTTTAAGGAATTAACTTTGACAATTTTGTGGCTTAAGTGGCTTAGGCACTTTAGCTACTAGAAATTAAATTCCTTTAATAGGTTCGATATGATTTTCAGCTATTAATTGACGATAACATACATAACACATATCGTTGGCTTAGAGTGTGAGCACCCTAAATTACTTGAACGTAATTTTTTGGAAAAGAGTACAAATTTCTTATATCGGAGAAGTTTATTTTTCACTTATGGCAACACCAGCAACATGATAGTTTTGACATTTAGTTTTTTGTCGTATTCATAGTAGATGCATTGGCAATTCTTACAATGAATTAAATTTCGCACAAAAATCGCATTAAAATAATTAAAATCCATAATTAAAATCCAATTTCGTAAAATTCGGAACATTTTCGGTAAAACATAATCCTGCTTCTGAGATCGCTATTAAATTTAAGTCGACTCGGCTCGATACAACATGTGCGAACATCAACACGTGTTCGACTGGATCGTTCAACTGCAAACATCGCAGCCGGAAGCACTGTAGCTGAAACACTGTGGTTAAAGCAGATACAAGTTTAGCAATTCCTCGACGTTCTCAACAATTGGGATTATCCGAAACCGCCACATGATGAACTTTGCTTAAGAATTTTACTTTGAAGCCTTACAAGATTCAATTGGTGCAGGAATTGAAGCCGACCGACCATTCACAATGCTGTTGATTCGCTTAATTTATTCAGGAACAATCGGCTGGTTTTTCTGAAAAAACCATTTTTTCAGAGGAAGCCCATTTTCACTTGTCAGGGTATATCAGCAAGCAAAACTGCCGAATTCGGGCTTCTTAAAATCCTAGAAAGGTTATTGAGAAGCCTTTGTATGCTCAACGTATCGCTGTATGGTGCGCTATGTGGTGTGGAGCCCTGATTGGGCCGTATTTTTTTGAAGATGAAAGCTTGATATGCGATAACGGTCAATGGATAACGCGCTATTGCAAGATGCTAACAACTCAATTTTGGAAGAATGTTAATGACATGTGGTTTCAACAGGACAGTGCCACATGTCACACAGCTAATGAAGGGATCAATTTTCCCGATCCCATAATTCCACGACAATCAGCAGTTAAGTGGCCAGCCAGATCGTGTGATTTAACAACACTGGATTATTTTTTGTACAGCCTTGCAGCCAGTCCTTGCTGAAGAGTTGGAGACTGTCCAACTCCTGGTCGATAACGCATGAAGTTTAAGAACACATGTTAATCAAGCCAAAAGCATGAAGTAGGCTTGATTATTGTGAATGATTGTGTTCATTGTGAATGATCCGAGCTACTCAACTCAAATGAGGGCCTCGAAACCACAAACACCACGATACTCCCGAAGAGCCAACCTCAATAATTAGTCAGAGAACAACTAAAAGGCTAAAAAGACATATAGCGGAACTCTGGGGCCTTACTGATTCCCGTGGAAATATAGTGGAATTGTCTAGTTGGCTATAGCTAGCTTTAGAGGATTGGGACTCCCTCTACCTCCGGTGACGTGTGTGATTAGATTTACATCTGCGCCCGACTATGTAGTCTTAATCAGATAGTGGTCAAACTACTGCATAATTTGGGACGCCATGCTCGCCCTAGGAAGCCGAAGCTATAATTCTGTGAGACAGGTCTTTCCTACTTGCAATTTTAATGATTCCAGAGCAGGGCTGCAAATCATCACTCCTTGCTTAAGAGTTGGAGACTTTCCAACTCCTGTCCAGAACACATTTCTAGCATGCTCACTGTACTGGATCATTCACTTAGCGTGTCATTAACAGTAAGATGATCCTGGCCACCATAATAATCATTATACTGTTATGGGGCCGCGAAACCACAACCACCACGATACTCCCATATAGGAGCCAACCTCAATAATCAGCCAGAGAACTATTAAATGTCTAAAGAGACAAATAATGAACTCTGCGAGCTTACTGATTCCCGTGGAAATAAAGTGGAGTTTTCAGTTGTACCCCTGCTGACTTCAGGGGACTGGGCTCCCTTTTTCCCCCAGTTGCACTGTGTCTAGATAGTCGAAGTTCTATAAAGACCATATATATGTGCCCCCGGAGGGAACCTCCGGTGACATATGTAAAGACGGTGGGTTTCCATCAAACATATCAATGTGCTCCCGGGGGGGAGGAGATGACGTGATAAGATTTACATCTGCACCTGGCCGTGGGCCTTAATCAGACGGTGGTTCAAATAGCTTAACTCTGGGGCTCTATTGATTCCCGTGGAAATATAGTGGATTTTCCAGTTGGCTCCTGTTGGCGTATTAGGGGACTGGGCTCCCAATTTATCCCCTAAGACACATGTAATGACACTGGATTTCCGGCAAAACATTTAAATGTGCCCCCAAGGAGGATGGAAGTCATATAACAAGCCATTTCCATACATCAAAAATCACTGGGATATATTGAAAATCAAGGAAATTGAGTCCCATATGAATTGAAGCTGAAAAGCGCCTCTGTATCTTGGAAATAATGCTGGAACACTACTAAAAGAAGTCATTTTTGCAATGAAAAGTGGATGCATTGCAGTAACTTGAAGCTTATAACAGTTATAGGTAAAGCCCGGTTAACCGGCTAAATAAGCACCGAAGTGAAATATCCATGAGGCCAAAGAAATGATCAGTATTTGTTGGGATCAGAAGGTTGTTTTATGTTATGAACTGTTGAAATCGGATTAGGAGATCACAGGGGATCTATAACGAAGACAACTGATTCGTTTGTAGAGAGCAATCAATAAAAAACGTCTAAAATATTCAACCAGATACGAGGCCACAATCTTTCATTATAACAACGCTGGGCCCATATGTTGCAAGCGCGAAAACAGTGAATGGAACCTGATACCTTCTGACTACAATTTATTTTGAACGATGCAGAAGGCCCTTATTGGAATACGTTTCACTTGAGAGCATTTTTGTTTCATTCTTTAGCTCAAAACCGGAGCAGTTCTTTTGGCGCCAAATTTAGAATAACCACCAAAATAATTAGGAAAAATTAGTGGCTAAAACGACGGACATTATTTTAAATCGTGTTTCAATACATTTTTTTATTATAATGAAGGCATTGTTTAAGCATAGAAATCAACAAAATTAACTTGTATACTTTGTATACTTTCAATTAAAAAAATGAACTTATTAAAAGTCATTTAACTTATTGGAGATTAATTTAATCGTTTAAAAAAAATTATATGCAAAAGTCTTTAAAATAACTGTTTGAAACTAAGCTTAAGCAGCTTAAGACTATTAAAATAGTCTGAGCTTTTTTTTTTTTTTTTGTAAGAAAAGATATTTTCAAAGAATTTTTGTTTCAGTGCATCGGTGGTTAAAGTGGGTACAAAAATAAAAATGCTGACTTTTTGTTAAGCAAAACAAAACAAAAACAAAAAAGAAAAACAAACGAAGAAGGAAGAACGAGCTACAACAACTGCAACAGCAATAATGCAAGTATAATACGTACTGGGATTTAACAAAGAGTATAAATTTAATTACCACCACACAACCCAGTAATGTAGTGAAAGAACAAAAAACCATTTGCAATAAACCTAACCGAACTGTAAAAAAAAAAGAAAATAAATAAATAAATGACGCCAATACTTGGCAACCAAACTAACAGCCAACACCTTCACCGCCTGTTTGGCCATTCAGTCATTCCATTTATAACCCAACCACACATTCTGCAATCGAGTTGCACAGCGTACCTAGACTCTTTAACTGCTGCATACTCTTCTTTCAAACTCCAACTAATGCCGCAAACGTTAAAGAACAAAAAAGGGCAATAACAATAACAACAAAATACAAATGAAAAAATATAATAACAACAACAACGACATCATTTTAAGACTGACGTTCATTTGTTTTTTGTACGTCGCATTGTAGTTTATGAAGCAGTTGGTTATTGAAGTCATCAATATTTTCCCTAATTGCAACATCAACCAAACTTCATCATATTATTGTTGTGATTGTTAGTTATTGTTGTTGCTTCTGTTGTTTGCTATTAGGTTGTCAGTTAGTAGTGACAGACATGTTAGTTCCGCATTGCCAGCTCCACAAACTAATATTTCCATCTCTTCTTTGCCACAAAAAATTAATTTAAAAAACTTTAGAAAATATTAAATTAATTAAAAAATAAATTAATTAAATTATGATTAACAAAAAAAAATACAGGGTGTCCGCTGTAAAGGTATACTACTTTGTTTATAATTTTTGTTTAAAAGAAAGATTCATTATCTTATATTGATAAATGTTTTATTTAATGTCGGCCATTATGTCTGGAATACAATATCCGATAAACGGCCGCCTGCCTCTGTTGGCCTCGCAAATGCGAGCCCTTTTTCATTACATTCTCATACACGTCATGCGCTATTTCCTTAATTTCATCACGAATATTTTGTTTGAGTTGCCCAAGCGTTTTTGGTTGGTTTGCATTAACCAGGCTTTTTACTTACCTTCACAAAAAGAAGTCCGGAGCAGTCAATTTAGGCGGCCGTAGAAGCCAATCAACATCAACATTTCTTGAAATAACTTGTGTGAAAAGAGATCTCGGAGTAATTCCTTTGTAAGCCTGTCAGCATGCGATGTAGCACCATCTTGTTCATACCACATGGCTATCAAGCCCAAAGCATGCACTTTTTGCCTTAAAAAGTTTTCAATCACATCACGCTATCGCTCCCCCATACACAGTTACCGTTACATCGTTTTCATTTTCAAAGAAATAAGGTCCAATGATTCCTCCTGACCAAATTACACACCAGACTGTCATTTTTAATAGATACAAAGGTGACTGTTAAATAATTCAAGGGTTTCCCATTCCCCAGAATCAACTATTCCGTTTATTCACATCTCCATTGAAATGAAAATGTACCTCGTCAGCCATTATGATTTTTTCCTGAAAATCGGGTTGTCATGGGCGAGCTGTAACACTCTATTGTTATATGTACAGCGGCGTAAATAATCTTATGGAAGAATCTCCTGTGTCAACTGAATCTTATAATGGAAACAACTGCAAATCCTTGTGCAAAATTGTGGCCAAAATTGTTCTTAGAAGACCCAGCTCCTGAGCACGCCGTCGAATTGAGGTTAATGGGTTATTTTCAACACTATATTAAGCAGCAGTAATTATTTCAGCCGAACTTGCCGTACATTGTAGTCCATGCTTGGGCCTATCACCTACAAACCCCCTTTCTTCAAAATAATTCACTACACGATAAATAAATCGTTTTGTTGGCACTACGTTGTTTCTCCCAAAAATTTCCGCGTAACTTTCTCATCGTCACAGTAATCGATAATTGATTTTGATAAAATGTTTTAACGATTAAAACACGTTAGTTTATCGAATATTTTTCCATAATAAAATTGCCGTGTGTCTCTACTTCACGTCTACCAAATATGAACTATCAAGACTAATGTTTAACAAAATGGCGGCAAAACAAAGTAGTATGCCTTTCCGGCGGACACCCTGTATTTTATATTTTTATTAAAATGATATTAAATTTTATCTGTCTTATGACTATTGAAATCCTAACATAAATTCAGTATATCTAATCGAACCCCCCAAGTCTTTATGGATCACACAACCATCTAGACTTGTGTCTTGCGAGGGTATAAGGGAGCCCAGTCCCCTGCAAGTCTAGTAAGAGTCAACCGGACAATCCACTATATTTCTACGGGAATCAGTAAAGCCCCACAGTTCCGCTATTTATCTCTTTAGGCATTTAGCTGTTCACTGACTGATTATTGAGGTAGGCCCTTCGGGAGTATCGTGGTGGCTGTGTGTTTCGAGGCCCTCGTTTGAGTTTGTGGGTCGGATCATTCACAATGAACACAATGAATGGTCCAGGTCCAGTGAGTAAGAATGCCGTTGTGTTCTTAATTATATATTAAGCTTCATGCGTTCTGAACCAGGAGTTGGATTGTCTCCAACTCTTCAGCAAGGAGTGAAGGCTGCGGCCTGCTTCGAGCTTTTGAAGTTGCAGCTAGGAGTGACCGGAGAATAAACGTATCCGAAGGCCTTCTAGGGCCAGGATGACGCTACATTTCATCCGCAGTGGCAATGATCCACCATCTGATAAAGGCCCACGGCCAGGTGCAGATGTAAATCATCTGATCACGTCATTTCTGATCAAAACATGTGTCGCCAGGGGTAAAAGGAAGCCCATTTCCCTAAAGGCTAGCAGGGAGCCAACTGGATATCTCTACGGTATTTCCACGGGAATCAGTAAAGCCCCAGAGTTCCGCTATTTGTCTCTTTAGGCATTTAGCTGTTCTCTGACTGATTATTGAGGTTGGCCTTTCAGGAACATCGTGGTAGTTGTAGTTTCGCAGGCTCTCATGAATTTCGAGTAAGGGACCAGGATCATCTCACCTCTAATGCGAACAAAAGGTGAATGATCCGTGTCTAGTGATCATACTTGTCGTGTATTCTGGACCAGGAGTTGGATAGTCTCTAACATTTCAGCAAGGATTGGGAGTTGACGGCCCTGCTCCGAAACTTCCGAAATTGCAATTATGAATAACCTATTGCATAGAATTATGTCTTCGACGTAGTTGCGCGCTATATATTACCCAATTGGTTTAATCCACCGTCGAGTGATGGCTTACACAGCTAGGTCCCGACATAAATCTTATCATGCATTTGTGATCGAATTAAATATAATCTCAGCTTGTTTTTCTGTACGATTTGACGATTTGACAATTTGTTGTGACCCTTAATTATATTTAAGAGGTTTGAGCTTCACTGAGAGCATGCCATGTTGATGCTATGTCTTTGGTATGTATACGAGGCAGTTTATCTCCAAACATATTCTACGAGAGTTTGTTACAGGCTGTTTCTAATCACTTCGCTTTTTTCGTTTATGCATACAAATGACGGCCACCGAGGGAAATGAACAAAAAATTACAAAAATCGCTAAAAAAACAGTTTATAGTTGTGTTATATGGAGCATCCTATTTTTCAACTCTTCAGCTGTTAGTTATAATGAATAATCCAATCATAATGCGTGTTGGGAATTGTGAGTAACACAAATTTTTTGCCCAACTTATTTTGACATTTCTTTGTTTCGCTGTATGAAGAATTCAACCCTGGAGGGGTACGCAAGTGAGCAAAGCATTGAAGTCTTTATTGAATTAAGCGTTCAAATCAACCAAACGTGACCACAATCGGGAGAATTGTGCCCAAATTTTAGCAAGCCACGTCTGTAGAAAATGAAAAAAATGCGCATGCTCGCTCAGTTCATTCTGTGATATCGCTGTTGTTGGCGATAGTTTAGTAAAATAGCCATGAACCTCGTCTCGTCGTTGTGCCCAATAAGTGAATTTTCAAACATCACTAATGCAAATTTCGATTATTTCAACTGACGTAAAAAGGCCGAATGATACATTAAACGGCCAGAACTGAAAGGTGAGCTTGCAAAGAAAATCACCTTAAGCGGAAAGGCTAGCGGCTTTCACCTCAGTGGATTTATTAAAAAGCAGCATTATCGGGCCACACTTCCTTGAAAATAAGGTCGACCAAGTAGTTAAAGTGAAAAGAGGGCGCTATCGCAAAATCGTAAAGAAATTCTTGTGGCCAGATATTAGGGATATGAAGCTGGGTGTTATGTGATTCCAACAGAATGGTAACACTTGCTACATAGCTAACAAAACTAAGGCTATTTTATGCCAGAAATTCCATGGCCCTGTAGTCTTATGTCGTGGCAAAGATTATTAAACGCTGCAGTTATGTGATTTAACAACGATGGTCTTCTTTCTTTTGGGGGATATTTAAAAGATAAAAGTACCAAGAATAATTTAAGTACCTAAAGGAAGGAGATGGGATGAGATTCGGCACATTAACGACAAGGAACCTCAATTATGTCCCAGACTCTTATATATAGTAACTATATAGACAAATATCGACAGTGAGCATATTTTATAGAAAATTGTCAGTTGTTATGGAAACGTATAGAAAGCATTCCCCCGGTGATTTAATATTTCTGATTTTTTTTTTGCAATTTTTATAGAAAATAAAGAAATTTTATTTTGATTTTGGGCTGTATTTTTGTTGTTGTTTTTGTTGTTTATTTTTTGGCAACAAATTTCTCTTACAAGTGAAAACGAATTTCAGTTAAATTTGAAATTTGTGTTTCAAAACTTCATTTTGTAAAAGCTTTAATACGTTTTGAATATTTGAGATTAAATTCATCTCAAAATGCAACCCTGAGATTTGACAGCTTAATATCCTTCGAAATGATGTCACAGCCAAGTTGCTGTAAACAAAAAGAAAATAAATCATAAAGTTGCATTTTTGTTCAATGGTTTATTGATCTTAAAAAAAAATCCACACAAAAGAAAGGCCAACAACGTGTGTGTGTGTGTGTGCGTGTGTTTATAGAATTTTATATGTATTTTGCTAAATGAAAGATAAATATTTGAGCATAAGAAAACGAGTATAGAGAAATATGCAAATAAAAATTTAATATTTTTTACATTAAGAGTCGCATCTTCTCACACATAAAACAAACACTTACGCATGCTCACAAAAGACACTTGAAGAAATCAACGACTAAATGAAGAAAAAATTGAAGACATGAAGTGAAATGAAATGAAGTGACAAGAAAATAGTATAAACGAAACATACTACATGTTGAAAGGCTTGTGGTGTAACAAAAAAAAACAACAACAATAAAAACAACAAAAATCATAAAAAAAATAAAAATCTACAAAAACCAGCAATGACAAATACAATTGCATTACACTGTGCACATTATAAATATTTACATGCTCATACACACGCATGTATGTATTTTGTCTATTAAATAAACAAACCGTTTTTACCAGCAACAACAACAACAATTATACACTCTTGTTTATTTACATTCAATCAACAAAAAAGCAAAACGCTTGATTTTTTTTTGTTTTTAATTTTTAAAATTAAATATTTTAAATAATAAAACTGGAATTTTTAATTTCTTTTGCAGAAAATATAACAATAGTTGGCCGCCCGGATTTTGTGAACAACAATTTCAAAATAGCACTTTATGCAAAAGAGACACAAAGATATCTCTGCTTCAACGATCATTGGAAACTAGTTGGAATGGTGAGTTGTCAGAACCAATTCAGTCCAATTTCGCTACAGAAATACAATTACAAATCGAATCTGAATCCTTAAAAATATGGATAAAGGAATAAAAACAGGCTTTTTTATGGGGTCCCTTGTTAAACTAGAGGGCAGTGTTATAGTGTGTTGAAGTGCTATGCACATAAAATGTGTTGGAAAACAATTACACATACAGACATACATACATATACACATACATATACACATACATATATACATACATTTACACATACATTTACACATACACACACATATATATATACACACTATGAATCGCGAAAGGATGAGGAGTACAAAAGACGAGGAAAGAGCTACATCAGTGGCTCTATGGCAGACTAAGTGGGACAATTCTATGAAAGGTAGATGGACATACAGGCTAATCCCTGACATCCGCTCGTGGATATCGCGGCCGATAGAAGACTGTGGTTATCACGTTACGCAATTACTATCGGGTCATGGAGGCTACCATAAGTACCTCCACAGGCAAGGGCACGACAGCTCACCTCTTTGTCCGGTATGTCCAGGGGTGAACGAAGATGCGGAACATGCAATTTTTCACTGTGGACGCTTCTCAGAACAGAGACAGTCGGCGAATATACCAAGCCCAGAGGACCTAATTTACCATATGACAGCTTCGGAGAGAAGATGGCATGAAATCGTCTCATTTGTGATAGCTGTTCAGGCAAGCCTCCGAAGAGCAGAGGCACAGAGAATGGCCCATAGGGCCGCTTCCTGAATATAGTATAGTTATTGCTAACCAGCCCCGCGAAGTAATACCTAACGTCAGTCCCACGGGGAGAGTGGTGGAAGAGTGGAGGGTGTGGGTTTAGCACGTAGGCGCTTCCCGGAACCGAGTATTTGGGTGCGAATCGTGCATGCTGTTATCCATTGATATCAGTATCTTAAGAAGATTCCCACATCCTTGGCGCGACTGAAAAAAAAATATATATACACACACACGTACATACATACATGCATACATACACATACACGCACGCACGAACACACACAACACACACACAGCACACACATACATGCATACATTCATATACACATACATATACATACATACAAACGTACATACATACATACATACATACATACGTATATACACACATACATACAGTAATAGACATTGGTTTGGCCGCACTTGCTCTTTTATTTTTAAGTTGTTTTTTTTTAACTCTTTATGAGAACAGTTATTTCTTTTTCTCTTTTCATTTATTTTCATTATTAAGCGCAGCTTACAAAACAATAACAATTATTAGTGTAACGGTTATTTTATAGAAAAAATGCGTTCTTTTGTAAAATTGTTGCCGTTTTTCGTGAGGCAATCGTTTAAACACATTAAGAGAAAATGTTATTTAATTTGTGAATTTTGACTTGTAAACACGTGTTTTCATACAAATTTAATAAAAAATAATAATTTAAATATAAAAAATAAAAAACAAATTGCAGAATTTTTATAGGCCGTTTAGATATGGGCTCAGGAAAGCGGTTAAGTGATAACGAAAAAGATTTAATCGATAACTGAAAGAAAAAAGGGTTATCAAATCGAAAAATTGCTGGAATAATAATGCGTTCTCTAAGAGTAATAAGAAATTATTTAAAACTTGGCAAAAAGTATGGCATTAAAGCTCCAATGAAGGGGTCAATCAAAATTATCACCCATCAAAAAGTACACATTCGCAATGAAACAACTCGAAATCGCTTATCCTGTCGGGAAGTAAAGGACAAACTTGATTTTATTTGGGTTAGATTTTCCGTCGAACCTCGTCATATTTGGTTTGTGAACAAACCGGTTTCGACTGTTTGCCATCTTCACAAACTTGATCTTCCAGTTACTACGCGAACCATAACCCGTATTTTGAATGCGATCCCGTCGATAAAATGGAAAAAAATTAAATCTAAACCACGACGAACTAAAGTATACAAGGAGAGACATCTTAGCTTTGCCCAAGCACACCTGTCATGAACTGATGAATTGAAATAAGTTATTTTTTCAGATGAAAACAAATTTAACTTGGATGGTCCAGATTGCTACAGTTGTTATTGGCATGATTTGAGCCAATCGAACGTAGTGCGATCAAAGCGAAATGTTGGTGGTGCAAGCGTTATGATGTGGGGAGCATTCTCTTATAACTTCATGCTTCGTATTTGTTTTATAACCATCAGAATGAATTCAGCAATATACCTGGAACTTCTGGAAGATGTCCTTATTACAAAACTTGACAAAAATTCTAGCAATAAGTATATTTTCCAACAGGACAGCGCGGCAATACATGTATCAAAAAAATTTAAGGAATAGTTTTCTACCAATAATATTGATTTACTTCCATGACCGGCATGCAGATCCGATTGTAGCCCAAATAAAAAACTTATGGGGAATCCTTGTAGCTTAGATATACCAAAAGGGAAGGCAGGTTTTGAATAATCAAAGAATGTTAGTTGGGTATTGAAATTGAAACTCTTCGAAGTCTTGTAACCTCAATGCCGAATAGAATATTTTCGATCATTCGCAGTGAAGGCGGTCCTACTAAATATTAGTACATAATAACTTTTAATATTTTGTAAACCATTTTAATTTTTTTTTAATTTAAAGGAAACTGCGTTCAAACGAATATCTCTTATTTTTTTAGTTTTTTATCGATAACGTATTACGAGTATGAAATATGTTTAATTTTTATTTACTACTTTTAAGCTAATAAATCACTTAATCGTTTTGCTAAAAAAAATAATTAAAATAGAAAAAACCATGGTGCGGTCAAACGAATTTCTATCACTGTACATACATACATGCATATACACATACACATACATATTTTGCATGTATATAAAAAAATCGCATTTTAGAAAATTTGGGATAACAAACAATTCGGAATGGAATTTATAATTTTTTTTAGATTTTTCTTAAATTTGTGACACCATCAACTTAAAACACAAGATTACAAACAATTTATTGATCAGCTGTTGATTGTTTCGCAGTCGAAAAAGAAAATGTTGCCAGAAACATTTTTTTTTTTAAGAGAACTAGCACTTAAGGCAACAATGTCTATTAATCACAACCGTGCTACATTCTTTTAGAAAAGTGATAGAGAAGAGATAAGGCAAGTGGTGGAAGTAGAAGGATAGTTACGTAGCCTTCAAGCTGTTATTTTTTTAGTAAAAAGAACCACCCCTAGGTTGGTAGGGTAACTACACTAGCCTACCGGGGCAGCTTTCATTTCTAGAAGATCCAAGTTGTCGCAAATTAACTGTCGTTAGGTGGCCCTGTAGGCTAGTAGGTAGTGTACTAACTTATCAATCTATCAGGTGCTGTGGGTTTGATTCCCAACAAAGATCTTGGCTATCTTCACTACATAAAAATATTTCTACATGTTTTAAGCTAATTCACTTCCTAACCTTAAAAAATGTGTTTTAGAGGATTTGGGACAAAGTTTGGAATGGTTTTACAATTTTTTTCAAATTTTTTTGGATTTCTTTTTTGTGACACAATCAATTTAAAAAAAATTAATATTATTGTATTGATTAGCTGTAAGTTCTGTACGAAAAATTACCACTCAGATTGTATATCAGTTGGAAAATGAAATGTTCCCTAAAACATTTTAGAACTTTTAACAAAATGAAGAAAGGAGCACTACTACAGCAACATTATTATTTATTTATTTCGAAAACATTAACACCATGCTTTAGCAAGTGAAAAAAAACGCTTAACCTGGAATTTATGGTTTAAATTTCCGCCAAAAACACAACACTATAAGGAAAGATAGATAGCAGAGGGGCCCCTAAAACATATTGCTCTTCCATAATTATTTAATTATCACAAACCTTCTTAACATTTTCACATCCCACTTAAAGCTGATAAACTGAAGAATGCATACCATTGACACTTGTGTCAAAATGTTTTGAAAAGCAGACAGGCCGCAAAGTCACAAACTACAAAACAACACGACGAACAACACGCATTCAATTGTAAAAGAAGCTGTTGAATATTCGAATTTCGAGTGTTTTGTAAACAAACACTTGAGATGAATGCTTAGTGTCAAAGTTAGACTCATTTAACAATTCACACACACACACACACACTCATATCTACACACACGCTTCAAATTCTTCATACGAGGGTAAATCAATTTGTTGTGATAGATTTTTGTTTCTTAAAAAATTTTAAACTTCAAGAAAAGTTAGACGAATCTTATGTCACATGTGTCACTCACAGCTTTTTGGCTCTCAAAGTCATATTTCCTTTACTTTTTAAGAATGCAACTCTGCAGCAAAGCAGTCTTATGAGAATCTTTTAAAATTCGACTCTTTGGGCCACTTGAAATGGTAGAAATTGAATTTGTTTGTTTTAAAAACTCACTGACTTACCCTCGTCAAAAAAAAAAGAGTAAAAATAAAAGAGATTTAATTGAGGCAGTTTAATCTCCCATATTTACATTTAATTTTTAAAATTAATTTAATTTAAATTTCTTCTTTTTTTTTTTTGTACGCCCGCTATATTTTTAGAAAGAACTCCAAGATACCTGCTATTTCAACGAAGCAATTGTTCACGGTTATTTCGTGTTTCGATCTGTTGTCGATTTGCAGCGCCGTATCGGCTTCACGCAAAGAGGTAGAGCTGTTGGTCCTAAAAAAACTGTCAACGATGCTTGTTATATGTTCACCAAAATACCAACCGATCAATTTTTCCATCAGCATACACATTTCTCAGCGCCTAAAATAAAAAGTACCACAACAACAAAAATACCAAAAACTGAATACACTAATACACCATATGTCACACATGTGGGGAGGGGAAGTGGTGGCGGAGTAGGGCGGACAAAAACGAATCGCTTTAAGAAGCCGCAACAACGGCAGGATGACTCGTTTATGCATAACTATAGTGGCAATGGTCGCGGCAGTGGTAGTGGCAGCGGCAGTGGCAGCGGTAGTGGCAGTGGAAATGATAATGGTATTAAAAAGTTTAGGGGGCAGCGTAAGGGCAATAAACAACGCCAACAAAAACCAAAACAGAAACAGAATCAGAGACAGAAACAACTACAGCAACAGCAGCAGCAAATTGGAGGCCATAGTTACACTTTAAACAATCCAAAAAATAGCACTTACCTAAATAGTTCTAGGCAAAATTTAGTCTTAAGTCAGCATAGTTTAAATAACCACACAAATAACAAACATAACAATAGCCACAATATTAACTACAACAACAACAACAACAGCAACAACCACCCGCCTCAAAATCATCAGGTCAGACATCATCACAATGATCCCAATAAAGTTGCCAGAAGGCAACAGCATGATCAAAAGCAAAAAACAAAACTGCGTCAACATATTCGACCTTCTATTGCAACAACGATAACAACAGCAACAACAACAGCAGCAGCAGTAGCAACAACTGCAACAGCAACATTAACGACTTCTTTAACAACAGCTAAAGCAATAAATTCAATAAAACCTCAAGCAACACTAAGCTCCAGCTACTCCCAAATAAATCCTAGCAGTGTTGTACCACTAGTATCGACAGATAACATATCTGACAGCCTTCATAATACACTAACATCAACCGTAGTTGTAACAAAACGTAAAGGACGAAGAAGAAAGCTGGATAGATTACATAAAAAGGGTTCAGAAAATCAACTGAGGCGGGTGGGAGAAAATTTTAGAGAACTAACAAATCAGGAACAAATGCTTAATTCATCATTGGGGCCGTCCGATGAAGACGAAGAGCAGGGGACAGAACAAGAGGAGGGAAAGAATTATATGAAAAGCTCAACCGTTTATACTTGGATGACTAATGACATTTTAGGTTCAACGGTTAAGCCAACATCGGCCAGCTTACCATCCTGGGAAAATTGGTATTCATCCTCATCAACTTCTTACACTGAAGACGAAGACACAGATGTAATTTCAGTGTCTTCTGCTGCCTCAGTAACCGAAAGAAATGCAGATAAACGGCGGCTCACAGCTACAGCTATCACTGATATCGAACAAGATACTTTATATGCGCAGCCATCATCCCTAACGCTGCCAACAGCTATCGCAACTACTTTAAATGGAAATAATGTTGACACAATAATAATATCGCCAACAACAGTAACTACAGACTTAGGAACAACAGCAACAACAACAACAACAAATACCTCAACCTACACTGAAACCGATTATTGGTCGAACAGTCCAAAAGACAACACAGATGTGAATATGACAGCTATTGATTTTGCAAGTGAGTCATCGTCATCTGACAGCTACGCAACACCCACACTAGAAAATACTCAAACTACTTTTAATACAGATGAAGCATTCCATGAAAACACAAAGTCATCAAGCACACTAAACAATTTGGAACATTATACATCATTCTTACCATTTACCACTATAGAAAATTATGAAAATATTAGCGACATCTTAAGCTTATCTTCTACAGACTCTACTGCCGACTATACAACGAAAATGATAAACAACTTAATGCCAGATATTAGATCAAGCAGATATAACAATAACTTTGATGTGAATAAACCACTAAAAACAACAACAATAACAATAAGTAATAACTGTACCTCCAATGGCAGTAAATTAATGACTGATGGCAAGCTGGCAGCAGAAACTACTGCAACTGTTGCCAACAATAACTACAATTTCAAACATGATGAAGCCTTCTTACTGGCGGCCCGACAAATGACAGAAAACTATAAAATTTCCAAAAATAAAATAGTGAATAAAAAGATAACAAGTGCTACAATTAATATTATTCCCAAAATATATGACAAAAACACAAGTTTGCCTGAATCTCAGCCTGAATCAGCGTTGCCACCTGCATCCACATCATTATTATTATCACAACGCTTAAAAGCTTTAGCTCCCACAAAGTCCCTGCAATATTTATATCCCGTTGAACAAAGCATTACAACATCTTTTACAGAGATGCAACCAAACATCAACACTAATGACATAACAACAACGACAACAATAGCGGCGACAGGTTCAAGCTTAACAGCACTTTCAACAAAATCGTCAGTACCTTCTTCTCCTTTAACTACACGAAAAACACTGCGCAAATCAACACAAAGACTGCTAGCGACACCATTTCATCAACTGACATATGTGCGCAACAGAGATGGCGATATTGATATCGATAGCATTGATAATATTAACATATATCCCGATATACTTGATAACGACGAACCGCTAGTTAAGCCCAGCACTAGTCGCTTAACCATGATAAGTGGCTATTTGCCAACCTCGGCAACGGCCACACTACCTGAATCAATACGAATTGCTAAAATAAAAATAAATCGCGAACGTAAACGTATGCTGCGTTTACGCAACGCCAACAATGTTGGCAACTTTGCGTAGCTGTCACTTGTTCAATTGATAGACATCCCATTCATGCAATTCTAACAAAAAAGTTCTAAACAAATTCATACACCAACAACAACAAAGAGAAGAAATTAATTAAGTTTTTTTTTTGTTAAAAGAGGCAAGACCACACACACACACATACACACCACTGTTCGATAAATTTGAAATTAAAATCCTAAACTAATTTACAGTTATTTTTTTTAATTTTTTCTTAAAAAAACAAAAACAAAACAATTTTTTAATTTGAAAACTTTAAATAAGAATGGGAGGAGTTGGAGGCTTCAAATCATGACAATAACAGCATGCATACTACACACATACACACACACACTTACATATATATATACATACATATGCACTTGCTTAATGTGCATAATGCTGAACTTAAGCAACGATCTATAAAAAGTTCATTTTTTATGCTTCAAACGATGATGATGATGAAATACTTAATTAATAAAAAAAAACAACAACAACAACAAAACAAACAAAAAATTATTTAATAAGTACTATGGGAATTTTTATATACTTACATACATACGAGTACATATACATACATATATATATAACCAACAAAAAACAAAAGCAACAAATACAAGAAAAATGAAATGAAATGAATAACAATTCGCACACCAAACACCACTTCCAGTTGTTACATTTTTTATGAGAATTTAGAAAAAATAACCAAAACAAAACAAACGAAACAAACAAAAAACAAAAAAAGCAAAAACAAAAATAAATAACAAATAATTCGTTTAATCAAATTTACAATTAAAAATTAAAGCGCGAGGAAAGCAAATAAAATCAAATAGCAATTTATTCAAAGTTAAAAAAAAAATGCAAATTATTTATTTAAAAAAAATTTCCTATTAATCTGAATAGCAAACAACAACAACAATTATTCTTAAGTAAAAGAAAATAAATAAAAACAACAACAAAGGCAAAAAAAAATCGTTAAAAAATAAACAAAAAAAATGTAGAGAAAATATTTGAATTAAAATTTCATTTTATTTTTACTTTTAATCCAACAAATAGAGAGAGAGAGAGTAAAAAAGTGACAGAAAGCAAGAGAGCTAGCCGTAGAGATAGAAAAATTTAAACAATAAAAATTAGAAAAATAAACTAAAGCCATTCATTAGATCAAATTGCCAAATTTGAATTGTGAAAATAAATGTTCATTCATCAAAATCAAAAATTTAACTTCGTAACACACGTCCATATATACACACACACCTTATAAACACACACCATTTATAATATTTATTTCAATTATGATCACCTTAATGCAAATATTAATTAACACAAAATTATTTTTTTCTCAATTCAAAATTTCTTTAAAATATTTAAAAAAAAAAATATTTTATTTAGTACCAACACACTATTCGAGTTTTAAACTATAATCAAAACGAGTCTAGGTTATATACGAAAGCACGCAACACGATAAAAAAACAATGCAAAACTCTTTAGTTGAGTCAACAGTTGCCTCGTGTATATGTAACTGCATTTTTCACAAAATTATTTAATGTTATTTTATAAATAATTTTTAAAGCATTAAATCTTTATGTAAAAATTTAATATATTTTTTTATATGATCACCTTGTTACAATTATTAATAACACAAAATTATTTTTTTCTCAATTCAAAATTTTTCAAAATATTCTTTCAAAAATAACCTAATTAGTACCAACGCTATTTGAGTTTTAAACTGTAATCAAAATGAGTCTAGGTTATATACGAAAGGAAGCACGCAACACATTAATCAAATCTGTTTTGCTTGATTAAAAAAAAAGCCAAATTCTTTAGTTGAGTCAACAGCTGCCTCGTGTATATCTTGCTGTATAACATTTTTTTAAACATTTTTTTCAAAATCATTTAATGTAATTTTATAAACAATTTTTTAAGCATTAAATCTTTATATAAAATTGTAATATATTTTTTTTATGATCCCCTTGTTGCAAATATTAATTAACACAAAATTATAAATTTTCTCAATTCAAAATTTTTTCAAAAATTAAAAAAAAAATATCTTAATTAGTACCAACACACTATTCGAGTTTTAACTGTAATCAAAACGAGGTTATATACAAAAGCACGCAACACATTAATCAAGTCTGTTTTGCTTGATAAAAAACGCCAAACTCTTTAGTTGAGTCAACAGTTGCCTCGTGTATATGTAACTGCATAACATTTTTTTAATCTGTTTTGTTAATTTAAAAAAAAATTACCTGAGTCAACAGTTGCTCGTGTATATCTTGCTGTATAACATTTTTTTTAAACATTTTTCTCAAAATTATTTAATGTTGTTTTATAAATAATTTTTTAAGCATTAAATCTTTATATAAAAATTTAATATATTTTATTTTTATGATCCCCTTGTTGCAAATATTAATTAACTCAAAATTTTTTTTTGCTCAATTTAAAATTTTTCAAAATATTCTTAAAAAAAATAACTTAATTAGTACCAACACACTATTCGAGTTTTAAACTGTAATCAAAACGAGGTTATATACAAAAGCACGCAACACATTAATCAAGTCTGTTTTGTTTATTAAAAAAAACGCCAAACTCTTTAGTTGAGTCAACAGTTGCCTCGTGTATATGTAACTGCATAACATTTTTTTTATTTGTTTTGCTTGAATAAAAAAAAAAACGCCAAATTCTTTAGTTAAGTCAACAGTTGCCTCGTGTATAACTTGTTGTATAACATTTTTTTCAAAACCATTTAATGTAATTTTATAAATAATTTTATAAGCATTAAATCTTTATATAAAGATTTAATATAATTTATTTTTTGATTACCTTGTTGCAAATATTAATTAACACAAAATTATTTTTTTCTCAATTCAAAATGTTTTTAAAATGTTCCTTTAAAAAATAAGTTAATTAGTACCAACACTATTCGAGTTTTAAGCTGTAATCTCGTTTTAATCTGTTTTGCTTTATAAAAAAAATAAACGCAAAACTCTTTAGTTGAGTCAACAGTTGCCTCGTGTATATGTAACTGCATAACATTTTTTTTTTAATTTTTTTCTCAAAATTATTTAATAAAATTTTTTTAAATCATTTCTTTAAACACAAGGTCTTTATATAAAAATTTAATATATTTAATTTTTATTTGCATTAATTCGCCACACCATTGAGTGGCATTTTCAGGAAAAGAAAATTGTGTTTCAAATATTCTTTATAAAACATTAAAAAGATCAATTAACTAGAATTATTATTTGATGTTATTGTAAATTATAAATTAACATAATTTGTAGCGCATAGTGCGGCTCTCTTTGAAACAATTTAAAGAAATTTGAAAAAAATTTTAAATTTTCGCTTCTTCACTAAACTGAAACAGTGCACTGCGCTGGAAACACTCGTCTTTATAAATATTAAATAAAATGCATTAAGCTTTTTATAAAATTTACATATTTGTTTTCTATATAACATTGGATTTACAGAGTTACCAGCATTGTTTTTATTTCTTTCTTTATTTATTTATTTATTTTTTGTTTAATTAGTTGTTTCTAAATATTTTATTTATATTAATCTAATAGAAAGGAAAAAATTTATAAAGCTCGTACTTGAAGAAGTTAGTGAGTGTTTTTTGCAGTAAAAAGTTTACGTATAAAATGGTAACTCGTTACTTATACGCCATCAATCATTGTTAACGATGGCCATAATTTTAAAAAGAATTTTGCTCGCAGTTTTTAACAAATTGTGTTTAAAATATGTTAACAAAACTGAAATAATATTTTATATTAGACATAAACACAAACACAAACACATACTCATATCCATACATACACATACACACAAAACATTAAAATAAAAAAATATTATACGAAATAAATTGAAAAGAAGTGAATTAATATTTAAAAGCATCAATGTTACTCTATTTAAACAACCAAAAACGCTTAAGAAAATACTAAAAACACTAATTTAATGTTTAAATTCGGCTAAATATTGTGTAATAAATTATAAAAATTGACACTTAAGAAAAAAATAAGAAATAACATGAAATTGAATTTGAAATGCTTGAAAATATAGAAATATTTTACGAAAGTAAATTTTAAAAACCAATACTATAATTGTAAACAATTAATAAATAAATTTATTTTTAATATTTTTGTATGTTAGTATAACTATCAATCACAAAAATAGGGAAAAAAAATAATTAACAAATTCCTTTTTACTTTAGTTAAAACAAAAATAAACGATGCACAGAAAATAAACTCTTTAAATATTTAAATGACCACATACAAAATCAATGCACTCATTCAAACACACAGCCACACTCATATACACACTCCCACACAAACCTTTAAAAACAACAAAACAAAATTTATAATTAGTGCCTTTCGAACAAATATAAACTCGAAAACAGGAAAGATACAAAAAATATTAATTAAAATATAAAATTAGACAAAATAAAGAAATTACAAACAAATTCGAATTGAATAGCACGTGCGTTAACACTTTAATAAAATAACTTTTGGCTTGGATTTAACAATGTATGTACACTTACTTATCTAGCGGTAAAAACAATAAGAACAACAATTATTCACCCAAAATATATACACACACTCATACACACACTTACGCCTAGAGTTATACTCACAAAAACAAACTTTTTCCTTCTGTGCGACGTTTATTGATGAGAAAAGTAAACAATATCAGAGCGAAAAGAGCCGATTGGCTAAATGTTAGCTTCGTGCTTTGATCATAACAGCCATTGAACACCTAATAATAATAATAATAAAAATAAATACACTGAACGAATGTTTCAAATGTTTTGTTTTTATTTAATTTAATTCAATTTAAATTAATATAATTCATATAATTTTAACTAAATTAATTAATGAGGAAATAAAATTTTGCTGGCAACAACTGCATATTGACATGACATTGGGCAAAGAGACTTAATGAAAGAACAAAGAAGATTAATAAATAAAATAAAAAGAACAGAATGGAAAAGAAAAATACTAATTTTAAAAATTTTATATTTTATAAATAATTGCAAATATTAATTATATTTATATGACCTTTTTAATATTTTACAAATAATTTATTATTTTAGCACAAGATCTTTATATGCAAAATTAAGTTAATTTTGATTTTTGTTTTCAATATTTGGCCACACCATTTGGTGGCAACTTCAGGAAAAGAAAATGTGTATAACCAATTTAACAAATTTCCCCATTATTAACTTAAACAAAATTAACTTAGTTTTGTATATACAGATCTTGTGCATGAACAATAAATTACTTAGAAATAATTTCTGTAAGCCTAAAGTCTTTATATAAAAACTAAATAAATTTTATTTTTATTTTCAATATTTCATCACACCATTAGATGGCATCTTCATTAAAAGAAAACAAAAATTGTAAAAAATTTTTTAAACAATTATCTTATATTTTATTTTAATATTATTTAAAATAATATTTGTAGTTTTTTTAATCGACCTTTTTTATCTTTAATAAATATCTCTTCCTGAAGAAACTTTCCATAGGAAAGCGAAATATCGTTAATTTAATTTAAAAAGACCGTAAAAAAGGATAAGAGATATTTATTAATTATTTAAAATAATTATTTCAAAAATGGTTTACACGGTTTCTTATAAATAATTATTTTAAAAAATGTATTAACTATATTATCTTCAAATAATTATTTAATACCTTTTTTTATATTATTTAAAATAATTATTTAAAAAATTGTTTATTCATTTTATTATAATTGTAAATAAATGTTGTATTTTTATTTTCAATATTTCACCAAACCATGTTATGGCATTTCCATTAAAAAAAAATTATATAAAATTTTTTAAACAATTATTTAATATTTTATTGTAATATAATTTAAAATAATTGTTTAAAAAATGGTTTACACATTTTAATTTAAATAAAAAAATTTGTATCAACTGTATTATTTTTAAATAATTATTTAATATTTTATTTTAATATTATTTTAAATAATTATTTAAAATATTATTTATACATTATATATACATTATATTATTTATACATAATTATTTATAAAAATGTTATATATTTCTTAAATAACAATTTTATAAATTTTATTTTTAAATACTTATTTAATATTTTATTTTAATATTATTTTAAATAATTATTAAAAAAATTTTAGTTTAAAAATGTGTAAACCCTATTTTAAATATTTATTTAATAATTTTTAATAACAAATTAAAATATAACAACAGTAAACAATTTTTTTGTACCAATTTAATTTTTTAATATGTTACTTTAGTACAATTTCAAAAATTATTTAAAAAATATATTTTCTAAATATTATTTTAAAATATTTATTTAATATTTTATTTTAATATTAATTAAAATTTTTTTTAATTTTCTTTTCTTGTAAATAATTATTTAAAAAATTGTTTAAAATTTTCTTTTGTTGTAAATAATTATTTAAAAAATTGTTTATAAATTTCTTTTGTTTTAAATAATTATTTAAAAAAATAGATTTTTTTCAAATAATGGCTTTCTAAGTATTATTTTTAAATAATTATTTTATATTTTATTTTAATATTATTTTAAATAATTATTTAAAAAATGTTTTAAATAATGTTTTAAACAATTATTTAAAAAAATGTTTATAAATTTCTTTTGTTTTAAATAATTATTTAAAAAATAAATTTTTCAAATAATGGCTTTCGAAATAATTATTTTATATTTTATTTTAATATTATTTTATATAATTATTTAAAAAATTGTTTATAAATTTCTTTTGTTTTAAATAATTATTTAAAAATAGATTTTTCAAATAATGGCTTTCTAAATATTATTTTTAAATAATTATTTTATATTTTATTTTAATATTATTTTAAATAATTATTTAAAAAATTATTTAAAAAATAATTATTTAAAAAATGTTTTAAATAATGTTTTAAATAATTATTAAAAAAATGTTTATAAATTTCTTTTGTTTTAAATAATTATTTAAAATAAAGATTCTTTTAATACTAACTTTCTAAATAATTATTTTATATTTTATTTTAATATTATTTCAAATAATTATTTAAAAAAATTGTTTATAAATTTCTTTTGTTTTAAATAATTACATAAAAAATTGTTAATAATTTTTTTAAAGAAATATTTTTTAAATATTATTTTTAAATAATTATTTAAAATTTTATTTAAATATTATTTTAAATAATTAGTTTTGTTTTTACACTTTTTTTAAATAATTATTTAGAAAATTGTTTATACATTTTTTGAAATAATTATTTAATAAATATTATTTTCATTGAATTACTTCATATTTTATTTTAATATAATTTTATATAATTATAAAAAAATTGTTTATTTAATGATAAGGTGAACTATTGTAAGTAAAAATTAAATTTATTTAATTTTTATATGCAGGCCTTATACTTAAAGAAATTAAATATAAAATATTAAAAAGGTTAATAAATTATAATTATTATTTAAAAATCTTATGTAAATTATGTTTCTAATTTAATTATTAGTTGTTTTATTATATTTCATATTTAAAGTTAATAATAAAGTTTCTAATTTTACACTTAAGTTAAATATAAAACATGTATTATATTATTACAATAATTAAAGCATTTGTCAAGTCTTCTTGTAGATATTTTTTTTATTTATTTTTTTACTTTTATTATTTAATTTAATATTGTTTTTCAACTGTTGAATTGAATGTTTAATTCATAATTTTATATATATTCAGACATTCATTTAAAGAATATAAATATGTACTTACATAACTTTAACATACATGTTCCGCTTAAGAATAAATTTATCTGAAATAAACTATTTTATTTATAATTTTTTTATTATATTTTTGTATAGTTCAAATATTAGTTATAAATATTTTTTATTTTTTTATTTTTAATTTAAGATTACATTAACACAACAAAAAAACCTAAAGAAATAAATTATAAATTTATAACCTATTTAAGCTCGGCTAAATCATTAAGTCTACTATAAAATAATTAAATAAACTTCTAATATAAAAAATAAAATCGAAAACAAAGACAAAGAACAACACGTATTTCTACTCTATTATATATTTTCCCAAAAGTTTATTATTATTATATTATTATTAAAAACAAACAAAAAAACATTATATTTAATTAAACATTAAAAATATTATTATTAATAATTAGTACTGAAAAAATAATAATTATATTTATTGGTCTGATGATAACTTCAATCGAACCTAAAGACACATATGAACGAGCGATGAGGGGCATATGTAAACACAGTATTAAATAAATAAACAAACAACAACAAAAAACAACTAATTTAAACATTAAAAAACATTAACAAGTAATAACAAAAATAAATAATCTCTTTTCATTTTAGACTTTTCCTTTCTTGAAATAAAACACAAAATAAAAATAAAATGATAATAGTGTAAAATGAATAAACAAAAAAAGAAATTAAACAAATTAAGAAAAATTAATTAAATTAAAAAAAAATAAAATAAATTAAAATACAATACAATAAAATTGAAAAATTGAAAAGAAAACTCCTAAAATCATAAAATGTCTAAGAAAGAATTGAAAGAAATAAAAATTTCATATTTAACATCTCAATAGATAAAACTTAAAAAAATAAAAAAAAACAAAACTAAAACAAAAACAAAAAACTAAACTAAAAACTAAACAATCCTTATAAATTTAAAATAAAATGCAATATTTAAACAAAAAACATTAATAAAAGAGTTTTTAATATTTAAGTCAGCTTTGATCTCCATGATCATTAAAGTAAGTCTACACTCAACTTTTCCAAAAACAATTTTTTAACAACACATTCAAAGAGTTATCAGCAAAATACGGACTAACTCCATTATTAATTAAAAAATATTTGAAACCTATTTATGTTTCATTTTGCTGCTTGAAAAATTACAAATTTCAAAAAAAAATTACTTTCCAAACTCTCTGTGAAAAACACAATGAAAATATTTTAATTGGGGCTTAAAACTATAGATTAACTGCCGGTGGAGTATTATTTTTAAACCCGTGGAAGGTTACTTTAGTAGAAAAACTTAAAAACATTCTGAAGTCCAAAGATCATAGTTTTGTTTAACAAATATGCGCTCGTCTGTGGCCACGGCAGAAACTCTAACTCACAACCACAACAAAAACACTAATTTCACACTAGTGTGATTTTTGAAACATCCTGTGAAAAACAACAAAGAAAATATTTTAACTGATACTTAAAGCTACAGATTAATTGCCAACGTAATTTAAACTAGAGCAAGGTAACTTCCTGTCGAAAACCTTAAAAGGACACTTGTCAAAGTCCCAAGACCATAGTTTTGTTAAGCGAACATACACTCTTACTTCACTCAACCATTTAGACTGCAACTTCTTTGTGATCCCGGCAAAAACTGTACAGCACTATTTGCTCTACTATTTGCTAACCAGGTAATTGTAATCAATTCATTCACCGCTGTTACCGCTAACTAAAGCTCCTAAAGGAACTTATGACTTAACAATTACTGTTTTCCTTCTCTAATCCTCCTTTTTTACAGTCAGGCCCCTCAGTTACCACATCTAGTGTTCTAATAAGCAGTCGTCTTTACCAACAGAACGTGATAAGATTCACATCAGTACCTAGCGATGTGGGGCATACACGATGGTGGTAGTGGTCTTACCACTGGGGGGTAGGAAAAGCGTCCATCCACGCTATAGGACGCATACGCGTGCATATACGCCTTAATTGCAATTTTCAAGTGCACGGTAGCAGGGCCGTGCCCCCGCTGCTTGCTTAAGAATTGGAGACATTTACTTGGATCTTAACCTTTTCTTTTCATTAACACTTCTTCGGAACTTTCTTCAAAGCCCGATTTAAACTACAGCCACCATCTTGCTCCCCGAGGGGCCTCAGCAACACGCAGAACAGGGCAGTAGCCCTACGGGAAACTGGTTCCGGAGGTACCAGTGTATGTAGCACGTCACTGGTCGGACTTCGAGAGTCCTATGTCTTTTCCAGTATCGGGCTCCTGCTAGCCCAGGCAACTGATGCCGCCTTTTACCCCAGAAGGCACACGTCAATATAGAAAAGAGATCTATCAAGACTGCGTGCCCCCGGGAGGCGTCTTTACCAACACCAGGTGATTAGATTTACATCCGCGCCTAGCCATGAAGCCTTAATCAGATGGTGGACCAAACCACTGCATAATTTGGAACGTCATGCTCGTCCTAGGAAGCCGAAGCTATAATTCTATGCAACAGAACTTTCTAGTCGCAACTTCGATGATTCCAGAGCAGGGCTGCAAATCATCACTCCTTGCTTAAGAGTTGGAGACTTTCCAACTCCTGTTCAGAACACATGTCTAGTATGCTCACTGGATCTAGGAACATTTCATCAGGTATGTGTTATTAAAGGTGAAATGAATCCAGCCACCATAGAACCATAGACTGATATGGGGCCGCGAACCACAACCACCACGATACTCCCATAAAGGGCCAACCTCAACGATCAGCCAAAGAACAGTTAAGTGTCTAAAGAGACAAATAACGGAACTCTGTGGGTCATTGATTCCCGTGGAAATAAAGTGGAGTTTCCAGTTGTACCCCTGCTGACTTCAGGCGACTGGGCTCCCTTTTTGCCCCAGTTGCACAGGTCTAAGTTGTTGCTATCTCCAACGACCATATACATGTGCCCCCGGAGGGTGCGTCTTTACCAACAATAATTTTCTTCCTTTTCTTATCTTGACTCCGCAAGGTTTGTAGACTTCTTCTTCTTTTTCAATTATATTTTTTCTGCTAATACCGCCGATGGGAGTTGAACACATGATCTTCTGTTTTAAGATGCAGATATTTCTAACATCAAAATAAAGTGAATATTTGAAAAATTTTAAATTTTTTCTTATTTTTACCAACAAAACATATAAACATATATTTTATATAAAAGGGTTTTTCAACAAGAAGTTTGTGTTCTAAAACCAAAATAAAACAAAAAATTTAAATTAAGATGATTCAAATTTTTATTGTTTTACGAAGAGAAAAGTTCGAGAAGTATTAATGAAAACTGATATCTGGCAAATATCCACCATAACCATAACACACAGCTGTCGATTCTTTTATCAAAGTTTTTAAACACTTTTTGGCAAAATGGCGGTCCTATTTCCTTAATCACATCACGGATTTTGAGTTTTAAGGCTAGAATCGATTCGCTTGGCTCCGTATAAACTCTGTCCTTAACATAGCCCCCACAAAAAGTAATCCACGGATTTTGAATTTTATGGCTGACTCTGTCCTTAACATAGTTCTACAAAAAATAATCCAGTGGTGTTAAATCACACGATCTGGCTGGCCACTTAACTGCTGATTGTCGCGAAATTTGCTTTGCAATAAATTAATCGTTTTATTGGCTGTTTGACCACTGTCCTGTTGAAACCACATGTCAGTGATACCCACTTCGTTAGTAATAGGCCAAAAATGAGTTGTTAACGCCTCGCCATAGCGTAATGAATTGACCGTTAACCTATTTCCAGTCCCATTTTCGAAAAAAACTGCCCAATCATGGCTCCAGACAACATTGCGCACCATACAGTGACACGTTGAGCATACAGAGGCTTCTCAATAATCGCTTTAGGATTTTTAGACTGTGCTTTTACTATCGCAAGATATTTATGTTTTTCGAACGAATTTGACAAACGCTTTCGCATTACAGAGTGTGGTGATGCCAAATTTACGAAAGAGAACAAAAGAGATGCGAAAGAGAAATGCGCAAACGCATTAGTGAGTACAAATCGTTCGATTTCGTATTATTTTTCTTTCGTATCGTAATAGAGCGTAACCCCCCTGTATTTTTCCCGTTAAAGAAGATAGTGATGAGAAAGAAGTAGTTAGAGATGTGTTCTCTGAATTAATTTATGGAAAAAAATCAGCTTTGGAAAATTCGGAGTTGTGACCTTTTTGTATTTAGGATGCGATATGCCAGAAGTCATAATTAAATTAATGCCACAAGATTATCGTACGTGTATATTAAAAACATTCATCTATGTTTTTTTTTTGGTCGATTTCAAACTTGTATACCTCTGTAAAAAATAGCCTATACTTTAAGAAACTCAAACTTGTTTGCCTAAATTGAAATTGCTTATGCATTCCTTTAACCAAAATAAAATTAATAATAAAAAATTCGAGCACAAAAAACCAAAAAAAAAAATATGTAAATAAATTAAGTTATACTAAAAGGGTTTTATTCTCTGAATAGGCGGCTGGACGGTTTGACGGTTGGCCGTTTGGTCGTCTTTGCAAATTTATATTTTATTGGTTGTTACTGTTTCGTAGACTGGTTCTAGTGCAGGCGTGTTTTAGTGAGCTGCAAGAAACCTTTTAGTGCATTTTCTGATTTTTCGTTTTATTTCTTTCTTGTCAGATTTCTTTAATTAAAACCCAAAGACCCTAATCCTTCCTTTTTAAATGTTTTAATTTGGCATACATGCAAGTTTATTTTCCTTCTTTTGTTTTTTCTTTTCTGTTTTTCTGTAAAACATTTTACTTGTCGTTTATTTAAAGAAGCAGGTGCCATTCGTCCGTCCATCGTATTGTGGTTGAAAGTATTTTAAATATTATTTTTAGCTTGAAAACTGGCTTTTTAATAGGAAATCATTATTTTTCGTATATGCTGTGTGTGTGTACGTGTGTGTAGATGTCTATGTGTGTAGATGTGTACTTTTCACCGTTCCTAAGCCAGAAAATAAAATATTGGTAAAACAAGGATTTTTTTTTTTAATTTTACCGCCTCTTGTACTGAAGACTTTGTGAGCCAACCGTTCGACCGACCGGCCGATCGACCTCCACATGGCACATTGCCATTTTAGCCTACAAATGAAAAAAAAAGTAAAACAAATAATTAATACAAAGTAAACTAAGCCTTGGCTACAAATGTACATTTATAAATAATCGCTTACTAATGTGAATTGTTTAAGTTCTATTTTGATTAAGTTTAATATTTAACATCACCAAATATGTTTGGAATCCTATTTCTGTCAATTTTTTGCAAAAGGAATATTTTTTTTATTAAGGCCCAACTATATTATGCATATGCTGGCTTAAGCCAACTTAAGCAACTGTGCAAATACCTAATAATCATATGTCGCAAACTATAACGTACTTAACAAAACTTTTCATCAAATGTAATTTGCATAAGCAAAGTACGAAACTAATCGCACTCTGCGTACCGAAACAGCTGTTTTATTATAACGGCAATTCAAAGGAACGAGGGCCTCTTTAAAGATTTTATTTTCTTTTCCATTTTTGTTAACACACAATTTGCAATAAAATTTAATTTTGTATTGTTTATAAATTCAATGATTTACACAGTTGCATTTTTTAGTACTTTTGGCTTAAATACTACATACAGCGATTAATGTGTAATTTTTCTTTTGTAATTTTTTTAAAATTATTAAAAAAAAATTATAAATTTGTAGAAGGATAGTATTAAGTATACAAAATGTGATTATTAAACGCCTTTTTGCTAATAAATTTCATTTATTTAGAACGAAATACTTTTTTTCAAAATTACGAATAAAATAAATGTGCAATTGTGCATAAGAATTTTTAAATTCATATAAGTACATTATAGCCATTAAATAATGATTAAAGATTTGCTTAAGCATTAAAAATTTTTCGTTCAATTTTTGAGATTAGCTCAAGCCAGCTTATGCATATTATAGTTTGGCCTTTATACCTTCCTTTTTAATTAAGTTACCTCTTGCCATTTGTTGTGGTTTAAAGAACACCTAGGCACAGCTTAGAATGCTGTTGCTTCATTTGCCAGTACTAAAAGGCGAGGCAACTCTTTGAGTGCCATTCGAATCTGCCTACAAGCAATAGCTTCTCTCCACCTTTGTTTAATGAGTCGCTTGCGTTATGCTATTTTCTCTGTAGTCACAGAGAATCTTAGCATTGGAAAATGGCATTGCGTTATGCCATTTTCCAATACCCCTGTAGGCTAGTAGGTAGTGTACTAGCTTGTCAGTATGGGGGTTGTGGGTTTGATTCCCAACAAAGACCTTGGTTTTTTCACTACACAAATAAAAATTGATTGTCGGTGGGACTGTTCAGCGATGAAGGCATAGTCACTGGTCGCTGTGTTGTCTTATACGGCAGTTAATTTCCGACTATCCTTCTACTTTCACCACCCGTTTCATCTCTTCTCTATCCCTTTCCTAAAGAAAGTAGCACGGTACTTGACTAAATAGGCATTGTTGCCTGAAGTGTTACTTGTCTTAAAAAAAAAAAAAAAAACAAAAAACAACAAAGGTGGAGAGAAGCTATTGCTTGTAGGCAGATTCAAATGGTACTCCAAGAGTCGCCCCTTAGCAGAAAGATTAGCAGGATACACGAATATAATGTAAATTCCTTACGGTGAATAACTGCGGTAGTGATAGGTTATGGAAACGTAAGGCATCATCGAGCAAAAATGAAAATGGAAGAACATGATACTTGCAGACTGTGCGTTGAAGAGGCTGAGACAGCAATACTGGCTAGCGCAAAGCTTGATTAAATGTGAATTCCATGATGGGATCTAAGGCTCCGACAAATGCTAGCAATTGCTAAAGATTGCGCGAAGAGAAAGATCTGCTTGTAATCAACAGTCGAAAATCACAACATAGGAAAATACATTACTTATATAGCGAGAATCCTCATTATGCCATATGCCAGACTCCGTTGCGGCTACTGGCTAAAAACCCACCTCAAGTCCGGGATATTTGGAACTCCCCGGCACCGCTCTCGCATGAGCTCGGGGAGGATCCCTATTTAGCCAGTATGGTCCTGTTTCACTAAGCCTTTGAGCACCAAATCAGTGCGTGATTTGATTTACATCTACACCGACTATGTAGTCATAATCAGATGGTGGTCAAACCACTTGAATGATTGGACATCACCCACGCCCTAGAAGGCCATCGAATACGTATATCCTCCGGTCACTTCTAGTAGCAATTTCAAAAGCTCGAAATAGGTTGCAGCCTTCAGCTAATGACTTGGAGACTTTCCAACTGCTGGTCCAGAACGCATGAAGCTCTCTTTTATCAAGAACACGACAGCATTCATACTCACTGAACCTGAACCATTCATTGTGTTAATTTGAATGATCCGACCCACAAATTCTCACGAGGGTCCAAAACCACAACCACCTCGATACTCCCATATAGGGGCCAACCTCAATAATCAGCCAGAGAACAGCTAAATGTCTAAAGAGACAAATAGTGAACTCTGCGGGTCACTGATTCCCGTGGCAATATGTGGATTGTCCAGATGGCTCCTACTAGCCTTGAAGAGGCCTGGGCTCCCTTTTACCCCAAAGACACCAGTCTAAATGGAATAGTAGGTTCCAAAAAGACTATCATGTGCCCCCGGGGGGAAGCACCAAATCAGTCTTGGTTCATCGTCACCATATCCAAATCACGTTTCTTCGTGCGGAGTGAATGTTCCACATAATTCGCCACAACAGTCCAGTTTTCGCGACTTTAGCAGTCTACTATATTTGCTACTGTCGTTCGGTCAATTTGTGCTTCCATTTCCGCGCAGTATTCAGAAGGTGTGACCAGCGTCATCCACTACATCATCTTCCTCGGAAATGCAGCAGCAAGTGCTATATTTCCCCATATCATAGAGGTACACAATCCCCTTAGACTTTGATCAACAATATTTGCCATTATCGCCTCTTACTTTGCCATGGACTTTAAAAATTTCCTGTACATCACTTAATGTCTTTTAGATTTATGCTTGGATTTTCCGACGGGGCTAAAATTACTTTTATTTGGGTACGGTTTTCCGTCGACCCTCGTCAAATTTGGTTTGTGAACAAACCGGTTTCGGCTGTTTGCCATCTTCAGTGTTCAGTGTTCGACGGAAAACCGTACCCAAATAAAAGTCTTTTAGATTTATTTGAATTGAACTCAAAGAATTTTTTTTCATCTGATGTGAAAAGTATAATCTTGTTTTGACTGAACCTAAAATTTGACGAAAAAACTTATCGCCATCGTGACATGGATGCATGGCTTTAAAAAATCTTTTACTCTTCTTCAGTATATATATGCTCTACCTAGAATTCTTCCAAAGCTCCCCCCGGGGGCACATGATAGTCTTTATGAATCCTACAACAGCCATCTAGACTTGTGTCTTGCGGGGGTAAAAGGGAGCCCAGTCCCCTTCAAGGCTAGTAGGAGTCAACTGGGGAATCAGTGAGCCCGCAGAGTTCCGCTGTTTGTCTCTTTAGGCATTTAGCTGTTCTCTGGCTGATTATTGAGGTAGGCCCTTAGGGAGTATCGACGGAAAACCGTACCCAAATAAAAGGAAAAGATTAATCTTGTTTTGACTGAACCTCAAATTTGGCGAAAAAACTTATCGCCATCGTGACATAGATGCATGGCCTTAAAAAATCTTTCACTTTTCTCCAATATCTATATCCTCTTTATCCTCCACATTGATATGTTTTGACGGAGAATCTCAAGACAAAGGCCCAATCCCCTACAAGGCTAGCAGGAGCCAACTGGACAATTCCACTACATTTCCACGGGAATCAGTAAAGCCCCAAAGTTCAGCTATTTGTCTTTTAAGCCTTTTAGCTGTTCTCTGACTGAATCCTAGAATCCTTCCAAAGAAGTTAACACAATTAGCAGGCGCAATTCTATCAAAAAAATATATAAATCAGCGAAACGTTCAACGAGCCATTCTTGGGCTAAAAGAGCGACCCATGATCCGATTGCTTTTTATCAAATTTTTTCTTCTTTTGCGGAATAGAAATCACTGAATCATGCGATATAACGGTTTAAAAATTCACATAATATTTGAATTTTGCACCATATGTGTGGTAAAGTGTTGTCAACCAAAAAAAAAAAAAGAACAACAGAGTGACAACTGCCAGTTCAGGATTATTAAAAAAGGAGCGTTACCCATTTTTACGCATTTTTATTTTTGAGCAATATTTTGTAAATATTACTGACTGACTGAATGTGTCATGCTAATATCAGCGAGGTAAAACTTTACGCCCATTGCTGGCAGCATCATACTTTTAATTTTCACTCAAGCGCTGCAAACTATTTAAAGTCACACAGCGCTCTACTGGAGACATCTCCTAATGCATTACTTCCTAAAGGCACTCACCAATAGCCGTAGTTGCTGTGGATTACCTGTTCCTGTAATATAAACAATTAGTCAATGGCCTAAAGCTATCGCGCATTTCTGAAGCCTTATGCTCCTTAGGAGGAGCTTACTGAAACACTAAATGTTTTGTAAACTAATGACACAGAAATCATTCCAAATTGCTTATAAAGAAGACCGCCAAACTTTTATCAATTCATTAATCCTAGCGGCTGCTGCCTTAATTTAACTTTTTTTAATTTAAACAAACTTTATCAACGTTTACTGTACACACACACATACACGCACACACACAAACACTTCAACATGTCTTCTCCAAATTATCTAACCCATAAAATTTCTTGCCAGCAGTGTGTGTTTTTGTTTTTATCTTTTTTTACTGCTAGATAAACGTAGTATGATCCTAACTAAAGTGCCCCTGTGCTTAAAAAAATTAAGATATGAAACAACAACAAACAACGTGTTTTTTATAGAGGTATACAGCTGTGAAATGGAATAAAATAAATAGGAATTTTTCAAAATTGTCATGAAATTTATTTTATGCGCAAGATAATGTTCTGAAATTATAATTTAAATATGACTTCTGGCATATGATCGCCACGGCTGGCTCGAACGTAGTCTTATCTCAACGTCCAACTTTCCAAAAGACAGTTGGAACCGTTTTTTGGCAATAACGCGGCGAATCTTTTTTTTTATTTTAAAGAGAAGTAGCACTTCAGGCAACAATGCCGATTTAGTCAAGTACCGTGATACATTCTTTAGGAAAGGGATAGAGAAGAGATGAAACAGGTGGTGAAAGCAGAAGGATAGTCGGAAACTAAAACTGCCGCATAAAGACAACACAGCGACCAGTGACTATGCCTTCATCGCAGAGTAGCCCCACCGACAGTCAATTTATATTTTTGTAGTGAAAAAAACCAAGGTCTTCGTTGGGAATTGAACCCACAACCCCTATACAGACAAACTAGTACACTACCTACTAGCCTACAGGGGCACCTAATCTTGTCCTGCAAATGATATATCATTGCAGACTTATCGGTGTTAAATAGCGGCTTCCTATATGCCCACAGAAAATAGTGTAGCGACGTTAAATCCAATAATCTTAAAGGCCAATTCATGGATCCGAAACATAGCACTAAGCGGTTAGCAAACATTTCCTTCAATAATAAATCACGAACTGTGACATGTTGCGCCATTTTATTGAAAATATAACTTCATACATCATGGTTGCTCAATTTTAAATGTCAGTAATCATGGCTCTATAGCAGTCTGTAACAATATGACCAATATCGTTTTTAAACAAGTACGGACCAATGATTCCACCAGTCGATAAAGTACATCAAACAATGAAATTTTTCTAATGTAGCAATGTGCCAGCTACTACTTGAGGATTATCATTACTTCCATGATATAAAACTGTTATTTACTGATGTATCCGCTCAAACAAAGCTTCATCGCTAAATGAAATTCGCTTATGAAAATCAGGATCAATGGAAATCTTGTTTTGCACTTAATTTGCAAAGACTGTAAAACAGATTATACGTTCAGCAGCTAGCCCTAATCCACTGGATGTTATACTATGCTTCTACCAATACCTCCTTGGTGCATAACATACTTCAGATGGCAATTCAGAACCAGAGCAAGCAGAACTCCTTGCTTGAGAGCTAAAGACTATCTAAACTCCTGTCACCCTCAGCAGAGCAGCATTCCATTGCAATTCAATAGTACAGCGGATAGGAGAAAGCCACACATTCTCGAGGTTTGAGTTTCAAATACAAACACCTCGTTACATATTGAAGGTCATCATAACCTCATAAGCAGTACAGGGCCGTAGCCCTGCGGTATTACGTGATAAGATTTACACCTACACCTGGCCGTAGGCCTTAATCAGATGGTGGTCAAAACACTGCGAATGACAAGCAACGTCATTCACGCCCTAGAAAGCCGAGGGCCAACTCTAGCAACAGGTCATCCCTAGTTGCAAGTTCAGTGGGTCCAAAGCAGGGTTGCAAGCCACTACTCCTTGCTAAAGAGCTGGGAACTATCCAACTCCTGGTCCACAACACATGACTAGCATGCTCACTGGATCCGGATCATTCACCCGTTGGTGTTATTAAAGGCTAGATGATCCTGGCCCCTAAAATCAAATTTATGCGGGAGTCGCGAAACCACAACCACCACGATACTCCCGAAGGGCCAAACTCAATAATCAGTCAGAGAAACAGCTAAAAGTCTAAACAGACAATTAGCGGAACTCCGGGGCTTACTGATTCCCGTGGAAATAACGTGGAGCTTTCAGTTGACTTTAGGGGACTTGGCTCCCTTTTACACCCAGCAGCACAGGTCTAGATGGTTAAGTAATCCATAAAAACCGATAAATGTGCCTCCGGGGAGGTTCCTGCGGTGTACTGGTTCCCGTAGTACTATTTGATAAGTCACTAAGCGGACCTCAAGTCTCAAATTCTTCCAATTTCAAGCTGAGGCATTTCAAGCCTAGGCGGCTTTTATCCTAGAAGCACATGTTAAGAAGGGAAGGTATTTAAAAGTTAAGGAGAGGAGGACCTAATTTGCACAATTTGGAAGCGTTGTTAAGGCGTCAGTCTGTTCATGGCAAGCCACACTAAACATAATCACTTGACAACTGAAAAAATGGCTGCCAATTAAAAAGTGTTGCCAACTTAAAATTATATACCTCTTTAAAAAACACCCGGTAGTAGATAGTCCATTCATGGTAAACCCAGCTAAACATAAATCACTTGATAGCTGAAAAGTGGCTGCCAGTTAAAAAGTGTTGCCAACTTAAAATTCTATAGCTATATGAAAAAACACCCGATAGTAGATAGTCCATTCATGGTAAACCCAGCTAAACATAAATCACTTGATAACTGAAAAAATGGCTGCCAATTAAAAAGTGTTGCCAACTTAAAATTATATACCTCCATGAAAAAATACCCGATAGTAGATAGAAGTAGTCCATTCATGGCAAACCAAACTAAGCATAAATCACTTAACAGCTAGCTGCCAGTTAAAAAGTGTTGCCAACTTAAAATTGTACACCTCTTTAAAAAACACCCGATATAGATAGATATAGTATTTTCCTAAAACGCCCCTGTGCTTAACAAAAAAAGATAAAATTAAGATATGAAACAACAACAACAACGTTTATCTATAATTGGTTACATGTTCCGATGGATGCGTATTCCATCCATATGAACAAATGTTTTTATTTATTTTTATATTTTTATCCAAGTTTCAATGTACAAGTGTCCAAAGGAAAAAAAAAGCATTAAGTCAAGAAATTTAATGTAACTGTGTGTGAGCTAGCTGGCTTTCTTATGCTAAACGTATGCGCCGTAAATGTCACTTGGTTGGTCATATCGCCTTTAGCTTGTTTTGAAACTTAATGCTGTCAGAAATGATTGTCGCCTAAAGCGAATTTTTTTATTTTCTTTTTTTTTCTGATTATTATTATTTTTTTTTTTTTTTGTTTTTTTGCAGAACAACAAGAACAACATAAACAACAAGTAGATGGATATTAAAGCAAATATATAAAGATTTCATGGGTATCACAGCAGTCACATCAACAAGCGAACGAGAGAGACCTTTCGAAGTATTTAAAACATCTTAAATGCACTTAAAATAATAATTTACAACCTTTATTGATGCAATTTACTGTAAACAGTTTAATGTAATAAATAAAATTATTTATACGAGTGCAAGCTTTAGATGCGGTCTACTTCGTTAAACTATCCAAAGGAGTCCATCTCGTCTCCCAACCGACAACAAAAGGAATCAGTTAATTTCCCATCAGTTGTTTTAACGTCACGATTGACAGCGTACAGTTTGAAGAGATAATAGCTCTATTAATTTTGAAGACATTAAGGCATTATTATTATTATTATGATTTTAAATTAAATATTTATTTTATTTTGTGCAACATTTTATACAAAATTTATATTTTAAGCGAAATAATGGAAAATGAAAAGTTGCAACTTTTATTAACAAAATGGAAAAAGAGGAAGACTTTTAATTTTTCATGTTTTTAAGAAAGAGTCAGACAGAGTATCTCAAAAGTGCTTTGGTTTGGAAATATCTCCTTGAAGGCGCTCAAAACAAAATTTGTTAAACCGTTATTCTCTTTTTCAAAACAGTTGAAAAAATCACTTCCTTCAGTGATTACCCTGTAGGATGACCTCCATTCAAATAATTTTTGGTTAGAAGTCTAAGAGAATACCAATAGTTAAACAAAAATTCAAGTAATGCAGTTTTGCTATTGAAACTTAACTCGCATATTCCTTGACAATAGATCCCCTCAGGTTTTTTTGGGGAGGTTGGCGGAGTTTAAGAAGGGAAGATACATGTTACGTATCTAGCGAGAATCAACTAGTGCTAATTTCGTGAATGAAAACACTTAGCTCATGTTTGATTTGACAGATAAATAGTTTTATCCCTCCGCTAAACGAATATGGTTGTGTATACGCTTGAACAACGCTGGGAAATATTGCGACATTACTTTCAAAATCATGGTAGTGTTGCAGAATGTGTGTGCGAAAATTGCGTACGGATTTTGAGAGAAGAGAAGCACCGTCAGCTCCGTATGTTCGTTATCTTGTGAAAAAAGTGAAACAAACTGGCATCCTTATCGATAAACCAAAGCGTGAAAAGACAAAAACAGTGCATAGACCCGAGAATATTGTTGCTGCTGTGCTGTGAAAGTGTGCGTGAAGTGCCATCAACATCAATTCACAGTCGCTCTCAGCAATTGAACATTTCAGAGACATCATTGAGACAAACTTTGCATAAGGACCTTGATATGACGCTATACAAAGTCCAATTGGTTCAGGAGCTGAAGGCAAGTGACCATCCAATGCGTTTTCGCTTCGCTAAGTGGGCCTGCGATCGATCGACTTACAGAAGAAACCGATTTTGCAAACAAAAAAATCATCTTTTCAGATGAAGCTCATTTTGAGCTTGGCGGGTATGTAGACAAGCAAAATTGTCGCATTTGGGACACAAAAACCCGCACGCATACATTGAAAAGCTGACGCACCCAAAACAAGTCACTGTTTGGTGGGATTTTTGGTCCAGAGACATGATGTGATTTGATTTACATCTGCCCCGACTAGGTAGTCATAATCAGATGGTGGTCGAACCACCTGAATGATTTGCAAACGTCATTCACGCCCTAGGAGGCCATCGAATACGTATATCCTCCGGTCACTCCTAGTTGCAATTTCGAAAGCCCGAAGTAGGCCGCAGCCTACACTCCTTGCTAAAGAGTTAAGGACTTTCCAACTCCTGGTCCAGAACGCATGAAGCTTAACGTAATTAAGAACACGACGGCATTCATACTCACTGGACCTGAACCATTCATTGTGTTCATTTTGAATGATCCGACCCACAAACTCTCACGAGGGTCTCGAAACCACAACCACCTCGATACTCCCATATAGGGGCCAACCTTAATAACCAGTCAGAGAACAGCTAATTGTCTCAAGAGACAAATAGTGAACTCTGCGAGCGTACTGATTCCCGTAGAAATATGTGGATTATCCAGGTGACTCCTACTAGCCTTTGAGGGGCCTGGGCTCCCTTTTATCCCGCAAGACACCAGTCTAAATGGAATAGTAGGTTCCAAAAAGACTATCTCATGTGCCCCCGGGGGGCGGTCCAGAGACATAATTGGGCCATTTTTCTTCGAAAATGGTAAGTGTTATGCCGACAATTGACGCTTTAAAGAACAACATTTGTGAAGCCATTGGTGAAATAAGGCTGCACACAATCGATAATGTGCTTAAAAATTGGGCCGATCGTGTAGGCTACTGTATGGCCAGCCGAGGCAGCCATTTAAATGAAATTATTTTCTATTATTAACCGGAAGGATTGTACTTTAAAATAAAAAAAAAGAAGTTTGAGAAAATATTCAGTAGTTTTGTTTATAGCATTTAAAACAACAAAAAAGTTATTTGGCGGACCCTTGAGTACTATCTAGAACGCCGCTTAATAACGATGTCATCACACCGACGGCGCTCACCAATCGTACCAAACAAACAGCCAGTAACGACTAGAAGATATGGCAACAGTATTTTATTTACTGGCGAAACAAATTCAAACCACTTAATACCTTTTCATGTGTTCATTGCATAGCATAAGTGTTATGTGTTAAGATAAATTAAAAAAGTGTTGAGTCATTATTAAACGAGTGCGATATGTAAGTTTCGTTAAATATTCTCTAAAGAAAATGTATCAAAGATATATAGGAACATGTACTATTGCAACACACTGTTCTCAATCGACTGCCTATACGGTATTTGCGAATAACAAATATATTGATGACTAAATTATTAAATTATCTGTCTAGTCAAACAGAACATAAAAAAAAAGATTAAATGTTAACGAGTTACATACAGAAATGTCATCATTGATTCCAGTAATTGAATTACAAACAATTTTCAAATGCAAGGATAAAAGCAGCGCACGTCTGCTGTAGGCAGCAGAGGAAATAACAAATACTTCTTGTTAAAAATCAAAAGAACTTTTAATATTATTCGTATGAATTAAAAACAAAAACAATATTCAAATATTTTGTTTGTTTATTTACAGCAAGGAAAAGCCTTCGGTATCCAATTTAATGAATTTTTATATGCACATACGTACGTACACTCTTATGAATCTGTATTTTTTATAGATATTAAAGTTGTGATTCGGTTGAAGAATTTACTAAATTACAACAACAACAAAAGGAATTATTAAGTAACACATGTTATTTAACATTATTATTATAACAAGCACTTTCTTATGGAAACGGAATTATGGAATTATTATATCATTACCTAAAAATTGCCCGCCATCTTGTGCTGTTTATCTAAAACTATTCAAAAACAATTCTTCATAATCAAATGTCGCTTTATTTATTCTTTCTAATCAATGTTTTGTTAATTTAAGTTCAATAAATATCTTTTTTCTTTTTTAAGATCTTTTTTATATATTTTTTCTTCTCAATATTTCGCTTTCCTTTGGAAAGCTTCTCCAGGAAAAAAAATTTTATATTTTTGAAAACAAAAAAATTATTAACAAATTGAAAAAATGTTTCAAAACATTTGACAAAAACATATAAAATATTTTTTCATACAACATAGAAAAATTTTAAATTTTCAAATATTCAAACATACAAAAACAAGAAAACGGAAATAACAAATAAATAACAAATAACAAATTCTCTCTTATGAAATGATTATAACAAATTATGTGTCTTTTTAATTAAGTACCTATAATTCTGAGCTAAATTGTCTGTGTCTGTCTTGAAATTTATTCTCCAAGGAAAATGATAATAAACACAGCGAAAAATATGATAGACAGAATATTGACTATAAGTGATAAAGAATTTCATTTGAAGAATAGGGATACAATAAGAGATATACTTAATGACAATGATTTTCCAGTAGAATTAACTAACAGATTAATTAGACAATATGGTAGTCATAGGCATAGTTTAGGAAATTCTACGGCAGAGTCAAGAAATTATAAATCATTAACTTATGTTCCTGGAATATCAGAAAGATTAAGAAAGTGTAAAATATATGACACAGATAAATATATAATCGCACACAAAACACATAACACATTAAATAAATTATTTAGCAGTATAAAGGATAAAATAGGAAAAATGGAAATATCTGATGTAGTATACAGGATACCATGTGGAGGAAATGACCAGGTGAACTGTGACAAAGTTTATATTGGGACAACAAAAAATAAACTTAAAACGAGATTAGCTGGTCACAGGTGTGACCAAAAATATAGTAATATTTCAACACAGAAGACATCCTTATCTTCACATTGTAAGAAATATAATCATTATCCAAAGTTTGATGAAACATCAGTATTAGATATAGAAAAAAAACTACAAGAGACGTTATATGTTGGAAATGTTAGAAATTGTTAATGTACCAAATGTAAGGAGATTAAATTTCAAGACAGACACAGACAATTTAGCTCAGAATTATAGGTACTTAATTAAAAAGACACATAATTTGTTATAATCATTTCATAAGAGAAAATTTGTTATTTGTTATTTCCGTTTCCTTGTTTTTGTATGTTTGAATATTTGAAAATTTAAAATTTTTGTATGTTGTATGAAAAAATATTTTATATGTTTTTGTCAAATGTTTTGAAACATTTTTTCAATTTGTTAATAATTTTTTTGTTTTCAAAAATATAAAATTTTTTTTCCTGAAGAAGCTTTCCAAAGGAAAGCGAAATATTGAGAAGAAAAAATATATAAAAAAGATCTTAAAAAAGAAAAAAGATATTTATTAAAGATAAAAAAGATCGTTTAAAAAAACTATAAAAATTAATTTAAGTTCTTTTATTGCACTTTAGAGTTCTAAATTAAGTTAAACGATTTATTTAGTTTCAATACACACAAAATAAACAAGATGGTAACTTTGTTGTCTTTACTCACTGATGACAGTCAGCCCAGCAAGTGGTGCTTTTAGCCTGTTTCCACGACAATTTGAATTTCGTGTTTCGCTCTCTGAAGCAAGTTTATGAATCATACTGTTTACACGACTCATTTATCTGCTTCGATTTGACAGTTGTTATTAAACAGAAAAACATAAGTTGAAAAACAACAACAACAGTTGAAAAACAAAACTTACGATAAAAATTAGAGAAGAGAGGATTTTTCCTTGATTCGCAGCTAGATTCAATATGAATCTACCAGCTTCGTTCTCAAAATTTTGTATGGCAAAGCAGGTTGATTCGCTTATGATTGGGGTGTGAAGCAAGAATAGAGAGCGAAGCAGGTGCCATGGAAACAAGCTATTATATAGTTGTTTTAAGCGCTTTTTGCATATACAACAATATTCTACTTTAACATCACCTCTACATTGTTATTGTTGTTGTTATTATCATTCAGTTTAGGTGCCTGCTAGAATGGTAACTTGTTTTTTTATTTTTTCGTTCGGGCTAGCACTCAGGGGATTACCTCTACTCATGCAATGCATTGTTATTATACCAGAACTAGAAATTTTGGGTAAAGGGGAGGAGGAAAGAGGGAGCAGAGTTTGTGGATATTCGATTTGAATTTTCCTACATTGAAAGTGACAGGAAAGACCTCTGAAGGGAGTTTATTACACATACGGACTGTTCTAAGGCGTCCCCCCGGGGGCACATAAATGACCATATTTATAGAATTCCACTATCTAGATACAGTGCAACTGGGGAAAAAGGGAGCATAGTCCCCTAAAGACAGGCAGGGAGTCAACTGGAAACTCCACTTTATTTCCACAAAAATCAGTAAGCCGCAGAGTTCATTATTTGTCTCTTTAGACATTTAATAGTTCTCTGACTGATTATTGAGGTTGGCCCTATATGGGAGTATCGTGGTGGTTGTGGTTTCGCGGCCCCATAACAGTTATAATGGTTCTTATGGTGGCCAGGATCATCTTACTGATAATGACACGCAAAGTAAATGATCCAGTTCAGTGAGCATGCTAGACATGTGTTCTGGACAGGAGTTGGAAAGTCTCCAACTCTTTAGCTAGGTGTGATGATTTGCAGCCCTGCTCTGGAATCATTAAAGTTGCAACTAGAAGGTTTCTGTTGCATAGAATTATAGCTTCGGCTTTCTAGGACGAGCATGACGTTCCAAATCATGCAGTGGTTAGATCCACCATCTGATTAAGGCTTCATGGCCAGGTGCGGATGTAAATCGAATCACACAGTTGTTCTGATGCGTAGTGCGATATACTGGGCAATAAATGCCCTCTCAACGAAAATCGATTTAAACGCAAAAATGTGCGAGTTTTGGGAACAAGTTCCCTAATATCGTTGGAGCACTTACCATTTGTAATAACGATAAAACAGTAAAATACAACCCACATTGCTTCGGTGCTCTAGGGAATCAATAGATTTGGTTACCCTACCATCTCCAATGAGCCTCTTGGCCCTCTGCTATACACGGTTGAGTAACTCTAAAATAGAGTTTAGGGTGTCGGCCCATACATGAGAGTTGTATTCCATCTTTGTACGGCTATAGATGGTATAAATAGTAGGAGGATCGAATCGAGTAAAGTATCTCTTACACTGTTTTAGAAAACCGAGACACTTGAAAGCTTCTTTAGAAACCTGAAAAATTGTATTTAGTCCCTTAAACATCACACTGAATTTTCATGCCAAGAACATTAATTGCTTTCGATTCCGTAATATCTATATCACCCTTAATAACAGGTGCAGCATCACTTCCGAACATAAATCTATGCTTGCTGGGCAACAAAGTTACCATCCTGTTTATTCTGTGCGTATTGAAACTAAATAAATCGTTTAACTTAATTTTAAACTCTAAAGTGCTGTGTTATTATTTTCCAATAAAATAACACAAAATCACTAAATGTTTATTAAAAGGAATAAACATAACAATATCTTAGGAAATTGTATTATTTGTTAAGGTTATGGTGCCTTAAGATGGAAGGCATCTGCTATAAATATTTATTGGCGCACATCTAGAAAATTTTTAAGATTTTTCAAAATTAGTTTTGATATCTATCGCAAGCTGAAAAATGCTTTCGCTGGCTTGGTAACTTGATTTATAATAGGTAATTTTATTTTCTGTATGTGTATGTGTGTGCGTGTGTGTGTATGTGAGCAGGTAACCCTTATAATGGAATTTAAAAAATGACATTGATACCTGAAAAAGTCAATATTTTAAGATTCTATTGTTAAGGAAATTGATAACTTCATTTAAGTGCGAAATTTTTAACTTCCAATACTTTGGAAACAGCAGGGGTTGCACATCAACTCGCTTTTTGTTTTTTTCTTTTCGCAATTATTTCTTAAATGAAACTGAATGTTGCTAAATCTTTATATTTATTTGTATTTAAATTCTTCGGATTGCCAGGTGGTTGTTTGATGTCACAAGTTTGACTTTAAATGGCAAAACCAAATCATAATAGTTTTAAGAACTGGTACATGACGCTGGCGTATTGTTGCTGCCGCTATTTTTAGCTTTTGAAACCCATTTATACGTAAACACATTATTTAATGGTCGTTAAGTTTTTTGTTTTTTTTTTTGGGTTGTTGTTGTTTTTGTTATTTTTTTTGTTGTTTTTTTTTGTTGCTTTTGTATAAATTTATTATCATTGGTTTCGCTTGAATACAAGATTTTATGATATTTTTAGATGCGATGGCATCTTGCTCTCGCTAAATCAAATTAAAATAAAATATTCCAAATAATAATTTATAGCGGCATTGTCAGAATATAGTGATTTTACAATGGCTTATGTTCGATGATTTATTTAATGAAATTACGAGATTTTTTTTTAATACAAAAAATCTAATCATTTTAAAAATGTAATTCAATTTTTTTTTCTTAGATATGATTCATTTCCTTCAGCTAGTGGTCTAGAACTTTAAGTTGACAATACTTTTTTAACTGGCGGCAATTTTTTTCAGCTGTTAAGCGATTTGCCTGAACAACATTTCCAAATTGGGCAAATTTATTTTGAAAATCATAGTTGCATTCAAATTACTCGGTCCCGGCTTCATAAGCTCTGTTTCGGTTGAATATATACCTCAATAGGCAAACCTATCGCATTTAAAGTGATGACAAGTTTTTTAGACAAAGCGGAAATGATCATTTTGTTTGGAATGAAAACTCTTATTCCATCCAAAAAATTTCAATTAAAACCAGAATTTCAATTAAAATCAAACGTGCAAAACTGCATTCAGATCAAGGGAGGAAGCATTCAGTATCTGGTGTAAAAACAAAAATGCAGATACTGATTCGCTACGCAAAAGGGCAAGAGCTTCGTGTGCCAATGTACTAAGGCGCGAGAAAAATCTGTACAATGAGCGTCCCCCCGGAGGCACATTTATGGTCTTTATAGAACGCTCGACTATCTAGACCTGTGCAATTGGGGGACAAAAGGGAGTCCAGTCCCCTGAAGGCAGCAGGGGTCAACTGGGAACTTCACGTTATTTCCACGGGAATCAGTAGCCCGCAGAATTTCCGCTATTTGTCTTTTTAGACATTTAGCTGTTTCTCTGACTGATTATTGAGGTTGGCCCTTCGAGAGTATCGTGGTGGTTGTGGTTACGTGGGCCCATAACAGACAGGTCAGTTTTATATGGTGGCCAGGTTCATTTCACCTTTAATAACACCTACCTGGTCCTAGATCCAGTGAGCATGCTAGACATGTGTTCTGCACAGGAGTTGGAAAGTCTCCAGTTCTTCAGCAAAGAGTGGTGGTATGCAGCCCTGCTCTGGAATCACTAAAATTGCAACTAGGAAAGACCTGCTGCTAGAATTAGTCTTCGGCTTCCTAGGGCGTGAATGACGTTTGCTTTTCATTCCCAGTGGTATGACCACCATCTGATTAAGGCTCCATAGCCAGACGTAGATGTAAATCTTATCACGTAATGTACGATGAGCGCCTTCGTTTTAAAGTACTTGCTGCTCCTCGCGGTAGCTCTAGCTTTTGGTAATTTCCTAAAAGAGTAAAGCATAATTCTAGTTCTTTAATTCCGACTCTTTAAAAGAATGATCAAATATTCACTCACCCGGTTGATGAAGCTCACCTTTTTGGCTGGTTTATTTGCAAATAATTCGTACTTGCCGGAAAGCAATCAATCACCGCCCTAGCTCAGCAGAGTATCCGTTACTATGCCGAAGCGGTTAAAATGGTTTTAGCAGATCTCAACGTCAACAAGTCTCCAGGGCTGGCTGGGATACCAGGACTGGTGCACTTCACCGCTAGCGCGTCCGTTAGCAACCCTTTTCAGCATTTTGTATCATGCCAGTGAATTTCCAAAGTTTTGGAAGGTTGCTAATGTAACATCGATCCCCAAAAAGGCTGAGGCTAACAACCCTGAAAATTACCGCCCAATTGCAATTAGTTCTGCACGTTCTAAAGTGATGGAAAGTTTGATTAATTTTTATCTTGTGAGGAACCTAGAGTTTAACAGCTTACTTAGCGACCAACAGTATGGTTTCCGTAGGGGAAACCGTGCTGGCTTTACTATCGGAACAATGATGCAACTCCATACATTATTTCGTAGAGAGTTCCCCCCGGGCGCACTTCCATCTAGACTGGCGTTTTGTGGGGTAAAAGGGAGCCCAGGCCCCTTCAATGCTAGTAGGAGACACCTGGACAATCCACTATAATTCCACGGGAATCAGTAGCCCGCAGAGTTTCGCTATTTGTCTCTTTAGGCATTTAGCTGTTCTCTGACTGATTATTGAGGTAGGCCCTTTTGGGAGTATCGTGGTTTCTGTATGTTTCGAGTCCCTCGTGAGAGCTTGTGGGTTGGATCATTTACAATGAACACAATGAATAGTTCAGGTCCAGTGAGTATGAATGCCGTCGTGTTCTTAATTATATTAAGCTTCATGCGTTCTGAACCAGGATTTGGATAGTCTCCAACTATTTAGCAAGAAGTGAAGGCTGCGGCCTACTTCGGGCTTTCGAAATTGCAACTAAGAGTGACCGGAGGATATACGTATCCGAAGGCCTTCTAGGGCGAGGATGGCGCTACATACCATCCACAGTGGTAATGGCCACCATTTGGTTAAGGCTCACGGCCAGGTACAGATTTAAAGCTTATCACGTCATTTCGGAGAGAGTAAAGTGGTGGTTTTAGATATTTCCAAGGCATTTTATAGAGTGTGGCATAATGTGCTTTCTTACGAAGAGCACTATACGAGTTCTTATAGATGTGATTCCATTAGACGAGTTCAACATTAATTCAGGGATACCGCGAGGCTCCGTTCTTTCTCCTACCCTATTTCTCATTTTTCTAAATGACCCGCTTTACGAAACTTTCAATTCTATATACTCTTTCGCAGATGACAGCACCTCTTGTCATTCGTATTCATTTGGTAATAGACCGAAAGCGGAACAGGAATGATACGCTTAATCACAATCTAGCGGCGATCTCCAAATGGGATCGTAGAGTAGATTTTAATGCCCCTGAGACGCATTGTTGCATGCTTATGCATAGATATGTGTTCGGAAGTGATACTGCATCTATTACTATGGAAAGCTCTTGATGTTATTGGCATGAAATTTCAATGTGATGTTCGATGGACTAAACATATTTTTTAGGTTTCTAAAGATGCTATCAAGTGCCTCGTTTTTCTAAAACGATGTAAGAGATACTTCACTCCATCCGATCCTCGTAATATTTATACCACCTATATCCATCTAAAGATGGAATACAACTCTCATGTATGGGTCGATGCCCCAGAGTCTATTTAAGAGTTGCTCGACCGCGTACATGAGAGGACCAAGAGGCTCATTGGAGACGGTAGGATATCCAACTCTATTGATTCCCTAGCGCATCGGCAAAACGTAGGTTGAATTTCACTGTTTTATCGTTACTACAAATGGTAAGTGCTCTAACGAAATTGGGTTACTTCTTCCCGAAACTCGCACGTTTTTGCGTTTGGCGTGATTTTCGTTGAGAGCGCATCCATTTGTGGTCGATTGGCCAGAGAATCGCACTATGCATTACGGGGAAAATTTGTTTTTTAGCAGAACAGTCAGAACAGGAAAAGCTCAAATTGAATGTCCACAAACATTACTCCCCGTTTCCTCCCCCCATAACTAAATTTCCTAGCTCCGAAAATGTTGTGTTGAGGCACCGTTACTTAAAAAAATACGGACTGTTTGGTATTGTTTATGGACTGGTGAAATCATTGGTCCTTTCTTTTTTAAAAACGATGCTGCTCAGAAAATTACTATTAACGGTGACCGTTATAGAGTCAAAATTACTAAATTTTACGTTCATCAATTGAAGAACATGTTACAAAGCTCGGAACACAATTGATTTATTGAAAGGAAACGTTTGGTAACCGCATATTTCATTGCTTGGCCTTAGGCTTTACAATATCTTTGTCTCTGATATTCTAAAACCGCCATGGGAGAATCTTTTACGTATTTATGCAGATGATATCCTCATTGCCTTTTCAGGTACTAGAGCAAGAACCACTAATAACCGACTAAATCACTACTTGACGATACTGACAACCCATTTTACAAAATGGAGTCTAACTCTAAACATTGCGAAGACCCTGTGGCCATAATGTTTAAGGGAAGGCGGAGATATATTTACCCAAATTGTAAATCGTACAGAGAACTTGTTTGACTATCGGACGAGAACTGATTGGGACTTTGGAATGGCTTAAATACCTGGGCCCCCCCCCGCCCGGGGGGCACATTGATGGAATCTCACCATCATTAAATGTGTCACCGAGGGTAAAAGGAAGTCCAGTCCCCTAAAGTCAAGCAGGAGCCAACTGGACAACTCCACGTTATTTCCACGGGAATCTGTAAGCCCCAGAGTTCAGCTTTTTAGCTGTTCTCTGACTGATTATTGAGGTTTGACCTTCGGGAGCATCGTGGTGGTTGTGGTTTCGCAGCATTATTCTCTTTTGACGTAACACAGGATGAATTATCCAGATCCAGGGAACATGCTTGTCATGTGTTTTAGACTAGAAATTGGATAGTCTCCAACTCTTCAGCAAGGAGTGGGGGTGGCGGCATGCTCCGAGCTCTCGAAGTTTTAACTGGGAGTGACTGGAGGGTAGAGATATCCGACAGCTAGCTAGGGTGACGCTACATATCACCCACAATGGTTTGATTAACCGTCGGGTTATGGTTTACACAGCTAAGTACTGACGTAAATCTTATCACGCATACCTGGTTATCATCTTTCGTGAGAACTTTGAAAGTTATCAGCATGTTAACGATATTCTTGAGCGAAGCAAAAGATTTACTCCGCATAACAGGGAGCCCTTAAACCTATAGGGGGTCTTGATAGAAGGATGCGTCTTCTAGTGTATCACCAAATAATCCGCTCTGTCATCTCCTATGCCTTTCTAGCTTAGTTTGGGACTTCTTCTCATCAAATGGAAAGGCTTACGAGATGGTAGAGATTGGTTTTGGTGGCGAGCTTCGCAGGCCATCATGTAGATCAATGATTTTGTGCGCGTGAATGTTTATACGGTGTAAATGGCTGTGAAGTTCCATAGAGAACTCCCTGCTTTTCTGCGTAGCGTGATTTGGAGACTATTCGGATTTCTAAGTATCGCTGTTCGGAAAACTTGTTGACTTTGAAAGTGGCTGGAATTTTTTACGAGGATGCAGACCTCTAATTTTATTATAGAAAACTAAGTCCTCTTAGCATCCAGAAGACCGTCTACAATACGGCTCAATAGTTTTATGTTTATGGTAATTGCAAATTCATTTTTTTTTTTTGGTTAGTATGATTTTATTGTTATTCTTATTTTTGTTATTTCTTGTTTTGTTTTATTTTTTTTTATTGTACTTGTTTTGTTTTTGTAGTTATAAGTTATTAGTTTGTAAATCGTTTTAAGTGTTTTTATTTTTTTTTTGGGGGGAAATTAATCCATTAATCCATTACCCGCAGTACTACATTTCATATATTTTTTGAATAATAAATATTTTATGAGAATATCTTAAAATATTTATTTTTAAAGGAATCTTGGCACAAATTAACGTAGATAAAATATCCTTTATATATAAAAGAATTTATATTTATTTAAAAGAAAATATCCATCAATATTTAAAAAAAAAACTCGAAATGCTAAAAGAAAATGTATAAAATAATAAAAACTATAAAAAAAATAAAAACTAAAATAATTATAATATAAAAAAAAAATTATTAATTTTATAATTTATGCAACAAATATTTCAGTTCAGCATTTTGGTTTTGCAGAAAGACGCATTCACTGTCAATTTGAGCTCTCTTTTTTAAAACTTCCAAATAGTGATTCAGGCCATGTTCAATTGATTTCCATATGGTTTGTTGCTCCTTGGACATGTATGAGGAGAATTGTTGCCAATAGCTGGTTATATGTTCATCGTCAAGTAGAAGTAAATTTAATTGTGTCTTATCGCTTAATTTTCTGCTGAAATAAAAGAAATATTAAAATTACGATAATATAGAACAAGACAATGATTTACTTACCTTATTTCGACTGATTTATCAGGATTATTTATTTCTTTGCTTACAAATTCATTTAGGGCTGTTAGAACCAAAGTTGGTTCCATGCAAAGAATATGATTCGTACAAACAACATCAGCCGAATTCTGAAAAAAACAAATTTTTAATTAATATTTCTTTATAATGGAATTACTGTACGTACAACAGTTGTTGTATTATTTTGAGAGTTATCCTTATCTTTGTCCGTTGTATTTGAATTCCTCTTCAGAGAGTATAAAGATTTTAGTATATGTTCTGGCACGCCCGTTGAACAGTTTGGGCACCAAGAGTAGGGTTCAAAATGTTTTATCAAACTCTCCACCACCGTAATGTTCCTTATATTAAGAGCCTTAATTGTTAATTTAAAAATAAATATTGTTTTTGCAAACAAAAGTTACTCAATTTTAAATTTGTAGAAAAATCTTACCGAAAATATGCTTTCTATTTTAACTAAGCATTGATCGTCTTCGGTGTAGGGGCTTAAAATTTCTAAAACTCTCTCCTCTACCAAAAAGCCAGCACGATCAGATATTTTATGCAATATATCGTGTAAATGTTTCTGGCATGTTGCATTTGAAAGTGGTTTAGTTGTTTTGCCTTCATGAGTATCTGCATTTTCCTGATGTTTCTCTTTCATATAGTCAAGTTTTTCCAAATCGAAATTTGGCTGTACCCATTTACAGCCCAACTGTTGCTCATATAAAATGCGATCAATTTCAAATACTCGTGTCACCAGCTGCTTGACTTCTTGAAAGTTTATGTTCCAAATTTTGGCCAACTTAAAAATGAAAAAAAAAAAATTTTTTTCCTAAATAATGTTCATTTCTAATGCACACTCTCTCTCCTCTCTCCCTTACCTTTACTGTGTTATTTTTTTGAAAACATTGGGACTTTGTTTGTAGATCAGTTACATTAGCATGGAGTTTTTGTATGTCCACCTTAAGTTTTTCCATACTCTGCTTATTGCTCTCCTTAAGTTCTATTATCTTTTTCTTTAATGCTACAATGGATTCACTTAATTTTGCCACCCGCCTCTTTTGTTGATTGTTTATAATTATATTTTCTTCGTTTCGCTTTTGCAACACCTGATAATTATAGTCAATCTTTTCGGAATTCATTAAAATATTAGCTTGCGTTTTGCGTATTTCCAACTCTAATATTTCAGCATCTTTCTCTAATCTTATTTTAGTATTTCTAGTGATCTCCTCTTGTTTATTGCGTATATTAGCCAGCTCTTTGGCATAGAAGTTTTGTTTTTCTCTAACCATTTCCAATCTTCTTTCTTCATTATCCGTAAGATGTTCATACACAACGTTCCATTTTTCTCTAGCTGTTTGCAGAACTTTTTCTCTCTCCATTCCAATGGTGTTTTGAAGATCGGCAATACTTGCTTTGTAAGATTTTCTCAATAATTTTATCTGATGATCGACTCTTTCCACTAGAAAGCAAATGTCCTCGGACTGTTTATCTAGATCATCATAGTATTTGCTATTAATTTTTTTTAGTGCCTGTTGACAACGTGCTATCAGTTTATCTTTGCTTTCCATTAAGTTTGCAATATTTTCTCGTTGCTTTTGCATGGCTTCATCTATGGCCATAGGTTGCTTTAAATTATTTATTTCCGTCCATTTTTTCTTGATCTCATCGAACTGGCTCAAGGATAACTCTGCTCCCTTACGAATTTCCTTTTCAAGTTCTGAAACACACAATTTATGTATTAGAATTCAAATGTTATTAATTCTGTGACCAAACCAATCTCCTTTGCATTTTTCTTCTGAGTTTGCAACAGTTCATATTGCTCACCAGAACCTTTGACATTGTTAACCAACTCATTTCCAAATTGTATCAACTCTTCTAAATGTAAATCGCTTTTTTCGAGCTGAATTTCCAAATCCGATTTATCCGGAGCTTCAGTTCTACATATTTTATTTTATGAATATAAAATTTATTATTTGCAATCATTCACAATTATAATGTCTTTTTCACAAAGATTTAACCACAAATATATAAAAAATAACAGTAATCAAAAATGCGTTAAATACTTACGTTGTTTTAAGCTTTTCTCGTAGAGTGTCAAAAACTAATTCAGTCCTTTTATCAAATTTCTCATGAACATCATCCTGATTATAAAGTTTTGATGATCTTCCTTCTTGATTCATTTCAAAAAAAATAAAAAGATCAATTAAAAAATATATAAAATTGAAAAGTTTTATTTAACATCAAGCAGACAAGACAAACAAGATTTAAATGGCATATTGTTACTATGACATCCGTTTCCACACTATTTTTTATGATATGGCAGCGTTTTATAGTGTAAGAACGCCCAAATGGATTTCATTAAAAAACATTCACAATGGCCATGCCAATTACACAAGGCAGGTCACTGTTTTACTTAATAACTAACAGCTGTTTCCAATTCTTTGCAAAATTAAAAAAAGATTAGTTACAGTTTTTAGAAAAACTATAAACAAATTTCTTAACATTCTTCATTTATTAAAATAAATTTTTCTTTTGCTTCCTAAAAGTTTTATTTCGTTTATTTTTTGTATGTGTTTTTATTCTTCTACATAAGTTTGCTTAAATAACTTAAATCACAGCTGTAAGTTTAATGGCCGCTTTCTTAAATACTTATTCCGATATTCGTAAATTTTGTTGTAAAAACTAGTATTTCATTAAAGTAAAATGTCTAAAAGCTGGCATGTTTTATTCATGCGAATGTCATAAAAGCAGAAACAAGTGAAAAACATAGTGGCAACTCAGCATATTCTATACATACGAAATTTTGTTAGGGAAAAAAGTTCCTCGTCTAATAAAGTTTCGTTTTGATTGAGAACTTAATTATTGATTAATAATGGAATATATTCAAGTAGTGGAAGAAGATGGAGATGATCCAATTGAACTGCCAACAGAAGATGATGGCAGCCTGCTGCTATCAACATTACAGGCTCAGTTTCCAGGCGCCTGTGGTCTGAAATATATAAATGAAGAAACTAAATGCTTTCGTGGAGTGCGTTCAAATGAAGGAAAGTTTTTTCCGCCAGACATTGAAACCGGCTGGGGTGAACATATATATCATTGTGTTTTTCCAAAAGGTTAGCAGAGTAACTTGCAAATTCATATTTGTTTCTATTAAATAAAAAAAATTAATTTTTAGAAAACAAACGAAAAAGTGATGACCAATTGGAGAATTCCACTGCAAAAACAAAACGCATCGAGTCGAGGTCTCGTTGTACTGACTTAATTGTTTTGGGCTTGCCTTGGAAGGCCACAGATGAAAGTTTACGTGTATATTTCGAAACGTATGGTGAAGTATTGATGACACAAATAAAAAAGGATGTCAAATCGGGACAATCAAAAGGTTTTGGTTTTGTGCGTTTTGCATCTTACGATGTGCAAGTAAGAGTTTTGTCTACCCGACACTTGATTGATGGGCGTTGGTGTGAAGTTAAAGTACCCAATTCAAAGGTTGGTTTTCTTCCGTTTTGTTTTTAATGTCTGCGAATTACTTCACAATGGCATTTTGTTTTTATTTTTTTATAGGGAATGATGCATCAATTACCTTGCAAGGTATTTGTTGGCCGTTGTACAGAAGATATTAATGTGGATGACTTGAGGGATTATTTTTCAAAATTTGGCGAAGTTACTGATGTTTTTATACCTAGACCATTTCGAGCATTTAGTTTTGTAACTTTTTTAGATCCAGAAGTGGCACAATCACTATGCGGAGAAGATCACATTATAAAGGGTGCGTTAAGACTGATTGAATGTGCATTTTCATGAAGAGTGTAACTTTTGGCCTTTTTTTTCTGCAGGTGTTTCAGTTCATGTGTCAAATGCCGCACCAAAAGCAGAACAAATTCGCAACTCGACACAAAATTATCAAACAGTGGGCCGGAATGTAACTGCTATAAATACAGCAATGGGACCACATCAAGATTCAATGAGTTACGGAGAAGCTCGGACAGGTGGAGTTAATGGGGGAAACATAGCTGATCATCCCAGAAATTCCTACAGTAATGCAGGACGGAACGATAACACATTGACGCCAAATGCTTCCATGAGCATGAGAGCCTATAATATAAATTCAAACAGTTACAGTGGAGGTGGCAACAATACTTTTGGTAACCCTATAGGTAATAATATGCGTGGCATAAATGGTAGTATGTCTATGAGTAATAATTCTGTTCCTACCGGTCCTCATGTAAATCGAACAGATATATCCGGACCTTACCAAAGAGGAAATCGTGGCCATTACATAAATAATCATATTGTAGGACCACATGGACCGCGTGGTAACAATACCAGCAGTTGGAATAACAATCAAAGTCGAAATTTAGATATGCCTAACCTGCAGACACTAGGAATCAATTCACAGGGACACAAGCCAGCCCCTGCTGGTCAAAATTTAAATAATTCCTTAGGGGTCGGACTAAATCTTAATTCGTTACCAATGAATCCAGCGATTGTGGCTGCAGCGCTTAATCAATGGAGTATCTTAGGAAATCAACTACAAAATCAACCTCAAGATCAGGTAATTATTCACGACAGTGCACATTGCCTTAAAAGACAATTGATTCTTATATCCATTTTTTAGGCTGGCAACTTTCTTTCGTGGATGGCTCATTCAAATAATGCGGGTCCCAATAACAACATGCATAGTAACACCAACAACATGCATGCAAGTAATCTGAACAAACAAGGCGGCAACAATGGCAATAGATCTCCCTCGGTAAATCAACAGCCGGCAGGTTCACCCTGTAACGATGCTTCTCAAGTAATTCCCTACTAAGAATTACGATTTCTTTTTACGAAAAAAAAGGCAAATATTATTCTATGTTTTGTCATTTTTTCCATTTAGAATGATAGCGCGTTGTTAACTGTTTCAAAATCTGGAAACTGGCCCCGACCTAAAAAGAGTTTAAATGTAAATCCTAGTTTTATCTAAAAAACAAAAAAAAAATTGTTGCAAATGATGGTGAGAAATTATGGAAATTGTGGACATTTAAACTGCACCTAAGATTATTGTTTCTTTTATTTTAAGTTTTTTTTTTTTTGGAGTAGCGAGAAAATAAACTAATCATGCATATTTAGAGTTTAATTATACTATAAGCATAAGTGAAAAATCTTTACATTAATAAAAATTTAACTCTTTTTTTTAAGATTTTAAAAAGTTAAGAGCTAAATCTACATACACATCTATACAAAATTTCAATAAAATGATTATGTTTGTATTTTACTCTCTCAGACGGAGGGAGACTTTTCTCTCAAAATAAGTTTTGTTTCCTTTTTTGTAGTTTAAAATAGTTGATTTATTTTACATCTATATATTACATTGTATTGTAATATAACACATTTTGAATTTAACTTTAGAACAGTTAATTTCGCTCATTTTTTACTATTAAGAATTATACCGTCGTATTTCTGTTGAAACCATTTCATGGCGTCTTCCTTAGTAAGTCTGTGGGGAAAACCAACCTTACCAGATTTACGTTTTCTATGGGCAACATTGTAGCCTGAAAAGACAAAGAAAATTCAAGTTTATAACATTTTTTAAATATAATTTTATCTACAATTAAAATTTAAAAAATGGAAACGAGAAGTCAAAATTCTTGATAAATCAAAATAAAGAATCGGACTAAGACAAATCTAAAGTAATCTTTAACAAAACTATACAAAACTCCCCCAAAGATCGTTTAGATATTCTTTGATATTTGTTAATATGATTTGTTTAAGTGTTTTGATTTCGATTTGAAAGAAAAAAAAAATAGTGTAACAGAAGTAGTCAGGAAATATGGTAGGATAATCGATGGCGCCAGGGTGAAATTTTATACGCGGAAGGAGACACAGATGAAAAATGTAAGGAGAATCTGATGCATTAATAGATTAAAACTTAATGAAAGCAAAACTAAATTATATGGAAACTGAAACAATAATTAACCCTTAACGGCCGAAAGGCCCCGCTGAGGGGACATAGTACTTATGCCATAGAAAACGAAAGGCCCCGCTACGGGGACATGAAAAGAATTTAATTTTCATTTCATTTATATAATATATAAATAAATATATAAATATATATAATTATATATTATAATTATATATAAATATAAATATATTATAAAAATTAATTTTATTTATAACATTAAAAATCAAGTAAATATATTGAATTCATATCTAAATAAATCATTTTAATCAGTTTAGTTAAGTTTTCATCCTTATAAACGTTTTAGAATTTCACCTAATTTTCCGTCGTGCTATGGGCGAGTATTACAAAAAAAGCTCTCGGCCGTTAAGGGTTAAAATTAATGATAAAGAAATAGGAAAAGCAACTTAAATTAAATACCTCGGTTTTATAATCGATAAAGACTTAAAACTATATATGCAAGAAGATTGGTTGGAAAATTGTCTTTTTTAAACGAATTAGAAATAAAATATCTCAAATAACAGCAATACATATGTATAACATAATGATAAAACCACACTCTGAATTCGGCTCCACAATTTTATACACATGTTGTTCAACAACACAAATAGAAAGATTGCAAAAACTACAAAATAAAGCTATGCGTTCGATACTAAGATGCAATATATACACTTCAGTTGGACTGATGTGGGGCACACTGAAATGGATGGATATTCATCAGAGACTGGAATTGAACACACTCCATTTCATTCAGAAAATGAAAATGGGAATCGCACCGGATTACCTTACAGAACAGCTTGGCTATGTGGGGGAAGTACAACCATACCATCTTAGGAAAACTGAAAATTTCCGATTACCAAGGGTAACAACAACAGCAATGCAACGATTTCTGTTCTTTAAGGGACTTAAAGTATACAATTTGTTACCAAATGATATAAAAACAGAAAGAAATATTAATATAAGCAGGAGAAAGATAACACAGTTTGTGAAGAATAACATAGTAAATTATATATAGTAAAATTTAATTATGTATGAGAAATTTGTAGAGTATTATAAATACTACTAAATAAATAAACTAAAGTAAAACTAAATAGTCACATATTTACAAATTGCAAATTAGTTTTGTGAGAGTTTATATTGTTTTTTATAGACAACTTCGAAGAACTATATAAGCACACGCATCATTTTCGAAGTTCTTTATTGATTAGAAAAAAGAATGTTAATAAAGCAGACCAAAGAACGAAACAGTTAACCCAACTTGATGAATGTTGAAGGATAAATATTTAAAAAATGTTCAACAATTTTAAATTAACCATCTATTATTTACTATCTGCATTTTTAGAGAAATTTTTGACTTGTTTTTGTTTAAAGATCACCGTGAGTTCAAGATACTAAATATCACAATAACTCATTAAGCAAATCTTCAAATATTTCTTTATGCACAACGACTGAATGTCTTTAAAATAAAAATATATTGACTCCATCGAGATGACAGTCAAATAGCTTATAAAGACATCTAATTAAGTGCAATGGTAGAGGAAAGAATATATAAATATTTGAATAAAAATTACCTGGGCGACCAAGAACAACGTAAAAATCTAAACCATAGATTCCAATTGAGGGATCATATTTAATGCCCAAATCAATATGTTCCTGAATACCAAAGCCGAAATTGCCGGTGGTAGAGAAATTATCACGTCTCAACTCGTATTCACGTACTTTAAGACCGCGTTCCAAGATTTCCTCAGCCTTGGCACCACGTACAGTGCAGTGCACAGCAATCTTTTCATTACGGCGAATGCCAAAAGAACGCACGGTATATCGGGCTTTTGAAAATACTGGCTGTTGCCCAGTCAGCTGTTCCAACACCTTTAAACAAAAACAAAATTATTACAGTTTAAGTTATATTAACTAAATATTATCATTTTCACCTTAGCCGCACGAGTCAATCTATCGCCAGATTCACCAACACATATGTTCAAGCACAACTTTCTTATGTGCAAATCACGCATAGGATTCTTTGCAGGATCTCTTTTGATCTTCTTTCCAGCTTCTTTAGTAGCGGCCTATAAATACAAGGAATTACAGATACGAATTTAACAACAATTCTTAACTTTTTTTCTGAACTATTTCCAATAAAATAAAAATCAACACGCACCGTCATATTGAAATCGGAAAAGGAAAAGAAATTCTCCACCACGCTAATTATTGTTCATTGGCACTAACTTGACAGCAGCTGTCAAATTAAACAACAGCCTGGCCATATAAGTATAGCCAACCAGAAAATGAAATGCAGGGTTGTATTAAAACATCAATTTTCATGCAACAATTACTTTCGGCGGTGAATAGCAAAATGATAACCGGTATTTATGTACTTTTATATTAGTTACTTTAACAGCACTTCTTTTTGCAGTGATTTATATGAATACATAGAAACTAGGAAAATAAAGTGAGTAAAATTTCAACAAAGTATATTTATCCCAATAAGATGAAAAAGTATTTTTTCAAAAGCTCTTCAAAAACATGCAAACACAAAATCTATGATCCAGCGCGTCTGGATTAGCAATGTTACAGTGAAATATGAATAATACAATAACATCAGTGTCAGTTTGTCCCCTACGCCAACAAGAAAATAAATAATAAAGAGAAGTAAAAATATTAATAATTAACATATATCTACACACCACTCTGGTAGGTAGATAACATTTTGTTGCATAGAAAAAAAAATTTGTATGGAATATGATTTATGTTTCCAATAAAAATTTCGTGCATCTCTATTCCAATCGAGTGTATTCTTGGCCAAATTAATGAAATATTATTTAAAAAAAAACAAAAAGAAAATTCAATAAATGTTCCTATATTTCTGTTTTTTCTCTCTCGTCAAGATAAAATGTTTATATAGGAATACGTACATCAAACGTCAAAAGCCAAAAAGAAAAAAGCAAGGAGGCTGGAGAAAATTGCAAAAAAATAATTCGAAAGTGAAATATAAAAAACTAAAAATTTGTTTGTTTTTATAAATTTAGTAAATATACATCCATAACTACATTTATTTATAATTATATAGGTATATATGTATATGCATGATGGGCACATATATATATATTTATAGATATATATCCATATATATATGTTGCCTGTATGTATGTACCTATTAGAAATAAATAATAAAAATAAAAAAAAAATAACTGAAATGGGATGTATCTATATACATTTTCGATAAACTCCCTATGTACATAAGTATGTGAAAAGTCACAGTGTTATCAACGACTTTTGAAAGAAAGAAAAAAAGGTAGGGTCGATTTATCTGTCGTATATATTTAACATTACCAGCTACTAAACACTACAGTGGAGCATTGAAAATATTGTTAATAATTTACACGTTTTGAACAGATGAATGTATTATGTATGTATATTATTAGAATTAATATTGCAGCCTATTTAAACACATTTTACAAATTGCCTGATGACCGATTTAAGGAACGGCGGCAGGTTCCCTTTATTAAAAGAAACAGATGCCGTAACTTCCGAAAAAGGGATATGGTTACCGACAAAACATCTGTATCATTTGTAATAAATAGAAACAAGCGGGCAAGTCAAAGGTATATAAAAAATGTAATGTACATTCCCTAGATCAGCTCCTTAGAGATGTTTGCATAAAACATTCCAATGAAGGCGCGCAAAAGGTTTTTTCCCATAAATATCTTCAATTGATTTTTTATTCTAAAATATTTTTTTTCGGTGGCCGTAGCATTGTGCAATAAGAACCCTAAACAATTTATATCTGCAAATACTGGCGTTTTTAAAAATGTCTACTCCCTCGGCAAAAAAATACACTTTAAAATGTTTAAAACTAAATAAATTTCAGGAAATTTGAGGTTAGGAAGTAATCCAGCGCTCTTAAATCACATTCTTTGACAACTTTAGTTTTATTGATAATAATTTAAAGTATAAAGGATGGAATTATAAATGAAATACAAAAAACAAACAGCCACCTCTAGAAGTCCTCAATTTTTACACAATTTTGAAATACATTTCGCAACAAAGCTTCGCATATGTCATCAATGCAGTGCCGAATTGTATCTTTCAAAGCGTCACATGTTTATGGGTTGTTCACTTTTGCTATTAATGACAACTTTGAAAGTTTTAGGATTTCGCTGTAAAACTTGGAACGGCCCAACGTATTTTGGTTGAAGAGGTTTCGTATAACAATCACGGCGTATCCAAACATGGCAGTATTTACTTAAATCTTGATGTATGAAAAAATTTTTGAGAGTTATGCTGATGGTGTGAAGTTTCTGCGGGCTTAAGATTATGCATTGTTGCCGAATGAGATATGGAATCATTTATCACGGCGGACTTGAAAAATTCACCTGGAAGTTGCACTATTTAATCATATATCATTTCTTGCTCTTAAACCAAATAGAACCAAATTCAAAGACACACGATCCATTGATCATTATTAGCATATGTAAAGCCGTTTTTAGTGTTCGGTGAAAACGTTCGACTAAGCCATTCGCTTGTAAGTGATATGACTTAGTAAAGTTGTGAACAATTCTCAAAGTCTTACTGGATTTAAATTGACTTCCTCTATCACTTAGAATAATATTTGGAAAACGTTCGACTAAGCCATAAGTGATATGACTTAGTAAAGTTGTGAAATATTCTCAAAGTCTTACTGGATTTAAATTGACTTCCTCTATAACTTAGAATAATATTTGGAATACCAAAACGACATATCCAGCCATCATAGGAAACTCGAAAAATAGTTTCAGCTTTAATATGCTTTAAGGGAAATGCTTCTGGGCCAACGACTGATAGCGGCAATGGTCCGACAATGTCTAAATCGACCATTGAAAACTGGTTGCTTACTATTGGAAAGGTTACAAGTAAGCTCTTAGTGTGTCTTGTTATTTTAGAGCGTTGGCATTTGTGGCAACCTCGAGACCAATTTGATGACATTTTTGTTCATTGACGGCCAATAAAATTTTTGAGCAAATGAGTTTTCGCATAGCTCGAATACCAGAGTTAAATCACAAAAACAAGGCGGCCAAATCGAGAAATTATGTGACTGGAAAATTTCTCATGCAATAACTCGCTAGTTGTGTATCTTGTGGTGCCAGCTATCTTTCTGAAACTAACGGTCACTGATGTCACCACTAGCCAATTGTGGCAAAAAAAAAAAAATTAGTTATCATGACTCGGTGCCTCAGAAAATTCACGTTGACCATGTTTCCTTATTTATTTTGGAAAAAATACCAGCAAATAATGCTGCCACACTATACGGTCACTTTATAATGGTTTTTCGGGGAATTTTTGTGGATTTTATAACTACATATGCAACAATTTTGTTTGTTTACATAATGCTTAATTAAAAATGAGACTCATCAGTTTTTCAAACAGCTAATCCAAAATTCCTCTAATAATGCCCATTTGCTGCTAACGTCGATGAGTTGATGTTCCAGGCTCATTTTTTACTCTCTATCGTAAAGTGTTTAGGTTACATCACTACGGCGGCCATTACGAATGTATTATTTTGATCTATTGGTCGAATATAACTATTAAATTATAAACAGCGTTCTCAGAGGGAGCCTAATTATGAGGAAAATCTGCTCGAATTTTGCGAAGTTATACAGTGAAATGTTCACCATTGTGATTTTTACCATTAAAATTACTTGCTTAAAATTCCCCAACTTTTTACTAAATAAATGTCAAAGGATGATAGCTCAATTCTTGACATTTAATAATTTGACAGACAATTTACTTCCTAACCTCAAATCTAACCCACCCAATTTATATTGTGAATTATTGTTGTTGTAATAATTTTTGTTTTTTCCATTTCTTTTAACAACTTTTTAATAAAAAAATTTACTTTCTTTTCCAGAATTGCCATAGCACAAATATTATTGCACAAATCTTAAATCACAGCATCAATAAGAAAGAGAGCGACAGTTTTAAAGATATAAAGAAAAAAAAACTGAATATTATAGGATTTATATACATATATATAAATTCACACATACATACATACTTAAAGAAGATAATAAGGAAGAGAAACATAATTTATATTTATAAGAAATATTCAACAATATTTATAAAACGACACATAAAAATAGATCAGCTTAAATTTTGAGTTTGTAGAGGATAATTTGAAACAAATTTAATCAGTTAGAGCAAATTTAGACTGGCTCAAAACGAAGAAAACGGGGGCGCTGAGTCTCCGGACGGTACGCAAGAAGGACGTGAAGCGTGTTGGTGGATACCTTGGTCTGCAATGGGTTGCTTTGGCTCACCAAGCTCTAAGCAATCTGATATAAATTCTGAAGATACAAGAAGTCAGAAGCGTCGTAGTGATGCCATTTCCAAACAATTACAAAAGGATAAACAGCTCTATAGAGCTACCCATCGGTTATTGTTGCTAGGGGCTGGAGAATCTGGCAAATCAACCATAGTCAAGCAAATGCGTATTTTACACGTTGATGGATTTTCAGAGCAAGAGAAAAAACAAAAAATTGACGACATTAAAAAGAATATTCGTGATGCAATTTTGGTAAGTTTGAATAATGCACGCACACGAGTACATATTGTGTGGAATGAAAAAGTATCACAATTATTTAAATTTTTTTGTTTTTTCATTTTATTTATTTAATATCCCATGAAGATGTATACAACTTAACACGTTGGAGTAGAAACAAAGTATTTTGGAAATAAAGCAATCGGCAATTGGTATATGGCCAGACCGGTTCTTGAATACTTATTCATGCTAATATCGGGTGGGCAAAATTGAGGTTAGAAAGTAAATTGGCACACACTTGTTCCTGACAACTTTAGTTCTATTAATGCCAGCATAAAATAGAAATGTAGGAATTAATAATAAAATATAATGTCGGGCAAATGACCACAAAGCTTTGCTTATGTCAGTTGTTTGTAGGTTCACGTAAACCCGCTTTTTCAAATGGCTCGAAAGAAAGTAATCCAGCGGCGTTCAATCAAAAGAACGCGGCAGCTAATTGAAAAATTACACGACCGGGAAATTTCTCATGCAGTAACTGAGTTAGTTGTTTGGGTGGTGGCTGTGATGGTTATGGCATAGTATTGCTGATTAGCTAATTGTAGCCACAAAACAAAATTGGTTTTCATGGTTTGGTAACGCAGAGAATTCACGATGACGGATTTTTCTTAATCATTTTCGAAAAAACTAACCGCACTATAGTGTCACATTAGATGTAATAGTCCTTAGTGGTGAATTTTGTCAGCCCCATATGTGACTATTTTGTTTGTTTGCGTAACCACCTAACAAACCATGGTTGGTCGGCTTTAATTCTTGAAGGAGTTGAACTTTTATATAAAATATTGCGCAAAGTGGCTCTAGTGATGTCCAATTATTGCGAACGTCAACGAGTTGATGAGGTTCATTTTCAACACTTTGTTGTACAGAGGCTATGTTTGCTTCGCTACGGTTACCACGAGCGTATTGTTAGCAACAATACCGTGAGCCTCGAATTTAGTGGTTTAATTACGCACAGTAGAAGCCTGATGACGAAGAAAAACTTTTACAAAGTGATACAGTATAAGTTTCACCATTTTGATATTGAAGTTTCATAATTAAAATTCTATGCTCAAGAGTCTAACGTTCCATGCTTAAAATATCACTAATTTTTATTAAATAAATATTAAAGAAGAACAGCTCAATTCTTGACATTTAATGATTTGACTGCCCTATCTTAAATATACCCACCCTTTATAATTAATTTATGTGAATTCGAAATTATTAATTTTACGTTACGCGAATGCATATCGCTTAATAATTTTAATTGTTTTTTTTTTTATAATTTATATTTTTGTATTTGCTTTTAGACTATTACTGGTGCCATGAGCACATTAAATCCACCTATACCATTGGAAAAAAAAGAGAACGAAGCCAGAGTCGAATATATACAGGACTACGCTTCAAGTAAGTAACATCACAAATTATATTTAAATATAATTTCTTTTAGGATTTAGGCGAATTGCATTTAATTTGATTATATTTGATTTGTTAAAAATAGGTCCAGATTTTAACTATCCGCCAGAATTTTATGAGCACACAGAAGAGTTGTGGAAAGACAAGGGTGTGTTGGCAACATATGAAAGATCGAATGAATATCAATTAATCGATTGTGCAAAGTAGTAAGTTGTGTTTTGTTTTAGTAATAAGTATTCAATGTTTTTATGTTAGAGAAAAATATAACTCTTTACAGCTTTTTGGATCGGGTGGGTATAATTAAACAACCTAACTACACACCAAACGAACAAGACATATTGCGGTGTCGAGTCTTAACTTCTGGTATATTTGAAACAAGATTTCAAGTTGACAAAGTCAATTTTCAGTAAGTTTTACAAACTTGACGCAACAAACAAGAAAATGTTTCGATATATTTTTTTTATTGCTTGTTTATATTTTAGCATGTTTGATGTAGGAGGCCAAAGGGATGAACGTCGAAAGTGGATACAATGTTTTAATGACGTTACTGCAATAATTTTTGTGACAGCATGTTCTAGTTATAACATGGTTTTACGAGAAGATCCAACACAAAATCGTTTACGAGAATCCTTGGAATTATTTAAAAGCATTTGGAACAATAGGTATTTCAAATGTACAGTATTGTGCAGAACTAAAGCTACAAACTGCACATGAAACAATATTTTGATTTTTTTTTTAATAATTTTTTATTTGTGATAAATTTTTTTTTATATTTTATTTACAACTTCCCGCTTTGTTTGAATGAATGGACAGATTGTTTAGCAAAAAAACAACAAGATTTCATTGTCCTTCAAAAGATAGTGTATAACTAAAGCAACAATAATCTATTCTCTTAAATTATAGTGATGTTGTAATTTTATAAGTTAACCGGTGCTATAGAATGCTATAGAGTATTAAATTTAAACACAAGAGAATTTATAACACAAGAGGAACACAAATATTTTAATTGCGAAAAAATACACAGTTCAATATTTTTCAGCTCATTGAGAATTGTACGCGAAAGTAGTATCAAAATTAAGAACTTTTGCATCATTCGTTTTGTCAAATCGGCTGCATTAATAATTTAAATACAAATATTTTTACTCAAGGTTGTATCTCGTTATACAGTGCGTTTATTTGTTTTGTGTCTCAAGCCAAGTTATCGATATTGAATAGGAGAAAAAAACCGGAAAAAACCTACCAAAAAAGGGCATTCAGTGCCAGGAAAAAGGTTTAAGAATAAAACAAAACTATTTCAAATGTTAAAATATGAGTGGAAACAGATTCCACAAACGACAATTAATAGTATAGTTGCAACAATGCCTCATAGATATGCAGATGCTATTAGAAAAAAGTATTCTTACACAAAGTAGTAATCTGCTGCTTTAGTTATTCCCACTTACCTTTAAAATCTAATGAGTAAAAATATTTTTTTCCACATTACTAAATTACTGCCTTATTTTGTATATATACACCTAAGCCTCGGTTTATGCGCTTGATCTGTTCCACAAGAAATCGTACAAACCGCATTCAGATAAAAAGCTATGCTATCTAATGAAATCTTGGGATGCATTCCTCAATTTAAAAATAATACTTAAATTTGAATTGACTTATAAAAATTCAAACAAAATCCGATAAAAGTCAATATAAATTTAATTTAAAAATTTGATAAGAACAGTTTAAGGTTCAGTCACGCTAAAGTATTCCAAATCGCTGCCTTGAATAAAGTTTTTATTAGAGCTAACCGGATAGAATTTTCTGTTCGTGCAAAGTAATTTGTTAGAAGGCTTTGTGATGGAGATCTATTTAGTTGGTTGTACATCTCCTGAATCGTTTATATCTTGGAGCTTTAATACTCTTTCCATATCTGGATCCATATTTAAAATTTAATTCACGGCCTTAAGGAATTTAGCAAAGGATATTAATAGTTTCCACACAGTCACTTTAGCAATGATTTTTCTGGTCATTACCTGCAGCAGTTAATAAAATAATATGCTCGTCAATAATGAATCTTTGAATAATTCCTGTAAAACGTAATGATTTAATCAAATTCTGCGACCAATTCCTAAAATTGTATCATCATTTCGTAAAGATATTTCAGCTCCCCGTATTGCTACCAATTTAATCTTTCTTTTTTAAAGTTATACATAATTTTTTATATAAAAATTAAATTTTAAATTCAATATTTCGCTTAATCATATTATGGCATCTTCAGGAATAGAAAAGCATATAAACAATTTAATTAAGCAATTAATAAACGAAAAATTGTAGACAAACAAATTGAAAATAATCTAAACATTTTTTCAAAAAACAAAACATATAAAAAAAACAAAAAGAATAGAAACTACAAAATGAAAAAATATTTTAATTATACGTTTAATACAATTTTCTGATATCAAAATCTTTTAAAATAAATACAAATTTTAATATAACAAATTTACAAAATAATATTGTTTTACATATATAAATTTCAAACATAAATTTTAAGGACACAATATTGAAATATTAATTATTAATGTTAGATAGATACAGAGTTTTTTTTTATAATTTTATACAAGATTTTTCGTAACTGCCATGAATAACTTTATGACAATGTGAAAATAATGCCAGTTTTTTGTGCACTAGTATTATCCCTATATTTTAAAACTGACTTATGTCCTGCTATTCTACTCTTGAATGTTTTTGTTGTTGCATCTTCATAAACCTTTTTACAATTTGCTTTATCATTACCCTCAAGATATTTTATGACACTATATTCGACGTATTTAATTTCTCGGATTTTATCTTTAGTTTTATTAAAGTTATTTAATAGTTTAGTATTCTTATATGCCATTTGCTATTTATTGGCAGCAAAAATGTTTAATTTCTTTATTCTTTTGGAGAAAGCAGGTATATAAGTTTTAGATTTATATTATTTGGTGTTCTGTTTTATTTCTTATAACACTTTTCTTTTTATTATATTATGAAATTACATTTTTTATCTTTTCTTTATTCTTCCTATGGAATTCTTATTGTTAAAATTCTTTCTATCAATTAATTAATAATAATTCTTTAATTTTGTTTGGAGTAATAAACAATTCTATCTGAAGCAGTTGATTTGTGGCAACAATCTAACTAACTAGTTTTTTATTTCTTCTTATTATTAAGGGATCTAAATAAGGAAGTTTTGAATCGCAATACTTTTTAATTGTAAATTGAAATTTTATTTTAAGTGTCTAATTCAGGGTTCAGAATTTTTCATTTATGAACATTCAAAAATCAACATTCATGATATTTTTCATAAATGAGAAATCTAAAATTTTATATTTATTTTTCACACTCATAAACGAACAACAAAAAATGTTCTGGTTATTTTCATACATGAAAGCGAAAAACAAGAATTATTAGTCTTATTCATATGTGATAAATGATAAATTAGCTACTTTTCATAAATGTACATATTCATTTATGAACGTTGAAATTTTATAAAATTTCTCATAAATGAACGTGAAAAAATGTTCTACCTACGATCGCAGTTTACCGTAAAATGAAGTAAAAACACATGGGTACATATTAACTCAAAATACAATATTGCAATATATTCTAAAAGAAATAAAAAAAAACATTTTTTTTTCTGCATACGCCGACAACTGCGCATTATCAAATATGTGCGTTTATGTACGCGAATGCTTAACGCACATATTTTTACGACCTTTTCATTTATGAAAAATTATCAAAATTGTAAATATTCAAAAAAGAACACTTGCGTGTTTCTCATTTTTTCACTTATGGATAGAAAGAAAAAAAAATAAATCGTCGCATTCACAAATGAGAAAACACAAAATAATTTGTAGTCTCTCACACATGTATGAGAAGAAGCGGCTAAAAAATGACATGTACATATTCATACATGTATGAACAGTGAGTGAATAACTTCGCTACTCTGGTCTAATTCATTTAATGCTTCCTCATCATTTTGTTAATTAAAGATTCAGATATATCACAAAACAAATCATCAACATATTTTGTTATTATAGTCGTTTTAACATTTAATATTCTAATAATGTTATCTAACAATTGGAGAAGTTGGGGAAATCCAATGGAAGTTCCATTTTTTACTGGATATTTTTTTGTCTTTTCATTATACTGAAAATATCTGTTATCCTCTATACAAAACTTCTTCTTCTATTAGATTTATTGCTTAATCAACAGAAATACTAGGAAATGACGATACTACAACAAAAGAAATAAAGTTTTTATGATCTTAAACAAAAAGGTTTTTAATTTCCCTTTTTTTATTTAATTGAATCCTTTTCTTTTTAATTTAAAAAACCACATAAATTCGCATAAAACGTGATTTGGGTGTAAGCATAATTTAGTTAGTAAACAAAATTTAATATAAAAATATTTTAATTATTAAAAAAAAATAAATAAAAAATTTAAGTAATTAATTTTAAGCACTAGGTCTTATTAAATAAAAAATATTTTAAAAAACTTTATTTTTTATTATGTTTTCGATATTTCGCCACACCGTTGTTGAAAAAAAATTTTTTTTTTAACTTGTTTGTTCATTATTTTTGTTTTTCCTGATGATGCCAACCAACGGTGTGGCGAAATATCGAAAATATAATAAAAAATAAAGTTTTTAAAAAAATTTTTTATTTTATAAGACCTAGTGCTTAAAATTAATTACTAAAAAATATTAAAAAAGGTCAAAAAATTATAACTATTATATAAAAAGTTTTATATTTCGCCAAACCATTGGTTGGCATCATTAGAATAAACAAAAAATTAAAATCAAAAAATATTTTCAATTTTGATTAATTATTTATATATTCTTTTTTGTTTATTGAAAAAATAATAAAAAATAAAATTTTTAAAAATTTTTTATTAAATAATGACCTAGTGCTTAATAATTAACTACTAAAAAATTTAAGTTTTACTTATACTTGTTGCTAATGTTCTGCACAGTACTGTAACTATTGATTTAATAATAAAAAAACTTTTTAAAATTTGTTTATCATCGCTTTTAGATGGTTACGTACAATATCTGTTATTCTATTTCTCAACAAACAAGACTTGTTAGCGGAGAAAATAAAAGCCGGTAAAAGTAAACTTTCGGATTATTTTGCCGAATTCAATAAATATCAAACACCAAGTACGTTTTTACACAATATATATTTCAAAAATCTTTTTCTTTTATTCCAATGTGTTTTATTTCATACTTTTAAGGTGATGCAATTATCGAGTCTGGAGATGATCCCGAAGTCATAAGAGCTAAGTATTTCATACGTGATGAGTTTTTGGTATGTTTAATTTTACTTTTACTTACAATATTAGCCACGAATTATTTGTTATTTTATCTTTTTTTTTCTTATATATTTATTTTATTAATTAATTAATTATTTTTTTGCAGCGTATTTCTACTGCAAGTGGTGATGGCAAACACTATTGTTACCCACATTTTACATGTGCTGTAGATACTGAAAACATCAAGAGAGTATTCAATGATTGTCGAGATATAATTCAAAGAATGCACCTTCGTCAGTATGAATTGTTATAGGTTTATTCTACAAAAATCACTTAATAAAAATAATGTGCAAATAATACAACTAATCAATCAAATTGTTCTTTCCTCTAATTATTATCATTATCATTATTTTTTGTTTAGGTTACTAAATTAAGAAATTTAAATTATATAAAACAAAAGCAGATATATGTGCGTTCCCTAATTTTCATAATACAATTTCGTGTTAACCGGAACAGCATAAACTAATTAACTAACTAATGGCTAGCGTTAAAGGGTTTAACTTAATATTTTGATTAATTAAACAATTTTTTATTTGTTTTTTTTTTCACATTTTATTCGACCTTAAAGAGTGCATGCAAATTTTGTATTTACTTGTCATTTTGGCTCCATTTAAATGACTTTCCCAGACACAACAAATTTACGATGGAATTAGTGAAAGAAGGAACATTACCATATTTAGATTTATAAATCAGAAAATAACATAATACAATATGAACGAATTGGTAGCAAAAATCGACTGCTTCAAGACATATTTTTAATATGTGCGTGTATGCTGCAACAGGGTTTACTTTATTTGGGTATGATTTTTACGTCAACCCGCGTCAAATTTAGTTTCCGGTTTCGGCTATTTGCCATCTTCAGTGTTCTCTCTATAGTATAGACAGAAATCTATAAAATCAACACAGCACGAAATTTGGCGAAAAAATATGGATGATGGAAAATATGAAAAATTTTACGAAAAAAAAAAAACAATTTAAAGTAAATCATAAAAACGCCAAGAAGGATTGCAAGCATACGCCGGCATTAAAACAGGAATGAAATTTTAAATAGAAGAAACGTGTTCCAGGTGTTGTAGAGAAAATTATTCGATCAAATATTTACGATAAACAAAACATCAAAATTGCATTAAGGGTGCTGTTTTCAAACACTAAAACAAAAATTGGCAAATTAGCCAAATCACACGTTATATATACAAAATACCTTGTTATGGTTATGAGATAAGTCGCATGATTGTAATAGAATATATATTGCAACGAAATTAAGAACAAGATTGGCTGCACATAAGTCAGCTTATAAAACGAGAAAGGCGACAACTGAACAAAAAAAAACAGCATTATAAGCCCCACTGTGCAATAAGTAAAAAATCTCTCAATATCGAAAATGTAGAAATATTACAAGAGAATAATTACAGGAAGAGATACATACATATTTGTAAAATATTAAAAATGTCAATAAACTATAACTATTATTTATATTGTTTATAGTTTGTAGTTTCCTGTGGTCATATGGATATGTTTTCCCCTTAGTAATATATATATATAAATTTTTTAAAAATAAATATTTTATGAGAATATCATAAAATATTTATGTTTAAAGGAATCAATTAACACAATTAATTTACATTAATTAAAAAATTATTGCAAATAATAAGTTATTACAAAATGACTGTCGCTGTAATACAGTCCTAAATATAATTGACCACAATTTAATGAAAACGTTAAATTTTCAGTGAAATTTATTGCCCTTAATCTTTATTTGCTATTTAATTGTTTTCTTTCTTTTTTCTTTTTTTGTTTTTTTTTTGGTATAAAACATGTTTTATCTGATTATATATTTGGTATTGCCCAAAGCTTGGCTGTTTTATCAGCGGAAGTTGTTAAAATAGAAAAATCGTGGGGATGCCATCTAGCTGATATAACCTTGTCGCTATGCTCTCCAACTGCCACTGATGGTAATGACTGTGTTAAATTACCTTGTAAATCTGTTAAAACAATTTTATTATCATATCCACAAGTTAGCAAGTAATAAGCCGAGGGTGAAAATCGTATTGATCTAGAAGGTATTAAAAAATATACATATCACTTTTAAATTAATATTTAGCTCTTATATATATAAATATATACAGTATATCACAACAATAGTTAATAATATTTAATTGTGAAATTTTTATTCAACGGATCACATAAAATTTTTTTTTGGAATGAAAACACTTTAAAAGTTTCTTTATAATCCTTTTTTTTAAATGTCTTCGAAAATATTTCAAGTGACTGACTGTATTTTATTGTTCGTAACTGCACACACTGATGCATTCACATCAATCAAGCTGATTTTTTAATGAGCGAGTTCATAGTGATGGATTTAGTTAGTCACAACAGCCATATAGCATTTAAAAATTACATTAAGAGCATAAGGAACATTTTTTATATTAATATTACTATTAATCTATTACAGTTTGCAATATATTTCAAAACTGCAGCAGTTTTATTCTTATAAAAAGTTAGTGAGTTAGTCCGCTCACAAATAATTATTACAATAAATTCTAAAATACAATGGTCAAAAGTATAGGCACACGTTTTTAGGCATCTGTCCCTTTAGTTTAATAACCTGGCAGGAATTTTACATTTGACACTGGCTGTTGTATTCAAGTTATTAATCTTCTATGCATTTAAGGATTCTTTTTAAAATACATACATATGTCCTTAACAATGTGAAATGACTGAACCTCAGAATAAAATAATTTTACATTTATATAACCAAGATCACAGAATAACCGCAGCCATCATATGGAGCAAATTGGTTTAAAGGCGAAACAAATTTTGAAAATACACGCCGCTATAGTTGTCGTCGCAAATTGCTTGAAAGTGACCTTTCTCAAATCGTACTAAAACTAAGAGTTGATCCAAAAATAACAATTTTTCAGGTTATAACAAGATTTTGGCAAAAATGTACAACCAAAAATAACATTTTAATTTGCCGTAGAGATAAAACAAGATTTTGGCAAAGATGTACACTCAACAACTGTTCGGAGAACGTTACATTAAATTGTCGTCACAAATTTCCTGAAAGAGAATCTGCTCAATCGTACGAAAACTAAGCGTTGATCCAAAAAAAAATAATTTCTCAGGTTATAACAATATTTTGGCAAAGATTTACAACCAAAAATAACATCGCAGATTGGAAAAGATTTACCCCCAAAAACTGTTCGGAGAAAGTTGCATGACGCTGCGTATAACTCACGCGTGGCTAGAGGCATGGATATCTGCTGTTAATGTAAAAAAAAGAGTGTTGACTATGACAAACAGTTTGAAAATAAGATCAGGTATTGTTCACAGACGTAAATAAATTTAATATTTTTTGATCTAATGGACACGTTAGAGTTTGGCGAAAATGAATTACTGCTTATGAAGCAAATTTCTCTTACCAACAGTAAATTATGGTGACGGAGGTGATTTAATATGGAGCTGTATGTCTTCTGCGTGTGTAAGAGTGCTCGTATTTATTTTAGGGAATAATGGAAGAGGTAGTTGTTTTGGTATGCAGTCTTCTGCCGATGTCGGACAGCTCGTATTTATCAAGGGGATAATGGATAAAACAGTTGTTTTGGTATGGATCTATATGTCTTCTGTGGGTATGGGAGAGCTCGTATTTAAGGAGAGAACAATGAAGAAGACAGGTGTTTTGTAATGGGGCTGTATGTCTTCTACAAATTTGGGAGAACTTGCATTTTTCTTAACGTTTTAAAGCAAAATGTGCAACGAATCTAAACTGATCTAAGTCGTTTAAATTCCAGCAAGATAACGGCCTGGAACACACAACCAATTACGTAAAAATATGACTTGCATATAATAAGGCATACTTCCCGTACGCCCCAGATTTATACATTATTACAGGGTGCCCCTGTAGGCTAGTAGGTAGTGTACTAGCTTATAAGACTGGGAGTCGTGGGTTCGATTCCCAACAAATACCTTGGCTTTTTTTACTACAAATAAAAATTGGCTGTCGGTGGGGCTACTCAGTTATGAAGGTATGGTCACTATCCTTTTACTTTCACCACCTGTCTCATCTCTTCTCTATCCTTTTCCTAAAGAATATAGTACGGTACTTGACTAAATAGGCATTGTTGTCGGAAGTGCTACTTCTCTTTTAAACAAAAAAAAAAAAAACGTTATTGAGCATATGTGGTCAAAATGGGAGAGAGAAATCCGAAAATACACAATTTTAAACAGACTTAAGGCTGTTATTAAGCAAAAGGGATTCCCAACTAAATATTAGGTAAATGTAGTTTTTATTATTTTAGAAATAATAGTTGTACCAATACTTTCATCCAATAAAATAATTAATTTTTTTAATGTTTTTTTAAATGACTTTTTACAAAGAAAATGTATAATTAATTCATAAAATAAATATTTCATGTTTTCTTATATAAATACAACAGTTTTTTTTTAATTATGCCTGTGCCTATACTTCAGTCCCTACTGTATGTATTTATGTATCAAAATGAAAGTTTATTGATTACCATTTTACATTAAAACAGTTTTTAACAAACTGATTTCGCTAACTCCCGGGTATAATTTCATTGCGATATACGGTATGAATTTATACTAACAAAACGAATGTCTACTTATTATTACATATGTATGTACATATGTACGTACCTTATATCAGCAGAATGTGGCTGGAAGCATTGAATATGTCTATTTCTTCGTATATCATACAAAACACATGAACTATCTTCATGACCCGAAACCAATAAACGTCCAGTAGGGTCGACACATACTGAAGTTACCGGAGATCCAAGTTGATCATAATAACATGATGGCAGTACAGTATTAATGCATTCATTTACTCGTAAATCCCAGAAACGTACAGTTTTATCCTACAAAATGTGATAAATAATTATTTATTTAAGAATATTACTTTTCTGAACAGGTCAAATAAACAAACATGAAAATTGAAATTCATTTTATAATACAAAGTAGCATTAATATATATTTAAATAAAACAGTTAAATCAACAGTTAATGCGATTAACGCCTTTATTGTAAAAAGAAAATAAATAGTGGCATCCTTAAATACAATGCGAAAAAGCAAACAGCCAAACATACAAGTCTTGCCTCGACGTGAACAAAAACACGCATGGCAACTTCAAAATAAATGAAAAATATTTGTTGAAAAATTTGTAAAGGTTTTTTTAAAAATTGCAAAATTAAACATTAATAACTATTAAATGGGCAAGTAAATTTAAAAGCAAATTGGTGAGCATCGATTGCAGGCAAATAAGAAAAATGGATTCACTTTTGGCTGAAAAAAGAATGTATTTTAGTTTGCTTTACCAACACCGTTTGTTGTTTACGAGCCCAATCATTCACCCATTGTTCTCAGTAAGGTTGAGATGATCCTAGCCTCTTAATCAAACTCTTGAGGACCGCGACACTATAACCACCACGATATTCCCGAAGGGCCAACCTTAATAATCAGACAGAGAACAGCTAAAGAACCAAATGACTGAACTCTGGGGCTTACTTATTTCCGTGGAAGAAACTTGGAGCTTCCAGTTGACTCCCTGCTAGTCTTCAGGGGGCTGTGTTCGCGTTGACAGTCGTAATAATGGTGGATTTCCGTCAAAACATGTCAATGTGCCCCCGGGGGGTTTCTGTGGGGATATGTGAAGTCGCCAGTCTATGCCAATAAGCCCGAAATGAGTAAATGCCATTATACGGCCACAAAATTTGGAAAAAGTTATCAATAAAAGCAATTCTAAGGCAGCCGTGTCAGTAATATGCCAGATGTCATATTTAAATTAGAATGCCTGAAGCTTATGTTTCGAATAATATAAATTTCATGCCAATTTAAAACTTTCATCTTTGTTTTATTCCATTTCAAAGTTCTATACCTCTGTAAAAAAACACCCTTTACAAAGTACAAATAGCATTTGCATAGTATTTTGTGAATTAAAATATGAAATAAGAGAATAAGTAAAAAATGTTGCAATGAAATTCGACACAAACTTTATAATTGTCCATTGTACTGCACCAAGAAACATTTTTTTTAATAAAAAGGTTTCAGCGCTGTTTAATTCTAACCATAAACAGCTGATGGACACAGTGCATACAGGCATGGAAAAAGATTATTAAAATTTACATATACCAACCTGTGATCCAGTAACGAATAAATTATTTTCCCAACTGTATATCGAAAAAATGTGACCACTATGTCCTATAAAAGTTTGCGATGGAGACAAAACATTACAGTCCGTTATATATATTTTACAGTTACCCGCCCCGCCACTCGCCAACAGTTTCATTTCTTTGGATGAATCTTCCAAAAAGCACAAATCTCTAACTGTGCCGTCATGCATAGTCAATTCAATTTCACGCCCCTCCAATTGCTTATTTTCATCACTGTATTGCATTATTTTAATAGACTTGTCATTGGAACCAGTAGCAATAAACTTGCCATCTTTAGACCAAGCGGTACAATATATTGATCCTTTATGATGTTTAGTACGTTTAAAAATAACGCTCGTTGGCAGGGTTTGGGATTTGCTGAAATGTTGTATCATACCAAAAACATGGATAAGTAAAATTATGTGTGCTTTTTGATTAACTTTACCTGATGTTGATTTGTGCTGGATACATACAAATTCTAAGGGTTTTCGAATTTGATCCAACAGCATAAATTTTACCCTCAGGATGAAAGTCGGCACAACGTATTGCTTGTACATCGTTGAGAGTATTAATAGGCACAAAGCATAAAGGAGTTTTATCACCCTTAACAAAATTAATAAATAAAAAAAGGAGAAAAACAAACAAAATTTGTTAAATCCACAAAAAGTAATTTAATTTACAAACTATTTTTTGCTTGTCCGGCATTTGCAGTTTTAACTTATTTTAAGTAGAGAAATCATTTTTGACACCAGTTTAATCTCTCTATTTGCTTGCAAAGTACAACAAGTGTATTTATTTATATGTAGTATTTATGAAAATATGTATGTAGTGTTCAGCATGTATGTACATTTGTACACATTCAAAAATTAATATTTACCTTCATATTTTGATAAGAACTTTTTTCAGATAACATATTTTTAATTATATATTAACAAATATATTTTATTTCCAGTTTCTTATAAAAAGAAAACAAAATTAAATTAAAAGATCCACATATGAAGTGGATTAAAATATAAAATATTCTTCTGAAACGCACATAGCGTAAAAAAGTTGTAAAACTGTGATGGAGCAATAATAAATTTTTCAATTCAAACAGGTTTAAATGCATTCACAACATAACCGTGGTGAACATTTACTTTTCCATCCACTTTAAAGTGTTAAAAAAAATCATTTTAAGAGATTTTTTTTAACACTTTATTATTATTATTATTAATATTTAAATATAAAAACTAAATATTGACTAAATTTATGTATTATTTGTTTTTAATTCGTTTTTAAGCCGACGTATGTAAGTATCTCAATAAGATCCAGCTTGTTTATATATGCGCTCATGTTTGTTTATGAGAAGATGATGCCATTTGTGTTTACCGTTGTAAATCGCTAAATAAAATTTAGACTTTATTTAAAGCGAAGCATAGTAAATAGTAATAAACAGTTAAAAGGGGTGTATATAAAGGGTGGTCCAGCTGAAATGTGTGATGTTAGTTTTAAATAAAGCAAAAAGTTTTCTCGAGAATCACTATTTATTAATATTGTTACGTTTCTACCTTTTATAAACGTTTCATTGTGAGTTCTTCATTGCAAAATAAATAAAACTAGATTTTAAAGTTTTTAAATTAATTACAAGTTTATTGACTTTAACTACACACAAAATTGACACTGCAGAACAATTTACTTAAGAAGCACGTCTTTACTTCGCGAGGTTTATTTTTCAACTAACTATCAACTCAGATGCTGCCTTTTATATTTGTCCTCTAGAGGTCAAGAAAAATTAAGAATCTTCTCCATTTTTATCACATTTTGTTGTTATGTTATTCGTTCAATGTAATGCCTGTAGGTCTGTGTGTATTTTTGTTTTTTTGCTGATAAAGTTTCTTCCCGGAATTGTTGACTTGTGTACATAAGTTTTCTTAGAAAACTACGCAGTTAGTAAACAGCATACCCGATTGTTGTTGTTTTGCGTGAATAAAATTTCCACGCAGTTTGTAATTGGAAAGTTGTTGTCTTTTTTATTTATTTTTTTTTTAAGATTAAGGATTTAAATATTTTTTTTTTTTTTTTTTTTATTTATTTAATAGTCTATGGAAGTTATCTTCCTTTCAGACTGTAAATACAAGTTTACAAAAAGTAAATTATATCAATAGCAATTTAAAAATATCACATTTTCCATTAACAATTTAAAAATATCACATTTTACATTTGTTTTGAAATTACATTAGATTGGGTTTAAAATAACATAACAAAGCAAAAACAAACAATTTCAATGGTTATGTGTTCAAGAACAGAATTATATCACGTTTAATACTAGGAATACTGGTGGAGAAGTCTATCAAACTGTAAAGATTATTAAAATCAGAACACATTCTCCGGAAAGGATCATCATTAGCATAATTTTGACGGAAAAATTGAAGATGTAAAAGATTATAATTTCTTGTGGGCCGTCTATGAATGTTAAATTGGATATTCTCCAGAAGAAAGCCTGAGCAAATATCTCCCTTTATTAAATTGATCAGGAATGTTACATTGAGCATGGTTCTACGACTCTGTAGCGTTGGCAAGCCGATCATGGCAAGTCTGGTGTTATAGGGGGGAAGATTCATAAAATTGTGCCTGTAGATATTACGGAGGCAAAACAACATAAATTGTTTTTGAACTGACTCAATTTTATTAATATGAACATTATACTGCGGATCCCAGACAACAGACCCATATTCCAAAATTGGTCTTACTAAAGACGTATACAACCGTTTGGTGATATGTGGATCAGTGAATTCCTTGGCCCATCGTTTTATAAAGGCAAGTAATCCACGAGCTTTATTACTTGTCATATTAATGTGTTGCGAAAAGCTCAATTTCGAGTCCAGTAGAACACCCAAATCCAAAATTTCGTTAACTGGTTCCAACGGATGACTGTTTAAATAAAACTGATTAAAATCAACCATTTTTCTAGAAAAACGCATGTGTTTGCATTTTTTAAAATTTAACTTCATTAGATTTACATCGCACCATTTAAAAAAACTATCAAGATCATGTTGTAGAAGATGACAATTGTCGTTGTTGTTACAGCTTAGGAAGATTTTTACATCATCGGCATACATTAGAATATTTGAGAATTTAATAGATGACTGTATATCATTTATAAAAAGCAAAAATAAGATTGGGCCAAGATGGCTGCCTTGAGGAACACCTGATAATACATTTATATGTCCAGACAATGTAGAGTTAAAGCTTATACGTTGGTGTCTGCCAGTTAAATATGATTTTATCCAGCTTATACAAATATTGGTAAAACCCATTAAGCTGAGTTTCTTGAGTAATAAAACGTGGTTAACTTTATCAAACGCCTTACTAAAATCTGTATATATAACGTCAGTATGTTGACCATTAGTAAATTCCCGGTTCACTAAGGTAGAGAGTTGTAGCAGATTCGTCGCTGTTGAGTAACCTTTGCGGAAGCCATGCTGATAAGGTGAAATTATTGATGAAACTTGATGACATAACGAAGCAGTAATACATTTTTCAAAAAGCTTGGGAATCGCACTCAATTTTGCTATACCTCTATAGTTTGCAATATTTGATCTGGTTCCTGATTTAAATAACGGAATGATATAAGATTCCTTTCATAGCCGGGGAAAGTAACCAAATTTCAACGAAGTATTAAACATGATGGTTAAAGGAATTGCTAAAGCATGAGCGCAATTCAGCAGTATACAGTTAGGAACGCCATCAGGTCCGGAACTGAATGATATTTTAGAATTTTTTATATTGTTTAAGATGTCATCAGTAAATATCGATGGGAAAGATATTGCTTGAGATTGCGTTATCGGAAAGACATAGTTATCAGATGTGTACTGATCTTGAGTGCATAAGTTTTCTTAGCAAGCCACACAGTTAGTAAACAGCATACCCAGTTGTTTATTTTATTACTTAATTATTTTCTTGTAAAATTTTAGCAAGACGCATCCGTAACAATATGATCTACGACAATTATGTGTGAATTAAACTATCAGCCAAATGGTAGCCACGGTTTTAGTGGCATACCGACGTAATATTGCTAATGTGCGAGACTTTTTTTTCCTTTATCTCTTGCACTGCACTTGAATTATTGACATATACTTTTTACTTATCTCCCCCTAAAAAAAAGGTCCAACGTCAAATTATGTGCTCGTAGCGGCCAATTAACGTTGTTAAGATGATATGTGCTTGGTTTTTCCGACGGGGTTATAATCAATATTATTTGGGTACGGTTTTCCGTCGACCCTCGTCAAATTTGGTTTGTGAACAAACCGGTTTCGGCTGTTTGCCATCTTCAGTGTTCTTTTCGTCGACGAAAAGAACACTGAAGAAAAAAACACTGAAGATGGCAAACAGCCGAAACCGGTTTGTTCACAAACCAAATTTGACGAGGGTCGACGGAAAACCGTACCCAAATAATATTGTTAAGATGAATTAATACTGTCATTGAATTTCTCGTGTTCGTTAGCACCAAACAGTTACTTTTTATAGATCAAATTTTCAGCAATCATTCGTGGATTCTCATTTGCCCAAATTCAGCAACTCAACTCTGCTTGTTAACGAACTCACTGAGGTAAAAGGGCACCTCGTCGCTGAAGATGATTTTCCTTGTAAAATCTGGTCAAACAAATGCCCGTCGTTTCAATGTCGTACTTGTTTTAGACTTGCATGTACTTGATAGGGATATACGTACATACACGCATACATATATGATATACTTGATACATACATACACGTGTGTATGGACTTAAAAATAAAAACTGAAACTATTAAATTTATAACCATGTTCTTCAATACCGAGCATATTTTCATTTAAAAAGTGTTCAAGGATCAAGTAGACTTCAAAGGGTTTTGTAAACTTATCATGTTGACGTTCTTTTCTTTTTTTTAAGAAAAATCTTTAAAAAATTTAATTTTATTTGTGGTTTGTTGAAATTTTTTTTAATGCATTTGATTGTTTCTTTCTAAAGTAGTTTTTCCAAGTTTTTGACATACTGAATATAAAATATTGGTAGAGATTAATTTCCAGCGCTTAAACATAAGTCGATCCCCAACCTTAAGAATAAGGGTGTATACTACTAGTAAAATGGCCTACGGATGTCAAATATGGTCAACAAAAGTAGCTAAAATACTTCTCAAATAAAAACCTAAAAATTATTTTTAATTTGCCACGGCGGTGGTACTCAGTGGAACTTTTATATAGAAATGTTTAACGAGATATGATCTCAATGGTAATGAGTAAAATAAGTCAACATAGCAGCTTTAATAATGTTGTAAAGTAGTAAAAAACCAGTGATACATTTGTTAGCATACACAAGTCTAAACTTTTGTATGTAAGTCCATAGTAATATCGTTGTATACGGGTTAAATAAATAAAAAAACAAGCATTACTGATGTTAATTGGTTGAAAACCAATGAAATACCTAATAATTAAAAAACTTTTTTTATAGATTTAATATGTTTAATGAATGAAATATTAATAAATAAAAACTGTTTTATGTTAAAACAAAGCTTACATAATTAGTTTTATTATAATTTTATCATTTTCTGTAAAAAAAAGACCAAAAATTTGAATTATACAAAAAATCGAACTGGCCTGTGCAAAAAGTGGTACTAATTTGTGAAATTTGCATTTACATAATTTGCTAATACAATTTGCAAAAAAAATGAAATTTGGTAGCACTTTTTCTAAACACAAAAAATGCAACACTATACTGCAGTTGTAATATATATGTGAAAATAAACCAACTATGGATCTGCAACAGCGCAGGCTTTTCTGCAAAGGCGTGGTTGCTTGCATAAATACGAGCGAGTTGTTTGTCGGTATTTCAGAAAGTGTTTGACTGTTATCCGTTGTGGTTGTGCGCAAATATTTGTCTGAGAGAATATCTTTAATATTTAATATATAAATTTCTAAGAAGAATAAAGAAAAAAAATCAAAATGAGGGAAATTGTACACATTCAAGCCGGTCAATGCGGAAACCAAATTGGAGCCAAGGTATGTACTTAGTTTTAAAACCCAGTTAAAAAGAGTGAGTAACTTATTTCCGATTTCCCAAAAAAGGCATTAGTAAATTTCTTTATTTTATATGTAGAAGAAAGGGAAAAATGATTGAATGCTAGTTTAGCATCCTTCCATATCCGCCATTTTGTTATGTTAGCTTTAGCATACTTGCGTTTGCATGTTATATGCTATGCCGTTAATTTTTGTAAAAAGATCAATAGTGACGCTATGTTCAAAACTTGTTTTCTTCACCCTTTGTGCTAATAATTCTATTGATATCATGCTTATTAAAGTATTTGAGTATGTTATGCAGAACAAATTTTCTATAAAAATCTATTTAACCTAGATTTTGAAAGTTTGTAATGAATTCCTTTCTATTTTGAGAGTACAGTTGTTGCAAAAGTCTCCTTTTTCTGTAGTGAAAATTTCTATTTTACATACTTATATTTTAATTACTTCTTCGCATAATATACACGTAGTTGACTTTGGTATGAATCATGCAAGCAAAAATAGAGATTGAAAAAAGAAGTGTAATATATAAAGATTTCTACTGGCAAGTTTGTGCTTACAAAAAAAAAAGAAAAGTTGACAGAGTTGGGTGCGGTTTTTGGCTCAATTTAAAAAAGTGAGGGGTAGGCAGAGACGGTTTCACTGGAAAAACATCTGCATTGGAATGTTTCTTCAAATAGAGAGTAGTACTGTGTACACACAAATTTCTGCAAAGTTTATTATACAGTCTCCATTAATTTGTTTTCTTAGATGCTTATAACCTTTACAAATATCAGATCAATGAACAGGAATGAATATATGTATTTATACATATATATATTTATGTATATTAAATGGGTTGGGATATACAATTTAAAGAAATGTTAATGCTGAATGTTTAGAGAGTTTTATTAACTGCATAAAATAAGAGTTACTTTCATTGAAAAATACAAAGATTAATTTTAGGACAATCCCAGATATCGATTGAAAATATCAGACCTAATTCTTTTATATCAATTTTTTCAAATACCTTTCAAAATCTCTTGTTCATTTTTCTTTTAACTAGAAAGCAAAGAATATAAATTCTTTTTAATCATAACTGTTTGTGAAAGCTTAATATAGTTAAACAAAAGAAAATTAATAAAAACATTGGGCTTCAAGATAAAAAAAAAAAAACTACGTTTGTTTGTGTGTATGTATGTAAATCTAAAAACATTACACGCCATATGGTTTGTGGTATGAAGGTGCCGGTGATGTCACTCGACCTTAATAATCAATCTACCTCCACAAAGTTAAATTGCTTTGTGTTTAAATGATTGTGTCATAGCTTGGCTTGAAGAAACTCTTAGTATTAAACGTAGGTTTTTGAAAATCTCACTTAGAATTGAACAGATGGTGTTTACACAGTAGAAATAGCGTGCAGGTTATAAAAATTATTTATTAGAAGAAAAAAAAAACTACCACTACTACAACTGGTTTGTTCTCCACCCACTTGTATATTAAAAAAAATCTTGATTTTGCGTTTATTTTAGTTGTTTGTCAGTGTGGGCATTTAATTAAGGCTACTAGTAGTAGTATGTCACGTCGGCTGGTAGACTTTTTATAGCCGACCTACACACAAACTGCTTAACCGGCTTTATACGGCAATCTTTAACAAACTACAAGAAAAAGTGATGTCAATAGCAATTTGCTGGAAGTTGTTTTTTCAACTGCAATAATAAATTAATCATTTGCAGAAGATTCCAAATAAGTAACAAAAAACAAACAAAAAAAATTATACACAGGAAAAAAAATCGATTAGAAGTTACCAATTACATCGCCTAGAAATGAGTCATTTTAATGCGGCTGTATTGTTGCCAAGGTATTGTTTGCTGCAAGTATAAATGTGCTTCAACCCCTTAAACAACAAGGATATAACGATGACTCATGATAAAGCACGACCTCTCTTTCCAAATGCATTTTCACGGAAAATCAAACACACCCTCTGTTAACACATTGCTTGTTAGGTTGCATAAATGTATAGATACATAACTACATACACACACACCTCTTTAAATCTATTAAAAAGTCGATATCCTTGATTACATACCTACATACATATTAATTAAAAGTGTTAATAAAATCCTTTGTTTTTTTTTTTAATTTTTTTAGTTTTGGGAAATTATCTCCGATGAACATGGAATTGATGCTACTGGTGCCTATCATGGCGATAGTGATTTGCAGTTGGAACGTATAAATGTTTATTACAATGAAGCGTCTGGTGGTAAATATGTACCTCGTGCCGTTTTGGTAGATTTAGAGCCTGGAACTATGGATTCGGTGCGTTCCGGTCCATTCGGTCAAATTTTCCGCCCAGATAACTTTGTTTTCGGACAATCTGGTGCTGGCAACAACTGGGCCAAGGGTCATTATACAGAAGGTGCAGAGTTAGTAGACTCTGTATTGGATGTTGTACGCAAAGAAGCTGAATCTTGTGATTGTCTACAAGGTTTTCAATTAACTCATTCGTTGGGTGGTGGCACCGGCTCCGGCATGGGTACTTTGTTAATCTCAAAGATTCGCGAAGAATACCCTGATAGAATCATGAATACATATTCCGTTGTCCCCTCCCCCAAGGTATCAGACACAGTTGTAGAGCCCTACAATGCCACTCTCTCAGTACATCAATTGGTCGAAAATACAGATGAAACCTATTGTATTGACAACGAAGCCCTGTATGACATCTGTTTCCGCACCTTAAAATTAACAACCCCCACATACGGTGACTTGAACCATTTGGTGTCATTGACCATGTCTGGAGTAACAACATGTCTGCGTTTCCCCGGTCAATTGAATGCCGATCTTCGTAAGTTGGCCGTCAACATGGTTCCTTTCCCCCGTCTTCACTTTTTCATGCCTGGCTTTGCTCCACTTACATCTAGAGGCTCCCAGCAATATCGTGCTCTTACTGTTCCAGAGCTAACACAGCAAATGTTTGACGCCAAGAATATGATGGCTGCTTGTGATCCTCGCCATGGTCGCTACCTAACCGTAGCAGCCATTTTCCGTGGACGCATGTCTATGAAGGAAGTTGATGAACAAATGCTTAACATTCAAAACAAGAACAGCTCATATTTCGTTGAATGGATTCCAAACAATGTAAAGACAGCCGTCTGTGACATACCACCCAGAGGATTAAAAATGTCCGCCACCTTCATTGGTAATTCAACCGCTATTCAGGAACTTTTCAAACGTATCTCCGAACAATTCACTGCTATGTTCCGCAGAAAAGCTTTCTTGCATTGGTACACTGGCGAGGGTATGGATGAAATGGAATTCACAGAAGCCGAAAGCAATATGAACGATTTGGTATCAGAATATCAACAATACCAAGAAGCAACCGCCGATGAAGATGCTGAATTCGAAGAAGAACAAGAGGCTGAAGTTGAAGATAACTAAAATATTAACAATTTAAAAAAAGAAAAAACCCCTAAGCAAAAAGTCTAAAACAAAAGCAACAATTTCGAAGATAACAAAATAAAAAAAGATGTTCTAATTTAACATAAAATTTATGCCTTTTATTTCTTTAACACACAGACACACGATGTCTTGCTCGTCCAGCTTATGTAATCACTTTTTTCGTTAAGACAAAATGGGTTTGCTTATGTTATATAAAAGAGGAACTTGGGCCTTGTTTACTTAAATAGAAGATCGACACTTAAAACTTAACTGCCTGTATTGAAAGAAAATACGTTTAAAATAAATTTAAACCATAAAGTACAAAATAATTCCGTCCCTTGCCTCTATAAAAGAGAGGTCACTGCGCTATTGTAGTCGCCTTTCTTAACCTAAAGTCTTCTGTAGTCCATACGGTTGTATTTCACTGACATATTCCATCTGTTCACATAGATATTTCGGAAAATTACCAGCCTAATCTTATGTATGAAGTGTTAAATTCAAATCATTGGCTAATTGTTCATTTACTAAGTGTGTTTTAAGCATAGGTTGTAAATGAAAACAATTTTTTTATAAAAACTGAATACGTATTTTTTTTTTTTCAATCTCCGACCACAGGTTCTCTATTACGTTAAAATCTGGACTTTGAGCTGATGTCTGTACAAAATAAGGGTAGTTACAAATGAGCCAAGTCTTCATAATATCAGATGCATGTTTAGGATCATTGTTAAGTTTTTTCGCTCTTTGTAGAAGATTATCCTTAAGCAAGTTCAAATACATATTCTTGTCCATATTTCCCTCGATAAACGTTAAATTTCCGACTCCTGCGTGGGACATGCATCCCCAAACTACCATGTTTAACAGTACTGCGCAAATTACATACGTGGATTTAGAACTGTGTTTGGTTTTCTTCAAATATAGGACTTGACATCTGATCGAAACAAATTAAGTTTGCTTTCATCAGCAAAAATAAATGTTTTCCATAAGGAAATATCTTTATTTAAATACTCTTTAGGAAACCTTATTCTACGTTTTCTATTTCTAGCATTAATCAGTGGCTTGTTTCCGACAGTCCGTCCACGGAAATTTTCTTCACTCAAAATTCTTTGAATTGTTTCTGGAGTGGCTTATTTCCGACAGTCCGTCCACGGAAATTTTTATTCACTCAAAATTCTTTGAATTGTTTCTGGATTGCATGTCTTGCCCAGGTAATTTTCGGCTTCAGTTGCCAACTATGGAGCACTAAGATCTGGTTTTTCCTTAAGCTGTCGCACAATCCATTGATTATATGTGTTATTAAATATTTTTTTTTGGTGCAGATCTACCCTTGTTGTGCAACTTATTGTTGCGGCGAAATCTTTCAACGATGTGCTGGAAGTTAAAGAAATTAATGCAACAATTTCTGCAATTTTCCGTTGGCTTTTGTCTTCCCGAAAATGCCGAATCACGTCCTCCCTCCTTCTATTGATGTTCCTAATGTGACCTAATTAATTTTAAATAAACTTAATTCTTTAAATATCGCTTCAAAATGAACTTTTTACTCCTCAATTTATAAAAAAAACATGCAAAAACTAATTTGGTTTTTATGTAACGGTTTTTACAATGCATCATTTAAGCTGTGAGCAAATTTAAATGAGTTGTTATTGTTTTGTTAATACTCTCTTTATTAACATTACTTTTTTTGTTGTTGTTTCATCATAATTGCAATAATAAGAAAATGGTTTTTACATAAAGTAGGTGATTTTTCTCATAACTGCAACAATTATAGCCATAATTAATTTTTTTTTATAATCTTTACCATCAAATAAGATGTGAGCGACTGTAGGTTTTTTTATGGCTTTGACAGAATGCCGGCAAATATATGTAAATAAATAAATTAATAGATTTAACTGTAATAGAAGTTTGACAAACATATATTTTATTTCAATAATAACAAGTAAACAATTTTCATTCCAGACAGTTTCGTTGATAGCTTCACCAATACGAAAAAATTTCCTAAATATTTAATTTTACTCGAATGCGGATGTAAAAGTCCCTTAAGTAATTTATTTTCAATAACAATTTCTTTTACTAAAGTGATTGTAAAATATTCATATAAATGCATAAATTTTTTCTTTTCAAATTGTTATAATTTTTTGTATTCGTAAAATATAGAAAAATAATTTCCTGAAGAAGCTTTCCACAGGAAAGCGAAATATCGAAAAAAAGAAAAAATAAATCGTTTAAAATTTAATTTAAAAAGCGACCATTTAAAAGATTAATACATATTTAATATGATTAATTAAAACAAAATACTCAAGAAACTGGATCCGCTCTTATTTTGAGGCACAAAATAATTACGAAAATAATTTGAAAACTAAATTAATAAAATTTTATTTTTTTGTTTTAATTTTAATAAAAAAAAAAATCCTTCAGTGCGGTAGAAAATATAATACGAAAACCAGAATATTTGCGTTATTAAAGTGTAAAATAAATTGCACATTAAAAGTTATCTACATTGTAAGTTATTTTTATTTTGCTAGGTGGCGGTGTTTGTACAACAAACGCAACATTGCAAAAACAATATGACTTCTGATTATTTCTATACATTTGCAAATGTCAAAAAAAAAGATAAATTAAAGATATTTGCTTGAAAATCGTAAACAAACCGCCAGATAATTGTAAAACAAAAACACTTTTGACATTTCAAACATTAAAGCAACAATAAAAAGTCATGTTGCTTGTACAATAAAAACAATTAAATTACACACAGCTGGGCGGACGTCACTACCTCGTAAAAAAGTATGTATACACAAGTGTACATTTCAAAGTGACAGCTAATTGTGCTATCTGTTATTTTCTTCTGAAGTCTATTATTATTTTTATGTAAAACAATTTATTTTACCAACTTTTATTATTTTGCAATTAAACTTTGAAACAATTACATGCTTTTAAATAACAGTAATGAATTCATTTGATCGTGATTGTGTGCAGTTTTTGAAGCCAGGTATGTATTTATACATGTGGATGTGTGTATGTACAATTTATTATGATTAGTAAGATTAAAAAAAAACATGTCCATATTGAAAATGCAGCTACTATTGATTAAGATTTGGAACTATTGCATGAAAGTACAAGTGCTATTTGCTTCCACATACCGTTCGACTAAGAATCAACTGAGACTGATAAATTTGACAAGAATTGTAATTGGCTCATAAAGACAATTAAATAATTATTAATAGTTTTATAGGTATCTATCTATCAGGCAAATGTAGCACAAAAAACGTTTTCTTTGTAGCCCTTGAACGCTCTTTAACTTCTGTAGTAAATAAAACAATTTAACAAATTTAATTGCAGATGACACAGAAGCGTTATTAGCCGGCAATCAGAATATAAGGCGTACTGTCCCCTCGGACCTCTCAGATAAAAACAAAATAAAAAAAAATATTGTTTTCTGTATTGAAAAATATCAAATAACAATATTAGCTACAGAATGTTCTATAGGGACTTTTGAGTTGCCTCAGGTAATTACATATTTTATATACTTTCCTCATTCAAACGTACATATCTATTTAAATAACTAAAAAGACATAATCGAATTTGTGCGATGTAAGATTTTATAGGACATTCGCGTTAGTTGTAGGCAGCAGGAGTTTTAAGGAAATAACATGTACATAAAAGTAAGAAACATTTACCCAGAACATACATATATTTCAAAAATTTTTCTTTATTTTTTTCAGATCACTATACAAACGCTTTATTTGACATATAGCATCAAGAAAAAAAGAAAAACGAGGAGTAGCGACCGATACGAACTCATTTGAGTGTAACAGAAATATTCTACAATCGAAAACTATGGTGGGTCCAAGTAGTCAAATTAGTAAACTTTTGCTGGGACTTTTAATAGTTTTGATTGCTTTCTACATATACATGGATGTTCAGCTGTACCTGCGGATACAAAATTATCCCTTGGAAAGAAATTATCATTTCAATGTAACTGAACTCACCAACAAAAATGCCAATACCGCCACCGATATAATACAGCATAATGAAGGAACGTATGAATCAGAAACTTGGATTACGTGCAAACTTAATCCCTTGTGCCATGTTACAGTTAAAGCAATTCTCTTGGATCATACTAATCACTATATATTTGCGCCCTTAGCTACCATATTCGATAATGTTATTGGATTTTCAAGATCAACATTTATTACGGCAAATATGATTTCCTTTTTTCACGTGGGCGTAGCTTGTGTGGCGGGCAAGCTAGTGTCATCGGATAGCTTGGGATATAGACGGTTAGGAGTAGTAATGTTTCAATTTCGTACATTTCTAGATGACTTGGATGGTCATGTGGCGCGGGTGAAAAAGAATATTCGCGGTGAACGATCTGAAGTGGGAACAACAGGTTACTATGTTGATGGCATTTGTGATGGCCTTGGCTGCATAGCACTTATTCTTGGAATATTTTTCTATTTAAAAAATAATCCACCGCGACGCGGTTATCTTCAGTTACCTATGGTCGATACACGCGTTTCTGACGTTTCTCCGAAAACCAAATTAAAACCCACCACTCGTAAGGTTGCCAAAAAGGTTATCAGCTTTACAGGACAATTACTTCTCAGCTCAACAGCGTGGAATCGCTATATTGCTGTCTATCAGGATATGCTTGAAAGAAACGATGTTTCACCTTTGCAAATTACCCGCCAACAAATCGTTTTCAAGTCGACATGGTTTTTCTGCGTTGCTTGGCTGTGGCGTATCGTCAATGTTCACTCCCTATTGCATTGTGTCTTGCTCAGCATATTTTGTGACAAATTGTGGGAATTTCTTAAAGTAATCCAATACACTGGCTATGTAATATTGCTGGTTTGCATATGTATAACGGAAATGCATTTGCTTGAAGTTCATAACTTTATTTTTAATAGCGGTTCCGGTGGCAGCGGCGCTAATATAACATCATTTTGATAAATAGTTATGAAATTTTTATTTTTAATTCATATTACCAGTATAGCAAATAACTTTTATTATTATGTATGTATTGTATGTATGTATGTATGTTTGTGTGTATTATTTCTTTTTTTTTATTCTTTATTTGCTTTTATTGATAACGTTTTATGTGTGAAATAATTTTGTTTAAATAATTGTAATATTTTGCAAACTCAAAAGTAAATTTTAAGTGTCCGTATGTATTCTAGCGGGCACAACAACAACAACAAACAAAATCTTGATTATTTTTTTCTTTCGCAAAAAGGTTTGAAGCTAACAGACAACAATTTTAAATATTTGATGCTGCTGCTTAAAGCGTTATTTTTCCACTATTTTATTGTACGATTAAACGCTGCTTTAGGCAAACAAGTCAACTGTATTCAAAACATATTGGAACAATTCGATAATGTCTTTTCTTTTGTCTTAATGGTTATATTTAAAAATATTTTTTCTTTTTAAATATGTTGCTTTTTCGTTTTAGTATTTAGAGGAATTAGGTTGGATTCAAAAAGGCAACATAGCAGTAGTTGAACGCCAAAATGACGAAGCCTTTGTGACGCAAAGTGATAAAAGTTTTTCAACATCAGAATTTAATAAAATCAATGTAAGTAGTTTTTTTCGACTCAATTGTGGAAATATTAAAATTGTATTTAATTTAATCCTTAACGCTTAGTTTATATCCAATGAACAACTGTTAAAAGAATTATTTTTGGATCCCCTTCTATCGAATTATGGCTTAATAATAGTTAACAATGTTCACAGACGTTATGTTTTAACTGATACGGCTTTGGCATTACTAAAGAAGATACTTAGAAAACGTTTGACATTAAAGCTTGTTCTCGTTTCCAATACAAAAGAGGCAAATTTTTTCGCCGAATATTTTAATACACAAAATCGTCATAAGAGTCATGAACTACTGTCAACAATTCTATCAATAGATGATGTTAATATTAGACAGTCAATATTTTATCTTAAATTTCCATGTGCAGACTATATAAATAAATCTATTGAAACACTGAGAAATATTCACAAGAAATTTCCACTTGATGGTGACATACTTGTGTATTTAGCCGATGAAGATGAAATTAATCAAGCGATAGATATGTTAAAGAACTATATTAATATGGATCATATAAAAAATATAAATTATTTTAAAATGTCACGCTTAAAAAATGAACAACAATCGGTACTTTTTCCCAAAACACCTGAAAAGCGTAATGTTATATTTACAAAGAATTTATATCAGGATTCAGTTACCCAGGATCGAATAAGTTATGGTAAAAAAACAATCATTTATTTATACTTTTAAATAACGGCTCTGCTATGAAGCTTTTATCCACATAAAATTAATTTCTGTTAGCACAAGTTGGCGAAAAATTAAGATTTAAAGGCAAATTTATGGTGAATCTCAATTTACAAAAAAAGGAGACATTACAATTTCAGGGAAATGGGTTTTATAGTCGAAAAATCCATTTTTTCTTCTATACTAAATTAGATCTGACTTCACTTGTTGGTCCTTAATTAGTATGTAAGAAAGAAATCACTGCCCATTTTCAAACTCAACCATTTATATTTAGTTAAAATCAAGAATCTATATATTTAGATGAATTACTTTCGCAAAATTTTAAAATTCTACCTATTGTATGTAGTTGATGCGTGTGTGTCAATTCAAGCCTTTTATTTCCAAACAAAAAGTAGATTATCGCAACGCATATCGTTTAAAATTGACGATTACGATTTTAAGTATTAAAATTGAAGTCTGTAAATTGCAGCTGCTGAAAAACTGACGGCTTTACATCGTAAAAACATACTAAAACGAACTGATACAACTTGTTACAATTAAACATTAAGGCGAAAATTTTCGAAAAGTTTACCGCTATGTGATTGTTATAGCAGCGTTTGACAGAACATAGACCTATAATTTATTTTAGCCATATAGGAGGACACTGGCATAAATTCAATAAAAACGGTTTAGCTGTTAAGTAGTCCATAAACATTAAAAACATGTGCAGACATCGACACTCACGCCCACCCATAAATAATTGTTTATCGTTAGAACAATATACGGTGCAATGTCTAACCATTAACCGTTGACTCAATTGTTTAATATTACAGTATCTATAATTGCGACAGTTTTCGAAAAACGGGTTCTATTTTCGCGACTTTTATCCGTTATTTTAAATTTGATTACAATGCTTACAAGCCAATAAGGAAAATACCCCCGCCTAATTAAGACCTTCAATTTTGCCATGATCCAAATGAGTCTTTTTCGCTTAATTTTATTTGAATTTGCCTATTTTATTTATTCAAACGATTTGAAGTAATAGAAGCCTTAAAAACATACATTTACATACATATGAATCTTATAATACATACATAAGTACATGTATACATACTGTTTGTATTAAAAGATAAATTCAGTGAAATTAATTAAAATGAAAAGTAAGACAAAATGCATGACTCACAATAATGTTTTTTTTTCTATCATATTGTCAAAGCATTATTCTTTTAACAAAGAGTGTAAATACTTTTCAAATAACGGTAAATATATTTCTTAATGCCATAAATAACTTTATTAGAATAAAAAAAATTTTATTTCATTGCTTCAGAGCAAGGCCGTTTGACAGGCAAAGAAAAAAACATTTTTAAATAATCATTAAAAATTTAATTATATTTTCAAGTAATCGATTGCGGCTTTATGCAAGTTAAATGGTTTCAAGCAGAGAGTAACAAGAATCAGAAAATAATTGTGCCGGTAAGTAAGTTTGCGGCGGAATTACGTTCAAACTGGAAAAATAAATACAGGAAAGCTAGTGTTTTTCGCCTCTATACCAAAGATGATTTTAATAATTTGCCAGAAAGATCAGTTGCTAAAATGCGAAGGACTAATTTGTGTTCCGTCATTTTATATTTGAAAACTTTAGCAGTTGATAACATTTTACGATTTGATTTTCCATCACCTCCGCCCGCTAAAAATGTTCTTGCGGCCTTGGAAACTCTATACGCCTTGGGTAAGTTATCAATAATAATTGTTTTATTGCCATCTTAAGAAATGTTAAAGTATTAAGAAAAAAGTAAGTTATTTTCAGTTTTATTCGACCTTTTTTTTAAATTTTTATTAAATTTTAATCTTTTCACTCGGTCCTTTAAATTAAAACGATTTATTTTTCTTTTTATCTCTCAATATTTCGCTTTCCTTTGGAAAGCTTCTTCAGGAAATTATTTTTTATATTTTCAAAAACAAAAATTATAACAATTTGAAAAGAAAAAATTTTTGAAAAACATTTGACAAAACATATAAAATTATTTTCTTCATACATACAAACATACAAAAATTAAAATTTAAAATATTAAAACATACAAAAACAAGGAAACGGAAACTAAATAACAAATTCTTTCTTATGAAATAATTATAACAAATTATGTGTTTTTTGTATTAAGTACCTATAATTCTGCGCTAAATTGTCTGTGTCTGTTTTGAAATTTATTCTCCTTACATTTGGAACATTAACAATTTCTAACATTTCTAACATATAACGTCTCTTGTAGTTTTTTTCTATATCTAATACTGATGTTTCATCAAACTTTGGATAATGATTATATTTCTTACAATGTGAAGATAAGGATGTCTTCTGTGTTGAAAATGAGCAGAGACGATTATAATTCAAGAATAAATGACATTCTTAACGATTCTGCAAAATACTCAATATTGAATAAGGATCCGACTACAAAACTGCAAAAAACAAACAATTTTTTAGTTGATGAACTTTTTAAAAAAGAAATCATTTCAATAATGGAGAGGAATAGACTTAGAACGAATGTATCAAATTCTCCAAAGCTATATGGAGTACCTAAGATCCATAAACAGGATTTTCCTCTGAGGCCTATTTGTTCTTGCATTAATTCCCCGGCCTACGGACTTTGCAAGTATATAACGAATATTCTTAAGGTATTAACAGAACATTCAATATATAATGTTAGAAATTCATTGGAATTTAAAGATAAAGCCAAGGGAATAAATATACAGGATAATGATAGATTGTTTTCATTTGATGTAGTTTCACTTTTTCCAAGTATTCCTGTAGGTTTAGCTTTGAGAATTATGGAGGAAAAATGGCAGATAATAGAACAAAATACAAATATTGAGAAGGAATTATTTTTACGTATTCTTAAGTTTTGCATTGAAGACAACAGGTATTTTCAATTTGATAATAGGATATATCAGCAGAAAGAGGGCCTCCCTATGGGTTCTCCGGCACCTCCAATTATTGCTGATATTGTGATGGAGGAATTATTAAATACATGTATTAAAAAAATGCATATTAAACCAAAGATAATCACAAAATATGTGGATGATTTATTTTGTATAACATCAGAAGATGCAGTGGATGATATTTTATCAGAATTGAATAGTTTTCATCCTGATATAAAATTTACGATTGAAAGAGAGTTAGAATCTAAACTTCTATATTTAGATATATTGATAATAAGAAAGGAGAATAGGTTAGTGTTTGATTGGTATAAGAAACCAACATCTTCTGGAAGACTTATTAATTTTTATTCCAAACATCCGAGAAAAATGATAATAAACACAGCGAAAAATATGATAGATAGAATATTAACTATAAGTGATAGAGAATTTCGGTTGAAGAATAAGGACACAATAAAAAATATACTTCATGACAATGATTTTCCAGTAGAATTAACTAACCGATTAATTAGACAATATGATAATCATAGGCATAATTTAGGAAATACCATGGCAGAACCAAGAATTTATAAATCATTAACTTATGTTCCTGGAATATCAGATAGATTAAGAAAGTCTAAAATATATGACACTGATAGATATAAAATTGCACACAAAACATATAACACATTAAATAGATTATTTAGCAATATGAAGGATAAAATAGGAAAAATGGAAATATCTGATGTAGTATACAAGATACCATGTGGAGGAAATGACCAGGTGAACTGTGACAAAGTTTATATTGGGACAACAAAGAATAAACTTAAAACAAGATTAGCTGGTCATAGATGTGACCAAAAATATAGGAATATTTCAACACAGAAGACATCCTTATCTTCACATTGTAAGAAATATAATCATTATCCAAAGTTTGATGAAACATCAGTATTAGATATAGAAAAAAACTACAAGAGACGTTATATGTTAGAAATGTTAGAAATTGTTAATGTTCCAAATGTAAGGAGAATAAATTTCAAAACAGACACAGACAATTTAGCGCAGAATTATAGGTACTTAATACAAAAAACACATAATTTGTTATAATTATTTCATAAGAAAGAATTTGTTATTTAGTTTCCGTTTCCTTGTTTTTGTATGTTTTAATATTTTAAATTTTAATTTTTGTATGTTTGTAGGTATGAAGAAAATAATTTTATATGTTTTGTCAAATGTTTTTCAAAAATTTTTTCTTTTCAAATTGTTATAATTTTTGTTTTTGAAAATATAAAAAATAATTTCCTGAAGAAGCTTTCCAAAGGAAAGCGAAATATTGAGAGATAAAAAGAAAAATAAATCGTTTTAATTTAAAGGACCGAGTGAAAAGATTAAAATTTAATGAAAAAAGTAAGTTTATTTATGTGTTCATCTTAACAAATCATATGCATACACACATCCATATGAAGTTAAGAAAATGTTATAGATTTTGTATAATTGTGTAATTTCTGCGCCAATACATAATTTTTGATAAAACCCTATAAATTTTAAATTTACTTAAAAACGAAAATAAGGCAATAAGCAAAGAAAACAGAAACACATATCAACTTTGGAATATTTTTTTTAAATATGTGTTTAAAGCATACTAATACAACTATTTCATTTTACTTTTTAATTTTAACAGCCAACAACATTTTCCCGTTTTTCAATTATGAGTAATTCCTTAAATGTAAAAAATACTTAGTTAAATGAAAAAGTTACATCGGCGGCAAAAAAATAACTGAGCGGATCTTTCGAAAATTAACTTTTTAAAAAGCCGTTTGAATGGCATGAACTTGAGTTTGTTTTAGTGTTCGTTTCTCATATAAAACAAGTACCATAGACATAAAGCCCACAAATGGATAGGAAACAGTTCGCTAATAAATATTCTTTTGTCATATTTTACCATAGTAGCCGAACGCAATTTCTATTTATGACATAGGTTAATAATATTCATCCTGGTTATAAATAAAAATTTTCTGTGAATTTTTCGCTCTACTGAATCTTCAGCTCATGATCGCAAATCTATAATTTGTGATTAAAAGTTAATATTAAAAATAAAGCTAATAAATACATATGTATGTAAATTTTATTTGTATAAATCGATTATAACATATTTTCAATAGAAATCATTACCAGCATTTCTATTATAGTAGAAATGCTTAGTGTTACACGGAGCGATAATCCGAGCATGCGTTCGATTAGCACAACCTATAACACAACGAATACCAATCTTAAGGGGTAGTGGTAAAGCGATTTTGCGGATACTCCGAATGCTTTACGTGTTGATTGGATGTATTACGTCAACAGGCCCAGCAGCCACACTAAAAATTTCACCTTCAATTTAATATTTATTTTCACTTTCCATTTATTATTCATTTTGCACGTTTGCTATTTTTCATAAGTTGAGCCAAAGCAAAACAGGCGACTTCGTTATATTTGAAATTCTCTCTCTCCCCCTTATTATTCGTCTCCTTGTCTGGTTGTAATAGGAAGGTTTAATTCTCGAGAAAAATGAATACCTCGGGAATATTTAGAATCAAGCTGATTGTCATCAGTGGAAGGTATAGCGAAACACATCCTATTAACTTTAAATTTAAAATATTTCCATAAAATGATAATTAAGAAAAAAAAACTAAAGTAAAGAAAATGTTGTTTTTCAGGAGCTTTAGATGATCAAGGACAACTAACAAACCCCGTGGGATTTTTTATGTCTGATATGCCTTTCAACCAACATCTTAGCAAAGCTCTATACAATTCAACAAAATTCCAGTGCTCTGAGGAGATGTTGACAATAGTAGTTATGCTGCAGTTGGATTCAGTATTTGCAGTTACCGTAAATCATATGGCTGATTGTCACAAAAAAGTGGCCAAGCGAGCATTCGAGGCTGCTGAGGGTGATTTGATTACACTATTAAACGTCTACACCGCCTTTGTGGGCAACGATATGAGCAAAGAATTCTGTCGCAAATACTATTTAAACTATCGCAGTTTAATTTGGGCCCATAATGTACGCAAATATTTTGCAAATTTATTAGTAAAAAAATATAAAATGACTCTGCTATCGTGTCATGGAAATGTTGAACAAATTTTAAAATGCATTGTCTCCAGTTATTTTATGAATGTAGCGTACTTACACGCTTCCGGTGTTTATAAGGGTTTGCGTTGCAAATCTGATCTCTATATAGATAAGGAGTCTGCGATTTTTTCGTTAACACAGCCGAAATATGTCACCTATTGCAAGCTTTATGAAAAGACCAACAAAACATTTATGATTAGTTTAAGCGTTATCAGAGAAGAATGGCTGTCGGAGATAGCACCACACTATTATGAAGTAAAATAACAAATGTAAAAAATTCTTGAAAGAATTATACAGTGACTCACATCGAAATTCGGACAAGTAATTACAGAATGGCTTAGCAGTTTTAAAATAAATAATATTTCCAGTTTTGCAAAAAATTTAATTCAAATATTTCTTCTTAATGTATTAGTAAATGTAACAAAAAAAAATTTAACCAATTCCGAATAATTCACAAAAATGCCAATTTTCAACAAAATAAAAATTTACCCTGAAACTTATTTAAAAAAATAAAATAAGTGTAATTTTATTACTTTTTGAAGTACGCCATTAACGTAGATTTGTAAATCTAAACCGCTCTTGGTGCTAATTCAGCCCAAAAATTTTTCACAATTTGGTTTTAACTTTCTCAAATAAGGCAAATTGAGACATAAGAAGTGTTGCCACGTGCCAAGTTTTTGTAAAGCTCGTTATGAAAAATTGAACTGAGACCTATTTACATTGGACGATTTTTGTCGCTGCAATTCATAGTTTTTTGTTGTAAATAATGTGTGTAAAGAGAATAGGGGAAGAGAGGAACTCTACCACTATTCTCTTAACACACATTATTTACAACAACAAACTAAGAATTGCAGCGACAAAAATCGTCCAATGTAAATTGGGACAAAGCAAGAAATTTAAAGGCAAAGAGGGAACAAGGATTGCTGGGCCAAATTATTCGTGTCTGAACACTGCAGCAATTTTAAAAGAAAATTGATGAATAGTTGAGCAACTAAAATTGCCCTGTCTGAACCTGGCCTAAGAGTGAATAAAAAAAATTAAATAAATTTATTTTCATAATTTCGCCACACCGTTGGGTGGCATTTTTAGGAAAAGAAAAATATATGAACAATTATTTAAATCAATTAATTAATGAAAAATTTTTTATCAAAGAAATTTTCCTTAAAAAAACAATACAAACAAAAAAAAAATAAGTTTATACACTTTTTCTTTTCCTGAAGAAGCCACCCAATGGTGTAGTGAAATATTGAAAATAATTTACTTTTTTTTATAAAGACGTCGAGCTTAAAAAATTAAAAAAAGACATTATTCTTTCGTAATCAAATTTGGAAATTCGAAATTGGTTTGACACAACCAAAAATTAGAACCTGCTGCCTTAATGCATTTAACCTGTGGTTCTAATTTCTGGAGGTTTTTTTGTTTTGGTTCTCCTATAAAATATTTTTTCGGGAAATCACCGAATTATTCGTGATATTTTGTATGAAATTGTGCTAAACAATTCCGTAAATGTAGTCAAGGAATAAAATGAAGATGTTTTTACCGAGGGATCTGTTATAGCAGCGAACTTCAAAATGAGCCGCAGCATAAACTGAATTTCGTTGTTTAGATATTTTTTTAAATTTTCATGAAATTAAATAAAACATTTGTTTTTAGAATTTATGGGTGTTTTTTTGTTTTTGTTTTTTATTATTAAATGCAATGGTAATGTTTTTCTTTGTTTTCCACTTTTTCGAATACGGCTTGTTCTATAAGTGCCTGTACTTTAGTTTTCATTTTTTTTTTTGTTTATTTTATTATTGCATTATTGCACTTCAACTGTGTTATGCAATATAAATTTGTATCGTAAATTATTTTGTGTTTGTATTTGTGTTTAATAAAATTTGACAAATGTTTTAAATTGCTGAATTGTTATCATTTCTTTGAAAGCGTTTATCTCATTTTTTGTTTGTTTGTGTGTTTTGTTTTTATTTTTGTATTCTCTAAATGATGATGATGATGTTGCCCCATATGTGCGCACTTTAAAAGTAAAATTTTGTTTTTCTGTATAATAATATATATTTATATACAATAAATGTGATGGGCTAGAGGGAGTATCTAGTTGTTTAATTCAGTTAGGCGGATTGCGTGTACTATCGCTGTTGGGTATATACAAAGGTACTGCGGAAGTGTATGCAGAAGGCCGTTGGTAAGTGTCTTCGACCACACCATTCAGTGAATATTCGTCCACCTTTAAAATGTAAATAAAGAAAGATGTAAGAGATGGCTATAAAATTGTTATTTTTTGTTTTTATATTTTTAAGATTTGTTAGCGTTATTTTGTTGCAAGTTTTAGAAAGATACCATTTGTCGTAGCATTTGTGAATCTTGGCAAGGTCTTTGTTGTTGTGTTTGTTGCTGTGGCTGCTGAGATTGTTGTTCCTGTTCCTTATTTCGGCTGGAATTATTTGCTACTCTCTGTATGGTACGATCTTCATAACGTGTACGTCCCTGCGATGCCATTGGCCTGTTTAGTGTACTATTCGAATTATTTGGAGAATGAGCCGATGCACTGTGTGAATCTATAAACTTTGTTAGGAAGTCTTGTTCCTTCCAGCCGTGCTTCTTGTATACGTCTCGCAACTCATGATGCTGCCACATAGTAAACAACACCTGACTAGCAAATTTATTAACACAAGATGTGTATTTCTGGCGATGATTTGTAATGTTCATGAGACGTTCAACTCCACCCGCATCTAAAAGAGACCTGGAAAATTCTGCATTTTTTTTAATAACCTCATTAATAGTTGCCAATACTGCTGTTATAGTATCGTCGGAGGTATTTTGATCGTGCTGAGGATTTCCGGATGGCAGTTTTTGCACCAGATCCCGCATTGCATATTTTCCAATCAATTCTTTGTTTCGTTGATCAATAGCCAAATTTCTTAAGGCCGTAGCAACTGCACACACAACTCGATCAACCTCCATTCTTAATAGCTCCACTAGAATCGGTAGTCCTTTTTCTTTGCGTACAGCAGCCCTTATATCTATACTGGGTTGCCAATAGCATGCCGATAGATTTTGTATTGCACCTGCTGCTGCCTCTAAGGTCTCTGGATTGGAACAACTCTGCAAAAGAGCTAGATAATATTGCACTACCTCGGGCTGCCATAAATGTTCATATCCCTTCAGGGGACCTCGATTCGTCGAATCTGAATTTGCTTTTGTCGAACCAGATTGTTGTACACCACTATCGCTCTGCTGCTCTATTTGCGCTTGAGCTTTTTTCTTTTTGCTTGTACCAAAGCAACCAAGATTTTCACCTGCAAGAAAATTGTAATTAATTCAAATTTTTTACCAAAAAATTTAAGATGTGTTTTCGACATTTATTTTCTACCTTTAGTGGAGGATAATGCTCTTGTGGGCACTGATATTGGTTGCTTGTCATAATTGGGATCCTCTACCTCTTGACATCGGTACGATAGATTGCGCAATATGCACACACAATTTTCAACTGTCTTATTACTAATATTGTTCTTCTCGATTGCCTGACGCACAACATACAACAGGCATTCTACTAGATGTTCACAATTTCGTAATTGAGTCCTAGCGTATTCACCAGCTGAGCTTACGTTACGTAAAACACCAGATGCATTGCGAAAAACTGTAGAAAAGCAAGTTTCACCAGGACATACTGGATCCCAGCCGGAATGTGGATGTATTATATTGGTGACAACAGCAGCTAAACATTCGTCAATTATGAAACGTTTAATGTCCTCACAGGAAGACATATTCCACAGAACACCCGTAACTAATTCTCTGACTTCTGATTCTTGTGTACGACACAACAAATTGACCAGTGCTGCTAAGCCACCCGAATTTTTTATTTCACGTTTATTCTCATCATTTTGACGTCCATAAGATAAGTTTCGTAAAGCTCCGCAAGCATTTCTAGAAAAATGCAATCAATTAGGCAAATATTTATTTAAGCAATCACCATCCTGGATAGAGATACTTACTTGTAAATCTCTGGTGCCTCATAAGACAGCAGTCTTATAAGCGGTGGTATACCACCTAAAATACGTGTTCGTTGTTTAATTGGATCATCCATGTAACATAAATGCTGCAAATAAGCGGCTGCATTTGCTTTAATTGCATTATTTGGATTATTCAAGAAACTAATGACTTCCGATAAATTTGGATCCCGCCATCGCATAGTCGTGCAAATATCACTGCATGAACCTTCAACAACATCATCTTTGCCGCCATTACGCATATGTTGGGAGACAACTCCAAATGAGCTAATCGTTAGCTGTGACATTTTATTCTGAAAATCATGGGCATCTTCGAAACCTTGTTGCGTCAAACCCATAGCACTGGCAACTTCGGCCCCATTTCGATTATCGTCAAACATGGCTGGTCGCGACACATATGCGTTTTGTTTGGCACTTACCGAAGGCATAACATAATTGGCTTCCGAAACATAGCCGTACGCTACTGGAGGATCTTCGCCGTATTGCGATTCTGACGGAAATGGAATAACCGGATTAATACTATATTCTGACATTTCTTCGTACTGTGATGGTTGCATGTACCGAAGATTTGTGGCCATCATGGTGTTCTGATCAGTTGGTATACCGACAGTTGCACTAAGCTCCTGTACAGAGCTTGTTAAATTGCTCTGGGAACCAAGTATCTTTGCTGCAGAAGAATGATCGGTGCGATAAGAGCATTGTGAGCCCATACGACCAACAGTCATGCCAGCAGGACCTTTTGTTGCATATAATGGGGCATTAGGATACACAGTCGTGTACTGTCCATATTCCTGCATAGGTGCATTTTGACCGTCATAATCTGCTTCATCAGGAATACATATCGCCGACTCCATTATGTCTGCGCGGTATTAAATCCTATTTAATCTTTCTTTATTTCTTTATCGTAGTTGCCACAAAACACAATATTACTACTTCACTTGTCGGCTAAAGAAAATAAAAAAAAAATTTATATATGTTAGAGGAACTTTAAATGAAATCATTTTTGATATTTCAATTCAGATCGTTTAACGTCATTGCCTACTGTCACCTGTGTAGCTTCTATATCTACATATTTTTAGTATTAAAATAATTTAAATTGAATATTATAGCTGACACAAATTGTTTTTCGATGCAATTTTTCCAAAATGCATTTGAGCCATAGTTCGACGCCTATGTAGGTATAATATGAAATGAAAATTTGGGCGTAAAACGTCAAATGTTGCAAGATGATATTCCAGAAGAACAAGCAGCAGCAAAAAATACGAACAACACAACGAATAAAATTTACCATCACAGCACAAAAGTGTTTAACACTTTAACGTACCATACCTTCTATATGGTTCATGCATTCATATTTATATGTACTACAAAGGAATGAATATGCATATACATTTATATACGTACATATATATGTGTGTATATAGATACGTATGTGTTTATATATGTTTATTCGCACATATAAAAATAAGTATTTACACATCAACTTTTAGTCCCTGCACATGATGTACAAATGTATGTACGTTCAGTGTAGTGTACTCATCGCTTTATTATATTGATTTTTTCCAAAAAGGCCGAGAGCACTTATATACATATCTGCATACTTTACTTACACATAAAGCTGTTTTTTTTGCCGTTTTGTGTATACTTTTTATCACAACATTATTAAAAAAAGGCTTAAGAAATTATAACAAAATCGTAACAAATGAAAGTTTCTTATGTTCCTCATGCAAAGTAGTTAAAGAATTTGCCATTAACTTTCACTGTGATTAGCTATTGTTTTGACCGCACCTGTACATACAGCTACATATCTATAAATATATAATTTATATGTATGTTGACTGGTTATGGTACTTACACATTAAAACTACTTAAAAAAATATTTTTCGTTAGCAAATTAATCGTATTTTTATTATTTTACTTAATATCTTTTTTTTAAATATATTTCGTCCATGTTAAATTATTTCTTCCTATTTTGTTTTTCTTTTAAAATTATGTATTTGTCACTCCAAATAGTACACAAAGAGAAAACTAAGACGCTAGTTACTGTTCACAATAAACGTCAAACAGATGACAGTTAAAGACGAGTAATGACTACGCTCTCCAAATATGGTGAACTAAAAAGGCAGATTAAGGGATTTTTTTTTTGTAAAAAAGGAATTAAAAAAACCGTTGTGTACTAAATTTTATAAACACTTTTAGCTTTAACGTAACAACAGTATTTATCTGGTGAATATATCTTAGGAAAAAATTCCAAATAGGAGCAAAATTTTATCTGAATATGGAATAGTCTTCTTCCCAGCAAATATTTTAATATTTATAATTAAATTGATAATATTGATCTTAAAAACCGGTCGAATGCGTCGATCACAGATATAACAGATATAATCTAAATCGTCGACTACCGACATGCTAATTTTTTAATTATTATCGAGGAAAACAATTACTTTATTAATTATTTTTAAGCTTTATTTTTTATGAACTTATTTTTGAAGTATTCCGCGTCAAAATTTATTTTAAACTATCTCGCGAAAGTTATTGCGATAAATATAATTATACTAGTTAGTCTCAACTTTTATTTTTTGATTAAAAATAGCGGAGGAAAATTTTTATGTAAGGGTTCTGCCCTTTCTATTACTAAAACTGGAAGGACATATTAAATCAGTAGTCTTATTTATAATTGCGAAAGATAAAGGAAATATTACTAAAAATACATGGTCCCATTTCACCCGAAAAATTTTGATATTTTGATTCCGTTATGACACCAGCAAACCTCTTCAGAAAAAGTAATTACTTTTAAATTTTAGTTCATTAAAAATAATTTTTAAGCTTAATTGCTTATATAGTTATTTTTGGAGTCTTCCGCGTAAGAATTTATTTTATATATTCACGTAAGTTATTGTGTTAAAAAAAGCTAAGTACTTTTTGCTTTTTACTATTTAAGAAAAACAACCGAAAAATGTTCTGTTAAATGGTTCTCCATTATCCGTTGGTAAAACTGGAAGTAGATATTGAATTACAATCTTATATATAAAAATAATAATAATAAATATAATAATAAACATGAGGCCCATTCTGGCGTCCATGATTCGGACAATTTTGGTATTTTATTTCTCTAGTGACAGCAGCAAACTTCTTAAAAAGTATATTTCATTTAAACAATTAAATTTTTAATTAACAAACAAGTTCGTGGCTTTATAATAAGAAATATTGCATTAAAATATTTCGTATAAACATTTGTTGGCTTTTATTTTTAAGCGTGTATTCGAAAAATAATGGAGAGTAAATGACCTAATAAATTAAGAAATATACAGTGATATGGTAAGACCACTTAATTTTTTTCTGATTGTATATATTGCAGCTCTATAGCTGTTTTTGATATGGCAACGTCTTAAACCAATACTTCATGAATAAAAGAAAATCAAATATGGCGGATGCTTTAATGTGAAGTGAAGAATTTCTCAGTGTGCGTACGGAAAAGTCATAGTTTAAAAGTAAAATAATTACAATTGTGTTAAAGATTTTGTTTATCGATTAAGATTTAATGTAAGTGAAGTGCTTATTCAAATTAAAATATATTTATAACTGCAAAAACCTCCGGTGAGAAAGAAATAAAAGCAAACCAAGGTTTTTCTTAGCACATACACAATAAAGGAAACTTGCAATTGCTATCTATATACATACATATGTATGTATATATAGAGATACTTAGAGGTCCACACACTCACGGTTATATAGATATATATATATATATTTATATATGATATATGTGGGGATATATGTAAATATATATCTACTTCTACTTCAACCATATACATATTTTCTTCATCATTATATCTGGTGTAAATATTTATTTTTAATAAATCTTAGCTGCTTAGCGGCTATAAAAAGTTTTAAAAACCGATTTGTGCAAATATCCTAACTAAAATTGTATATTTTAGGTCAATCAACCATATAAAAAGAAGCAAAATATGTAGTTTAAATAATAAAGAAAAGTTTTAAACAATTCATCGTGTATAATAAAATGCAAAAAAAAAATTTTTGTATCCTACAAATAACCAAAATTAAAAAGTATTTTTTCATTAAAAATTGTTCATTTAGTGGAAATTGTCTTTAAAATAAAATAGCAAACTACCTTGATTTTTTTTGTGTGATGGTGAAGTAACAAAAGAAAAATAATTACGTTTCATTTTCTTTAGCATTCGTTGACGTTATAAATTGGGTAGTTGTGTGGTTTATTCTGTACACACAGCGACCCGAAGCAGTGATGATGTTAAAGTTTTATATTCTTGTAAAAAAATATATATATATATGTAGTTATATATAAAAATGGAAAAATTTCTTTCAAAATAAATCTGAATAATAGAAAAACTCGTAACTATTTATTTTATAGAGTGGTTCAATGTACAGAGTAAGTAGTTAAAAGTTTAAAATGTTTATTAAGGAAAATAAGTATTAATTTGGGTCAACAAACCAATAACAAGAAGTCGGTGCATGTCTGCTTTGTCAGTCGGTAAAAAATGACGATAAGTTTCGTCAAATTGAAAATATTTAGACAAACTAAAAACATAAATGCAGTTGTTGATAAATGAAATATTCGATCCTATCTAATTGGACATAGATTATGGCAGGATGTTTCTAGTTTGAAAGCGATGAAGTTTTAAAACATATTAACTAAATATTGTCACTGTCATTGAAAAATATATTATTCAATGAAAAATGTATTATTTTCAAATGTTTTTAAGCAAGCAATACAATCAAACATATTTATACATATCGTGAATAAACGTTTTAAAACGTGAATGCTCTAAAGTCGGACGATATCTGCTATTCCGATCTAATAATGCATCTAACATTAAGCCAATAAATCGTCTGTAAATTTAAGAGTTAAAAAGTTATTTAGCTGTACCTGATTGAAATCAAAGTCGTCAATTTAAATTTGACACAAATACATATTAGATTATATTAAAATTATTCAGTAAAACATACTCTCACTATTCGTAGTCGTATTCGTTTTTTGGAAAAACTACTCCGCTTAGTGGGTTTTTTTTTAAATAACATTGGCGTTATTATTATAGTTATTTTGAAGTGTCCTAATAAGAAAACTATTAGATTAAATATCATGCGGCATTTCAATTGTCAAGTGTATTAAGATTATATAAATATAAATAGTCACTTTTAATTTATTTTCTTTTATAAGTTAATACAAGTTTTCCTCATTTTTAACCTGGGGCAGTTGATTATATTTCTACAGGTGTTTATAAAATAGTGATCCTTGCATTGTACTCTGTTTGATTGTTCAGTTTTACCTCTAATATTAACCATATGTTATTCCTACAAGTATTGTAAAGCTATTCCCATTATTTTGTATAAAGTTTTTTGTATTGAATATAATTCTCGTATGTTCAAGGTATATAATATTTAGTTCTATTTAAGCTTACCGAAAATGTTCCAACGCAGCAAGTTTGGATAATAGGAGGAGTTTTTCAAAGAATAAAATTAATTTTCTTCTTAAAGGAAATGACATATATTTTATATTCGGCTAGATTGTGAATACTGCAAAACAATCAGCTGTTTGAAAAGTAAACAATAATAATTATAAGAAATTACATTATTCTTATAAGTAAAATTGCACAAAAAGTGTTATTTGAAAGTTTTATCAATATAAAATAACTAATAAAATAAACACCCTTAAAATGTTAGAAAATACTTGTGTTATTACTGCTATGCTATGTTCACTCAATCATATAGTTTTATTCGACGCATTGTTTTGGGCTCTTTATGTCTATCATTGAGACTAATTAATTATTGCTTACTCTCACTTAAATCTAAAGTGCTTAGATTAAAGAATTTATTTTTAAAACACAGAAAAAACTACAAAATACTAACTTTTATAAAATTATAGGTATTAACGATATAAATAATTATCGACATCTAATAATATTTTTCGTATTTCAATTTAACAATTTGTTTATATAAAATTGTTTAAAAAACCATTTAAAACTCCATTTTATGTATATGTAATATAGGCTACAGCTAAATAACGGTTTCGTAAAATGGACATTTTATTTTAAGTGCGGTTTTACACACATCAACTTTTGCTGCTCAACTTTTGTTGTTTCCATTAGAAAGAAAGAGAAGGGATATAAAGCCTGCTCTTTCTTTCTAATGGAAACAACAAAAGTTGAGCAACAAAAGTTGATGTGTGTAAAACCGCACTAACAAACATGGTTGGTACTTTTATTTCATTAGTGTTTTGCATAGGAAATATTGTAAATATAACGTTACAAAATGCTTCATATTTATAGTGTATTGATGTTATGTTATCAACTAACAAACATATATTTCAAGTGTATGTATATATATGTACTTAGTATAACGTTATATAGCATAACAGTTAATTAAACATATTGAAAAATTTACTCTTGCGTTGCATAAAAAGTCCGTAAAAAAGTTATAAAGTATCAAAGACAAGAATAAGACAAAGAAAAAATGATTTATCGTATTGAAAAATTAATCACAACTTTAATAAATGATTTTTTGTTACAAGGAGCCAATACAGAGATATGTTTAAACAATTACATCAACTCCAGTCTTAATCTATGTGACAGTAACCAAATATCATCACCAGATAGACTTTATTATGGGCGTTTGAGTAGCAGACAAAGATTTGCATCCTTTTTGTATGTTCTAGCTGAAGTGCATGAACTATTTCTGGCCCGAGGCCATTGCACTTACCGTCAACTATACTACCGGAATGTTTTTATTGATTGTAATACTTTTCATATACAGACCGCTGTCAATGATGTGTGTCAGGCGTTAGGCACCTCGTCGTGGAATTTGGGTATATTTGCGGCAGGAAAATGTTTTATATCTGGTATAAGTGATAAGGCCTATTAATGTTGATAACAGTTTTAAAATTTTAATTACACTTCGTTCATTGTAGGACCGTTATATGTGCATATGAGTAATGGCGACATAATCGATTGTAGTGAATATAAAGGACCAACTTTAATGCCTCCAAATTTCACATACATTGACAAATTTGTAACAACAGCCAAATTTGTACTGGTTGTTGAAAAAAATACTGTCTTTCAAAATCTTATTGCTTGCGATATTTTTTCCATGTTAAATGGCAATATAATACTTGTGACCGCACGGGGATATCCCGATATCTGTACGAGATGGATTTTGCACAAATTATGTTATGAAAATTATTTAAGAATTTATGCCATGGTCGATGGTGATCCATTTGGCATAGAAATAATGCTTATTTATCGTTATGGCTCTTTGGCCCAAGGTTTGAATGCACTAAATATTACATGTCCTCAATTAAAATGGTTGGGTATACATCCCTCGGATATCACTCATATAAACGGTCCAATAGAACCATTATCAACAAATGATCGTAAAAAAATAAAATCACTTTTAAGTCGCTCGTATTTAAACGATGAAATTCGTAATGAATTGATGATACTTCAAAGCGTGAATTGCAAATTAAAGATTGACAACATTACTCCAAACATGTTTTCGGCATTTACTTGCAACTATATAATAAATAAAATAAAAAGACAAATAATTATATAAAAATTAAAAATTCAAATATTATAATCATATACATATTTTTATGCATATACATACATACATACACTAGAAATGTTTATTTGTTTATGGTATTCTAGTTTAGTAATAAATTTTATATCCTTTTCATATCATTTCAGATATTTGAAATACGTTTGTGAATTTGGAAAATACTTTTGTTGTTCTTTTCCTTCTTTTTTTGGAGATTACTTCAGCTGCACATGTATATATATATTGCATCTGTTTTATGTTAAGGAATCGAATTGTGTTAAAATGAATTTAAAGTAATCGAAGTATATTTAAATTACAAATAAATAAAGTACTTATTATAGTATAGAGAAGTAGAAAATAGAAAAACAACGCTGCATTTCCACTTAATTGAGTTTGGGGAAAGATATGGAATAAAGTGAAAAAATAACAACTTCTTTTATTGTTTTATCGTAACGGCGCATTCAAACATAATTGATAAAATTGATAAAAAGGAAACCTTATTGGAAACATAACGATCATATAATTCAAAGAGGGGAGAGAAAGAAAGAGAGAGAGAGAGGAAAAAATACAATCGATTTTGACATCATCATCAGCATCATTATTTAGAAATTTGTACTTGTAATTAAGACGACGAATGAATTAAAAATAATGTCAACAACAATGCGCACGACACTACAAACAGTTCCTGAGTCGTTGCCCGCCGATAACGTAACGAATGATGGCAATGCAACGTCAAAGCTCACATCATCAATAACCGCTGGACATAGCGTCAGTACAACTACGAATGGCACAACTACCCCAACGACAAATGCGGCAACGTCGCATCAGCAGCAACAAACAGCGCAACAGCAATCCAGTTCGTCGCAATCGACTATACAACAACAGCAGCAGCAACAATCACTTCATCATAGTGTCAATAGTTCAGTGCAATCGGTACAGGATACTCATCAACATCAACATGACTCTACAAATGCAAATACAATTGTACTGCCTTCTACGACTGTTACCACGATAGCAACTGTTGCCAATACTGTAACACCCAATAATGCGGCCACTTGCACTTCAATTGTATCATCATCTCTAGCAAATGCTAATCAAACACAAAATAATAGTTCGTATCAGCAACAGCATCATACTTCAACGCCGTCACAATCCTCTCAATTGCAGACACATCATTGCCACGCTGGAACAAATTCAGTTACAGACGGTACCCGCTCATCGGCTGTTATCAATTCTTCCAGTTCAACTTCTAATCATCATCACCATCATCATCATGGCGGTGGTGGCAATGCTGTAGTTAGTAGTGGAGGGGCTTCAATAATAGGAAAAAATGTCGTCAGTGGTCATACAAATTCTGCGGCGGCAGCATTAAAGCAAAGAGCTTCATCCTCAGCTAAGGTATGTTCCATTTTGTTTTTATATTATAGATTATAATAATTCCTTTCAATGAATTTCCGAGATATGTGCGTGCATATATACAGATAATTTTTTAATAGCAGCAGCTATCAGTTTGGCGCATGCTTTTTTTTAATGCATTGACATAAATCATACTGGTCATTCTTGTTAATCGCTGGCAAATTAAAAAATTTTTTACTTTTTTGTTTTTGTTTTTGTTTTGTTAATCTTATTACTCACATTAGAGAGTTTTAAATCGAGTTATTTTTTGTGGACAAAATCAATTTACAACATATTGTAAGAGTGCTAAATCGTCACTATCTACAGTTAATTATACGAATGTTGTTGTTGTTTTTTTTTTTTGGATTTTTATGTATAGTAAGTCACATTGAAAGTTAGACAACTAATTACAGAAAAGTTTAGCAGCTTTGAAATAATAACAAAATTTAGCTAATTCAGCCTTACAACGATAGAAAACTCAGAAAACCTTAAAACTATAATAACACTGAAATTCGGGGAGTATTTAAGTTCGATTGTTTATACATTAACTATTATTATTGGTTGCATATCTTTTTTGATTTTCTACAGCTTTTAATCTTTTTAGAATAGATTCCACTAATTTGATGCACACATCAGGCATTTGGCTCCATCTCTCTTGTAATGCGACCTTAAGCTGGTTTTTATTACTGCACAATCTGTTTCGTATACGAGCCCCAAGTTCGTTCATAAGTGCTCGATTATATTTATATCTGGGCTTTGTGCACATGTTTTGATGACCTTAGAGCAGGTTAGGTTGTTAAGCAACCACTTCTTTACTATCATTGATATATGCTTAGGGTTGCGTTGCCCTACTAAAGCTTAAAATTATCAGCAATGCAAAAGTTTTCAGTTATATGATACCATCTATAAAGTGAAGGTTTCCATCACTGATTAGTTTCCACGCTTCCCTGTTTTCGTTTGTGTTTTTGTACAAAAATTCTCTAGGAACCAAACAAATTAAATTCGCTTTCATGCGTAAAAAGAACCTGTAAGATGTTAAAATGTTAATAGGAAAAGAAAACACTACGTGATATATAAGTTTTATCGCGGTCCAAAACGAGTGATTTATGTAAACAATAAACATGATTTATGTGAAAAAAACAGCCTTCCGACTACACCATAAAAATCTGCTCTTCTATATCTCTATTAAGAAAGGCTAATGAATCATGAGCTTGTATTTGGCTGCCAAAGCAAACGAATAATGTAGTGAAGTATAGCGCATGACGAGTGCAAACGTTTCTTCGTAGTCAATACCTTTCTGTTGACTACAGCCCTTTATAACCAATCTTGCTTTATAGCATATTTCCTCGCCATTTGCTTTTGATGACCTTTTTACCCTGTGGTAATTCAGTCAGACACCAGGTGTTATTTGCTTTTAGAGACTCCATTTCAGAAATTATTTCTGCCTTCCATGAATCAGTTTTAAAGGATCGCATTGGCTCTTCAAATCGTTTAGGGGCATTGCGCTTTAGGTCCCAATCAATTTGCTTGACATTCAAATTGTACCTGAGTCTAGGCCTATTTGCCATACGCTCTGAACGACAAATTGCTTCGCCGCCTACAATATTTTCATCGACGTTGTCGGCTGCATCTGCAAACTTATTGCTTTCAAAGCCATAAAATAGTTTTCCCGGATCTTGTAATCTGTATGCTTTACTCTCATTGTTATAAACCGTCAGAATACACTCCGTTGATTTTGGACTTAACTTTTCATATTTCTCTATTGGTACATGGACTAATAACCGAAAACACGCAACTGGAATGCCACTTACTATCAAAACCATTTGTAAAACTTTTTACAGATGGTTCGAAGAAAAGTGAGGACGCGGCTGCTAGTTCTCATACTCGAGAAACTGATATGTCGCTTATACAGATTTCCAGATGAAGTTCATCTGTAAGCCATGAAGATGGTGTGTACACTGACAGTTACACAGGTAGGGCCACACTGTGTTCTTTCCCGGGCCATTAAAAGTATAAAGCAATGAGGTTACCGGACTGATACTGGATATCAGGATTTTAGATAGAATTTTTCATTCATATAGAATTAGAAAAGTCTCACATACTATTTGGACCACTTTAAGGACAAAAGCCAAACTAAAACAAGTAATAGACCGAAAAATGTCGTCAATGATAATGGCATCGTTGACGAAACAAAATTTTTTGGAAACTGTCCAAAGCTTTATAGTGTGCTCCTTTGTCTTATTTGTTTTGAGATGGTTTGGAAATTAGGTAATGAGACTGACACCAAGAGAGGCGGCAGATGAACATGTGATTTGCCATCAGTGCGGATGAGACATCGCTCGAGTCATTTGGTCTTCAGCAGCGATTTTTTTTGTGAAACAGTTTTTGCTAAAAATGTCACTCGAGTTTCGAACAACGGTGTGCTATCAGGTTTCGCTTCAGGCTTGGGCACAGTGCAACGGAAACTCATGATAAACTTCAGTAGGCCTACGGAGATTTTGCCAAGAACTTAGGTTTTTCGGTGGATCCAGAATCCAAGCGTTGGAGTATGGAGAGCCACACTTCAGCCTCTCTAAGGTTCAAAAAAAGCAAGGATGAAAAAGACAAAGTTTAAACTCAACAGGCCTACGGAGATTTTGCCAAGAACCCAGGTTTTTCGGTGTACCCAGAAACCAAGCGTCAGATTATAGAGTGGCATAGTTCAACCTTTCCAAGACCCAAAAAAGGAAAGGATGACAAAGTCAAAGTTCAAACTCATGCTGATTTATGTTTTCAATATCCACGGAATCGTTCACAAAAGAGTATGCACCTCACGCTGAAGCATACAATCTTGAATGACTTCAAAAAAATATCATCCGCGTGAGACCAAACATCAAGAATAACGGGATGTTGTATCACGATTATGCTCCTTGTGACACAGCAATTTCAGTAAACGAGTTTTTGGCCAGTAAAAACATTTCTGTGTCTCTTTAGCCTCCGTATTCGCCTGACTTGAGTCCGTGTAATTTTTTAATCTGAAGTTGAAAACTCATCTCAAGAAAATTTATTTTGGACAATCAAATGATTGTAACCGAACAGCTGAAGGCAATTCCAGTATCGGACTTGCAGCACTGCTATGAGGAGTGGAAGAACCGTCTTCAGAGTTGTGTGGCTTCAGAATGAAGTTATTTTGAGAATGACAAAATAAAATGACTATTTGAATTAAAAAATCGGTAGACCTCCGTATATATTATTTTTTTTAATCACACTTCCAATATGAATATAAGTTCCGGAAATTTGATTTCCAGATTTTTTTTAGTTATTCTGGTTACAATATATGAGCGTTGTTTTTGCTTTATACGCTATTGGACAGGACTGTTTTTTCCATAATCATTCTGTAGTTTCCTCTATTATTCTTTCTTTTTCAATAAATAAATACATTTTTGGTTGTTTCGTGGTTTCCAATTTCGAAAAATAAATAGTATAAAATTAATAAATTATTGGCGTCTGATTTTACTCATTTAACTGTTTCTCTTTTAAGCATTTTACTATATTTATGATTTCTGGCGAAGTGCTGTCAAAAGAATATATAAAAAACTTTAGACGAAATAAATAAGAAAAATATGTTGCTGTAATTGTACTTCTTTGTTTATTTTGTTAAAAGTTACGAAATGTTTCAGGCAACAATAATATTCAAGTGAAAAATGTTTCTGGCAACATTTTTTGTTTCACCTGCCAAACAATATGAGTGGCACTTTTTTTCTGGCATGCAATTGCAACGTAAACTGGTCAATAAATTATTTGTAATTTTGAGTTTAAAATTAAAAACAAAATGGAAAAAATTAAAACAATATATAATTTTTCATTCCAAATTAATTAACTGTTGTCCCGAATCTTCTAAAACACAATATTTTCCATTAATGTGTATGTACTGATATCAAGTTTCAATATAAATTTTTGTTTTTACAATTGAGAAAATGTTGCGAAACAATTAATGTTTCTCAACATTTTACACAAATGCAAACAGGGTGCTAGATTTAAAATTAAAATTAAAGCGCTAAGCTAGATCTGTTTCATTAAGGAAATTAAAATAAGATAATGGTTTTTAAAAGTGATGTATGCGAAATTTCTCATATGGTATATGGTGTATATGTATGTAGATTAAGCATTTTAGCATGCTTCCATTACATTTCTCAACCATTTATTTCGCATTAACAAATAACATATAATTTGTTTTCTGTGTAAAATTATTACAAAGGTCCAGCTATAATATGCATAAGCTGGCTTAAGCTAACGTCAAAAATTGAACAAAAAGTCCGTCAAATGCTTAAGCAAATCCTTGAAGACTTTTAGGTAGCTATAATGTACTTACATGAATATAGAAATTATTGCGCACAGTTGTACATTTGTGTTATTCGTACTTTTGTAACAAAATAATTTCTTTCTAAATAAATGAAATTTGTTAACAAAAAGGTGTTTAGTAATCATATTTTGTATACTTAATACTATCCTTATACAAATTTATAATTTTTTTAGGAGTTTTAAGAAAATTACGCAAGAAAAATTACACATGTTTCGCTATTTTGTATTATTTGGGACAAAAGTACTCAAAAATGCAACTATGTGTATCATTGAATTTATAAAAAATATAAAATTAAATTTTGTTGCAAATTGTGTAATAAAAAAATGGAAAAGACATTGAAATGTTTAAAGATCCTTAAGTTATTAAACTCCAAGGTAGAGTCTTAATCTTCAACGTTATCACGAGTACTACACAATAAAGATTAACATTGTAAACAAGTATAAAATATTCAATGTAAATGCTTATGCCGGCGGGGTGCGAGAGAGCATTTCAAAAACTCCATGGGCTGCAGTAGTGCCCTCAATATAGCTTCCATCCTCTTAATTTCCTTGCAGAAACGTTCCCGTAGTAACTTTCATCTGTGCTAGCACTCCGCGACTTTATATAATTCATAACAGTAGGAAAATGAAAAATGCAAACAAAAAAAGGTATTACTTACCACTTTTCTAGCGCAATTTTCTGCTACTTCTTTCCATGCTCGTTCCTTTGTATTGCCGTTATAATAAAACGCATATGTTTTGTGATATAAGCAAATTTTTCTTTGTAAGTTTTCTATTAAACTTAGATAAAATATTATTTCGCTTTCGTCCTCCATTCGAATAATGCAATAGGAATAAGATCACATTACACTTTTCGCCCGAATAATAATACTTATAATAATATTTGTACATAATTAATATTAATAAATTAAAAAACCACTAATACTAGACTACTCATAACCTTCTCACAGTCGGTATATAAACGGCTGCAATTGAGAAGGAAAATTAATATTTTTCCAACCTTCAAAGCTCCTAGTTGAGCTAGATTTACACTGCTCCTCGCTGAGCTTACTTTGTGAATAACCATAAAAAGATTTGAAAATAAAATAAATCAAAACTAAAACAACCGTTCTTTTAATTGAAGAAGTAAATAAGAACATTACACTCTAACACAATTCAAAATCAGCCGTTGCCATACGGAATGTGTGATAAGTTTCATACTTTACCTAAGCAAATGACATTTGGCGAAAAGTTTCGTTAAGTACATTATAGTTTGCCACATATAATTATTAAGTATTTGCACAGTTGCTTAAGTTGGCTTAAGCCAGCATATGCACAATATAGTTGGGCCTTAAGAAACAAAGGGGGAGTTGCTAGATAAAAAAAGGGAAATTCACCGCTAAAAAAACTCAATTAGCTATTGAATTGTTATTGTGCGTTAAAGAACGTACGGTTCTTCATTAGATAAAATTTCAAACTTTAAATCTAAAATAAGGAACATTTTGTATATGGTCAAAAGTACCTGCGTACATAGTTATATCTATTTCATACGGTATTTTGAAAGCAAAAAAAAAAAATGTTGCAATTATTTGTATGAAAACTGAATGTATGATCAATAATATAAAAGCTGTTTGAAGCAAGGAACTTTTATTGAACATGTTGAAAATAAATAGCTTTTACAATTAAAGCAAAGAATGCATATAAATAAATGTCTACTTTAATAAATGTATATAAGTAGGTAGGTAAGCACGTAACTAAGCCTACAGTTCTTGTTTATAAAATAATCCTTCAGCCTACATCCTACCTCAGCTTCAGCAACTTCAGTTGTAACGTAACGCCCTTACTATACGAGTTTGAGTATTAAGTAACGGATATAAAATTAAACGTATCAAAACAATAACAGTCGTCATTTGCAGGTAATAAACTTTTGAGACGTTTTTCTTCATACAACTCAATAAGTTTAACAAAAAAAGCTTTCACAAACAAGAGACAGATAAAACAAAAAAAAAAAAAGCTCGACGACGAGTTCATTGTCACACAATTGTGTGAGTGCCTGCATACACTTGTGTGTATTGTGGACTTAAAAATATAAAAAAAAACAAACAAAAAAATAAGAAAAAAAAAACAATCTACAAATACAAACACTATTACCAGAGTAAGCAAGCAATTGCTACTAAAACACTTGACTGGTTTCGTATTGAGACATGTTTTAGCAACTAAAATCAATTTACATTTTCAGTATAAAGTTAGCATTAAACAACAGCACCACCGACCCAAAATAATAAGACAATATCATAACAAAACTAAAATATTAAATAATAAAATTATAGATACATATACATACGATAGGTGTATGTATGTATATATGTATATAAACATATGTAGTCATCCTATAATTTACATATATATATATATATAAATTAACATATGTGAAAGCTTAGTATAATCAAAACCCAAATTATAAAAAGCAAAGCTGCTATTAAAGCCAGTCAAACCGAAATATTAATAATTATAATAGCTTTTGAAAAATTAAAAACTAAAAAAAAAAAAAATATATTGAAATAATGTTAAAAAGAAATACTCATTTAACTTGCAAAAAATATTAATAAAAAAGATTAATCTTAGATAATATACTTACCTACATCATATTTTTCATTTGAACGTGATCATCGTAACAACAAAAACTAACTACGAAGAGTACACATTCATATACATGTATATATGTGTGTGTATATATATATATATATATATATGTATATATATATATGACAGTATTTAGTTAGTAATCTCTTATAATTTACATCTATCTTCCTATCTATATGTCTAACTGTGTTATATCTAGTGCTACTGTTTATAACTAAATATTTATACTCATTGTGTATGAATGTATATACATATGTATGTATGTATGTCTTTATACAAGTACTTGTTGGTATATAATAAATAAAGCACTATTAAAAATATTTATAAAAAATAATAAAAATAATAATACTAAAGAGAAACAAAATGCATATTATGGAGTAGAGTTGTAGTTAATTTAAAATATAAATTGCCAATTTATTATACTGAGCCAGTCTGACTTGTATTGTGTCGTTGTGGTGTTCGAAACGCAAAAATATTCTATTCGAATTCGTTTGTGATTGGAATTGTGGTTGTGCTTGTGTGTATCGTTTTTTTTTCGGGCTTGAGATGTAGTCTACTACGAAATATTCAGTAATTTTTCTACGAAAAACTGCCTTTTTATTTTTTTTTTGTGTTTTCTTTGTGAGATTGACGAGTGTGCATCATCATTAATTATTATTTTATATTGTATTTATTTATTAAACTCTTCTCACACGATGATTGATAATAATTCTGCTATATACAAAGTTAGATAACAAGGCCATTCATCCATTTGTTGGTGATGATCATGATAATTATGATGATAATGATGATAAGGGAAATTTTTCAGTTATTTAATTAAAGAAAAAAAAATATTTATAAAAATTTATATGAAGAACCTCAACAATTAAGTGCAAAAGATAAAAGATAAAAAAAAATAGGATAAAGAAAAAACAAAAAAGAATAAGTATTTTTTAAAAATAAAAAGAAACAAAAAACAAAACACAAAAAAAACAAGTAAAACGCGAAAATGAACGATAATAAAATTAACTAACATACAAATAAAATAGTGAGCAGCTTAAATCAACAAATACCTACCCATACGTGCACATAACTACATATACATATGCATATGTATGTATATAAGCACATATAAACACATGCTGTGTTGAAGTTCTCATGTGTTTTCCTTTTATTTCTATTTTTATTTAACTCTGTGTGTGTGTAAGTTTGAACTATAAGCTCGATTTCATTAAGTGCTGACAATTTAGCTTTTCTACGTGCCACTATTTATTTACATATAAATCAAACACACAAATAATTGTATGAAACATTTTTTTTCACGTTAAAATAAGAAAATTATTTAAAGCGGTAAAAATTAGTCTTTCTTTTTGGTGTTGTGTGTGTGTGTGTATGTGTTAATAAAATTAGAAAAACTAGTGTAAACTTTTTCAGCCATATTTGTTAAAAAAAATTATAAAAACCATTTTGATTAATAAACATTTTAAGTTAAAAAAACGGATTTTAAGAAATTATATTTATAAACAGCATTTTAACTAAGATCTTTAAAGACTTCTATATATTCTAAAGTTTGATACTGGCAATACTATAATTTTTTTTTGCCTAATGATGGAATTAATATTAATTCACAACTTAAATATGTTTTTGTTCTATTTCACAAAAATGTTGTTTAAATACAATGAAAAATGTTATGAATCCTGTCAATTTATTAATAAAAATATTAAAGCAAAAGTAAAATGATGTAGAAGAGTCTATTTTAGTTATTTTTTAATGAAAATATACAACAATATTTGAATAACGAGTGTTTTATATATTTATACATCACTAAACTATAGTTTACAATTTTTATTAAAATTTTTTTATTAAATACCATAGATTATATCTGTGTTAAAAATTAATCAAATCAAAAAATAAGGACTCTAAATTAAATTATTATTTATAACCCGAGTCATCAAGCAAACGGCCTATGAATTTATCATTTTTAAAAGAATCTTTAAGCTTGGACTCATTAAATATGCAACAGACGTGAGTACTACCCCTCGATCGTACTACTACTACATTCAACATTTTTACTATGGCATCGCCATCTGTATAACAATTAAACATAAAAATTGAACATTTTACTTTTAACTTGTATTACCTTGAACATTCAGGGAAACGTGATAAGATTTACATCAGTACCCAGCTGTGTGAGCCATAAGCTGATGGTGGATCAAACCACTGTGGGTGATATGTAGGGTGCGTGATAAGATTTACGTCAGTACCTGGTTGTGTAAGCCATTACCTGACGGTCGATCATACCAGTGTGGATGAATTTTAGCGTCACCCACGCCCTAGGAAGTCTTCAGATATATCTATCCTTCAGTCACTCCTGGTCACAACTCCGATAGCTCGGAGCAGGCCGCAGCTCTCACTTCTTACTGAAGAGTTGGAGACAATGCAACTTCCGGTCCAGAACACATGCAAGCTTAATAAAAATTCATAACACAACCACAAGCATGCTCACTGAACCAGGACCATTCATTGTGTTCATTATGAATGATCCGACCCACACAACTCAAACGAGGGCCACGAAGCCACAACCAACCGTAGGGCCAACCTCAATAATCAGTCAGAAAACAGCTAAAAAGCCAAAAAGCTGAACTCTGGGGCTTTACAGATTCCCGTGGAAATAAAGTGAAAGTTGTCCAGTTGGCTCCTGCTAGCCTTTTAGGGGACTGGGCTCCCTTTTATCCCCGGTGACACATGTTGACGGTGAGATTCTGTCAAAACATATCAGTGTCCCCCCGGGGGAGGTGATATGTAGCGTGTACCCACACCCTAGGAAACCGAAACATAATACTAACCAACAGGTCATTCTTAGTACCAATTTCGGGAGCACGAAGTAGGGCTGAAGAGTTGGACACTTTCCAACTCCTGGTCCAGAACACATTATGACCAAGCATGTGTACTGAATCCGGATAATTCACTCTGTGTTCTTGGTTAAAAGTGAATGATAATCATTTTATGAGAGCCTGCGAAATCACAACCACCACGGTACTCCTCAAGGGGCTAACCTCAATAATCAGTTAGAGAACAGCAGCAGCTGAACCCTGGGGCTTACTGATTCCCGTGGAAATAAAGTGGAAGCTGTCCAGTTGGCTCCTGCTAGTCTTTAGAGGACTGAACTACCTTTTACCTACCCCCAGATGGCACATGTCTTAATGTTGAGATTTTATTTAGACATATTAATGTGCCCGTGGGGAGGGTGGCATTCAGGGACTTAAATCCTTTTCGATTAATATAATATTGTGCTAGATCCCCTTTAGTTTTTTTTTTAATTTTTATGTTTTTTATGTCCCATCGATAGCGCCAATTACTTCAGGGAAGTTTCTAATTTTTTTAAACTGTTTTGCGTTTTGGATATTCTTTGGCGTGTTTTTCAAGGGCACGCGAAAATTTTGTCCTGAAGTTACGCATACATATATTATAACGTTATCATTGTTAGTGCCAAATAGAAATCAACTTACTTCTCTACGACATCCCCACCAACAACAACGCAAAGTCACTAAAATTTAAAGTTCTGGGCAAGTTCCGCATCCTCTACGGTCTACACATATATCGGATTTAAGCAAATTTATATAAAATATCCGGAAGAGAAAATGGGTCGACCCTATCCATGTACGTTTTTGATTGACGGTAGTGAGATTGTAGGTCAATAGTCTCTAGTAAAAAAAATCAAGACTTAAATTAGTTCCCTAAATTACCTAAATTTGGTTCTTACCAATTTTGCTGATTAAATTTAACGTTTCCATAATTTTTGCATTATGTATTAGCAAAACAAATTTTTATTTCAGACATTATATTATTTCCTTCAAACATGTGTTATGTAGTTGTTAAAATGTAAACAACAAAATGAAAAATTCATTTTCAAAAATTTCAAAATTTTCACAAATTTAAATTAGCGTTAAGAAAGGAATTTTAAGCTAAAATTGGAATGAATAACATAATAGCAACCAAATGTAATACAATGGGAATAGAAGATTCTTAATTTTTCTAGACCTCTAGTGGACAAATATAAAAGGCAGCGTCTGAGTAGATAGTTAAAGATTTGCATCTTTAGTAAATTGTTCTGTAGTGCAACGTACAAATCACTTTCTGTGTAGTTAAAGTAAATAAACTTATAATTAATTTAAAAACTCTAAAATCTGGTGTCATTTATTTTGCAATAATATAACTTAGCAACAACAAAACGTTTATGAAATGTGTGAATGTAACAATATGTATTTGTCTGAATGTACACAATAAAATTAAAAATTCATTCTAAAATTCATTTAAAATAGTTCCAAAGCAATTTTAATTTTTACAAATATAAAATAAAATAGAAATTTCATTAAAATAGGAATTTTAAGCGAAAAATTTTTTAATAAATATAATTTGATCAAAGTTTGTTTAAAATTGGTTTAAAATACTTTTTTAATTTTTATGAGTATGACTGGTAATACTTAAGCAAGTATGCATGCATACAAACATATAAACATACATATGTCCATTTGTTGTACATTTATTCCAACATATTTCGACAACGTACTTATATTCATATGAATGTAAATAAAATATTTATCTAAAAGCTTTTTGTCTTTATACATGTGTGTGTGTGTGTGTGTGCATATATGTATATACATATATTAAACATGTGTGTACGAGTATGTATTTTTTTAATTGGCGAATAGAGAAACAATATTTATTTATTTATTTATATTTTCGATAACTTTCAAACATATTTATAAAAATAACAGTTATTGTTTACCACAAGAAAGACAACATTATTAAAATAAAAACAAAAAACATAATAAAGTTAATTGAATTAAATGATTGAAAAAAAGAAACAAAACAAAAAACAAAAAGAAAATAAAAAATATTTACACTTCGATTTGCAATAAATGAATAGAAATATGTGAAACTGGCAGCAACGGCAACAAGTGATCATATTTGGCTATTTACCCTATTTCGACAAATTTTTACAAAGAAATTTTTTTTATTAAAAAAATTTTGTGTCTTTTGGGTTATATTACAAAAACAGATTTTTTAAAAAAACTTACAGCAGGTTTAACGTTGACCATAGTAAGCAAAATATCGTAAAAGTTGTATTAAAAAAAAAAACGTTTTTAACTTAAAATACCTTTGTTAACCTTTGTTAACTTTAAAGTAGGAAAAACTCTGCATTAAACCTACAATAAATTGAGCCGTTTATTTTAAAAGTGGCATAAGTCACTTTGTTTTTAAGTCATCTTTTTTTTTTATCTAATGTTAGTTTAATAAAAATAATTTATAATTTATTGGAATCATTTTCAATTTAAGCAATTTCATTTCGTGCTTGATTCTTTCAAATAAAATGATTCCTTCTTCAAATGATTGAAAATAAACAATGTTTTTTGTGGTTTTGAAATGTTTTGCTGTGTTTGTGTAGAAGTGTTTTTGAGTCTTGCTGTCTATGCTATGTTGATTTTATGAAAATTCTCATAGAATCAGTATGGCTTTGGATATAAGACACTAAAGGCCGTGTCAGATAAAACTTTTGCTTTGCGTTGCGTCAGAGTTTCGCTTTGACATTTGAGTTAAAATGTACGTAAATGTATGAAAGTTGCCACATAAAGCACTTTTGACGCAGCACAAAGCGAAAAGTTAACCAACATTCAACTTTTTGCGCGCTTTGACAAACACCTGGCTTTTATTATTTGTGTTTGTGTGCTTGTGTGTGGGCGTAAACAAAAAATTCATGAGTGTTGTCAAAGTTTATTGTGACATACACCACTTGATTTACGCTTTTGCTTTAAAGTTTCAAATGTCACGCAAAGCAACAAAGTTTTATCTGACACGGCCTTAAGGTTTTTTTTTTATAGAATATTGGGGTAAAATTCACTGATGAGCTACTTAAGCAATAGTAAAATTGCAATATGGATATTTCAAATATTTTTATTTTTGTTTAAATAAATGTTAAATAAATGAGAGTATGTATCATAAGATGTTTATTTTTTAATAAATATTTTTGTAATAAATATTTTGTGAGAATATCATGAAATATTTATTTAAAGGAATCAAGCACGAAAAAAAATTGCTTAGATTGAAAATGATTCCGATGAACTTTTTTTTTTTTTTATTTATTTACATTTATTTGCAATCTATTTACAATGAAATAATAAGCAAATCCTATAAGTATTTAAGATATTACAGAAACGTTAAATTCCAGTGAACTTAACCAAAGACATATTTATCTACAAACTTCTTATTATATAGTTGTAAGTCTGTCGAATTGCAAGTGCATTAATCAAGTTGTATTTCTATGTTTATTTTCTTAAAATGTTATCAGTTTAAATTAGAAAAGGAAGATCAAGAACATGCAGTCTTTTTAGGCGTCTTATTTCTTCACAGTCATCTAAAAGTGCTATAGCTAAAATGTTTTCATGGCTGCTAAGTCTATTCAAGTAATTCATACTATATTTCCTTATCTCTTCCCTAACGTTAGAAATGTCAAGATCATTATGAATACTGTTATTTCTAACAAACCAAGGTGCTTGTGTAATAAGTCATAAAGTTTTAGACTGATATTTTTGAATAATATCAATGTTAGAGTACGATGATGTTCCCCATAACTGAATTCCGTAAGTCCAGATTAGGCTTTAAAATTGTTTTATAGAGTATTACTTTGTTGCTTAGACTCAATTCTGAATGTGGACCTAGTAGCCAGTACATTCTTCTCGTCTTTATATCAAGCTGCTTTCTCTTCAGCTGTAAATGATTTTTCCATGTTAGTCGTCTATCAATATTCATACCCAGATATTTAAAACAATTGGATTTGGGTATCAAAATCCCATTAAGATAAACAGGCGGGCAGTCACCCTCTTTAAGAGTATAAGTAACATGAGTTGACTTGTCAGCATTGACTTTTATATTCCACTTTTTTAACCATACGTTTATTAAGTCGAGCTGTGATTGAACAAGTGCTGAAGCTTCAGATGCTGATTCTTTGACTGTTAATATAGCAGTATCATCTGCATATGTGGCAATTATAACATCCGAACTCGTTGGTATGTCTGCAGTAAATAATGTATACAGAATTGGACCTAATACGCTTCCCTGCGGTACACCGGACTTTATTACGCCGATTTCTGATTTATCATTATTGATGTTGACATAAAAACTGCGCTCATTAAGGTAGGACTTCACCAAAAGGTAAAACGGTGCGGGTAGTAGCTGTTTTAATTTGTATAGCAGGCCATTGTGCCAAACTCTGTCAAAAGCTTGTTTACTTATGTTGATTAATTTTACTGAAAACAATAAAAACATTTTTTTATGCATCTAACCACCCGGATAAATAATGTTCATTTCATATACCATTAACTACAAATTGAGAACTGAAAGTAGTGGCATTGCCAGAAACAAAATATTAATTTTACTAAAGCATATATTAGTTAAGGTACTGTTTTTGCATGTTTAATGTGTACTTTAAAGCTCAAGTAACAGTTTTTTTATGCACACGGCCGTTAGTTTTCTGTTATAAACGCAACAAATACTTTTTTGTTCTGTGGAAATAAAAATAATAAAAGCATTCAAATAAAACAGAATAAAAAAAACTTAAATTTTTTTTTTGTTCACTTTAAAAAATTAAGTCATTTCAGTAAGAAATTAAAAATTCTCAAGCGAAAATTGAATTGCAAAATATAAAAACTTGAATGAAATGAGCACACCTTCAAGACAAAAATAAGTATGGCAAAGGCGACAAAAAAAACAATTACCGCCGTTAAATTTTAAATCCATTAATGAGCGAAAAAAAAATAATTTAGAAATTAGAATAACAGGTTTTATGTTAAGAAAAACAGTTTTCTTTGTGGCAAAAGAGCAGAGCAAAGCAGATGTAAGATTTTTACATTGGGTGTATATGGCATGACTACCCACTGTTCATTGATTCTTTGCAAAAAGTAAAAATTAAAAAAATTTTTAGTTGACTCCCTTTAGAGAAGGCAGTGCTATATATAACACTAAAATGTTTGTCTTTCGGAAAGCTATAGCTGCTACGCCAGTACACCGATCTGCCTGAAATTTTCGGCTTTTGTTGTTAAAATATGATATATCCCGGGAATCCGCCGGTATAGTTTTTGATTAAACGAAAGAAAAATGGATCTTAGTTGATAAATGTTTTATTTAATGTCGGCAATTAGGTATGGAATACAATATCTGATAAATGTCGACCTGCCTGTTTTAGCCTCACAAATGCGACTTCTTTTGAGCACACATATTTTTCAATAACATTCACACACATTTCACGCGGTGTTTCATTAATATCATCACGAATATTTTGTTTGAGTTGGTCAAGCGTTGCTGGTTTGTTTGGATAAACCTTGCTTTTCATATATCCCCACAGAGTCCCCCCGGGGGCACATTATAAGTCTTTATAGATCCTACAACCATCTAGACTTGTGTCTTGCGGGCTTAAAGGGAGTCCAGTCCCCTTCAAGGCGAGTAGGAGCCAACTGGACAATCCACTATATTTCCACGGGAATCAGTTCCGCTTTTTGTCTCTTTAGGCTTTTAGCTGTTCTCCGTCTGATTATTGAAGTTATGCCCCTTTTGGGAGTATCGTGGTGGCTGTGTGTTTGGAGGCCCTCGTTTGAGTTGTGGGTCGGATCATTTACAATGAACACAATGAATGGTCCAGGTCCAGTGAGTACAAATGCCGTCGTGTTCTTCATGCGTTCTGGACCAGGAGTTCGATAGTCTCCGACTCTTCAGCAAGGAGTGATGGCTGCGGCTTACTCCGGGCTTTTAAAGTTGTAACTAGGAGTGACCGGAGGATATACGTATCCGAAGGCCTTCTAGGGCGAGGATAGCGCTACATACCATCCACAGTGGTAACGATCCATCATCTGATTAAGGCCCACGGCCAGGTGTAGATGTAAATCTTATCACGTCATCCCCACAGAAAGAAGTTCGGAGCAGTCAAATCAGGCGACCGTGGAGGCCAATCAGCATGAAAATTTCCTGAAATAACTTGTAGTGAAAAGAGGTCTCGCAGTAATTCCATTATAAATTACCAATCTAATAAAGCCCAAAACATGCAGTTGCGACGTTGAAAAGTTTTCAATCATATCACGATATCGCTCCCCATTCACATTTACCGCTACGCCGTTTTCATTAAATAATAAGGTCCAATGATTCCTCCTGACCCAAATTGCACACCAAACAGTCACTTTTAATGGATGCAAAGGTGACTGTTGAATAATTTTAGGGTTTCCCATTCCCGAATATACTGTTTATTCACACATCCACTCAAATGAATATGTGTGCGTCGTCATTCATTATGATATTTTTTTTGTTAAAATCGGGTTTGTCACGGACGAGCTGTAACATCCTATTGGCATAATTACGACGGCGTAAAAGGGCTTGTAGCAGAAGCTCTTGTGTGAACTGAATCTTATATGGAAACAAATGCAGACTTGTGGCCAATGTTGTGCTTTGAAGACCAAGCTTCTCAGCACGGCATCAAATTGAGGTTAATGGATTGTTTTGAACCGTTTCTGGAACAGCCGAACTTCCTGTACGTAGTGGTCCATGCGTGGGCCTATCAACTACAGAGCCTCTTTCTTTGAAATCATTTATATTGCGTTTTGTTGGCACATTGTTTCTCCCAAAAATTTCACGTAACTTTCTGACCGTCACAGTAATCGATAATTGTTTTTGATAAAATGCTTTAACGATTAAAACAAGTTGATGTATCGAATATTTTTCCATAATAAATTTGCCACATGTCTACTTCACGACTGCCCTAATGCTAAAGAAAATGACGACAAAACAAAGTAGTATACCTTCCCGCCGGACATAAATTCTGTAGGTAGAAGAAAGAAATGAAAAATATTTTAGAATTATTAATGAAAGCAAAAGATGCAAAGTGCTAAGAAGATTCACAGACTTATTTTTCTTTGGAATATATAGAGTAGCGTCCTTGGTGAAGCAAAAAAAAATGATAAAAATACCGATCTTTCTTTAGTTCAGGTGGCAATTCAATCTTGTTTTTACATATTGTTCCCATTAAAGTAATTTGTTATTCTAGCAATTTTTGTTCCAATTAATAAGAAATAAAAAAGTTGTCTGCAGTTACATTATGACCTTTTAGGTCAACTGTTAAATCCAGGACTACCCGCATACATTTGGGCATAACTCGAAATTCTTTGCCTGTATACGGTTGTATATTCCAGACGTCTCAGAGTCCCATAAACTTTACGTACTTTCATTATTTGATCTTTACACTCCAGCTAACAAGAGTGTACCAAAAAATGCGAGGAGAGGACCAAGAGGGCTCATTGGAGACAGTAGGGTATCCAACTCTATTGATTCTCTAGAGCATCGATGCAATGTGAGATATATTTTACTGTTTTATCGTTACTACAATGGTAAGTGCTCTAGAGAAATTAGGCAACTTGTTCCCGTTCCCCGCAGGTTTTCGCATTTAACTCGATTTTCGTTGAGAGCGCAACCATTTGTGCTTGATTGGTCGGTGAATCGCACTACTTATTTTGGGGAAAATTCGTTTTTTTTTAGCAGAACAGTGCGTATGTGGAATAAACTCGCTCCAGAGATCTTTCCTGTCACTTTCAATGTAGGAATTGAATGTAAATTGAATGTCCACAAACGCTACTCCCTCTTTGCTCCTTCCCATAACCTAATTTCCTAGTTCTGGCACAATGCATTGCATGTGTAGAGGCCATCTCCTGCGTGCTGGTCCGAGAAAAAAAATGCTTGTAGTGGCAACCTGTCAATGTACGCAACAATTGGGCAACACTAGAGGCACTTGGCATTGCATAAAAATCTTTATCTTTAAGCTTCTAAAGTTCAGCTCGTTGAAGAATTTAGGCCGACCTGAGCGATCAGTGTTTGTTTCAAACGTTCGGAAATTGGCTGTTTGAAAAACAAAACAAAGAAAATGCCATTCCGCCTTTGCTTTGTTGCAAAATGTACTTTCGAATTTTGTGAAAAAAAGGCGCACGTTTGCCGACATGAAAGACGATGTCATTTGCTCGTTATCATATTCCATTATTAATTTTCATATTTCTACTTTAGATTGGTATCAATAAAACTGATGTTGGCGGAAAAAAATGTGTGTCTTTTAAAGCCAATTTACTTTCTAACCTCAAATTTGCCCAACCATTATTAGATTAGTTAACAGCCTTTTTAAATTTTATTTAACTGGATTAATACTCGTTCGAATGATTTTATACTTTTGTATACCTTGATTTTATAAAAAAAAAAAAAACTTGGGGGAAAAAAATAACATTGAAGAAGGATAAATAAAAGAAGAGTTAGTTTAATTAAAACAAATCGAATTTATTTCAAAAATGTATTAGTCATCATCCTCATCCTCATCCTCCATTAAAGAAGATTGATTTTTAATTATAAAAAGTGTTTCTTCTTAACTTTAAATTTGTTTTACCTTTTTAATAATAAATAGCAAACAAATATCATAAAGTGTATTAATATATTTAGCATGTATGTGTGTATGTATTATGGTATCAAAGCGAATGTGTGTGTATACTTAGATAAAACGTAGTAACAACTTGGTAAAAGTATTTAAATATTTAGTTTGTTATCTGGTTATCTGCTTTTCTGTTTATGTAATTTGTCTACAAAGTAGATTGAATGAAATTCAAAGGCATTTTTACCCACAACAAATTTTTCATGGACTAATTTTCTTATTTTTTTATTATCAACCACTTGTTTGTGTAGCAAACATAAGAATACAAAAAATACAAAAATATTTCACATTTTTTTTCTTCATTGGCGCGCTTAGCGAAAGTATTTATTTAAAAAAAAAAGAAAAAACAACAAAAACAAAAAGTGAAACAAAGAAAAAAAATTGAATATTAGAATATTGATAGAAAAGAAATAAAAAACAAAAAGACAAGTGAAATGAGTCAATGTGGTGAGAAGAAGGTGCAGGTACGGAAAACTTAAAATTAAAAAGTTTTCTGATTAATATGGGCCAGACCAGCAGCATACACAGCAACAATGTGGACATATCGGGTAGTCAATCAGTACTTTATAGGGAGAGAAAACACAACAACACTTTGCCGGGCAAAAATGTGGACAAATGTGGGGACGGCGCTATATCTCGTAAGGTACTTGATGTGCAAATTCATGCTGGCGACCGGATACGACCCGTTACTATGGCTGCGGCCGCCCTAAACTTTAATACATCAAATGAATTGAAAAAACTCGAAATAATTTCCAAGCCAAAAGAACAAATTAGTTCAGCTATAGAGAATGGTTATCATAAAACCGATTATTGTTATTATCGAACGCCGCAAGGTAATTTCCATAAATTGCCCAACGATTCGTATCACAAAATGTCCGAGGGTTGTTATATACGTTTAGCCAATGGCAATTTTCGTCGTTTGCATGTTCTCGATAAAACGAATGCGAATAAAAAACTTTTAGATAGCAATTTTAATCGTAACTCGCTTACACTACATTCCAATAGCAATGATGGCAGTCGAAATATATCGATAGCGGGTGATAAAATAAACGCTACATTGCCGCCACAGCTATCGCAGCAGCAGCAGCAGCAGCAACAGCAAGAGGCCCAACAGCCAGCTACCAAAATGAAACATCAAATGTTAAAATTTTTAAAAAGATCCAAATCCCATACACCGGCCACTATCAAACAATTGCACAGCTACAACAAGGAATTTAATTATATCGATAGAAAGCTAAATGCAAAATTAACACCCCACGATGTTCTAACATCTCTGCCACCTGTTAAGGAAGTAACTGGTAACATAACGTCTACCAACAACAAAGTGGTTGTAACAATGATGGAAAATGGCGGTCTGCCTATTGTGGCAACAAGCAAAGCGGACAAATTTAAAAAACAAGAATCTGATAGCTCAGCTAAATCAAAAATGAAGAAGGTAACTTTTCATTTCTTTTTATTTTTTTTTATTTTAAAAACCTCAAATATGCCTCCCTCCTCTCATATTTATTCTCGGAAATTCTTTGATTGTTAACTAAACTATTGTATGATGATGATAATGATGATAATGATAATAATAATGATGTAATTTATTTAATTGTGTTTTAAATATATATATTTTTTTAAAGGGATCTCCGAATATGGCCATTCGCAGTAGTGCACCAATGCGTTGGCGTGCCACCGAAGAGCATATTGGCAAATACAAACTGATTAAGACAATTGGCAAAGGAAATTTTGCAAAAGTTAAACTAGCAAAACATTTGCCCACCGGCAAGGAGGTGGCCATAAAAATAATTGACAAAACCCAGCTAAATCCGGGTTCGCTTCAAAAATTATTTAGAGAGGTAAGTAAGCTATTCCACACAAAGGAATTTTAATAATAATTTTGTATTTGAATTTTATTTATTTTAATTTTATTTTCATTTTTTTTTTCTTCCTATTTAATAATTTTGAATTAAATTTTCCAAAAAATTAATTTTTAAAATTTTTTTTTAGGTTAGAATCATGAAAATGCTTGACCATCCAAATATAGTAAAATTATTTCAAGTGATTGAGACCGAAAAGACTTTGTATTTGGTAATGGAATATGCTTCAGGTGGTGAAGTTTTCGATTATTTGGTATTACATGGCCGTATGAAAGAAAAGGAAGCCAGAGTCAAATTCCGGCAAATTGTTTCAGCTGTGCAATATTGTCATCAAAAGCGTATAATACATAGGTATACAATATAATTATAAATAAATTAATAAATTAAAAAAAACGCCTCTATTATCACAAGCAATCAAAGTTTAGAGGAGTTGCCAAATGCCAAAATTACATTACGGATATCAACTTTTAAATGACGGCTGTCAATTTCAGTTGCAAATTATGAAAATTTATCGGCAACCGTTATTTTTAAACAATTTATAAAAAATTCATATATCGGTATAATACAAGTTATTAATGTCATTTTGGACAACATACACTTCAGTTCATTTAAATAACAACAGCAAAAAATTTGTATGTTACTGCGTATTTTTAATCAACCAAGCAAAAGAAAGATATAACATTTTTTTTTTAGATATTTTGTTTTATTTTTTATTATTACTATTGACAATTTTTTTAAAATTAAAAGTAATTAATGTTGAAAAAAATACTTGCTAAAAAATTAAAAAAAAAGTAGTTCATTTGAATTACAACGCAAAAAAAGTTTGGAAAACATAAAAAAATATTCACAAAATTAGGTCTTATTGCTAAGAACTATTAAGTTTCACATGTTCTCTAACAATTAGTAAGAAGTGTTGCCACCATGGTGCCTTATAACCTCAAATATGCGACTTGGAATGGAATTGTAGAGAGTTTTAAGGTAATCTAGGGAAAACTCGTCCCAAGCGGTCTCGATGGCATTGACCAATGATGAAACGTCTTCAAATTGCTTACCTCCTTCATAAACCTTCCGCGAAATCCATCCCCAAACGTTTTCCACTATGTTTAAGTCTGGTGAGTAAGGTGGCCAATCCATCAGCGTCACATTTTGGTCACTTATCCAGGCTTTTTTCGCTCTAGCATTGTGTATCGGAGTGTTGTCCTGTTGGAAAATCCAACGCAAAGGTCTAAAAATGTTGCTGCATTCCTCAAAAGCTTTTTCTAGAATGTTTTTATATTGTTCTGTGTTCAGTTTTGTGGTTTTAAATTGCAGTTTAATACTGCCATAGTATGATATGGCACCCCATACAATAATTCCACCAATGCGACTGTGTCGACGGCTTAATATTATTTCTTCTTTTCTCAGGTCATGGTAATAAAAATTATACCCGTCAGGACCATCAAGGTTAATTTTTTTTTTCGTCTGAAAAGACAACCATGTGCCATTCTCTTTTCCATGTCATGTGAACTTCAGCAAAATTCAATCGTTTCTCTTTGTGAATGGCTTTTACTGCAGGTTTTTTCTTAAGTTTCATTCTCTCAATATGAGGAGAATTTACTATCAAGCGCCGAACAGTCGAAATACTTGCTGAAACTCTGGCTTTCGCCTTAATTTTTGGTACGGAATCACAGGAACTAGACGCAATTCTTAAAACTACACGCTTGTCTGTTGGCTGGTCTTCCTTTCATGTTTTTCCCATAAGAATCCCGACTTTTTATGTAACTGAAGACAACACGAGCACTTCTTCTGATTTTCTCTCCAATTTTTCTAAAGGACAACTTTTGTTCAAAATAGGCTTCAATTTTTCCTCTTTCTTCTAATGATAATGACTTTCCTCGTCCCATTTTAAAATTTTTTTATTTTATGAAGTGCAATTTGTCAAACTAAATAAGACTAAAAAATCTGCGCAGCCTATTTGCTTTAGAATATTAAAAATTATCAACTGTTGTTATTCATATGAACTATTTTAAAGTAAATTTTTTTGCCATTCCAGTAGGCTTTTACCGCTACATTCGTAACGGGACTTTTTTCATTCTTTCTTTACCCATTTTCTTAAACCAGTTTGGTCACTTAATATAATATGAAAGCACATACAAAGCGATTTGTAGTACATTTATCTAAATATCAATTTTTCGTAATGACTATCACTGTTGTTATTTAAATGAACTGCAGTGTATAACATAACTATTACATATGGCGTTAATAATAACAAATGTGGGAAAACATCTGTCATTGTAACTCAGTATTCGATAGACGTCAAACTGCAAACATACATTTCTTTTAATCTATATTATATATATAAAAATAAGTCGGGTTTTCTTTCCTGACGCTATAACTTCAGAACGCACGAACCGATTTCCACGGTTTTGCATTGGTTTGGAAAGGTCTCGAGCTCCGTGAGGTTTAAAGCAAAAAAAAAAATTCAGGAAAAATTTCAAGAGAAAAGCAGAAAAACAGGGAAAATAATTTTTCACATACAGCGCCATCTCTGATACAAGGCATGTACTACAACGGCACTAGTGCGTTGTGTGTGATTACCCCTTACGAAAATAAGTACGTTCGACATGCAAATAACCGATGAAATATACAATGAAGGATTGACTGTGATTGAAGATCAATGCTTGACTATTGCAAACAAGCTACTGATTGAAGTAGGAATGATTGCGCGAAATCGATCGATGGACGATGCATTCATTCAACCAAGAATTAAATCGAGAGCTGCAATACAATGTTGATACATTGCAGGAATTCGTTTGAAATAATGTTCCATTGCTGAATGAAAAAAAAACAAGTATACGAAACATTTATGCAAGCGGTGGACAATAATACTGATGGTCTATTCTTCCTGGACGCACCTGGAGGAACAGGGAAAATATGTGTAATTTCATTGATTTTGGCCACTATTCAATTAAGATGTGACATAGCTTTGGCGTTAGCATCATCTGGAATTGCGGCGACTCTTCTAGATGGCGGTCGTACTGCACATTCTGCGCTTAAGATGCCACTCAATTTAAACACAGTTGATACTCCAACATGCAATATTTTTCCATCCAGTGTAATGGGAAAATTGTTGATGCAATGCAAGCTCATTGTTTGCGATGAGTGCACAATTCGCTATAAAAATGTCGAATTTTGTGCCGAAAAAAAGATGTCTTGCCGGGAGGTCTGATAACCTTCTTTCATTTGAAGAAAACGGCTGCTGAAAGTTATCGATTGTTGATAAAAGCGAAGCTTATGATCAACATGCACCAACTCAAAGAAATTTTTAAAGGTTTAGTTTATGCGATGCAAAAGTGGTAAATTCGACAAAAAAGACAAGGACAGACCTGGTCAGCCGAAAAAGTTTGAAGATGAGGATTTGGACAAAGATTGTTTTCAAACGTAAAAAGAACTTGCATTCTCATTGGGCATCACACAATAAGTCATTTTCCTTAATTTAAAATCATTGGAATTCATTAAAAAAGCAAGGAAATTGGGGCCCATATAAATTAAAGTCGAGACACGTCGAAACCCGGTTTTACATATCGAAAGTGATGACGTGATAAGATTTACATCTGCACCTGGCTGTGCGCCCTAATCAGATGGTGGATCATTACCACTGCGGATGAAATTTAGCGTCATCCTCGCTCTAGAAGGCCTTCGGAGACGTATATCCTCCGGTCACTCCTAATTGCAACTTCAGAAGCCCGTAGCAGGCCGCAGCCTTCACTCCTTGCTAAAGAGTTGGAGACTCCTCCACCTCCTGGTCCAGAACGCATGAAGCTTAATATAATTAAGAACGGCATTCATACTCACTGGACCTGGACCATTCATTGTGTTCATTGTGAATGATCCGACCCACAAATTTAAACGAGGGCCTCGAAACACACAGCCACCACCATACTACCGAAAGGCCTACCTCAATAATTAGTCAGAGAACAGTAAGTGCCTAAAGAGACAAATAGCGGAACTCTGGGGCTTTACTGATTCCCGTGGAAATATAATGGATTGTCCAGTTGGCTCCTACTAGCCTAAGGAGACTGGGCTCCCTTTTACCTCCGCAAGACACAAGTCTAGATGGTTGTGTGATCCATAAAGACTTATAATGTGCCCCCGGAGGGAATCGAAAGTGCCTGAATGCTATAAAATATTGTTACTGGATGAAGAATGGTACATTACGATAACCCCAAGGGCAAAAGGTAATATGTAAAGTTCGGCCAATCAGCCGACGTCGATGACGAATTTTCCATGATGCCAAGGTATTTTACATCAGAATTTGGTGGGAAAGGTGTTTTGTATTGGGAGATGCTGAAATCGGGTCAGCCGATCACTGAGGACCTGCACCGACGACAATATATTCGTTTGAAGGGAGCAATTAACTAAAAATTACCAGAATATTCGACCAGATACGAGACCATAATCTTTCATCATCACAATGCTTGGGCACATGTTGCAAGACCGGTCAAAAACTATTTGGAAAATAATGGATGAGAAGTTTTGTTGCATCTGCTTTTTAGCGCAAACCTTCCGACAACTATTTGTTTCCATTGATGTTTCACTTCAGAACAGGGTATCGAAAATTGGCTTGCTTCATTCTTTACCTGAAAGCCGGAACAGTTCTTTTGGCGGGGAATTCATATGCTAGTAGAAAGTTGGGAAAAAGTAGTGGCTAACGATGGATAATATTTTGAATAACGTATCATTTTAATAAATGCGTTTTTCAAGCAAAAAATCGACACTATTAAGTTGTACAGGATGGAGGCTAACTTGAACTGACTGATTTGAAATGCTTAGAATTTTTGTATTTTTTATTTTGCAGATAATTTAGAATTTTATATAATTTTATAATGTCATCATACTCAGTGGAAGAACGCGTAAAAATTGTTGAATTTTATTATGCGTCCAGACGATCAATTGTTACAACGCATATAGAAAATACCGTCAGCATTTTAATACTGTAGAGACTTCCAGTGTTAACATGATTAGAAGCTTAATGACCCGTTTTGAGAATATGGATTCAGTGGGTAATGAACTACAAAGAAATGTTGTTCGTCCTGATCGCACTTAACAAATTATTATAGAAGCTGTAGGAGAAAGTGTTCACACGGATTCAACTGTGTTTACTCGTCGACGAGCTACTCAATTGAACATTTCCCGAATATCGCTACGACGTATTCTATAAGTTGATCTGAAGATGTTTCCATATAAAATTCAATTGACCTAATAATTCCCCCCCGGGGGCACATTTATCGGTCTTTATAGAATACTCTACTATCTAGACCTGTGCAACTGGGGGAAAAAGGGAGCCCAGTCCCCTGAAGTCAGAGAGGGAGACAACTGGAAGCTCCACTTTATTTCCACGGGAATCAGTGGCCCGCGGAGTTCATTATTTGTCTCTTTAGACTTATAATAGTTCTCTGGCTGATCATTGAGGTTGGCCCCTATATGGGAGTATCGTGATGGTTATGGTTTTGCGGCTCCATAACAGTATAATGGTTATTATGGTGGCCAGGATCATCTCACTGATAATGACACGCAAAGTGAATGATCCAGTCCAGTAAGCATGCTGGACATGTGTTCTGGACAGGAGTTAGAAAGTCTCCAACTCTTTAGCAAGGTGTGATCGTTTGCAGACCTGTCCTGGAATCATTAAAGTTGCAACTAGGTGGTTCTGTTGCTTAGAATTATGTCTTGGGCTATCTAGGACGCATGTATGACGTTCCAAATTATACTATAGTGGTTTGTCCACCATCTGATTAAGGCTATATAGGCAGGCGCGGATGTAAAACAAATCACACTCTGGCCTAATAATTATTGCTATTTTTATTGTTATTTCCAATCAGTCATCCAAGTTGTTCCACCCGGTATATTTATTATTCTTCATCATATATAAGTATGTTTGTCGCCGAACACGTTTATCAGTCTTTATGGATTACTTAACCATCTAGACTTGTGTCAACGGGAGTATAAGGGAGCCCAGTCCCCTGAAGGCGAGCAGGGAGTCAACTAGAAGCTCCACGTTATTTCCACGGGAATCAGTAAGCCCCAGAGTTCCGCTAATTGTATCTTTAGCCTTTTAGCTGTTTCTCTGACTGATTATTGAGGTTGGCGCTTCGGGAGTATCGTGGTGGTTGTGGTTTCGCGGTCCCTAATAAATTTGATTAGGAGGCCAAAATCATTTCACCTTTACTGAGAACAACAGGTGAATGATCCGGATCCAGTGAGCATGCTAGTCATGTGTTCTAGACCAGAAGTTGGATAGTCTCCAATTCTTCAGCAAGGAGTGGTGGTTTGCGACCCTGCTGAAATTGCAACTGGGAATAACCTGTTGCTAGAAATTAGCCTTCGGCTTCCTGGGGCTAGAGTGTTTATGGCTTACAGCTAGGTGCAGATGTAAATCTTATCATGCATATCTTTATCGTATTTGTAACCTTTATTATGGTTAAAATTACCGTAGAGCAACAATTTGAAATATTGATTCTGCTACTCTGTAGCTTAACGCGGGCGGCTTTTTGGTGAAGTCAAAGCCACTGTAGATGAAGTATGGAAGGACAGTGCAGACAACTTAAATATATTCATTTTAACCCATTCCTTACTAATGGATATTTAAACACGAAAGTAAAAAAAAAAACTTTGGGAAGCCCAGAATACACTAAAAAAGTAAAAATTTTGGGGTTTTGCCTTTGTTTTCCTTAGAGGTAAAAATGCGGGTTTTTTTCAAGAAACTACTTTCCACTCTAGACAGTTTCAGATATCCGCTCTATAATATAAACAAGTTAAAAGTGGTATTATGTTGTTTGTTTCTCCTCCGCCAGTAAATGAAATAATATTGCCATTTTCCGTCCGTTCCGTGAAAGTGGTTTGTAAATACAGTTGCTCAGCACAGGGTGTATAATGTAATTATGGGTAATAAATATCTTTTTTCTTTTTTAAGGTCTTTTTTATATATTTTTTCTTCTCGATATTTCGCTTTCCTTTGGAAAGCTTCTTCAGGACAAAATTTTATATTTTTGAAAACAAAAAATTATTAACAAATAATTATGGGTATTTAAATATCCAACAGTCTTTAATTATTTTAAAATGGCTCAAAAGCCTTTACTCGGAAATAAAATTGCGACATATTTGCGGTAAAGGACAAAGACAATGTAGCTTCCATGCGTTTATCATAACTGCATTGAAAGCATTTGTTAATAATGGCTAATACAAGTTTTTACCCCGAACTCGAATGCGATAATAGTTTATGGCGTTGTTAAAAAGGTTCACACCTACCATGTGATGATTATATTGGGCTGTTCAATTGAAATCATTTTTCGCTGCTTTCGTTCATACCGTTTCGCGCAGTAATGGCGGATGACTTAGAAGATGCGACCTAAAAATTTAAGAAACAAAGAAAAAATAATAAATTAACTGACTGATTGCATAAAATATTTCAGTAGCAATAATTTAATTGTCCATATCATAACAAAAGTCTGACGTTGCACGAGGCTGACGTCATCAATGGCGTATGTCAAAAGAAAGTTTTTTGACAAAGCAAAAAATGCCATACGTAATGTTAATTTTAATTTTAGTATCGCAACGCCACTCAAAGCAACTGAACTTTGGTTACTTTCCTTAATAGAGCCATTAATTAAGAGTGTAAAGCTTTATCACTTGATGACATCTATAATATAATTTCAAGATGTATTTTATTAAAAAAAATTTTTTTTTGCAGAGATTTAAAAGCGGAAAATCTGCTATTAGATAGTGAGTTAAACATAAAAATAGCCGATTTTGGATTTTCAAATGAATTTACGCCTGGTTCTAAATTGGATACGTTCTGCGGTAGCCCACCTTATGCTGCACCAGAACTATTTCAGGGCAAGAAATATGATGGTCCTGAGGTTGATGTTTGGTCTCTGGGTGTTATACTTTATACACTAGTGAGCGGATCATTGCCATTTGATGGCTCCACCTTACGAGAACTGCGAGAACGTGTGCTCAGAGGCAAATATAGGTCACTAAAATTATTTTTCTTTCATTATAACTTGTTGCTTTTAATATCAGTCACTCTCTCTCTCTCTCTTTCTCTGTCAATCTATCTCTCTATTTTGGAATTCTTTAAAAATAATTTTAATTCATTTTTTTGTATTATTTTGTTTTGTTCCTTTTTTTGTTTTAACTACCAGGATTCCTTTCTATATGTCTACTGATTGTGAAAATCTTTTGCGTAAGTTTTTAGTACTGAATCCGGCTAAACGTGCTAGTCTCGAAACGATCATGAGTGATAAATGGATGAATATGGGGTTTGAAGATGATGAATTAAAACCTTATATAGAACCCAAGCAAGATCTAGCCGATATCAAACGGATAGGTAAGACGGGTACTGTATACAAAGCCATTACAATTAACTTCTCTCGTTTTCACTTTTAACTGTTTTATATATACAAAACAACATTATTTTATTATGTTGTACAGCTGTTATTCCTAAAATGAAATATGAACGTACAAAGTAACAAAACAAAAAAAAACAAAAAAAAAAACATCAAATAAAATCATAACAAAGCACACACCACATCACATCAAACACCACATCAAACACAATTAGATGGAAAATAATATCACATTTCTAATAAATAATTGAAGCAAAGCTTTATTTAGCTTTATTTTTCAAACAAAATGTTTAAATAAACGTAAAAACGTTTTTTTTTTATCTTTGCTAATTCAATTGCAAGACTTTTACAGTGCTGTGCAAAATAGTTGAATTTAATGTTTATGATAATGATACGAGTGTATCTCTGTCTTAAAAAAACAAATTTATACTTTTTAGGGGTAGGAAAGGGATAGAGAAGTGATGAGACAGGTGGAGAAAGTAGAAGGATAGTTACGGAAATTAATTGTCGTATAAGTCAGCACAGTGACCAGTGACCACGCCTTAATCACTGAGCAGCCCCACCGACATTCAAAAATTTATATAGCCAAATCATTAAGAAACAAAAAAACGTATATTTTTTGCACAGTACTGTATACAATGGTGGCCACGAATTTAAGACACGACATGTAACGAGTTAAGCTACGATCAGTTTTACAACTCTGTAATATTAAATGGAATCTAGTATGGAATCTAGTGGAATCAGTGCACCCTGTAATGTTAAGAAAAATAACCGTTATTTGGTTTTGCTTTTTTTTTTAGTTTTGTTGCTATTTGTATTATATTATTGTGGAAACGTGCTGCTAAAACATCCTTTCAAAAGCTCAAATAAAATTAAAAGTAAAATTTCACAGGATTTTGATATTAATGTATCTTCCAGATAAATAAGAAGGCGTCTCAATGAGAAAAATTTACGTGGGTGCATTGCACAACATAAACCACTTGTGTCAAGAAAAAATATTAAATCTCGGTTAGAGTTTGCCAAAGATCATATGAATAAACCTATGACATTTTGGAAAAACATTCTTTGGAGCGGCAAGACGAAGTTTTGTCGTTTCTATTCTGACCGTAAACGGTATGTATGGTATGTTCCAAAACAGGAACATCAACCAAAGTACACCCTTAAAACTATTAAGCATCGCAGTGGGAATTTCATGATGTGGCCAGCATTTTCTTAGCGTAATGTAGATGCTATTCACAAGATTGTCACTAAAATGGACCAGCACATATATAAAAACATATTAACAAGCACTATGGTATCATTCGCTGATGATAACATGCATCTAATGTGGAAATTTTTGCATGATAATGACCTTAAGCACACTTCACGCCTAGTGAAGAGTTGCTTAGAGGAAAACGGTATTACTGTTCTGAAGTGGCCAACTCAATTCTCGGATCTCAATCCAATTGAGAATCTGTAGAATAGTGTTGAGGGGCATGTGTGATTGGAAAAGTCAACAAATTTGTGCGGTTTATGGGAAGAAATGCAAAAAGCTTGGTATGACATTCCAAAGGAACGTTATAGGGCATTAGTTGAAAGTTTGCCGAGGAGATACGCTGCTGTACTCTAAAATAACGGATTCCCCAGCAAATATTGAGATATTTTATAAACTCAAGCTTTAATTAAGTGAATTCACTTTTATTTTGCCTATGTGTTAAATGTCAGGTCCAGGCTAAAACTTGCATTGATATGTATAATATGGTAGACAAGTTCCTAACCAAATATGAGTGGCAATAATTTGTTTTTGGAAAAAAATAAAGTGGATTTCAAAAATTTTACATAAGATGCCCCTGTAGGCTAGTAGGTAGTGTACTAGCTCGTAAGTATGGGGGTTGTGGGTTCGATTCCCAACGAAGACCTTGGGTTTTTTTTTCACTACAAAAATAAAAATTGACTGTCGGTGGGGCTGCTCGGCGATAAAGGCATAGTTACTGGTCGCTGTGCTGTCTTATAAACGGCAGTTAATTTCCGACTATCCTTCTACTTTCACCACCTGTTTCATCTATTCTCTATACCTTTCCTAAAAAAATGTAGCACGGTACTTGACTAAATAGGCATTGTTGCCTGAAGTGCTACTTCTCTTTAAAACAAAAAAAAAAAAAAAAATAGAAATATATTAGTGAAAAGTCGTGTCTTAAATTTGTGGCCACCACTGTATGTATTTAATGAGATTTTATATAAATAACTGTTATATAAAATAACAGCTTCTAAATAATTAGACTGATGGAGTAGAGTGCGTTCTACAAGCGAAAGTAGGAAGTGATAAAATGCTGGAAACCCTTACACAAACTGCTTTTTAGCACATAATCGCTTCGCTTTCACTCTCACGTTGCTGATGCGATCGTAATAAGTGAACAAAAGCACAGATTTATGGCGCGTTATAGCATAGCAATATAAAACACCGCTTATGGAACGCACTCTTCACAACAGTTTTTTTTTACTCTTCAATTATTGTTAGAAAATAGTTTATAGCATACACACACACACACGCACACACAACACATATATAATACATTCGAATGAAAAATTAAAGGACACACACACATTTATAAGTGCATATGATACCACCATAAACTAACACAACATCTCACTATCATCCACAAAATTTGTTCATTTCCAACAAAAATAAATAACAACAATCTATGGCACATCGGAAACACCCAGCAGTAACATCACTACTTTTTTGTCCCAAATGTATCTTTTTATATTTTTCTCTTGTTGTTTATGTGTAGCGCTCACAAGGTTGGATTAATATCTATCACATGTATATATGTAATTGTATTTTTGTTTTTGTTTTTGTTCTTTTTTTTTGTTATTTAAATTTTGTTTAAAAAAAAATAATTTATTTTGTCGCTTACGATTTGCTTTCACTCTACACAATTGCAGCGTTAACTAAGCATTTTCTTCATCCAATTCCAATTCCATAAGCTTGTTTAATGTCTTTTTGTCGTGTTGCATAATTCAGTCAACATGCCTAAGAGACCGACCTATTTCCCTACTTTACGTATGTATATTCTAAATTACGTATTGTGACTATGGAATGACGTTGGAATTTTTTACATCAATAAAACGTTCAGATAAAAAAACTATAGAATTTTAATTATTCTTTAGCAAAGAGTGTTGCTTATACAGGTATAGAACTTTAATAATACAATAAAAACAAAAATGAATTTTTTAAATTTGACATGAAGTTTACTTTATTCGACACTATTCTGGGATTATAATTACCGCCACGACTGTCTTTGTGTGTAGTTTAATCTGCAAGTTGACTTTTCGTTGAATTTTTTTTTTATGATTTGTGGCTACATATCGGCAATAGCGCAGCCAATGTTGTCCTCCAAGTGGTGAATCATTTCGCGCTTTTCGCGCATACACTAAAGAGATCACATATCCCCATTGAAAATAGTCTAGCAGAGTTAAATCGCAAGATCTCGTAAGTCAACTCACGGGTCGATTCGAAACGTGTAACTATGCGGTTATTAAATGTTTCTTTCAATAAATCAATTGTGGCATGAGCTGTGTGTGACATGTTGCACCGTCTTGTTGAAACCACAGCTCCTGTAAATCGCAAGATCTCGTAAGTTGACTCACGGGTCGATCCGAAACGTGGAACTATGCGGTTATTAAATGTTTCTTACAATAAATCAATTGTGGCACGAGCTGTGTGTGACATGTTTTACCGTCTTGTTGAATCCACAGCTCCTGTAAATCGCAAAATCTCGGAATCGGATCGGAACTAATGGTTGTTCAATTAAAGAACGAAAAATTCAATAATTATGGCGGTTAATATTCACTTTGACGTTCTGACCGGCATGGTTTTTAAAGAAGTACGGACCAATGATTCCACCAGTCCATAAAGCACATCAAACAGTTAGCTTTTCTGATTACACTTAAGGATTATCATCACTGGAAATACAGCAGTTTAGTTTATTGACGTATCATCCATTTAAGCAAAAGTGAGCTTCATCTCTAAACGAAATTCGCTTGTGAAAATTGGTATCAACGGTTATCTTGTTTTGGGGCCAATTTGCACAATTTGGAACCAGTGTTCAGACATTAAATGTATTTTCATGTTGAAATGCTAAACCAAATTTAATATAAATCACTTGACAGCTGACATAATGGCTGCCAGTTAAAAACATTATTGCCAAACAAAAGTTCTGTACCTCTATAAAAAACACCATATATATATATATATATATATATATATATATATATATATATATATATATTTATGTATATAATGAGAGTTGGATCCAAATATAAGTATCTTTTTTGAAAAATTAAATAAAATGAAATTAATTATAACGGCGTCAAATCGTAGCTCCGAGGCGGCCAATTGACATCGTCAAAATCACTAGTAACATAATTACTGAACTAAGTGCATTAAAGATTGATTGTTTCATGAGTTGTGTGAAGTGATGCTTGGGGCTTCTCACAAATGACGTGCTCATTTTCGAATTCCAGATGCGGTCATTTTGTTTATTGTCATAGCTGGCGATATGTTTTTGCTCCTCCTTCTCGTCCCAATAAGGATTATGCCTTATAAGCGAATAATTCTCAATTATCTGGTGTGCAAAATGTCAAGTTGCTGTGCTACATGGCGAAATGACATTTTTAAATTGCGTCGAAGGACCATAAGTATTGTCAGGCTTATAAGCTCTTTGCACAAACTTGCGTGCTGATCCTGCTGTGAGTCAAACTTTTTCAATAAACAAACAGTTTGAGCAAATTGTTTACTTATCTTCTGTTATTCGACACGATGCGAATCGAGCGGATTTCTCAAATTATTTGATTTTTGTTGATGCCAAAGAAATCGGAAGCATTATTTGCAAATTGCACATGTGGCGAACCGAACCGGATAACTGATCTGATTTCTTGGCTTGAAAAGTCGATGTTCTATCCACTTTAAGTTCATTTTTTCTCGTTTTCGATGTTTTTCTACTACCCCCGGGGCACATTTATCGGTTCTTATAGAGTACTCAACTATCTGGACCTGTGCAACTGGGGGAAAAAAAGGGAGCCCAGTCCCCTGAAGACAGGCAGGTGGTCAACTGGAAACTCCACTTTATTTCCACGGGGATCAGTGAGCCCCAGAGTTCATTATTTGTCTCTTTAGACATTTAATAGTTCTCTGGCTGATCATTAGTGTTGGCCCCTATATGGGAGCATCGTGGTGGTTGTGGTTTTGCGGCCCCATATCCAACGGTTTCCTATGGTGGCCAGGATCATTTCGCTGATAATGACACGCATGGTGAATGATCCGTCCAGTGAGCATGCTTGACATGTGCTCTGGACAGGAGTTAGAAAGTCTCCAACTCTTTAGCAAGGTGTGATAGTTTGCACACCTGCCCTGGAATTATTCAAGTTGCAACTAGGTGGTTCTGTTGCTTAGAATTATGTCTTCGGCTATCTAGGACGTTTGTATAACGTTCCAAATTATACAAAGTGGTTTGTCCACCATCTGATTAAGACTAATGGTCAGGCGCGGATGTAAAACAAATCACACTCTGTTCTTTCTACTTTATGTTCATTTTTTTAATATAGCTCCAGACCCCCCTGGGAACACATTTATCGGTCTTTATAGAATACTTGCCTATCTAGACCTGTGCCGCTGGGGGTATAAGGGAGCCCAGTTCCTTAAAGGCAAGCAGGGAGTCAACTGGAAGCTCCACGTTATTTCCACGGGAATCAGTAAGCCCCAGAGTTTCCTTTAATTGTCTCTTTAGACTTTTATTGAGGTGGGCCCTTCGGGGTATAGTGGTGGTTGTGGTTTTGCGGCCCCAAGCATGAACTGATTTATGGTAGCCAGGGTCATCTTGCCTTTATTAACATCAACGGGTGAATGATCCGGATCCAGTGAGCATGCTAGTCATGTATTCTAGACCAGGAGTTGGATAGTCTCCAGCTCTTCAGCAAGGAGTAGTGGTTCGTAATCCTGCTTTGGAACCGCTGAAGTTGCAACTAGGACTGACCTGTTGCTAGAATTAGTCCTCGGCTTCCTAGGGCGTGAATGACGTTGCTTTTCATTCCCAGTGGGTTGACCACCATCTGATTAAGGTCTACGGCCAGGTGCAGATGTAAATCTTATCAGGAAAAAATAGCCTCCAGAATAGGCAAAAGTTTCTGGTATCTTTCCCTAACTGGCTTCTTTCTTTTGGAACCAGAATTGGTTCTGGGACTTTCCGCTGGATATTTCTTATAAGTAAACGTAACTGTGTTAAAGGATCACGAACTTTGTCTATCATTGCTAGCTTGCCAAAATTTTGATTCCACTCCTTTAAGTTTATTAAGTCGTAAGCCGTTTTTTTATCATCTTCTTCAATGACAACCGTTTCACTAGAGTGTGCTGATTTAGAGGTATATATAGCTTTAATATTTTATATATCGGATTGTCGCTGCTTTTCAATATCGATTGATTGATTCCCTTTGATGTTGGTTTGTAATAGGAATTAATTTCATAAGTTGTTGGGCTTTTAACGCTTCCGATGACGATGCTAATGATAGTGTCTCCTCATGTTGCGGCGATTTTATCACATCGAAATTAGATGTTACAGCACACTGACTACCTGATTCTGAAGGAGGACAAATTTCCTCGTGGCTTTTTATTGCTAAGGTCTTTAGGTCCATCTTTGATTTCACTCAGTGAATGTAATTTACTAATACTACTACGAATTATATCCACTATATGCTCTATATTTTCACAGGATAATGTTTGGAGTTTAAACAAAAAAACCCCAAACAAATATATTTTACAACACTGTAAGAGCAATGTCAAAAATCATATGGTGCCTGCCACAAGGTAGAGAGAATAATCAGGAAATTAAAAACCAAAATTAGAAAATTTAAAGAAAATGGATTCTATTAATTTTTGTATTTTTCTAAAGAACATCTTCTTTATATGGTCCACCACCGGATTTTTTTCTTTGATATGCTGTCGAAAGAAATTTTTTTTAATGTTTTTTGCGCTACCTACTTCGCGCCACGTTGTGACATTTCATATTAATGGACCAGAAGCGTTCAGTTTAGCTGTTAGTTACTCCCAAAGTTGGTTAGTCCTTGCATTTCCTTTCGATGAGTTTGGCAGTATGTTCTTGCTAAATTTGTTTGTTGGAGCATAAAGCTGCCAAAAATCTCCTTTTGAAGGGAATTAATTTTTGACATTTTTGTCTTAAATACTAAAATTATTATTTTTATTCATCACATGCAGAAAAATTCAACATACATTTTCTCTTTTTATAATCTAAGGTTCAGAAAAACGTTACTTCCAATGATTGTTGGCGGCGTATGACTGCATTCGCACAATTTCGCACACTCTCGAATGTCATAATTTCGAAATTTCGATATCGGTTATTCGATAATGAGTCAGAGAATCCCTAAACAAAAAAAAACTCACACATTCGAGTAAGAATTCACTCCTAGTACTCACTATGAAAATAGTGATATAATAATATTGACAGCCAATATTTCGAACAGCAAAAAATCTTATAGTCTTAAAATATTATCTAATTTAATAAGATACTTGCGTATTTGGACCCCACTCGACATTAAGTTTGAAATATTTTTTTTTTATTCCAAAAAACATCATCACGTAGCATATTGCGTTCATATATTTAAAAAAAAGTGATTTAAGTATCGGCTGGGCAAATTTGAGGTTAGGTAGTAAATTCTTTGGGAAATTTTAAGCATGAAAACGTTTACACTCTTGAACAAAGAATTTGAATTGTGATAATTTAATATAAAAATGGTGACAATTTCTTTGCACCACTTTGTAAAATTTGAGCAATTTTTCCTCGTGTAATCAGATTCCTTCTGAGACTGCTGGGCGTAATATAAACGCTAAATTCGAGGTAAAAATGCTGACAATAAGAACAAAACAATGGCCGTAGTAACAAAAACATAGCCACTTTGCAGCAAAGTGTTGAGAATGAGTCAGGAATATCAACTTGTTGACGTTTGCAACAATTGGGCGTCACAAGAAACTCCCTGCGTAACATATTGCATAAAAAATCTTCATCGTCACGCCTATTAAAGTTCAATTCCTTCAAAACTTAAAGCCGACCGATTATTTTTTGCGACAAACGTTTGCGAATTGCTCGTTTGAAGGCCTAAAAGAAAACAATGCACTTTTCAACAAAATCATTTTTAGTGATGAGTCCTATTATTGTCGAGTAAGCAGTTATTTAAAACACATTTATCGTATACTAGCTGACCCATTGTGAACGAATTTGTGAAATCGCAAAGATGAAACGCACACAAATAAGCTCGATGCCCTCTGCGACTGCTTTAACGGCGGCAGTAATCTATTCCATGTTACTTTGGGCCTTTCAACGTAATGCGCCAAGACACATTGGAAGCAGTTGGCGGCTGGCGACGAATTTATGGCGTGTGTGGATTTTTTAAGAAAACAATGTTCAATTTTTACGTAAATGCGATACCATTTAACATTAAAACACAGCGCCCACCAAAAATTAAATGCATTGAATGAATGAATACATAAAAAATCATTCAAGTCGATCCAGTCGTGTAGTTGCATAACCTGGATACCGAATGCAGCACCATCTGCCGGGCTGGTTTCTGAATGTAAACAATCGAAGGTGGCACCGAAACACATGCAAAAACAAAATTATTCAGTGACCTACACACGTACAGAAGAATTATATACATAAAGAAGACTTGTATGGGAGGTACCACGCGTCTTTATCACATCCCGCCTATATTTGCAGCAGAACTTAAAATATGTTCACTCAACCGAAGTACCACATTCTATTTAAATACCGTTATCAGGAGTAGAAAAAATAAATTTTTAATTTGTGGTTTGTATGGGAGTTATCACGCCCCTTTGTCCAATTGGACCGAATTGTAAATCTAAACCACCCTGGGTACCACCCAAACCCATGCAAAAAAAATTTATGCAAATCGGTCCAGCCGCTTAGGAGGAGTTCAGTCACAACACACGTACAGTAGATTTATATATAAAAAGATGGGACCCACAAAATCTATAAACAGTCCTCGAAAAACTATTACATTCAAAGAAAGTGGCCGCATCGTGAGATTTATGGTTAGGCGGTATCATCGTCTCGCATTTTTTCACAAACGAACAAAGAAACGGCGTCACTGTTAATACTCTGCGCTACTAAACCATGATACTTAAGTTTTTGTGGCCGCATTTGTTTAATGTTGACATCAGGCACCTTTGGTTTCAGCAAGATGGCGCCACAAGCCATAAAGCCACTCAAACAATTCAATTATTGCGTGAGAAATTTCGCAGCTGCGTAATTTCTTAATTTGGCGCTTCATATTTGTGATTTAACACCGCTGGATTATTTTCTCTGGGGTCTTCTTTGAAAGATTGGGTATATCTGAATAACCCATAAACAACTGGCGATCCAAAAAAAATGTGCTTCAAACTTTTGTGAAAAGAGTGGACGTCTGACGACTTGCCAGTGGTGGACTTGTCATATTCCATTATTATTAATTAATTCCCATATTTCCACTTTACATTGGCATCAGTGCAGCTGAAGTTTTCAAAAATAGTATGCTGCGCATTAAGCCAATTTATCTCGTAACCTCAAATTTGCCCAGCCATTGTATAGTTTTTTCCTTTACAAGTTGCTAAAGAGAAAAGTCGTCGTTAACGTCGTAAAATAAAATTATATTAAATTTTAGTTAGATTATGTGTAATTTACAAATAGTGTATTTTCTATAAACGTATTATTTTGTTTTTCTTCTTCTAACGTGTATTCATTTTCTTCTCCTCTTTTATCTTTCAACATAATAGAAGCACTTGTTGCAATGGGATATAATAGACAGGAAATTGAAGCTTCATTATCACAAGTACGTTATGATGATGTCTTTGCAACGTATTTATTGCTGGGAAGGAAAAGTACTGATGTAAGTAGTTAATAAAAAAAATGAATTAATAATGTCGATGATGATGATGATGATAAAACTAATTGCAGCCTGAAAGTGATGGCTCTCGATCGGGCTCTTCCCTATCTTTGCGAAATATATCTGGCAATGATGGAACAGCTATTTCTGCAAATACTTCTGTGCAAAGTCCAACGCATCGTGGTGTCCATAGAAGTATTTCAGCTTCTAGTACAAAACCAAGTAGAAGGGCATCCTCAGGTGCTGATACTTTACGTACGTTACTTTATAGTTTTTGTTTTTTTTTTTTATTATTTTGTAACATTTTTGTTTTAGATTTTGTTTTTGTATTTGTTTTCTTTTTTATTTCTTTTTCTTTATTTTTTTTTGTTTTTCTCAAAAAAACGACAATTAAAATTCTATTTTCTGTTTTTATGTTTATTTTATCTTTAAGGTGTTGCTCCTAGTAATACAGGTGGTCAAGTGACTACAACAGGAACAGCTGGTACCGTTCCATCCAGCACAAATTATGCGATTGCTGGTACTGGATCATCTGCAGAACGATCTTCAATGTAAGCAGAATGTTTTATTTATGAATGAACGATTCTTTTATTTTTTTTTTTAATTTTCCAATTGTAATGCATCTGTTAGAAGTAGCAATTTTAAACGCCAAAACACTATAGACTCTGCTACAATTAAAGAAAATACAGCCCGTCTTTCGGCTCAAAATCAAAGGCCGGCATCTGCCACACATAAATTATTAACTACAGCAGATACATGTAAGTTGTGATTTATATTTTTATACATTTCTAAATCTATAAAATGTTTCTATTTTTATTTATAAAACAGCTATTAGTAGTCCCAAACCTCGTACTACACCAAAATACGATCCACCAAACAGTAATCGTCCTTCGGCTACTGTTAGCATGATGCCACGACGTTCAACAACATTATACGAAAAGACTTCATCAACTGAGAAAACAAATGCAATTTCAACAGATTCAAAGTATGTATAAGTGTGTCTCTATATGTTAATTCTACCATTTGTCATTTCCATTTCCTAATCCTTAAAAAACAATTTATTTTTTCCTCCCTCCCGGTCAATTTTATTTTGTTTTTGTTTGCTAATGGGTAGTGGGCAAATTTGAGGTTAGGAAGTAAATTGGCATAAAACGCTCACACTTTTTTTGAAAAATTCAGTTTCTTTGATACCAATGCAAAGAAGAAATATAGAAATTAATGATGGAATAACGTGTCGAACAAATGTTGAACTCTAAAACGTCGGCAGACATGAGCTTTTGTCGCAACATTTATTAATACCAATATAAAGTAGAAATAGGGGAGCTAATAATGGTATATAATGTGGGGACAAATGTCTACCTCTCGTATGTCATTCTTTTCACAAAATTTTGAAACACATTTTTGCATTAAAGCTTCGGTTATCTAGTCAATGCACCACCGAATTTCATCTTTCAGAGCGCCAGTTCTTGGTGGCTTATTTACGTCAACCCAGAGTTTCAAATTACCCCTAAAGCAAATAATCCAGTGGCGTTAAATCACCAGAACGAGCCAGACAATTGGCATCACCAAATCAACAAATTACGGCGCCGAGATATTTTCTCATAAAATAACTGAATTGTTTGTGTAACCGTGTAACCGTGTGGCTTGTGGCGCCGTCTTGCTAACACTAAAGGCCGTGTCAGATAAAACTTTTGCTTTGCGTTGCGTCAGAGTTTCGCTTTGACATTTGAGTTAAAATGTACGTAAATGTATGAAAGTTGCCACATAAAGCACTTTTGACGCAGCGCAAAGCAAAAAGTTAACCAACATTCAACTTTTTGCGCGCTTTGACAAACACCTGGCTTTTATTATTTGTGTTTGTGTATTTGTGTGTGGGCGTAAACAAAAAATTCATGAGTGTTTTCAAAGTTTCTTGTGACATACACCACTTGATTTACGCTTTTGCTTTAAAGTTTCAAATGTCACGCAAAGCAACAAAGTTTTATCTGACATCGCCTTAAAGGTCAACATTAGCCAATTGTGGCTCAAAAAAATTGTTTATCATGATTTGGTAGCGCAGAGAATTCACGGTGATGGCGTTGCCTGGCTCATTTTCGATAAAAAAAATATGGGTTGGTTATTCGGTCTGAACACAAACTGCCTTATGTGCGCTCACCTTCTTTAGATGTATTGATTTTTTAGGACTGTTTGTGCGTTTTGTGAGTTTTATATGAGACAATTATGTTTGTTTACATAACTGCCTAGATGAAAATGAGCCGCATCCAAACAGCGAATTCACAAACGTTCAACGCAAACATTAATCCTTGGGAATGATGAAATTTATAAGCCGAAAGATGCAAAATGTTGTACAAAGTGCCTGCTAGTGATGTCCAATTATTGCGAACGTCAACGAGTTGATGTTTCTGGCTCATTCTCTTTGACTTTGCGCTGTACAGCGGCTATATTTGCATCACTACGGCCACTACGAGCTTATTGTTTTGGTCAATTATAAGTAACAATACCTTAAGCCTCGAATTTAGCGATTAAATAACGCACAACGATCTCAAAAGGAGCCTGATAACAAGGAAAGGCTGCTCCAATTTTAAATAAATCTTCACGATTAAAACTTTTTGCTCAAAAGTGTAAACAAATGTCAAAGGGTGACAGCTCAGTTCTTGAAATTTAATCATTTGACAGACAATTTACTTGCTAACCTCAATTTGCCCATTCACTACAATATAAAACCTTAAACATTTTTGAGTCACAATTTGTTTTTGTGTTTTTGTTTTTTTTATTGTTTTTGTCTTCTGTTATTCTTTTAAGCCTTCAATCAATTTATTAGTATACACATTTTTAAATACGTACACAAATACACATTATATTTTATAACTTCATTATTAACTTTTATATTAAATTGGTGGATAAAAAGTAAAACCCTAAAACAGAAAAATTAAAACAACTTGATCAACATCAACTCCATAAAGTTACTTGTTGCTCTTGACTCCGTTTTAATAAATAAGCATTAAAATGGATTATTGTTGGATTATTATAATTATAATATTTAAAATTATAATTATGCTGGCTTTTTATAAAAACAACAAATATCTATTATTTTTTAAGCCTTTTGATCTTTTATTTTTTTTTTTATTAAATTTTTTCTGTCTTTAATATCACATTTTTTAAAATCATAAACTTTTGACAGCGCACTAATTATTTTGATGTTTCATTTTATCTTGTTTTTTTTTTATTTATTTATTTTTACCATTAAATCAATTGTAAAACTTGCTTTGCAAACAAAAAATTATTCTTCTAAATCTTCAAAATGGTTCTACAATTAAAAATGCCCTCAAAAATAAATACACATGTTGGTGAGTATAATAAAATAAGTAACTTCAGTAATATTTTTCATAACTAATTAATTCCTTTTAAATGCAAAAAAAAAAAAACAAAAAAATACAAAATACAAAATTTTTGCTTTTTAATGCAATTTTGCAAAAAAACATTTTTTTTTTTTAAAAGGGCTAAAATTAAATTAATTTAAATATAAAAAAGCTTAACTTTAATAATGTTAAAATAAATGCTTTAAATAAATATAAAATAATGGGAGGGTCTAGTAGCTTAGATCTAGTTTTACAGGGTGGGTGGGTGATCAGTAGTTGTAGTAGTAGACATTTGTTTATGCTTTCAATAAGAAAATAGGCAAAACAAAACAAAACACACAAAAAAAGGATAATTTTTTTGGGTTGGTGATGATCAAGTATCATTCACTAAATCTTGTTAAATAATTTGTATTTAATTTTTCATATTTTATTTTTATTTATTTACATATTTATTTATACATCTTTTTATATTTTTATATATTTTTTTTTTAATATTTTTTATAATTTTAACACTTTTTCACTTTAAGATTAAGAATTGTGTTTATATATTTTATTTAATTTATTTTAAATTAATTAATTCTTGTAATTAATAGTCTCTGTGTCTGTACAAATTATTCCACATGTTTCATTGTAGTTGTTGTAGTCTTAAAAAAACAAAAACATGTACACATATGGCCAATAAAATAGGTACAGGTACGCGATGTATACAATCTGCGAAAATGGATAAGAGAACAAATGATCAATATTCGTTAATAATTAATAAATAAATAAAATAATAATCAAAAAGTAATATTTTAAATTTATAAACACACTATAATTAAAAAATACAAATTGTTGTTCGGTATAAACGGCGAGCGCTTTCAATGTGAAGACATCATTTTCAAGTCGTCTACCAATCCGTACTGGTAAGTCAGTGTTCGTGTTTAGGTAGTTCTGTTGTTAAGGGCATGTCTACTCATATTGGTAAAATGCCAGCCACCAGGTAATTTATGGGAGGCTATCTCATAGCCTCATCTCCGTCTTTTTTTTTTTTTTTTTAAAGAGAAGTAGCACTTCAGGCAACAATGCCTGTTTAGTCCAGTACCGTGCTACATTCTTTTAGGAAAGGGATAGAAAATTGATGAAACAGGTGGTAAAAGTAGAAAGATAGTCGAAAATTAACTGCCGTATAAAGACAGCACAGCGACCAGTGACTATGTCTTCATCGCTGTAGTGAAAAAAACCAAGCTCTTCGTTGGGAATTGAACCCACAGCCCCCTTACTGACAAGCTAGTACACTACCTACTAGCCTACAGGGGCATCTCCGTCTTTTATTATTATCTAGATACGTGTCAGACGTCCGTCCGAGGATGTTTTCCGTTTGCTCATGTGTATAAGTAGTTTTAGTGGTGCGATAATTGTGTCTGAGGTCGTGTTTACCTGTTCGTGTGTCATGTATAACGTCACTGCTAAAAGTTTTTTTTATAGATTTACAGGTTTTCTTTGTCCCTTTTTGCTAGGATATGGTAAAATGTCATACATTCATTTATTTCCCTTGGTGTGTGTCCGTGAGTGTTTAGGGTGTAATGTAAAGTTGGAGTCTTCTCTTTTTCGTTTGTTAAAGGTACTTTTTTAAAGGTACTTTTTTAAAAGGTACTATCTGAACAGGTCCTGTTTTGAAAGTGCTTTTTTTTAATATGTGTTTTTTTTTAGTTTTGCAAAATATAATTTTTAATTTGCTAAAAAAATTACATTAGAAAATATCTTAAAAAGTACTTTTTAATGAAAATAAAACTACTAAAATCTTAATTTTAAAGGAAAATTTCTAAAACAAAATTATTAGTTACTTAACTGGTAGCGTAGCTCGTCATTAAGTGTTGTTACTAAAAGTAGTTTTGCAGGTACAAGTAAGTCTGTATACTTTGCTGGAACTAAATTTTTCAGTAGTCTTCTCTTTTTCGTTTGTATAAGCGTATGTGTTCTTTAAATCTTGTTTTAAGCATTCGTCCAGTTTGTCTTATAAAAGTATGTTTGCTGGTACAAGTAAGTCTGTATACTCCGCTGGCACTAAATTTGCCAGTTGTTTCTGTCGATGTCCTGAGATTATGTCTCAGAGTGCTATTTAAACAGCACTCCTTTTTGAAAAGTACTTTTTTAGTCCGAACGAAAATAAGTACTTTTTTAAGGTACTTTTTTAAAAGGTACTATTTGAACAGGTCTTTTTTTGAAAGTGCTTTTTTTAATATATGTGCTTTTTTTTAGTTGTGCAAAATATAATTTTTAATTTGCTAAAAAAAATAAAATTAGAAAAAATATCTTAAAAAGTACTTTTTAATGAAAATAAAATTACTAAAATCTTAATTTAAAAGGAAATTTTTTTAAACAAAATTATTAGTTACTTAACTGGTAACGTAACCCACCATTAAGTGTTTTGTTACTAAATAGTTACTAAAAGTAGTTTTGCAGGTACAAGTAAGTCTGTACACTCTGCTGGAACTAAATTTTTCAGTAGTTTCTGGCGTTATCCTGTGATAAGAGTGTTGCCGGTTTTTAATGCTGGGAGTAAACCTTCTTAAAGGTTAGTTAGTCTATATATTTCTGGTTCTGTGAAGTAAAAGTATGCCGTCGTATAGTATCGGTTGTCTCTTTGTCTTCCTTATTCCTGTGTTTAGTGTTGTATTGTCAAAGAAATTTATTGATAGTAGTAGGTTTGTACGCATTATTTTTAGTTACGGTGTAAATAGTGTAGAGTTCTTTGTTATACTTATTTGGAGTAGGTGGAATTGTCTTAGGTCTGTGTATCATGTGGCTAAATGCTGCGAGTTTGTGTTGTGTAGGGTGGTTCGAGGTGATATGGATGGTAGTTTCCGTTGTAATTGGCTTTCTATAGATGTCAAATGTTAAACAGACAGTTAGACACACTATACAAAATACAAAATTCGCTTGGTCATAAAAATAGGTACGAATTTAACAAGATACTTAAGTACTTTTTCCAAAAATAACATTGAAACAGTAAATTACATCAGTAGCCTTTATGACCACCAATTCTAATTCTCGCTTGCCTTTGACTTTAAACCAGCCAGAGAGGACAGAAAATAGCAATAGTATTTCATTTACTGGCGGAGGAAAAATAAACAACATAATATTGTACAATTGTTTAAGTCCCTCGGAACCACATCATGTCTTAGAACAGTTTGCAAAATCTTTTCTCTTTATTACATTCAGTTTTCCCAACAAGGGACTTGGCACGCTGTTTGTCCGTAAAGATTTCCATTACATAAATTAATAATAATAATTGTTCTTCGCCTTAGACGACCTAAAGTGGTCTTGCTTCGCTAGCATTGCAATCCGTAGATGGGCTGATTTATTTCAAAACGCCAATTCTTTCTTTTTTTCCTTTATGTTTTGGTGGTTAAGGGCATTAGCGAAGAAATGTATGGACACACCCATTGCATTAGCAATAAATTTGTAGAACTTGATTCTGTTCTGTTAGCTTATGAACAAAAGCCTGCGTTCTTTCACCTTGCAGTGCCGTGTTCTGCCCATCCATCTATCGTCAATATGGCAGGAAGATTATTATTATTTTTTTTTGTTTCGCTTAAACCAGTACTCAGGGGATGACCCCTACTCATGCAGTGCGTTGTACCAGAACTAGGAAAATAGGTTAAGGGGGGAGAGAAAACATGGATATTTCTTGAGAGTATAAAGAGAACACTGAAGATCGCAACTAGTGGAAACCGGTTTGTTTACAAACCAAATTTGACGAGGGTGGACGTAAAACCGTACCCAAATAAAAATATTTCTTGATATTTAATTTGTTATTGCATTAAAATATGAAAACAAACTATTAATTAAGTTTAGCAATATTGTAGTAGTTTTTTCAGCGCTGTACCTATTTTATTGGCCACCACAACTTCCGAACTTAACATAACGGAATTTCTTATATCAAAAGAAAACAGTGGCGACAATTAAGGCGACGTAAACTTTGTTAAATAAAATTCAATATTTCCAATAAATATCTTTTTTCTTTTTTAAGATCTTTTTTATATATTTTTTCTTCTCAATATTTCTCTTTCCTTTGGAAAGCTTCTTTAGGAAAAATTTTTTTTTTTAAACATTTTTTCAATTTGTTAATAATTTTTTTGTTTTCAAAAATATAAAAATTTTTTCCTGAAGAAGCTTTCCAAAGGAAAGCTAAATATTGAGAAGAAAAAATATATAAAAAAGATCTTAAAAAAGAAAAAAGATATTTATTAAAAATAAAAAAGATCGTTTAAAAAAACTATTCAATATTTCCAAAAACAAAACTTGAGATTGTAACAGGTAAATATCAGGGCACCCCCACGCCTATTTTAATGGCCATATGTGTATCTGACATTTTATAAAATAGTCTTAAATTTAACTTCATGCATTTATAAATAATATTCTTGAATAACATGCTCCTAATTTATTAATTTTTTATTTAATTTTTTCTTTTTTGTTTTGTTTTTTCTTTCTATTTAATAATTTTCTTTTTGCATGATGACACCAACCACAAAAAAAAAAAAATAAAATGAAAATTGCGATCACAAAATCAACAAAAATCATCATTAAAAACAAAAAAATAATAAAATGCTTGGCCACACGCTGCTCGCTGCTCGCATGAATCTCAAAAAAAATAAAATCAAATGATATGAAATGATTCTATTTATTATATTTTTCACCTGATTTTGGAATATGATTGATTGTGTATATTGAATAAAAATATATAAAAAAAAAACAAAATCATGCAAAAAAAAAAACGCTAAATCCACCATAATGATTTCACAAAAACAAAAAAAATCAAACAATCATATGAAACTATAGCGTGTTCAACGATCTTAGAGTGACATCGGCTGTTAAATCTGGCAGACATTTTCCTAGGAATGTTCCATCACGTTCAACCTTTCATTCGGGTGAGTTTCGATTAAGAACAAGAAATCATCGATACAATTAACAATTTGATTGTTCAATTTAAAATTATAATAAATAAAATTATTATTATTTATTTCAATTAAACTTAAGATTAATTTTCTTTTCCCCCTCGCATTTTTGAAAATTAAAAAAAAAAAAAAAAATTAGGTTAAAGAACGAATGAACGAACGTATTAATTGTATGTTTGATATTAAATAATTAATAGTAATAATAATAATTAAACAAAAAACAAAAACAATAAATATTTGTAATTAGTTTGTATATTTAAGAATATCATTTGCTGTTCTTTCTAATGTATATTATATCCGGCTCCCTAATTTTTATGACAAGAATGTTGTACTCTTTTTTCTATTGTATTATTGTATTACACACTACACAACACATGATTTTTGGAACTCAATTCTGAGAATTGCTAATGATGAGGAAGCCCAAAAATAAAAACTTGTGCAATATTGACTCTCAAAGCCGCCTTCGATGCAGCATTTACAAACGATGCTCAGAATATCTTTTTTTTTTGGTTGCTTTGAACGGCGGGATACTTAGGACGACAATAGCAGGCCGATTCATTTATATTAACTTTAGGCAATTAGTTCTAATCTAAGTTTATTTAGATGAACTTAAGTCGCATGGAATATTAATACGAAACGGCATTCGAAGAATTTCACAGTTGGAATAAAGTTTATCCCACAACATTTGACATCATGCAAATTGTTCTTATCCAAGATGGACATAAGTCGCATGGAATATTAATACGAAACGGCATTGGAAGAATTTCACAGTTGGAATAAAGTTTATACCAATTTATGTGGAGTTCAGTTTGAATTTGACGGAATACTTGAAACGACAATAGCAGGCCGATTCATATATATTGAAATAATGCAAATTGTTCCTATCCAAAGTTTATTTAGATGTCCATAAATCGCCGGGGAATATTAATTCGAAACGTTATTGGAAGAATTTCACAGTTGGAATATGTCAGGTGTGCAGTTTTATCGCTTTTTTTTCTATATTTTAACACGGTTATATCTCGTTATACCGTACGGAAGCAATATCTAATATAGATATTGAAAAGGAGAAAATAAAGGCGAAATAAAGTTGCCTGAAAAAAGTGCATGCAGTGCATTAAAAATCGCAAAAATACTTTTGCCTCTCCTTTGTTCACGAACTGGATCCAATCCACTTTATTTTGCATAACAATAAAAATTCCAACTCATATTTGAGCTATTCTTACACACAGAGAAAATATAAGAATTTTATTTTCTATTTATGGAAATCAATTATTGTCAACATTCATCCTCGTTCAAGTTGACGTTTGTCGAACTGATGATCTTTTCTTCGTAGGTTGTTCATATTCATACCCAAAGTTTGTATTATGATTCGCGTTACGACATAATATTCAACGGCATGTTTTTTCAGTGTGTCCACCAATTTTAGTGGCATCTTCATCTTTGCTGTTTTCAAACTTTATAATTTTTAAACTGCACAAAGAAAAAACCTCCGCAAGCGAAGCAACACAATTTTTTTCCCTAATGTAACGTTACGCTTTTCCTGGCTGCTGGGGTATACTTAGCGGCATCCAAGGTCGTGTAGTGACGTTAAGACAAATCAAAGGCATCAGTTGATTTGGTTATAACTTAGCCTTTATTTGCTATTAATCCTCCGCGTAACGGCAGCTCGCTTCTCGGCTTCGTCTACTGTACACTGGTGTGTGTGTGTGTGTGAGTGCGGCGGCTTCCGTTGTCTTGGTCCTACGTATACCGGTCAGTGTCCGAGGGAAACAACCAAAACAATGTAAGCTGGGCTGAGTTAAAACCTCCCCTCAATTGTTCCCCCCCGGGGGCACATTTATCGGTCTTTATAGAATACTCTACTATCTAGACCTGTGCAACTGGGGGAAAAAGGAGCCCAGTCCCCTGAAGTCAGACAGGGAGACAACTGGAAACTCCACTTTATTTCCACGAGGATCAGTGACCCGCAGAGTTAATTATTTGTCTCTTTAGACTTATAATAGTTCTCTGGCTGATCATTAAGGTTGGCCCCTATATGGGAGCATCGTGGTGGTTGTAGTTTTGCGACCCCATAACAGTATAATGGTTATTATGGTGGCCAGGATCATCTCACTGATAATGACACGCAAAGTGAATGATCCAGTCCAGTGAGCATGTTGACATGTGTTCGGGACAGGAGTTGGAAAGTCTCCAACTCTTTAGCAACTAGGTGGTTCTGTTGCTTAGAATTATGTCTTCGGCTATCTAGGACGAGCATGACGTTCCAAATTATGTATAGTGGTTTGTCCACCATCTGATTAAGACTACATAGTTAGGCGCGGATGTAAAACAAATCACACTCTCCCCTCAATTGTCCACTGCTTTGGTCACCCACTATGGTGACGGTGTACATAAATTCCGCTGGGTTAAGACCTCTGCTTCGTTTGTAACCGAACCACAGTTCAGTTAGTGGACCGTGAGGCCATGGGAAATATCCCAAACACTGTAAGATGGGCTGGGTTAAGACCTCCGCTCAACTGTTTAATGCTTTGGTCACCCACTATGGTGATGGTGTACACAAATTCCGCTGGGTTAAGACCTCCGCCTTGATTGTGACCGCACCACAGTAAGTAGACCGTGTCCGATGGCAATAACCAAAACACTGTAAGATAGGCTGGGTTAAGACCTCCGCTCAACTGTCCAATGTCTTGGTCACTACAGTTAGTGTCTGAGGGTATAAACTCAGCTGGGTCAAAACCTCCGCTTTGCATAAGCAAAGCGTCCGAAATATTAAAAAAAATTTCGGAAATAATATCTGTTGTCCTGCCGTCGGCCGCATACTAATTGAAATATTATTCATGATGTTCGCCCTTTTACATCTATTCTGCCAACACACCTATGCACAAACACACATACGACATAATATTCAAGGGCATGTTTTTTCATTGTGTCCACCAATTTTAGTGACATCTTCACTGCTTTCAAACTTTATAATTTTAAAACTCCACAAACAAAAAACCTCCGCAAGCAATGCAACAAGATTTGTTTGCCTTTGAAACGCTCTACCATTGGCAGGGTCACCTGATTGGAGCCTCTCTTCTTGTACATCCGACTCCTGAGGTAATTGTAGCAATAAGGATTTGCAGATGGGGAAATGCTTAAAATATAATTTTAATGTCTTGAATGCATTTTTGTTTTTAAATAATAAAGGAACTTGCTTACTCCTCGGGTCTGTATTCCAATATTTTGTCGTTAAAATTTCTGAAAATCAACTTGGCGTTTTCGACATGATGTTGTTGCGCTGACATTTTGCTCTGTGAGTTTTTTACGCTGCAAAAATTCTGAACTTTTTTCCGTCTAAGCCACAATGTCAATATCAATAATGAGCGTCCAGTCAGCATTATTCACATTGGTTGAATTGGTGAAAACGATTTCGGATTGCAGGGACACAATCAGATTCGAGGGTCTTTAATAGATCGCTAACTGCAGCGCTTTGTACTGGAAGTGTCGCAGTAAAAGCGGGAATGTATACTTCTCTTTTCATTGTTTTTTGTTCATTCCATAACCGGAAATTATGCATGTATCATCTAGATTTATCATGCCCGGTTAGGTCTTGTATACACATCACCACTGGCTTCAGAAAAACTGTATACCTTTTCCCATATATCCACATTATAACGAAGGCTATTATAACAACTTTTGCCCACTGTATTCGGCGTAAAATTTGAACCACTTAAATCTGTTCCATTAAAATAATGACAATACGCTGTTTTCAATTCCTTAAGAGATAAGTTTTTCCGTTTCTGTTTTTTCGACATGACCACAAACGTAACAAAAATTATACAATTTTGGGCACTTGTTATTTTCCATATGGAAGAAGTTCTGGCTTTTGGCACTACTTTCACCTGCAATTCTTCGAACTGAGTTCCAAATCAATAAGATGAAAAATGTTATGTATTTATGTACATAATATTCTGTTTACAGTGGCGAGCAGAAGTGAGTGTATGTTAACAATTTTTGGCTTTCGTCAGCCAAAAAAAAATTTTTTTTTTATTTTTATTATTTTATTCGTAATATTTTCTTCTGCTGAAAGTGTAAAGAAACAATAAAAAACGAAAATAAACCACAAGAAAAATTAACAACTCAACCAAATCAAACCAATTTTAATATTTAGATCATAGACCGACTCTTATTGGAAATAACCTGATTTACGAACTTTAGCATGCTTTGTACTATATTTTCCATAACATCTTTTGGAATTCTTCGATTCCATTTCACATTTACACCATCTTTTAAAGGTTGTCCATGTTTGTTGAGACTGCTTTCTTCTGTTCGAAACATCTTTTCATTATTGACTTAAGATTTTAAATCGGACCAAGGTAATGGTTTTTATGCTGGCTATTATTCCATCAATTGAAAATTTTGTTTCCCCCATCCATTCTTTTACAATATTCCAATTGGACAAAGGGGCGTGGTACCTCCCATACAAACCACAAATTAAAAATCTATTATTTCTGCCTTTGATAACGGTATTTTGACAAAATTTTGTACGTCGGTTTGGTGGTGTGCATTTTTTAAGTACTGCTGCAAATATTGGCGAGATTGTACAAAGGGGCGTGGTACCTGCCCTACAAGCCACAAATTAGGAATCCAATATTTCTGCTCCTGCTAACGGTATTTAAACAGAATTTGGTATTTCGGTTGAGTGAACATATTTGAAGTTCTGCTGCAAATATGGGCGAGTTTGTACAAAGGGGCGTGGTACCTGCCGTACAAGCCACAAATTAGGAATCCAATATTTCTGCTTCTGCTAACGGTATTTAAACAGAATTTGGTATTTCGGTTGAGTGAACATATTTTCAGTTCTGCTGCAAATATAGGCGGGATGTGATAAAGACGCATGGTACCTCCCATACAAATCTTCTTTATGTCTATAATTCTTCTGTACGTGTGTAGGTCACTGAATAATTTTTTTTGCATGTGTTTCGGTGCCAGCAGATGGTGCTGCAGTCGGTATCCAGGTTATTCAACTACACTGCAACTACACGACTGGATCGACTTGAATGAATTTTTGTATATTCATTCATTCTAAGCATTTAATTTTTGGTAGGCGCTGTGTTTTGATGTTAAATGGTATCGCATTTACGTAAAAATTGAACGTTGTTTACTTAAAAAATATACACTCGCCACAAATTCGTCGCCAGCCGCCAACTGCCTCCAATGTGCATTGGCGGATGACGGTGAAGGGCACAAAGTAACTTGGACTCGATTACTGCCGCCGTTAAAACAAACAGTCGCAGTGGGCATCGAGCTTATTTGTTTGCGTTTCACAAACCCCCCCGTGGGCACATTTATGGTCTTTATAGTACGTAACAGCTATCTAGATCTGTGCAACAGGGGGTATAAAGGGAGCCCAGTCCCCTGAAGACAGGCAGGGAGTCAACTGGAAACTCCACTTTATTTCTACGGGAATCAGTGAACCCGCAGAGTTCATTATTTGTCTCTTTAGACATTTAATAGTTCTCTGACTGATCATTGAGGTTGGCCCCTATATGGGAGTTTCGTGGTGGTTGTGGTTTTGCGACCCCATAACAGTATAATAGTTATTATGGTGGCCAGCATCATCTCACTGATAATGACACGCAAAGTGAATGATCCAGTCCAGTGAGCATGCTAGACATGTGTTCTGGACAGGAGTAGGAAAGTCTCCAACTCTTTAGCAAAGTGTGATGGTTTGCAGCCCTGCCCTGGAATTATTAAAGTTGCAACTAGGTGGTTCTGTTGCCACCATCTAAAGCATCCCCAAAGAATTATGTGTCCGCCGTTAGGTTTAACATAGTATCTTTGAACGCAGTAGTACTGCTTTCCTTCTGACTGAAAAAGAATTAAATTTGACTCATCAGACTAGATAGCACGATTCCAATCATTAATGGTTCAATTTCCGTAATCCATTGCAAATTTCAAGCACGCAGAATTTTTAGAATTACTACTAAATGCAAAGGGCTAATATGCCACCACTTAAAGCATCTCCAAACCATTATGTGTCCGGCGCCATGTTTAACAGTTTATATTACATGGTATCTTTGGTCACGTTCCCTAGATCTTCCCCAGCAGTATTACTTTCCTTCTAAGTGAAAACAATTAAATTTTGACTCATCAGGCCAGATAAATAGTACGTTTTCAATCATCACTGGTCTAATTTCTGGGTTTAAACGCGTTTTTTAACATTCTTATTGGACATAATCTGTAAATCTACTAAATGCAAAGGGCCAACGCGTCACAAATTAAAGCATTTCCAAACCATTATGTGTCCGCCGCCCTGTTTAACAGTTTACTTGACATTGTATCTTTGGACACGTTCCCCAGATCTATCCCAGCAGTACTGCTTTCATTTTAAGTAAAAACAATTAGATTTTGGCTAATCAGACCAGATAAATAGTACGTTTTCAATCATCACTGGTCTACTTTCTGTATTTAAATGCGCTTTAACATCCTTATCGAACAGAATATAAAAATCTATTAAACGCAGCGGGCCAACATGCCACATATTAAAGCATCTCCAACACATTATGTGTCCGCCGCTATGTTTAACAGTTTATTTCACATGGTTTTTCATGTGACAGATAACGGACCCCCCGGGGGCACATATATATGGTCTTTATAGAACTTCGATTATCTAGACATAGTGCAACTGGGGGAAAAAGGGAGCCCAGTCCTCTGAAGTCAGCAGGGGTACAACTGGAAACTCCACTTTATTTCCACGGGAATCAGTGACCCGCAGAGTTCCGTTATTTGTCTCTTTAGACACTTAACTGTTCTCTGGCTGATTATTGAGGTTGGCCCTTATGGGAGTATCGTGGTGGTTGTGGTTTCGCGGCCCCATATCAGTCTTTGGTTCTATGGCGGCCGGGTTCATTTCAGCTGGTGAAATGTTCCCAGATCCAGTGAGCATGCTAGACATGTGTTTTGGACAGGAGTTGGAAAGTCTCCAACTCTTAAGCAAGGAGTGATGATTTGCAGCCCTGCTCTGGAATCATCGAAGTTGCAACTAGAAAGTGCTGTTGCATAGAATTATAACTTCGGCTTCCTAGGACGAGCATGACGTTCCAAATTATGCAGTGGTTTGGTCCACCATCTGATTAAGGCTTCATGGCCAGGCGCGAATGTAAATCTAATCACACAGTTGTGACAGATAACGGTTAAATTTACACTCAGAAATTTACAATCAGAAAAGATAGCATGTTACCAATCATCACATCAACGATTTCATTTATGTGTGCTTCCCTTGCGAATTCCAACAGCGCTTTAACATTCTTATTGGACAAAGCAGGTTTGCTTTTTATAACAGTTGAAGTATATCCGATGTCATAAAGCGCCCTCTAGCATACCAATCGCTTAAATTTTTGCTAATTGCCAGAGAAGAACCCCAAACATCGTTAATTAAGCATCTTAGTCCGTTAATTTTTGTTTTTTTTTTGCGAATTTTATGTTGCGATTTTGGAACCATACTGACGTTTCTATTAACCTTCCGTCACATGGTACATGAAGCAGAACAGGCACATAACACTATTTGCAATTTCTGCAGATATTCTTCTCAGTTTTAGGCAAAAAATCAACAATTTAATTTAAATATATTAATAACACTTTGATTGGTAAGAAACTTTTATTAAACTGCTCCGCAAATAATAAAAATAAGACCAGAAACATGACGGGAAATGATTTTAGGTGATGAGAGAAGTGGCAATGCAAAAATAGGTTCAATTTATAAAACATGCAAAATTGAGTTTATGTGGGTTATTGTCGTCTTTTCTTTCATACTCTTTGAATTCATATAATTTATTATTGTTTTCTTTACTTCTATTTGTTACGAATAAAATAATGAAAATAAAATTAAAATATTTTTTTATGTCTGGCTAAAGTTTGTGTCTTGAACATGCTTTTACTTCTGCTCGCCACTGTATATTATTGATTAACTCTTACTTCTTTATATCTATCTATCTATCTTTAGCTTTTGATATTCATTTTCACGTTTACTTCCTTCTTTCTTTTGAAACACGATTTACTTTTAAAAAAATTAGACAAAATTCTTCAAAATTGCGCTTTTGTTTCCGGTTACACGTTTCAAATTTTTTTGTTTAAAAATAAATTAAAAACGAACAATCAAATTAATTAAATTAATCACAAACTATTTTTCCCTGTATAAAGTCTTTTCAAATTAAGCATTCAATCAATCCATCCATCCATCCATTCATTCATTTTGTTTTCAATTTCTTATAATTTTTGTTGTATAAATTTCTTATTTTTTTCTTTAATTGTGCTTTTTTGTTGTTTGTTTGTTTGTTGCATTAAATTATTAATCAAATTAATCAAAATTTTAATATCAAAACGATATCGTTTCAAAGTAATCGTGCAAAGGACATAAACAGTAGTATAGAGTCCGCCAAATAATTTTTGTTTGTTTTAAATGCCGTAAACAAAACTACACAGCTTCAGCTGTGTGGTACGTAGCGCCGTCCTGTTGACCTCAATTGTTGCCAATATCCTCCTCTTTAATTTTTGTGAACAAAAATTCGTTCAACGATCTCCATTGACTGTAACAGTCACTCCTGACAAATGTCTCAATTATGCCTCTGGACCGAAATCCGCAGCAAACAGTGACTCGTCTTGGGTGCTTGGTCGGCTTTCCAATGTATGCGTGCGGGTTTTCTGTGCCCCAAATGCGACAATTTTGCTTGTTTACATACCCGCCAAGATCAAAATGAGCTTCATCTGAAAAGATGACCTTTTGTTTTGCAAAATCGGCATCTTCTGTAAGTCGATCGCAAGCCACTTAGCGAAGCGTTGTTCAAGAAGCGTATACACAACCATATTCGTTCACAGGAAGGATAAAACTAATTATCGGTCAAATCAAACATGAGCTAAGTGTTGCCATTTACGAAATAAGAACTAGTTGAAAAAAAAAACATTAGATGGCGGACCCTATAGAACGATCAGTCAAATTTTAATTTTGCTTGTTGTTACAACAGGGCGATTCAGAATCAACTTCTGCAACATACGCGGGTTGAAAGCGAATTTTTTCTCTGCTTATGCTCACATTTGTCTCCATCGGCCGGATATTTTAGCCTTATGTAAGACTCAGGTTTCTGGAAATGCTGATCCACAGCGTTTTCACTTACCTGCATATCACCTTCTATCACTTTTTCATTTGCCCCGACCTTGCACTATATATATGTACGCAATGAAGTTGTGCACTAGTGCCAGCAATCCCTTGGCACATATGATTCTGAATTTAGCTATTTCTAGATTAAATTCAGCATCAGATAACACTTCTTGCATTTCGGGTTTCTTTACAGAAGTCCAAACGCGGGAAGCGATAAAATCTTAGCTGGCTTCCATTTTCTTTCCAACTCCATAACGAAAAACTCTCGATAGTTGTCTGAACCAGTGAAATTGTTGTTGCTAGTGATTTCAATGTTCACAACTGTTGTTGGCGTCGCCATTCGAGCCATAAAACTACAGAGGGCCAGTATGTTAGGTGCCCCTGTAGGCTAGTAGGTAGTGTGCTAGCTTACATGACTGGGGGTTGTGGGTTCAATTACCAACGAAGACCTTGTTGGTTTTTTCTCACTACAAATAAAAATTGACTGTCGGTGGGACTGCTCACTGAGCTATGAAGGCATAGCCACTGGTCACTGAGCTCACCAACTGTCGCATCTCTTCTCTATCCCTTTCCTAAAGAATGTAGCACGGTATTTGACTAAATAGGCATTGTTGCCTGAAGTGGATTTTTCTTAAAAAAAAAAAAAAAAAAGATACACCCAATTACGATCTCGCGGCGATCTTCGAATAGAGTCGTGCGAATGGAGTCGATTTTAATGCCCCGTGTTCGGAAATGGTGCTGCACCTGTCACTATGAGTGATATAGGTATTACGGAATCGGAAGCTCTTGATTTCTCGGCATGAAAATTCAGTGTGTGATTTTCGATGGACTAAACACATTTTTCAGGTTTTTAAAAAAGCTTCCAAGTGCCTCGGTTTCCGAATTCGGTGTAAGAGACACTTCAATCCATCCGATCTTCGTACTATTTATACCTCCATCCAAAGATGGAATATAACTTTTATGTATGGGCTGGCGCCCTAAAGTCTATTTTGGAGTTGCTCGACCGCGTACAGGAGAGGACCAAGAGGCTCATTGGGGACGATAGGGTATCTAATTCTATTGATTCCCTGGAGCATCGACGCAATGTTGGTTGTATTTTACTGTATTATCGTTACTGCAATGGTAAGTGCTCTTAGCGAAATTAGGGAACTTGTTCCCGAAACTCGTACATTGTTGCGTTTAACTCGTTTTTCGTTAAGAGCGCATCCATTTGTGGTCGATTGGCCAGTGAATCGCACTATGCATTACAGGGAACAGAATAGTTCGTATGTGGAATAAACTCCCTCCAGAGGTCTTTCCTGTCACTTTCAATGTAGGAAAATTAAAATGGAATGTTTACAAACACTTCTCCCTCTTTCCTCCTCCCCATAACGTAATTTTTTAGTTCTGGTACAATCCATTGCATGAGTAGGGATTATCGCCTGAGTATTGGTCCAACTACAAAAATAAAAAACATACATACCTGGCACACATACAAATATAGAAACAAACATGATTACGTGTAAGTACAGTGGCTTACAGCTTATTTCGTACAGATGCAAAATTCAACTTAAAATGCTTATAACAAGAAAAACTGACGATTATATCAAAAAGACAATTTTTGTAAAAACTTTGCTTTATTTAACTAAAAAATGTGAATTCATGTTTTTCACTTAAAAAGAAAAGTAATTGAAAGAAAATTTAAAATGTATAAAAAAAATTCAGGTCACAGCTTATTTCGTGCGCTGCCAGCATCTTAAGAAAACTTTGTTGGAATACCGTTTATTATTGGGTATGCTCTACCTTTTGCTTAATTACATCTTGAAAATGATTTTTCCATCGAGGCAACAAGTTTTTGAGTAGTTTCTCTGGGCATCTTCTTCACTCCTCGACCAGAGCAGTTTTTAGTGTGTTAAGATTATTAATTTATCTGCCTTTTCCATATCGCCAAATCCAAAATTGCCCACAAATTTTATATTACATTTAAGTCTTAAAATTGTGGAGACGTATTCCGGATTTATGCTTCGGATCATTGTCTTGGTAATACCGAAAAGGATCTCTTATACCCTGAGCATTGATACTTTGCAATAAATTGTCTTTTAAATGTTTAAATACGTATTTTTGTCCATTATTCCTTCTATAAAAATAATGTTACCAACTTCAGCGGCAGCCATCCATACAAGTCCAAGCCAAACAGTTGGCTTTAAGTGTTAATTCTGGAGCTGTTTATTGGCATTACGCCACACGTAATTTATGCCATCTCAACCAAAAATATTGAATTTTGTTTCGTCAGCAAAAAACAACGCTTTTCCAGAAAATACAGGGTGTCCGGGACATTTTGGTAAACATTACTGTTGACAGTTTATGTGTAGCATTTATTACGAAAAAATATTCGATGAACCAATCTGTTTTAATTGATAAAACATTTTATCAAAATCAATCATCCATTACTGTGACGATGAGAAAGTTACGTGAAATTTTTTAGAGATATATCGTGCCAACAAAGCGCACTATTTCGAAGAAAGAGGGTCTGTAGGTGATAGGTCTATTATGCATGGACCACAACGTATTGAAGAAAGTGTTTAAAACAGAGAACAAAGAACAACTTTGACCACAATTTTGCACAAGGATTTGCATTTGTTTCCATATCAGCTTCTGTTGACACAAGAGCTTCTTTCACAAGAACATTTATGCCGCCATAGATATGACAATAGGATGTTACAGCTCGTCCATAACAACCCCGATTTTCATGAAAAAATCATAATCAACAAGACTGTGCCACATCGCATACAACCAGGATTATAATGGAATTGCGGCGAGACCTCTTTCCACGACAGGTTAGTGCAAGAAATAGTGACCATTCCGGACTTCCTCATGTGGGGATATCTGAAAAGCGAGGTTTATGAAAACAAACCAGAAACGCTTTAGGAATTCAAACAGAGTATTTGTGATGAAATTAATGAAATAATGCGTGAAATTAGTGAAAATGTAAATGTTCCCGCAGAACGCGATGCACTGTTTCGGCAAAGCATACATTATCCATTTCCTTTTCAATCTCTGCCACCAATTTTGAAGCCGTGATAAGATTTACATCGTTACACGATGGTGGATCAAACCACCTTGGATGATGTGTAGCGTGCACCCACGCCCTAGGAAGCCGATGGATATCTCTATGCAACAGGTCATTCCTAGTTGCAACTTCGATAGCGCGGAGCAGTACCAGCACCCCCACTCCTTGCTGGATAGTTGGAGACTATCCAGCTCCTGGTCCAGAACGCATGACATAGCATGCTCACTGCATCCGTATCATTCACCATGTGTTCTTGGTAAAAAGTGAGATGATCCCTTAATCATTTCATGAGGGCCTGCGAAACCACAATTACCAGGATACTTCCCGAAGCGCCAACTCCAATAATCAGACAGAGGACAGCAAAAATTGAACTCTGGAACTTACTGATTCTCGTGGAAATAAAGCCGATATGCGTGATAAGATTTAAGCCAGTACCAAGCATAACCTGACGGTGAATCATACCACCGTGAATGAAATAAGCGTCATACTCGCCCTAGGAAGCCTTCAGATACGTATATCCTTCGGTCACTCCTAGTTGCAACTTTAAGAGCTCGAAGCAGGTCGCAGCCACTCACTTCTTGCTGAAGATTTGGAGACTATTCAACTCCTGGTCCAGAACGCATGAAGCGTAATAAAATTTAAGAACACAACCGCAATCATGCTCAATGGACCTGGACCATTCATTGTGAATAATCCGACCCACACAATTCAAACGACGGCCTCGAAACCACAACCACCACGATACACCCGAAGGGCCAACCTCAATAATCAGTCAGAGAAAAGCTAAAAGACTAAAGTGCCAAAAAGCTGAACTCTGGGGCCTTACTGATTCCCGTGAAAATATAATGGAATTGTCCAGTTAGGACTGGGCTCCCCTTTACCCCCTTTGACACATGTAATGGCGGTGAGATTCCATCAAAACATATCAATGTGCTCCGGGGCGGAATAAAGTCGATAACTTAGGATTTTTGTTAATTTTATGGACAATTTTCCTTTTGTCAGCATTCGTAAAAATTTTATTTGGCGCATTTCTGCTCTTGTCTGCCACCACTCGATTCTTGCGTACATATCGCTGTGTAATACATTGCACTGTACTGGCACTCAGTCCTATCATTTCAGTTATTTTTTCGCTGACTTTGTCCCTTTTTTATGGATCAATTCTCGTTTTTCTGAACTTGTCTGTTTATCCGTCTTTCAAAACACACGTGCCACTTCTTTTTTAGTGGAGTTAAAGAATAATTATACTCAAATAAGCAATTATACTCAAACAAAATAAAAAGTAAAAGTATTCTATGTGGCGGAGGTATGGTATTTACACAGAAACAATATAAGAAGAGACTACACGAAATAAGCTGTGACCTATTTTTTCTAAAAAAATATTTGTTTTGGAAATTCTTAAAAGAAAGTATAAATTTTGCAAATTTTATTTATAACGCATTTTCTTATATAAATATTAAGTTTTTTTTATATTATTATGAGTTTTAATTCTGTAAGGTTAAAACAGTTTTATTTTACATCTGCACGAAATAAGCTGTGAGTCACTGTATGTATAAAGACAAATTTTCACACATTTTTTTGTTGTACAAAAGAAAACTGTTTTTATTTATTTTTAATTTATCATCTCATCAAACTTGTGTGCTTCGTTTTTTATTGACAATAAATACATTTTTCAAAATGCATTAATTCTGCGAATATCGTTTTCAATTTTACTTAAATTTAATTAAATAATCTTCTCACAAGACGATACCATTTTCTGTTTCTGTTTTTGTTTTTGCTTTTGCTATTTATTGTTTTTTATTTATTCCAAATTTTAATTTTTATTTTTGCTTAGCACTCCTGTTTTCTGTTTCGGTTTTCATTTTGTTTTTTATTATTTTTAAAATTCTTTAAGGGGATTATTGTTGGCGGCCAGGAATGACTTGACTTTATGTTTGTACAGAGTAAAGCTAATGTATAAGGGTTAGTGTGGCTGTGTGTGTATATATAGAACAGTTGTAAAGAAAAGTATCTTTTAGGCGCAGTTTTTTTGTTTTAAAATTTATGTTATAATAATTTATGTTAGTAAAAATAAAACAAAAAACATATTTGTAGGCATTAAATGTTCATTAGCTAAAATTAATAATTAGGAAAAATTTATTAAATAGAAAAAACTGAAAACTACAGACCCAGCATCGGCATATTACCCAGCTAAACACCTCACTGGCCTACTTAGGGAGATGTGATAAGGTTTACATCTGTATCTGGCCGTGGGCCTTAATCAGATGGTGGCCATTACCACTGTGGATGGTATGTAGCGCCATCCTCGCCCTAGAAGGCCTTCAGATACGTATATCCTCCGGTTATTCCCAGTTGCAATTTCGAAAGCCCGGAGTAGGCCGCAGCCTTTACTCCTTGCTAAAGAGTTGGAGACTATCCAACTCCTAGTCCAGAACGCATGAAGCTTAATATAATTAAGAACACGACGGTATTCATACCCACTGGACCTGGACCATTCATTGTGTTCATTGTGAATGATTCGACCCACAAACTCAAGCGAGGGCCTCGAAACACACACCCACCACGAAACTCCCGAAGGGCCTACCTCAATAATCAGCCAGAGAACAGCTAAATGCCTAAAGAGACAAATAGCGGAACTCTGCGGGCTCACTGATTCCCGTGGAAATAAAGTGGATTGTCCAGTTGATTCCTTCGAGTCTTGAAGAGGACTGGGCTCCCTTTTACCCCGCAAGACACCAGTCTGTATGGAAGTAGCAGGAACCATAAAGACTATCATGTGCCTTCGGGGGGAATCACCCGGAGAAAATACATTTTCGAAATAGTTATACTATACGTAATACTCAAGACCTTATTGAAAAACCTAATGACATCAAGATAACCGAGAATACGTGACTCGTTTCCTTTGAGATCAAGGATCTATATACTTCAATACCTACCAACACATGAAACCCTAGATATCCTACGCAACACACTAGACAATTTATACGAAAACCAAATACATCACTGATATTATAGATATTGCAAAGCCGAACAGAACTACTTTAGACGGACTTGGAGCGGCAATCTTCATGGACATTTTCATGCAACATCTCGAATCACTACACGTAAAAAGGGAAAAACACAAAATAACTCATTACTATAGATATGTAAATGACATCGTATGCAACCTCGAACAAGACAACGACGAACAAATTCTAGCAAACTTACAACACAATCCATAATAACATTACATACACAATAGAAAAAGAACAAGACCGAAATTTGCATTATCTTGGCAACACTATAACACGAGGAACTGACTGTTGAATATTTGACATCGAACTACGTCAGACACAATTTAGCGGTATTAAATCGCACGATCTCGGAGGGCGGGAGGGTAGTCGGTCCAAAACGTAAAACTATGCGGTTAGCAAACCTTTCCTTCAATAAATCAATTGTAGCACAAGCTGTGTGTGACATATTACACAGCTCCTGTACATCATGATTGTTAAATTGAACAACAACAAAATCAGTAATCATGGCTCTGTAACGGTCACCATTAACGGTAACGTTATAATAATCAGTGTCGTTTTTAAAGAAGTGCAGAGCAATGATTCACCAGCCTTATAAAGCATACCAAAGAGTTAGTTTTTTGAAATGGTGCCTTTTTTTTGTAAAGAGAAGTAGCGCTTCAGGCAACAACGCTTGTTTAGTGAAGTACCGTGGTACATTCTTAAGGAAAGGGATAAAGAAGAGATGAGACAGGTGCTGAAAGTAGAAGGATAGTCGGAAATTAACTGCCGTATAAGACAGCACAGCGACCAGTGACTATGCCCTTATCGCTGAGCAGCCCAACCGGCAGTCAATTTTTATTTTTGTAGTGAGAAAATCAAGGTCTTCGTTGGGAATCGAACCCACAACCCCCATACTGACAAGCTAGTACACTACCTACTAGCTTACAGGGGCACCTAACACTGGATGAGGATTATCATCACTCCCAATACGGCAATTTAGTTGATTTATATATCCATTCAAACAAAAGTGTGCTAAACAAAATTCCTGTATGAAAATAAGGATCAACGACAATCTTGTTGGTAGCTTTGTTCAGGTGTCAATCTATTTTCATAATGAAATGTCAAACCAAATTAAATATAAATAACTTGACAGCTGACAAAATGGCCGCCAATTAAAAAAAGTATAGTCAACTTGAAGTTCTTTGACTCTACAAAAAACAATCGATATCTTTAATTTACTAATTAGCAATGGAAAGTAAGGTTAGAAAGAGAACACAAAAATCTACTTCTTTGTAAACACCTCAAGAGAGTATATGACAAGAGATAATTAGAAAGATAGTGTAGACGTATATGTATCCATGTCATATTATTTAATTTATTTAAAAAATCCAAAGTAATTTTTGTACAACAGGAAATTATTACAATTGAGCTTTTAATATTATTTTTATTTGCAAATATTTAATCAAGATCGATTAAATAATGCCCTCCCAATGTGTTATAAATTTTGTTATTAGAAGCCAGCGATGCTAACTCAAATTAATATTTAAAATGGTTTTGTGGAAGTAATTATTTTAAAAAATGTTTTCAGTGTGCCAATTAAATAAAATTACTAAATTGATTAATGATGGGATAAGGCCTAGTATTCCTTGATTGCTCAACTCAAATCATTAGGGAATCTTTAACTCAACATTTTGGAAGAGCTAAAGGTCCGGCAAATAACTTTTTTTTTTTGTTTTACATGCTATAAACAAAACTACTGAATATTTTCTCAAATTTCTTTTTTTATTTGTAAGTACAATCCTTCCGGTTAATAATAGAAAATAATTTCATTCAAATGGCTGCCTCGGCTGGCCATGCAGTAGCCTACACGATCAGTCCAATCTTTAAGCACATTATCGGTTTTGTGCAGCTGTATTTTACCAATGGCTTCACGAATATTGTCCTTAAAAGCGTCAATTGTCTGTGGCTTGTCGGCGTAACACTTATCTTTGACGGCACCCCCCAAAAAATAGTCTAACGGTGTCAAATCACAGCTGCGAGATGGCCAAACGACATCAGCTCTGCGGGTGATAATGCGATCTTCAAAAATAGGGCGCAAAACATCGAATGTAACTTCGGCTGTGTGGCACGTAGCACCGTCCTATTGAAACCAAATATTACCAATATCCTTTTCTTCAATTTTTGTGAACAAAAATTCGTTCAACATGGCCCGATAACGATCGCCATTGACTGTAACGGCCACTCCTTGCTCATTTTCGAAGAAAAATGGCCGAATTATGCCTCTGGACCAAAATCCGCACCCAACAGTAACTCGTTTTGGGTGCGTCGACTTTTCAATGTATGCCCGCACGCATACATTCTGTGCAGTCGCATTCTGTGCCCCAAATGCGACAATTTTGCTTGTTTACATACCCGCCAAGATCAAAATGAGCTTCATCTGAAAGGATGATTTTTTTGTTTGCAAAATCGTCATCTCCTGTAAGTCGATCGCGAAAACGCATTGGATGGTCACTTGGCTTCAACTCCTGAGCCAATTGGACTTTGTATGGCGTCATATCAAGGTCTTTATGCAAAATTCGCGTCAATGATGTCTCTGAAATGTCCAATTGTATTGTATTGATGGCGCTTCACGCACACTTTCTGCCACAGCAGCAATATTCTCGCGTGTACGCACTGTTTTTTGCTTTTCACGCTTTGGTTTATCGTTGAGGATGCCAGTTTCTTCCAATTTTTTTCACAAGATAACGAATATACGGAGGAGCTGACGGTGCTTCTCTTCTTCCAAAATCCGTACGCAATTTTCGCACACATTCTGCAACATTTACCATGACTTTCAAAGTAATGTCGCAATATTTCCCAGCGTTGTTCAGCGTATACGCAACCATATTCGTTTAGCGGAAGAATAAAACTAATTATCTGTAAAATCAAACACGTTACCCTTCACGAAATAAGCACTAGTTGAAAAAAAAAACGTTAGTGGCTAAAAAAAATCAATAAACAAAAGCATTAAATGCTAAAAAAAATATCAATAATCAATTAGGGACCCTATTTTTGTTTCCATTTATTCAAGCACTTGATTAGTTTTACCCATAAAGTACGTTTTTTTCCAACTCTTAAGTGTAGTTGTAAGATGTAATCTAAATGAGCCAGTTCACATTGGAATAGTTGTGCTGGTCTAACATGGCAGTTTGTTGGCATTTTCGATGAGGGGGGTAGTTTTTGGTTGGCGCAATTTTTCTACCAGCTTCAACGCCTCACAACGAAAACAAAACTAATACACATGCATTTATGAAAACACAGGTCTTATGTGTTTTTTTTTTTTTGCAGAGCGATTTTTAGTCTTCAGTTGGCTATTGTAGTGTAAATATTTGCGGTTTTACACACATCAACTTTTGTTGCTCAACTGTTGTTTTTTCCATTAGAAAGAAAGAGAAAGCTTTATACCCTATCTCTTTCTTTCTAATGGAAAAAACAACAGTTGAGCAACAAAAGTTGATGTGTGTAAAACCGCACTATGAATATGAATTCAAAAGTAGATAAATAGATTTTATGCTATTTATTTTTATCTTTTTTACTATTGAATTCAAGTTTTTGTTATAATATTTTTATATTTTACAGAAAATTAAATATGTGCTAATATTTTAAATGTCTTTTTAATTAAATTTTAACGATATACATATTTTTTTCAATATTTCGCTTTCCTATGGAAAGATTCTTCAGGAAAAATTAATTTTTAATAACAAAAATTATTAACAAATTAAATTTTTTTTAATTTAATTAAAATAAAAAAGGTCGATTAAGAATAAAAATAATTTTACATAAAATAAAATTAGAAACAAACATTTCATCATCACTTACAGCCATATTTATTTTGTAATGCGTATACTGTGGTGTATACCGAACGAAAAACAAACATGAAATGAATAAAAAACACTAATACACACAAAGATGTGTATACGTATAGAATTTTGTGCTAAAATAATTAGTCTAGTGTGTTTTGGAAAGAACTAAAGTTGTGCGAAACAAATGTTAATCCAATGTGAACTGGCCCAATAAAATAGCAACAGTTATATATTTGTGTTTACAAAACAAACAAAAATATAGAGAGTTGCCACAGCTTTTGCGCACGAGCACTTGCGATTTATATTTTAAATGGTTTTTTTTTTAAATTAATTACTTTTATTAGTTAAATTTTCACACTGCTAATAACACAAATTTATTTTATTTTATTTTTTGCCACTTTTCAGCTGATCCAAAAAAAAAATTTTTAAATAAATTAAGCAGCTTTAGCTTGTCTAAAAGATTCCCGGCGATTTGACTTGAGCAATCAATGAAACGGCTTTGCCACCATTAATCGTTTTAGTGATTTTAATTCAATTTGGGTTGCTCTTAGCACACTGAAAAGTTAACTAATATGAAAGAAATTATTATTGTTATAAGATGTTTTTAGGGATTTTAATAATATTCTATTATAAATTTTTTTTTGTCATTTTTATCTCTCTATTATTTTATAATAACTGAAACTATTTGTTGGGTGTGTGTGTTTGTTTTTTTTTTCTATTCATCATTTTCTAGGTCAAACTAGGCCACGTAATAACACAGCCTTGGAGTATTCAGCTACTGGTGGTGTACCAGGAGAGTCTGCTCATCCAGGTCGTATGAGTTTTTTTTCAAAACTCTCCTCACGTTTCAGTAAGCGGTAAGTAAATGTAAAATTAAAACTAACCTACATGCATACATATATGTGTATATACTAATATATATGTATATGATATGTTATGAAGTAGATTCAAAAAATTTATTTAATTTTATTTCCCTAACTTAACATATACATGCACATGCGTTTTATAAAAAAAAAATATGTTAAATGTATTTGTTTTGTTCTGTCGAGTGTAGTTGTAGTTATTGTAAGGTTATTTACACGTACATACATACATACATAATATTAATATTATTTGTTCAACTAAATAAAAACAAAAATACTAAAATTACTTTTTAAAAAATAATATATTTATAATAAAATTTATAAAAAAAATATAAAATTAGTTGCTAAGCTTTTTTGTAATTAAAAAACAAAAACAAAAAAAAAAAACAACAATTCAAACATGTCTACAACATTTTGGTTGCAATCATCTTAATGGAGTTCAAAAACAACAGAATGTTTATTTATTCTTTTATTAATTTACTTATTTTAGTTTTTTATTTATTGTTTAATTGCTCATTTTACTTGTTATAAATCCTTGCTTTCCGTAATCATTTAATCCTTTAATCTTTAATTACGGCTCAATGGACTTACTATAACAAGCACCCCATTTTTAATTTAGATTCCAAAAACTCAAACATTAAGCAAGAAATGAATAACTCCCGCCTCCAAATAAAAACAGATGGATTGTGTTATTAAAGCAAAATAAAAACAAAAACAAAAAAAAAAGCAAAAAAGCAAAGAAAATTAAAAAAAAGAAAATATTTTAAATTAAATAAAATTTATACAATTATATTTGGATCGCATGTGCGTGCCACTTTCAATATAAAATATAAACGAAAAAATGAATGAATGAATGAAATGCAATGCAATGAATGCATCCTCCAAGGCCGAAGGGGAAACCATGATGAGATGTATTGAAAAAAAAGACAAATTAAATCATAAAATGAATCGAAAATAATTCAAATGGTCGATAATACTAAATCGACTTTCAATGAAGAGATTCAATAAACAACAACAACTACAACAACAATAGAAATATATTTAAAACAATTTCTGCAATACAACAACAATAACATAAAGATAAATGTTATTATGGATGATTATAAGTTTTAAGTAAAAAAAAAATTTTTTTAAATTTTAAATATATAAAAAATAATAAAAATAATATAAAAATAAATAATCTCATGTAACGATTAACAAGTTTTTGTTTCTTAAATTGTTACGAGCAAATTATGTTACGAATATAAACTTTTCTTTTGTTTTTTTTTTTCTGTTAAATATTTAGCCAAAATCTTTTAATACGATAATTCAGTCTTGTCAATCAAATTAAATGAATTTGCTTGACATTTTTTATTAAAACAAAAATTTTTACAAACGCACAAAATTTGATTTTATTAAAAGCAAAAAATCTAAAACAAATGCAAATTCATATTTAAAAAAAATCGAAATATTATTAAAATTAACTATTTTTTATTTTCCGTTTTAAAATAAATAATAAAAACAAAAATTAAAAAAACATTAAGAAGCGTAACAAAGAAAATAATTTTCTCTGGACACAAAATACACAACATTGACAACACTAATTTAAAAAAAAAAATAAAATCAAAAATATAGAATAGAAAATAATTTTCAAAAAATTATTTTTGAGGAGAAACATTATTGGCACTACATAGGCAACATTGACAACACTAATTTATTTGAAAAGAATTGGCAACCCTAACTTAATAAACCTAAAAGAAAAGAAAATAAATTTTCTAAAATTAATTTTTGAGGGGAAACATTGGCACAAAATACGCAATATTGACAACACTGATTTAATAAAAGAAAAGAAATTTTCTAAAATTAATTTCTGAGAGGACCCTTTATTGGCACAAAATACGCAACATTGACAACACTGATTTAATAAAAGAAAAAAAATTTCTAAAAATCATTTCTGATGAGAAATCTTGTTAGCAAAATACACAACATTGACAACACTAATTTACAAACCCTAAAAAAAAGAAAATTATTTCTGAGGGGAATCCTTATGTACAGAAAATACGCAACATTGACAACACTAATTTAATAAAAGAATTAAACAGAAATATAGAATAGAAAATAATATTCTAAAAATTATTTTTGAGGGGACAGATTATTGGCGCAAAATACACAAACATTGACAACACTAATTTAATAAAAGAAAATAAAATCATTTCTAATGAGGAATCTTATTGGCAAAATATCGCTAATTTACAAACCCTAAAAAAAAAGAAAATAATTTCTGGGGGTAATCCTTATGGACAAAAAATACACAACATTGACAACACTAATTTAAAAAAAGAAAAAAAAAATAGAAATATAGAATAGAAAATAATATTCGAAAAATTATTTTTGAGGGGAAACATTATTTGAGCCAAATACACAACATTGACAGCACTAATTTATTAAAAGAAAAAATAATTTTATAAAAATCATATCTGATGAGACATATTATTAGCAAAATACACAACATTGATAACACTAATTTACAAACCCTAAAAAAAAAGAAAATAATTTCTGAGGGTAATCCTTATGGACAAAAAATACGCAACATTGACAACACTAATTTAATAAAAGAAATAAAACAGAAATATAGAATAGAAAATAATATTTTCAAAATTATTTTTGAGGGGACAGATTATTGGCGCAAAATACGCAACATTGACAACAGTAATTTAATATAAAAAATTGGCAACCCTAAACTTAATAAACCTAAAAGAAAAGAAAATAGTTTTCTAAAATTAATATCTGAGGGGAACCTTTATTGGCCCAAAATACAAAACATTGACAGCACTAATTTAATAAAAAAAAGAATTGGCAACCCTAACTTAATAAACCTAAAAGAAAATACTTATTTATTTAAGAAGAAAAAAAAATAGTTTTCTAAAATTAATTTCTTAGGCAAAACCTTTGTTGACAACACTAATTTAATAAAAGAAAAAAAAATAAAAGAAAAGAAAAAATAAATATATAAAAATCTTAATTTTATTTGGGTACGGTTTTCCGTCGACCCTCGTCAAATTTGGTTTGTGAACAAACCGGTTTCTCCGACGAAAAGAACACTGAAGATGGCAAACGGCCGAAACCGGTTTGTTCACAAACCAAATTTGACGAGGGTCGACGGAAAACCGTACCCAAATAAAAATAAGTTTAACCCCGTCGGAAAATCCAAGCACATATATAAAAATCATTTCTGATGAGGAATCTTATTGGCACTTAATACATAACAACCCTGATTTAATAAACCTAAAAAAATGGAAAATAGTTTTTAAATTAATTTTTGAGGGGGAACGCATAATTGACACAAAATACACAACATTGACAATACTAATTTAATAAAAGAAAAAAAAAATAATTTCTGATGAGGAATCTTATTGGCAATTAACACAACATGGACAACACTAATTTATTAAATCTAAAAAAAAAAACGAAAATATTTTTCTAAAATTTAATAAAAAAATAATTTTTAAGCTTTTGGCTAAATATTTTGCAAAAATGTACAACCAAAAACAAAAATATGGTAGCAAATTTATAGTTTTAAATAAATATGTTTTAAGAATAAATTAGTTACAACAAATAATTTGTGTAGCTGTAAATTATATTTTAAACTATGTTACTTTTTATACTCTAAAATTTTATTTCAAATTTCTGTTAATACCAAACAAAAAGAAAGAAGAAAAACAAAAAAAAAACAAATGTAGTTAACAATAACTCGACGTTAATATAAGTTCACATCAACTATCTAAATAAATAATAGTTTGTTGTTTCATTATTAAACAAATCATTTTAATCGCAATACAAAATATTATGTAAATATTAAATTAAGTTCTATTTTTATAACCTGCTGCTATTGTTATTATTATTTTTTTTATTTGTAAATTGAAAGTCTATTTTTTATTACTTCACACCAACAATATTATTGTTATATAAATAAAATGGTCACGTGCGTTTTTTCTTTAAATAATTTATTTTTAATAAAAAAAAAATATATATATATATATATATATATATATATATATAAACAGCAACAATTACAATAACAAAAACGAGTGCAATGAGCAACAGCTTTAAATTATTAAAATATATTTTTTTTATATATAAAAATCAACTGAAAACTAGTTCAGCTTAGTTTTGTCTCTCACAAACATACGATAGATAGTGTTAGGGAAAGTTTATTTTCCTTTAAATAGATATTTTAATAAATGTATAAATAAACGTATAAAGTATATAAAAAGAATGCTCAGTTATTTTTAAATATAAACAAAATTTATAAAAATTTATTATTTTTTTTTTAATAAAAATGTTGACAGACAGAAAGGGTTGCTGCAGCAAAAGGGCGATTGATTTTATATTTAATTTGATTTATTTTTTTTTTTTGTTTTTTTAACTACATTTCACAAAGTGAACATATTATTTAACTACATTCTCTATCAAAAGTATAATCTTAAAAAAAAACCCTTTACTTTAATTATAACTATGACTGGGCAAATTTGAGGTTAGCTAGTAAATTGTCGCAAATTATTAAATGTCAAGGATAGAGCTGTCATGCGATTTCCTTTTATATAAGAAAAAATAGGGTTAATTTCAATTATGATAAGTTACACTCTTGAGTAAAGAATTTTAATTGTGAAAATTTATTATCCAAAAATAAAACATCAGTTTTTTTTCTACGGTTATGTGCCGACTTAACGGCAACCGATTTTTATAGCTCGCTGTGCAATTAAAAAAAAAAAATAAAATAAAAAGAATTTATTCTCCTCTGTTAATTTGGAAAGCATCCAAAGTTTACACAGCTTTAGCTGTATTAGATGGACGATAACAATATGGGTTGAACCATACCGAAGTTGATGTGATTGCCATGACATTTTTGAAAGTACCTCTCCGCGACAAAAATCTCAATGTTGCACACTTTTTTAAATGTGGGTGAATTGTTGTTGATTGATAGTTTTTTTTGAAGTCATTTTTTTAATGCTTCCACTAAATTAACAACGATTACTTTCTGAAGTCGAAAATATGCGTTAAAGCTAAGATGCATAATTGTTAAATGTAAATTATCCTTAAACATCCTCACTTAGGGACCCCTGTAGGCTAGTAGATAGTGTCAGTATGGGGGTTGTGGGTTCGATTCCCAACGAAGACCTTGGTTTTTTTTTCCACGACGGGGCTGCTCAGCGATGAAGGCATAGTCACTGGTCACTGTGCTGTCTTTATACGGCAGTTAATTTCCGACTATCCATCTACTTTCACCACCTGTTTCATTCCCCCCAGGGGCACACATATATATGGTCTTTGGATAAAGCAACAACTTAGACCTGTGTAACTGGGGTAAAAAGGGAGCCCAGTCCCCTAAAGTCAGCAGGGGTACAACTGGAAACTCCACTTTATTTCCGCGGGAATCGGTAAGCCGCAGAGTTCGTTATTTGTTTCTTTAGACATTTAACTGTTCTCTGACTGTTTATTGAGGTTGGCTCCTATATGGGAGTATCGTGGTGATTGTGGTTTCGCGGGTTTGACTGACATTCATGAATACGTGTTTTTCTTCGAGAAACAGTTTCCGATTTTCGAAATTTGTTTAAAATATGAAGAGAAAGAAAATAGAAAAAATTCCCTAAGGATATTTTATTTACAATAGGGAAATAAGGTTTATAATTCCAGAGAATTGTTATTCATAATAGGGATGATCATCAACAGACAATGTGATAATATTTATTTTATTTTTTTACGAAAGAAATAAATGCACAGCTGTCTATTTGATAATGAATAAAACCCATATTGCTTAAAATTTCATTTATTCATTGAATTTGCAGTAAAAATACAGGATGTCCGCCGGGAAAGTATACTAATTTGTTTTGCCGCCATTTTGGTTAGCATTAGGGCAGTCGTGAAGTAGATACGTGGCAAATTTATTATGGGAAAATATTCAATAAGCTAACGTGTGTTTTAATCGTTAAAATATTTTATCAAAATCAAGTATCGATTTTCATGAAAAAATTATAATGAGTGACGAGGCACATTTGAAAGGATATGTAATTAAATGGAATAGTCGGTTCTGGGGAATGGGAAACCGTCATGTTATTCACCAGTCACCTTATCAAAATCAAATATCGATTTTGATGAAAACCTCATGAGTGACGAGGCACATTTCAATGGATATGTGATTAAATAGAATAGTCGGTTCTGAGGGATGGGAAACCCTCAAATTATTCACCAGTCACCTTTGCATCCATTAAAAGTGTCAGTCTAGTGTGCAATTTGGTCGGAAGGAAGTTTTGAAAATGAAAACGACGTTACGGTAACTGTGAACTGGGAGCGATATCGTAATATGATTGAAAACATTTTAACGCCACAACTGCGCATACTTTGGGCTTGATTAATATGTGGTATCAACAAGACGGTGGTGCCACATCGCATACAGCTAGAATTACAATGGAACTACTGCAAGAACTGTTTTCATAATAAGTTATTTTAATAAATGGTGATGTTGATTGGTCTCCACGGTCGCCTGATTTTACCGTTCCGCACTTCCCCTTCTGGGGTTATATGAAAAAGCAAGATTTATGCAAACAAACCAGAAACGCTTGAGCAACTCAAACAAAATATTCGTGATGAAATTAATGAAATACCGCATGAAATGTGATAAGTTTTACATCTGCACCGGCAGTGAGCCATAATCAGATGGTGGCCATTACCACTGTGAATGGTATATAGCGCCATCCTCGCCCTAGAAGGCCTTTAGATACGTATATCCTCCGGTTATTCCTAGTTGCAATTTCGAAAGCCCGGAGTAGGCCGCAGCCTTCACTCCTTGCTTAAGAGTTGGAGACTTTCCAACTCCTGGTCCAGAACGCATGAAGCTTAATATAATTAAGAATACGACGGCATTCATACTCACTGGACCTGAACCATTCATTGTGTTCATTGTGAATGATCAGACCCACAAACTCTCACGAGGGCCTCGAAACCATAACCACCACGATACTCCCGAAGGGCCTACCTCAATAATCAGCCAGAGAACAGCTAAATGCCTAAAGAGGCAAACAGCGGAACTCTGCAGGCAACTGATTCCCGTGGAAATAGAGTGGATTGTCCAGTTGACTCCTACGAGCCTTGAAGAGGACTCCCTTTTACCCCGCAAGACACCAGTCTAGAGGGAATAGTAGGCTCCAAAAAGACTACCACATGCCCCGGGGAGATGTGAGAATGTAATGAAAAATATGTTCAAAAGGGTGCGCATTTGTGCGGCTAAGAGAATTAGGTGGACATTTAACTGATATTATATTCCAGACATAATGGCCGACATTAAATAAAACATTTATCAATATAAAATCCATTCTGTTCTAATCAAAAATTATAAACAAACAAAGTAGTATACCTTCCCGGTGGACACCCTGTGTGTAAAGTATTTCTAACAAATACATAAATAATAAAAAATTTTAGAAAAGTTACTAAAATTTTAATTAATTTTTGAAAATTTTTTCAATTTTTTCAATTTTCTAAAAAAAATATTAAGCGAGCAGTGTTATCTCTGACATAAACATATTTGTGTCTATTATGTTAAGAGAAAACAAACTATATCTTAGATCTTTGCTGTAGTTTTTGAAACTCTTTTTTAACTGGGATCTTTTAAAGGAGGCATACTTAAATAAAATTTAGTTTTTTTTTTTTATTTGTAATGGCTTATTTATTACCTTTAGTTAAATTTTAATTTTTTTTCCTTTTTTTAATACGACAGACAGTTTCCAATTATTTTTTTTTTATTAAATTCTTAAAATACATGTGTTTCTCTCTATTAATTTCTTTTCTTTATAAATCATTCGTTGTCGTCGTCGTATAAATCGTAAATGTATCCTTTCATTTCTTATGAGATTAAAAAAATTATTTTTTTTTTTAAATATTCTCACATATATATTATTTCTCTTACAATGTGAATAATTTGTTTTTATAATTACTTTTTTCTTTAATTTTAGGCCAAACCAGTAATAAATACTAATGCTATAAAATAAATTATAATTGTTAACTGAGAATGAACTGATTGAAATAACGTGATTTATATGAGAGAAGAATGGTGAGGGCGATACTTTGAGAATGAATGAAAAAAGACAGAGAGAGAGAGAAAGAGAGACAGAGAGACAAAACACAAACAAGCAGCTTACAACAGTAAAAGAATTAAAAACACTATCCTCCATTTTGTTAACTAATAAAAATAAAAACAACAATGTAATTTTTTTTTTGTATTGAGAAAACAGCTAAAGAAAGAAGCAAAAACAAAAATATTAAGATCAAAATTATTTTAAATATTTAATTTTGATGTTTTTTTGTGTTTTTTTTTTCAATTAATGTAAACTGTAAAAAAAGTCCTTTAAGTGAAAATTAATAACAAAATTGTAATTTATGTTTTAAGCAAAAAAAAAAAAAGCCACAACAACTAAAATTTTTTAAAGAGATTTTCTTTTTCTGTCACTTTCCCGTTATTCTTGCAACAGTATAATAATAATTCACTGCTCATAACTGTTTTTTTTTATAACATAAACAAGCCTTAAAATTATTTGCTTAAAATAATTTGAAAAACAAGAAAAAAGTACCATGCATCTAAAACTAATAAAAAGAAGAAGAAGAAGTAGAATAATAATAAGTGTGACCATTTTATTTCTATGCTAAAATAATATTGTATTAAAAATTAAAATTACATAGAAAAAAAATTAAGAATTATAAGTTTTAATTTTAGTTTTTTTTTTCTTTTTTTTTTTTAACAATAGATTTATTTCTCCTGCGAGATATAAAAAAAAACGTAACAAAAATTAAAAAAAAATTAAAATTAAAAACATAAACAAAGAAAAACCAAGACATTCTTTTAAAACAGAATGTTTAATTTTTTGTGTTTAAATCACCATTAGAATTGTTAGAACTTTAACACATTGTATTATGCTTTGGGTAGTTAATAATAAGTCCATATGTAATTAACATTAATAATTCCTAACTTTTATATATTTTGTTTTGCTACTCTTATATTATTATTATTATTATAATTATAATTTTTAAATATAATTTAAAATCTTCCGTTTAAACTATAAATTCGCTAATAAATTTTTTTTTAATAAATATGCCCACAATTGTTGTTAACTGTTTGATTATGTTTTAAATAATAAAGTTGCACCTTTAAAACTAATACACAAACATACAATACATTAACAACCCACACATACATGTATACTTTTCATACATTCATAAATTAAAAAAAAAAATTAATAAATAAATAAAAAAATAAAAACACTAACAACAAAAACAAATGTATAACTATATAAATAATATATAAATAATTATAGTTATAATAACTTAAAATTACTCTTAAACTTTCCTTTAAACCTATTTAGTTTATAACTTTTATTTTAAAAATTCTCTATAGACAAATTTACATCCCTGAAATTTAACGTGAAATTGTTAAACAAGAAAACACAAGATGTATTATGAAAATGACACTGAAAACTTTATTTAATTCAAAAATACAAAAACAAACAACAACAACAAAAATAACACCGTTTAAATAAGTTAATTAAAAATAATTGTTTTCGATTTTCTTTTTTAATTTGGTGTAAATCTACAATATGCACTAGCAAGGCGAATTGAATAATTAGGTACAACTAATAGGCCCCAGGTGATGAACTTAGTTTTGTTTTTATATTTTTTTTTCACATTTTGGCTTTAAAGGCTTCATTTTTAATTAAAAAAAAAAATTGGGGAAAATATATTTATTTATTTATTAAAAAAAAAATCCATTCTAAGATTAAAAGTTCTTGTGCTCAGGAAATAAAATATTAAAAAATAATTGCCAACAAAATCATTAAAAATTTAATTTTTTTTAGATTTTTCTCTTATTTTTATTTATTTTTTAAATCAATATGACGCTAATAAAAAGTCTTATGGTATTTTGTTAATATTGTCATCTCTGAGGGAAATGTTGTTATTAAAACTGTACATTCATTGATATACTATTTGAGTTTATTAACAGTTAGGTAGGTTACTCTTGTGTTTTAATTTAAAAAAGCAAGTACTTTTTCTACACACATTTGTTAAAGGCAAACAAATTCGAGTATTTAGTACTAAATAAACAAGTACCCTAAGTACTACTGCACATTTGTAAGTCAGGCATGGCTTTGTTTTATGAGCTATAAGCATTTTGTTTGTCATTGTGAACTTACCATAAAGTTAAATTCTATTGAAGATATTGAAATCAGCGATCCAATAAAACTGTTGTTTTTGCTGAAGCCACTTCACCTTTTAATTTTCAAACAATATTTCATTTCGCCACAAAGAATCATTTTAATTTATTGGGCTTAAGCAAGCAATGCTTTAAGAATGTTTTCTTGCGACACACGAAAAACAAACTTAACACTCAAAAATACAAAAACAAATTTCATATACAAACATATTTTTTGTCTTTATTTGTCAATTATATTGAAATTATTCAAAATTTTCTTTATCTCTCTCATCTTTCATTAATAAAAAAAATAAAAATATATAGACGCTACCTTTGACAGTGTCACGAAAAAAAAACATGAATAACTTAAGAGACACTTTGCCACTGGTTTAGTTAAGGGCATGCGGCTACCTAGATTTCTCTTCGCCTTGTGCCTTGGTATCAGTGAAAGTTTTAGTGAATTTTCACTGAATGAAAACAAAATATTTGTCACATACAACTAAATTTTTATAACTGCATAATACTTTTCTATTAATAATAAAAATATATGTACGTGTACGCATATATTTCAATTCCTCTTACAAATATATAAACACACATACACGCAAATACCGTAATAAATTTGTTAGTGGTTTTCACTTTGTTTACATTGCAAATTTGCCTGTTATCAATTTGCTGTGCATACTGAAATAGTTGGGGAGCCTACATTTTTTTAAATACACTTTTACATATTTCTGCAAGGCATTTAATTTTTAATTATATATTTATTTTATTTACAGTTTTTAAACAAATTATGCTTTTTTTTGCTATACTTTTCTTAAAGTATGTTAAAACTTATTTGCCTTTAGTCAAGAATATTTTTGGTGCAAAAACAATGTTAAAAAGAGGCAAATTGAAAGTACATATAAATATTTTGTTGTTGTATTGCTAAAGGCACGACAGTGTTGACACTATCCATTGTGAAAACTTCCATTATAAAAAGTTTTTTGTTTGTTTCTTTTTTTTTTTTTTATAAATCTCACATTGAACTAAAATAAGATAAACAGTTGTGTGGTTTGTTATTCACAGAATTGTCAAATTGAAAAATGGTAAAGTAAATTAATTATTAATTCTAAAGCTACATAAACAAATATTTCATCATGCGCCCTTTATTTTTTTTGTTTTCTCAGAAATTTGTTACAAATCTCACTTAAAATATAATGTAATTTTATTTAGGTTCTTTAAGAAAATTATAATAAAATAAATTAAAAACAAATAATTAATGCGTATGAAAAAAAAAATAAATAAATCTTTACAACAAATACATACACATACATAAATATATATATACATACATACATTATATGCATGTGATGAAGATGGTGATGATGGAAATAAATATAAGAATAAAACAATATACATAAATATAAATTACATATTCAGAAATATTTTTCTTTTTTTTGTTTTTTTTTTGTTTTTGTTATCAAAGAAATTATCATGGCGGTAACGACAAAAAAATTTAAAATCGTTTTAAAAAGCCAATAATTATCTCTCGAAATACTTCGTTGCTTTTATACAATATTTTAATATTCATTTATATAAAATTTCGTTAAAAGTATTCCTAATGTTATATGAATTAACTGCGCATTATTTTCGACATAAAACCCGTATTAACAGTAAAAACACAAAAGGACATTATTTGTTGACTGACCAACAAAATAAATCTTAAAAAAAAAACAATGTTGATGTAAAAAAAATTGTTAAAATTCGTATTCGATTTCGAAAGCAAGGGGCTAATTCTGGCAATTATGATCGAAATTGTTTTCGAATTGAAAATAACTTGGATAATATAAAATTGTTTAATTCCGTTACTCGGCACAATATGAATACGCATAGTAAAAACAAGTACACTCTACAACACTGCAGAAAAAAAGTAAACAAAAATCTTTAGTTGGCACAAATTCGAGAGAGAGAGAGAGAGAGAGAGAAATTGAATCAAAAAATTAAAAACCAAAATTATATAATTCCAATTTTTGAAACAGTAAAGGCCCAACTATAATATGCAGAAGCTGGCTTAAGGCCCAGTTATAATATGCCGAAGCTGGCTTAAAATTGAACGAAAAGTCTGTCAAATGCTTAAGCAAATCGTTGAAGACTTTTAGGTGGCTATAATGTACTTACATGAATATAGAAATTATTATGCACAGTTGCACATTTGTTTTATTTATACTTTTGCAAAAAAATAATTTCTTTCTGAATAAATGCAAGTTATTAACAAAAAGGTGTTTAATATTCATAAATTGTATACCCAATACTATTCTTATACAAATTTACATTTTTCTTTAAGTTTAGAGAAATTTACGAAGGGAGAAAAACACATGTTTCGCTTTTTGTAATTTTTGAGCCAAAAGTACTAAAAAATGCAACTATATATAAAACATATAAACAATAAAAAAATTAAATTTTGTTGCAAATTGTGTGTTAAATAAATGGAAAAGAAATTAAAATGTTTAAAGGCCCTTAAGTTATCAAACTTCAAGATTAAATTTAGTTCTTCAATATTATCACGAGTACTACAAAATAAAGATTCACATTGTAAAAAAGTAAAAATTCTTCAATTTATACCGGCGGGGTGCAAGAGAGCTGCAGTAGTGCCCATTTCTCAATATAGCCCATTCCACTGCCTGATAGACCTGTCCCTCTTTTAACTTCCTTGGGCCACTGTGGGCCCGTTCCATTAAGCCTGCGTCCAGGTATCCTCTTCGTGCACTGAATCAGTGATGGTTTTTCATCACTATGTCCAAGTCTTTCTTTTCTCGGAGCCCACGCTGCACATCTTTCGCCACAGCAGTCTAGTTTTCGCGGCTGTTTCCCACTTTATCGATTATATTCACAGCCGTCGTCCTCTTCATATATGCAAAAGGAAGTGCTGTATTTCCTTATATCGCATAGGTACTTCCGAAAATAGCCGTGTCCAGATAGCTTCTGCGTCAGGTTAAAATTGACTTCTCCGCTCTCCCTGTCTATACATTTCTCCACAAGTGGGATCATTTTGTACGTTTATCTCCCACGGACCTCGATCCTTCATCGCGTCTGCCACTTCTCTACGGTTTCCCATTTTATAGTTGTCAGTTCAGGTGCTGCTAAAGAGTGGTTTCGCGTAGCGTAGTAGATTCTCATGCGCTCTTCTGCCTGTAAATCCATCGGCCGCATTCCGGCTATTACGAGAACAGCAGGTGCCGTTACAGTGCGATAAGCAGAAGTGACCCGTAATGCCGCTGTTCTCTGTCCTAATAGTAAAGTCTTCGCCCTAGGTTTGACTAATATCTGCGCCCATATTTCGCTTTCATATAGGAGATTACGATTATAGGCCTCCGCTAGCAGCCTTCGCCTACTTGAACTGGATCCCCCAATGTTCGCCAGGAGCCGGCTGAGCTGTGTCGTTATTTTCGCCGCTTTTGTTGTTGAATTTGATTCCAATATGTCAACCTCGAGGTAAATCACCATTCTCCGTGTGCGTAGCACCGCATTATCCAGCAGAACACCAATTTTGACAGGAATTCGTCGACGGGTCAGCAGCGAGTTGCGAGCCGTGTGAAGCGAGCCAAATATTAATCCTTATCATGACTTTTTTTTTTAAAGAGTAGTAGGCAACAATGCCTCTTTAGTCAAGTACCACGCTGCATCCTTTAGGAAAGGGATAGAGAAGAAATGAAACAGGTGGTAAAAGGAGAAGGATAGTCACACCTTGCTAAAGAGTTGGAGACTTTCTAACTCCTGTCCAGAACACATGTCAAGCATGCAAACTGGACTGGATCATTCACTTTGCGTGTCATTATTAGTGATGGGGCTGCAAAACCACAACCACCACGATACTCCCATATAGGGGCCAATCTCAATGATCAGCCAGAGAACTATTATAAGTCTAAAGAGACAAATAATGAACTCCGCGGGCCACTGATCCCCGTGGAAATAAAGTGGAGGTTCCAGTTGTCTCCCTGTCTGACTTCAGGGGACTGGGCTCCCTTCCCCCCCCCCCCCCCCCCCCCCCCCAGTTGCACAGATATAGATAGCTGTTACGTACTATAAATACCATAAATGTGCCCCCGGAGGGCGACAAGCTAGTACACTACCTACTAGCCTACAGGGGCACCTTGCCGCAGCTTACGTTAAGCGCCTTCTATGGTTCTCGCTTGGATGACTGCCGCAATGTCGCCAGTGTATCCAACTAGAAATATATCCTCAGGCATTTCCATCCTTAGATGGACCAGATTAGTTTGCTTTGTTACTTTGATGGGCATAATATTGCCAATTTAAAATAAAAAACTGAAGATTCAGCATTTGTATTCAGTAATAAACAAAATCGCTCGGAGCCTGAAAAAAGTTAAACGAATCCGATCTGAATTTTTAATCATTAATCATTCCGATCGGTATTTTGCGTGATTTGATTTTACATCTGTACCTGGCAGTTAGTCCTAACCAGATGGTGGTCAAACCACTGTGAATGGTATGTAGCGCCATTCTCGCCCTAGAAGGCCTTCGAATCTGTGCATTCTCCGGTCACTCCTAGTTGCAATTTCAAAAGCTCGAAGTAGGTCGCAGCCTTCAATCCTTGCTTTAGAGTTGGAGACTATCCAACTCCTGGTCCAGAACGCATGAAGCTTAATGTAATTAAAAACACGACGGCATTCATACTCACTGGACCTGAACCATTCATTGTGTTCATTGTGAATGATCCGACCCACAAACTCTCACGAGGGCCTCGAAACCACAACCACCACGATACTCCCATATAGGGGCCAATCTCAATAATCAGCCAGAGAACAGCTAATTGTCTAAAGAGACAAATAGTGAACTCTGGGGCGTACTGATTCCCGTGGAAATATGTGGATTGTCCAGGTGACTCCTACTAGCCTTTGAGGGGCCTGGGCTCCCTTTTACCCCGCAAGACACCAGTCTAGATGGAATAGTAGGCTCCAAAAAGAGTATTATGTGCCCCCGGGGGATTCCGATCGGTATGAGTGTGTCACGGCTTTGTGTGCTGGCTGGGGTCCTATTTTTTGTTTCACTAAAATAAAATAAGATGTAACACAAAATGGAAAACGCCAAGAAAATATAATAAATAAGCGCATTTCGAGATCTTTACAACGTATTTTAGGGTTTTCATTAAATTAAAATATTAATTTTTTTTTTAAATAATTATATTTTTAATGAATTTAATCTGTATATTTTGTCTCAAACTATTTAGTTGGCAAAAGGTTTAGGATAACATGCTTTTTCATTTACTTATTTATTTATTTTATACATTATCAGCAGCAATTCAAATACCGAGGAATCGGCTAAGCCGAGGGTTTTGCGGTTTACCTGGTCCATGAAGACGACATCACCTCTAATGCCCGATCAAATAATGCAAAAGATAAGGGAGGTGCTAGATCAAAACAACTGTGACTACGAGCAACGTGAAAGGTAACTAAGAAAGATTAAAAAAAAAAATCCTTGCATGCATTTATAAAGGATGTTTTTTATAGAGGTATAGAACTTTAAAATGAAATAAAACAAAAATTAAATTTTTAAGTTGACATTAAATATATTTTATACGATAGGTAATCTTGCGGCATTATAATTTTAATATGACTTTTGGCATATGAACGCCACGGCTAGCTGGCTGGCTCGCATATAGTCTCATCTGCAGGTCCAATTTTCGATGATTTTTTTGAACATTTGTGGCCGTATATCGGCAATAGCAAGGCGAGTGTTTTCTACACTTGTTTCGGAGATAACCGGATCTACGGCAATCTTGTTTTAGGCCTAATTTGCACAATTTGGAACCCCTTTGTTCAGGTGTCATAAATAAACATAAATAACTTGAAGCTTACAAAATGGCTGCTATTTTAACACTAGTGCTGCCAACTTCAAATTCAACAACACAAAGTTTTTGCAATTATTCGTAACACACATTTGAAAATAATGGACAATTGAATCATTCGGTTCTTTTCATATTTCATAAAAATGTTCTTAAGCCGACCGGCCTGGTAGAAAATTATCATCTACATCGACATACATGGAGGCAATAATATCATTTGTATTTAATGGTTAAAATGCGACTTTTTGACTACACTAAAGCTCCGATGTGTGTCGTTAATTGTTACCGAGGAAACGCAACGCAATTAGAAAGACTTTTCTATTAACCTGGAATATTAAGTAATCTAAATCAACAGCATCTGTAACTCCTTAATTAAGTGGTTTTATAGTCTTATTAATAAAATTGTCTAAGGACTGGTAACTTCGTAATAATTTCCTTTGTGTATAAATTTCCTTGTAACAACTGAGATGGCGTTATCAATAAATGCTGCTGCTACTGAGCTACTATTTTCTTTGGGATCGTTATTGGCAAATGTATCCATTGCCGGCAACATCAATTGCATCACGGTCTTGGAAATATTGGCAGTTACAAATCTTTTTTCTTCTATTGGGTCATTAGTTATTTTAACTTCTTCCTCCAACGCATGCTGATTATTTATAGCAAAAAAGCTTTCATTGCCAAGCTCCTTTAAGTGAGATAACAACGGTTTATTAATATCATCTTCCTCCATTCCATCAACTTCAGCTTCTCTTGCTGTATCAGCCAACTCTTTTCGAATGTTTGGATGATTTGCAATGTCTATATTTCTGTTAGGATATTCTGACCAACTTTCTTTCAAACTGGATTCTTTTACCTCTTTCCAATACAAATTTATGTTTTCAATAACCGTCATCTATAATATAAAAATAAGTCGGGTTTTCCTTCCTGACGCAGAACGCACGAACCGATTTCCACGGTTTTGCATTCGTTGGAAAGGTTTCCGTGTGGTTTATAGCAAAGAAAATTCAGGAAAAATTTTAAGTGAAAAGCAAGAAAACAGGGAAAATCATTTTTCTTATACAGCGCCATCTCTGATACATAGCATGTACTACAACGGCACCAGTATGTGATGTGTGAGTATCTCTCACGAAAATAAGTACGTTTCATTTGAAGTAGCGCACGGCGCCCTGTGCGCTAGGTCACCCCCGGGGGCACATTTATAGAATACTTGACTATCTATACCTGTGCAACTGGGGGAAAAAGGGAGCCCAGTCCCCTGAAGTCAGACAGGGAGACAACTGGAAACTCCACTTTATTTTCACGGGAATCATGGAGCTCGCATAGTTCATTATTTGTCTCTTTAGACATTTAAGACATTAATGCCAACTATTGGGTTTGCTGGAAAACGATTCTCATTGGGATTTAACACTTGCGGGTTCAGTTGTTTCATCAAATACGAATGCTGTTCGCTATGAATTGAATGCTTGCCTGAAGGCATCACCTTTGTGAAATAACGCAAAAACGTTATCGCTAACCACTTATATGAGAATTCAACTTCAAAATGATAAAAGTGGTGCACAATTTCCCAAACAATTGTTAGCTGTTGCAAATGGAAAAGTCCCAGTTGATGCGACAGCTGATTTAATTACTCCTACCAACGACTTTTGCCGATTTGTAGACTCTCAATTAGCTCTTATTGAAAATGTTTTCCCAAACATTAGTGAGAATTATCAGAATTAAGCTTGGTTAAGTAAACGAACAATTCTCGCCGCAAAGAATAATGATGTTGTACATGCACTGAATTTCACCATTCAATCAAATCCGTTGATTCCATAACAAATCACGATGATGCAGTAAATTATCCAATGGAGTTTTTGAATTCTCTGGAGTTACCAGGATTTCCACCACATAACTTGCAACTCGAGGTTGGTTTAGTTATTATGATATTGCATAATTTGAATCCACCGCGACTTTGCAACGGTTGTCGACTTGCGGTGAAAAGACTTATGCCGAATTTGATTGAGGCAACCATTATTAACGGAAAGTAGGCAGGTAAACGATTGCAATTTCCGGTTCGCCTTGCGGTCGCAATAACAATTAACAAGTCGCGAGGCCAATCGCTTAGTGTTTGCGGGATAAATTTAGAAAATCATTGTTTTTCACATGGGCAGCTATACGTTGCGCATTCACGAGTTGGGAAACCATCCGCTTTATTTGTGTTAACGTCAGACCAAAAAACAAGAAATGTGGTTTACCAAAGAGCACTTCAATGAAACGGTTAATTTGCGGACAAGTATAACGCTTCGATTCAGTATTTACTTTGGATTCACTTTCATTTTTTACTTAGAGAAGTTCAACTAAATTCCACTTAATTTTTGTAATCGAAATGATTTCATTACTGTTGTGCAATGAAATAAAATTTTTCCTTTTCACATATAAAACAAAAAAAATTATTTTTCTTTATCTTTTAATCCCCAAACGAAATGTTACAAAAAACGAAGCTATCTGGTGGCAAACTTGGCGAACGGGGTTTGCTAGTAATGTTATAATTTTGCTAGAAGTCTTTCATGATTCTTACCGTATTAATTCAAAATTTCAAAGCCGATTCAAATAGAAATCATAACGCCGCAAAGAATAAACACATTTACAAACCGATAGACCAAAACCGTCACTCTAGTATGTTTTTCTAATATATTGCATTGTTATCTCTAAAGAGATTCTACTCAAAATTTACACATTTTCAGCAAATAACGGTTTTTCAAAGCGGCTTTAATATCAAGAAGAGCAACTGTATTATTTGTGCAGAAAGAGTAAGATTTTTAAAGTGAGATTGTACAACGATTTCTTGCTGTCAAGCTAGCAAAGTAGCTGCCATTTAAAAAAGTCTTGCATACTTAAAATTCGATACCTCTAAAAAAAAACACATGAATATTGTTGTTGTCATGCTTTTCCAACTTTGTTGGCTGTTTGTTTGATATGAACGGCAAGCGCTTTCGATGTGAAGACATCATTCTCAAGCCGTGTTAAGCCAAACAATTTAATAAATACAAATATCTTTGCTTTAATATAATTTTATTCTAAAGTGTTTTTATTTTTATGTTTCTAATTCTTAAATTGTTTTAATGATAATTATTTAATTTTATTTTCTATGTTTGAAGATTTGTTTTGTGGTGTGTTCATGGCGATCCCAATACTGATTCTCTAGTGCAATGGGAAATAGAAGTATGCAAGTTGCCACGTCTATCACTAAATGGAGTACGTTTTAAACGCATTTCGGGTAATTATTAAATAATCATTTGTTATGTTATAATAAAATAAATAAAATTCTTTTTTTTCTTCGTTTTAAAATCAAGGTACTAGCATAGGATTCAAAAATATTGCGTCACGTATTGCGTTTGATTTACGACTGTGATTTTGTCAGGAGAAGGGGAGTCTTAGCAAAAGTAATGAGTCAACTTTTTGAAAGCGACTCGATAATAATACTTTTTTTTTGCTCTCATCATAATAAATTTTCAATTTATACATACACACACACACACACACACACATGCATAAATACTGGATCATATACTTGCTATTAAACAATAGTGAATGCACAATTTGCAGAGAAACCGAAGCACATATTCATAATAATAATTGCAAACAAACAAAAAAATAAAGAATAATTTCATTTTAATAATTAAGATACAATATACTTTATAACAATAATAATTATTATTTAAAATCAGGGACCGAAATCAACTGATATTTAATATAAAATGAGAATAATATTTAAAAAATTAAATTCTAAACTTTACACTTTTGAAAAGAATTACATAATAAAACTTGTAATAATATGTAGCAATTTTATTTGTAACCTTTTTTGTAAAAATAAAAAAAAAACAAAGAAAATTAATAGAGACATAATAACCACAACGGTCCTTGATTTGAAAATACATTCTACATTCTCTATTCTACTCTACTCCACTCCAACTCTACATGAAAATTTTAATTAATGTACAATCGAATGTTTGTAAAGTACATGTTTAAGACAAAAATGTTAAATAAGAATGTTAGTAGTATTCACTTCAAATGCACAATCAAGGAACAATTGTTAAAACAACAATAAAACAAACAAACATCAACCCCCCTTAATGTTGGGATTGCGGAAATAGAATAAATAGAAACAAAATCACAAATCACAAGTTTTAATTCAACTACAATAATACATACATACATACATGCATATATATATACATACACACACGCATACATATATACCTACATACATACATATGTAAGTAAAGAGATTGATAATGACATTTTTATTTTAAAACTTTACTGGAGGCTTAATTGTAGACACACTTTATATTGCATGTAAATGTAAAGAATACATTTGTTACATATGTATGTATGTGTGTATGTATATATGTGTTTTTATCAACTCTTACAATCAGCAAATCTACAGAGTCCTTATGCCTAGTTACCCATTTCTAACGTTTGCTTAAATACACCAAATCATAATAAAAACAGCATTGTAATTTTTACTTATCATACTTATGTATGGTAGCTATGTAATCAGCCCAATCACGAATATTCCCTAGGAATTTCTTTCTCACGGAAAATAATTTTTTCGAGAAAAAATTCCTCCAATCGCAAATTCCGCGGGAATAAAAAACATTAAAAAGTGGCATCATTGAGTTTTATAACCAACTGTTTTGTTTATTTACATTTATTTTTCCTTTTTTTGTTTGTAACTTAAGATTTTTTATTTATTTACAAACGTTCATGGGAGAATTTTGTTTTTAATTTAATAAAATAAATTAAACTATAAAAAGAAAAATATAAAAAAATGCTTTTTTTTCCAAAAATTTTTGAAGTGGAAAAAAACTTGAAAAATAGCAATATTTTCTCCCTTTTTTTCATTTATGATACCTACTTTTTTTCCCCGCCGAATTTTTTTCTCTTCTCACGGTTGAAAAAAAGGGAAAATATTCATAATAGGAGAAAAGGGAGAAAACTCACGCGGAATTGTTATTCATGATTGGGCTGAATATGTACAAAATGTATGTATACATGTATTATTATGTTCATGGTTTTGCATTTAAGTTAACAACAATGTAAATAATAAAAATCTTCTCCAATATTATCTTCCTAACGGTTTTATTACGAAAAAAATAACCAAAGTTCAGTTGATTGTGAACGGGCAATGCCACTGAAGTTAAAATTAATATTACGTATGGCAACTTTTGCCAGCTGCTATTAAAGTTATTGATAATCTTGATATTGACATTTTATCAAACGATTTAAATCAAAAATAGAAATTTTAATAGGAAAAGAAAATATTTTTAATGATGATAAGCTTGGTGGAATTAGTTTTTGTAGAAGAAAAAGAAGAAGATATACAAGATATAAGTTAGAAAGAATTTAAGGTACAACTCAAATATGTGCGTATATTGTCCGACGGGGTTTGATTTATTTGGGTGTGATTTTACGTCAAACCGCGTCAAATTTGGTTGGTGAACATACCGGTTTCGGCTATAGTGTTCTGTCTATACTGAAGATGGCATAAAGTCGAAAGACGTAAAATCACACGCAAATATAAATCAATTCGCTAAAAATAATCATGTTGTTCACTGTGAGTAGTTGTTTATGTTTGGAATAATTTTTAATAATCAATTGTGCATTTTAGCTTTAAAGCATATTTTCGACTTTAAAAAGAAGCTGTTGTTTATTTAGTGAAAGTATTAAAAAAAACATGACTAAACAAAGCTATCAGTCAACAGCAATATCAACACTTTTAAAAAGAGTGTTTAGAAGGAAAACTTTCAAAGATTCCATGGCAGTGGCTCTGCACACATTGTCTATCGGTGGTTTTGACCGCAATCGTGCATCTAACAGAGCAACAATCGTGTAAATATTTTGAAAAAATATTTATTAAAAAAACGTAATTCCCTTTGTTGGATTCTTCCTATTTCTTTAAAAACTCCACAGCAGCCTGCCATTAAAAAGCCGACATCCGTAATAATATTTGCCAACTGGCAACTCCCGTAAACTTTGGTTGTTTTCGATAATGGATCCATTTATAATTATTTACTTTAATATACAATACAAACATAATGAAATCTTAATATGTTTAAAGCAGAGCTGTTAAATATCGATAACGTATCGATTAAGAATCAATAGATTACAATTTGGTAATATTTTTACGTTTTATATAATTCTATTTTTAATAACTTCTGATAACTAATTAACTACCGATTGCTTATAATGGAAAAGAAAGATTACTTTTGATTCTATTGGATTGTTTAATCAATTTGGCTTTTTATACAAAATTGTTGTAAATTCAATTGATGAGCTGCAATATAGACTAGTAAAATGGCCATATGGTTTTGGATTCCTCGCAGTAATACATCTTAATTTTTAAATAATACTTATTTTATGAGAATTTCATAAAATAAAGTGTTTTTGTTTTCGAAATGTTTGCTGTGTTTTTGAGTTTTGTTGTTTAAATGAGAACTCTCATTTAGTCAATTTGGCTTATGATATAATAGCCTGTTTCCACGACAATTTGAATCTCGTGTTTCGCTCTCTGAAGCAAGTTTGTGAATCATGCTGTTTACACGACTCATTTATCTGCTTCGATTTGGCAGTTGTTATTAAACAGAAAAACATAAGTTGAAAAACAACAACAACAGTTGAAAAACAACAGAAGATATCCTTTTTGCCGCGATAGCATTAAGTATAATTTTTTTTCTATCCATTTTTTTTTAATTTTATAAAATTAAAATTAATTAACACACCCACAAAACAATTATATTTTTTAAGTTTTCACTTTTAACTTTGTTTTGTTTGTAATTTTTCTTTGTTTACAAAAACGTTTAATTTTGATAACTAGTGCAGATAAACTTACGATAAAAATTAGAGAAGAGAGGATTTTTCCTTGCTTCACAGCTAGATTCAATATGAATCTACCAGCTTCGCTCTCAAAATTTTGTATGGCGAAGCAGGCATAAGACTCTTGAATTTTCTATACAAAATACGGGGGGTAAAATCCACTGATGAGCTATATGAGCGGTAGTGCTGTCCCCCGCAGTAATACATTTCAAATATATATAATTTTTTCTGTTTTGAATAAAAAATATTTTATGAGAATATCATCCGTCATGTTGAAATTATTAATCAGTGGACAAGCCAAGTTTTTCGACACTGCTTTAAATATCGCTTAAGGGTGACCACGTAGGCAAATCTGTCGATTGTTTAATCTGTAAATTCAAAATTGCCTACACCTTCGGCTGGTGACATCAATGTATTTAATTAAAAAAAATTTGATGAATTTTCTTCTATTAACCAAGAAGATGAAGGGTTTCGGACGATATGACCGTGATAACCGACTTTACGTAAAATTCTTCTGTAGTCTTTTGAAACTTTTGGTGAATCTCCTAAAGTTTACTTTTGCAAGACACTTTCTATCTGTTTTAACTTCCGTGGATGATCAGATCTTGGCCTGGAGCTCATGATTGCTGTTAAGATTTAAAATCGTGACAATATACTTTTAATACTTCATAATCACGTGTTTTTTTTTTCTTAAATATACCGTTATACTACACATATACACATATGTGTAGTATAACACACACACCCAAATGCTACACTACACATATATGAAAAAAATCGTATAAAAACGATTTATTACCCTTAAAGGAACTATTAAAGTCAACTTTGTAGAAATACCTTTTGTGTTCAAAATGTTGTTTTCTTGTGATGACCATAAATCGTTGTTTTATTACCTACTCATAGTGTTTAATAACACTGATAATTTCAATCTTAAACGATTCCGTCTAAAGAGAAAAGTCGTTCGGCTGAAACTGATAATGTTAAGGGCGTGTTAAAAAAAATAAATGCTTTCTTAAGAAAGTCGTATTTTTTGCCAGATCTCATTAGCACTTGAATTATTATTTAACTAACCGAAAAACGGAGCTAATGCACCATCGCTCACCATCGTTATTGAAATTAAACGGGCATAGTCGATAAATTGCTGGTTATATTCTCAACAGTCAATTGCGGCAATTCTCGGCTTAATCTCTGCAACGCCTACTAGTCGCCATTATATTTTCAAAATAGCAACTCCTGTTTTCTGATTAGCTTTTATGCAGCCTATTCGCCAGTGTAACATGTGTCGGGAACTTTTATGGACAAAAGTGTTCGTCAATACAATGAATAATACTGTAATTTAACCTTAAATTTTCTTTAGACTGCTCGTTATACTATTCAGCTATAATTTATTTAGAACTAAAATAATCTAATAAGCTTTCTCCACGCAGCTTTACTCGCTCTATTCTACTTTGCTCTTCTTTGATATAATCTACCCTTTTTTTATAAGTTATCCTGCTGTTCATGACTTTTCTTCTTTTCGTTTTTTATATTTTTCTTTACTATTCTGTCGAGTATATTATAACTATCGGGCATGCTCTCAAAAACGGAAAACGCTTAATGAAAACGCCAAATTGGTGTTCTGAAAAACGCAAATAATATCTTGCGTTTTGAAGACATAAAATAGGTGTTCTGACAAACGCCAAACGCTCAATATTTGCGATTTCAACTCGCAAGCATTTACTGAAGTGAACTGATTGAGTTTGCTTATACAAAACATTCAAGACAAAATAAAATGGTTCACAATTAAATTTTAATATGTTTTCTTTTTATTTCAACAAAAATTTAAAACAATTTTACACTATTTAAATTAAAAATACCAATTTTAAAATTGCTCTTTTTTTTGTTAAGTTCCTGTGTCAATTGTTTACTTTAAAATGGCGATTTGAACAAACAGCTGATCAAAAGATCAAAAAGAAAAACAAATCGCCAGCAAAACGTACGATTTCCAGAACATCTAAAATTGAAATTGGCGTTTTTAAGTCGCCTGGCGATTTGAAAACCTTGCGATTGTGAGAACATGCCTGTATATTATAACTTGATTTTGACTAAAATAAGACACACAAGATTATAAATGAACTGATAATAGACTGTGAAAATTCTGTTATAAAGGCCGTGTCAGATACAACTTTTGCTTTGCTTTGCTTCAGAGTTTCGCTTTGACATTTTAGTTAAAATGCACGTAGTTATATGAAAGGTGCCACATAAACAAATTTTGACGCAAAGCAAAGCGAAAAGTTAACCAACATTCAACTTTTTGTGTGCTTTGCGCTACAATTCGAAATCAGTTGAATTTTTTTACACAAAACAAACACTTCTAAAATTCCAAATCACTTCAATGTTTTACTTAAACGAAACACTTGTACAATTCCAAATCACTTCAATGTTTTAATTAAAAGACACATTTCTACAATTCCAAATGTGTACCTTTTTTGTATGTAAACAAACATATTATGAGTGCTGTCAAAGTTTTCATTGTGACATACACCTTTTGATTTACGCTTTGTCTTTAAAGTTTCAAATGTCACGCAAAGCAACAAAGTCGTATCTGACACGACCTTAAGTCTATTTGTCGAAAATGACTATGTTTTGATTGGATTGTGATAAAACCCTGCCCGCAATGTTATTAGAATACATGTGAACAACCATCACAAGATTATGATGAGAGTATGACTAAATTATGACAAAAGGTTGACTAGAATATCATTAGAATCATAACCCAATCCTGAATAATCCGTTAATTAAATATGCTGAGAATTTTACTAGACTATGGCCGACTGTTTGTTAAGACTCTTAATAATCAGTGACAGTGAAATGTCATTTTATTTTAATTATCAGTTGTCAAAATTCTTCAATAACTGTAGAGGCAATAAATTTCATAAATAATGAAAAAGAATTAAAAGAAATCGGATTACTTTTGAATTAAAAATAATCGGATCACTTTTAAATTAAAAGTAATCGAATTATTTTTAAATTAAAATAACTTTTGAATTGAAAGTAATCGGATTATTTTTTGATTATTTGTGAATTAAAAAAATCTTATCATTTTTAAATTGAAAGTAATCGAACTATTTTTAAATTTAAATAATTTGAATTGAAAGTAATCGGTTTATTTATAAATTAAAATAACTTTTGAATTAAAAATAATCGGATCATTTTTAAATTAAAATAACTTGAATTAAAAGTAATCGGATTATTTTCTGATTACTTTTGAATTAAAAATAATCGGATCATTTTTAAATTAAAATAACTTGAATTAAAAGTAATCGGATTATTTTCTGATTACTTTTGAATTAAAAATAATCGGATCATTTTTAAATTAAAAGTAATCGAACTATTTTTAAATTAAAATAACTTGAACTAAAAGTAATCGGATTGATTCTTAATTAAAAGAACTTTTGAATCAAAAATAATCGGAGTATTTTTAAATTAAAAGTAATCTAATTATTTTTAAATTAAAATAACTTTTTTATTAAAAGTAATCGGATCATTTTTAAATTAAAATAACTTTTGAATTATAAGTAATCGGATTATATTTTGATTACTTTTGATTCTAATTGATTATTTCGTTTTCATTTTAAGTAATTTTTTTCCATTATTAGAATAGGTAAGCAATTAGTAACCCTGCGAAACTGAATATAATCGTAGTTTACTTCTATATTTTACCTTTCAAAAAAAGCAATCCGTTTACTAATTATTACGATTACTAATCATAACTTAACAGCTCTGACTTAAAGTTTAAAAACAAAAAAAATATTTTTGAATTTTTAAAGCACCGAAATTCTAGCATTTTTAGAATTTCAGCTGAATTTAAAAATGCCAAAATTTAAAGCTACAGAAAACGACATCTTTCATTACAAGTACATGAAGATACATACATATATACACATATAACTGTTGATTGCTGGACATAATGAATATAATAAATAGCATACAACTTAAGAAGTATAAAAAAAAAATTTAAGAATTTTGTAATATAAAGAAAATAAGTAGTTGAGCACACAACAAATAAATAAATAAATTCATAATACGTTATGCAAACAAGCAACATACATAATTACATACACATACATACATACATATATTTAGAAATACCTTAATAAATAAATGAAAACCCCTCATTACATCTTAAATATAATAAATTAAAAAAATACATACATACAATATATGTACTCCAATAGCCATCGGCAAGTGTTTTAATTTTTCAATGAAAGTTTACTGTAAGTAAATCCCGAGTATTATTTACTCACATATGTAAAGTGGCTCAATTTAATAACTGAAGGATAGTAATTGTTTTAACAGTTATTGATTTATAACTTACCCAAAATCAAAAAGGGTTTATTTTTTGGATATGTGCGTATATTTTTTGACGGGGTTCGATTTAATTGTGTATGATTTTACGCATAGATTATGACTAGATAGGACACGGAGAAAAAATCTCGGCAAGTGGACCGCCACAGTTAACCCCTTTGTTTTTACAAGACAGCATGCTATTCAATTTGTATGCATCTGTCTCTTTTATAAAAAGGAGTTAATGAATTTTATTTGTTTACATTTTTATTTGTGTTTTTACGTCATTCCGCGTCAACTTTGGTTTATAAACAGACCGGTTTCAGCCATTTGCCATCTTCAGTGTTCTTTTTTTTCTCTATACTCTTAATTTTTTTTTCTTATAACCTGTATAACATTATCCACTTTTAACGGTAACAAAATTATGGGTACAAAGAAAATGATTTATTATTATTAATTTAGTATTAACAAAACTCTTAATTTACGGTTTAAATATATTATTTAAAAAAAAAAAACACCAAAATTTTTAGAACGGCAATAAAAACTTCAAATTAATAAACGGACATGTGGCAACTATAGTGTTTTACTGTTTTTCTTAATGAGGAATTTCCGTTTGTGCGTTATCTTATTTTTTGTTTTGCAATATTTTCGTTTAAAAATCATGACAAATCACAATCACTTTACAGTTTTAAGTAATTAAAACCCCACTCTATATTTTTAGAATTACCCACTAGTATACAACCGGTTGTTTTCAATTCTTTTTTACAATTGAATTTCCATTTTCAAAATGGATTCTTAAACTAAGTTAGTATAACGGTTTTAATTTAAATTTCATAAGTTACCAGATCTATATATTTAATAGGAATTTAATAAAAAAAATATGCAAAAAGCGACTATACGCTAAATTCTTTCAAAAATGGAACAACTAAAAAATAAAAAATTAGGTAAATAAAAAAAAAAATATGAAAAGACCAAATAGTAACCAAACATAGACAGAAATAATAACAAAATATTATCAAGATGTTTTTTCTGTGCGTGAGATTAAAAGAAGTTATTCCACATTCCATGACATTATTAAACGCTATAAAATTAAGAAATCTACAGAAAAGAAGACCAAACCAAGCCACAAAAAGCCAATGTACAGTGGATCGTAAGTCAAGTTAAAAAAAATTAAAACTAAGTGCTTCAAAATTGACTGAACTTCTGTCCGAAAGTAAACAAATCATGAACCTGAAACAGTACATAATGTACCACAGAAAAACAATTTTCATGGAAGAGTTGCACGCAAAAAACCATCTATAAATAATATAACGAATATAAACACCAGAACTTTTCATCCAGGAAAACTGTTTTAATCACGTACTAAAGTAAATTTAATTTTTTGTTTTTTTTTTTTTTTAAATAAAAGTAACAACAGGCAACAATGCCTATTTAGTCAAGTGCCGTGCTACATTCTTTAGGAAAGGGATAGAAGGATAGTCGGAAATTAACTGCCGTATAAGACAACACAGCGACCAGTGACTATGCCTTCATAGCTGAGCAGCCCCACCGACAGTCAATTTTTAATTTTGTAGTGAAAAAAAACAAGGTCTTCGTTGGGAATCGAACCCACAAGCCCCATACTTACAAGCTAGTACGCTACCTACTAGCCTACAGGGTGCCCCTGGATGGAAGCGAAACGAAGAATTTAGATTACGCAACCTTCATCCACGATGCTAGAAGTGTGATGGTTTGGGGATGAACTGTATATCAGCCGCCAAAGCTGTCAAGTACAGACCGTCAGTTTACGAAAAATAAGATTGTTGTGAAATGCGTAATTGATGATACCGCACAAAAAATGATTGAAGGTTCATCTATAAAAATTAATATAGTTTTTGGATAGAAACTTTCCAAAAGTTCCACCTAAATTTGTTTTTCTTTAATTTTTTATTTTGCAAAGTACTACCTTTATAACCTTGACATTTTTAGTAAATTCTTTATTTATATCAAAATTGCAACTTCTCTCTAGCCGGTAAATATACAGAATTCCTTCAATAAAAAATTGCGTACACTAAAAACAAAAAAAAATATTACAAATTAAAATTGCTAAAATAACAAAAATATGTAAATATGTATAACACAAAATAAGTAAATTACAGGGGCATTCAAATGAACTAATTTTATATTATTTTTTTGAACGGGGAACTAAAACTGAGACTGCCAGATATATGTTCGCTTAATACATAGTCTGGCAGCCTTTATACAAATGGATATAAACAACAAAAAAATAACAATAACACATTGAATATATTTTGTGCAGACACAGTATAGTTTGTGATAAAAATTAAAAAACCAATATCTGTATGAAAGGTTATACAGGATATAGCAATATGTTTCTATTTGCAATTAGAAACTGTAAAACTAAACATGATTAATAAGTTTGCTCTCATACGCAACGAGTGTCAACAAAACATCTATCTTATTCTCTTGATATCAGCGATTATTTTAAGTGGATTTTCTTTATACAATGTTATATATAAAAGCCAACGTTTAAAAGGTGATTCCAGAACTTTTAATCGAATTTCTTTGGATTTCAATGACATTATAGAGGTAAGACTGCATCCGAGTGCTGATAAGTCGAAACCTCGTCGCTCAAATTGTTCGATATGGACTTGTGTCGATCCGTATCGGTGTGGTCATGAAAGGATTAGTGTTTATGTTTATCCTTTATCGGAGTATCTAAACACAAATTCTGAAGAAGAAGCAGCACCTTATACCCAAGAATTCTACCAAATCTTAACTACTATTGTGGCGAGTCCCTACTATACATCAAATCCAAATGAAGCCTGCTTGTTTGTGCCGAGCATTGACTTGATAAATCAAAATAGAATTAATATTGATTTGGTGAATAGGGCACTTGCTACTTTAGAATACTGGAATGATGGCAAAAATCACTTATTATTTAATATGCTTGCTGGTACCTATCCAACATTCAATACTGTAATCGATGTGAATACCGATCATGCAATCATCGTTGGAGGTAGTTTTAGTTCGTGGTCTTATAGAAGAGGCTTTGATGTTGCTATTCCAGTTTGGAGCCCACTGCTACAGAATTATCCCAAAGCACAGATTTCAGATGAAGAGAAATATTTACTGGTGGTAGCACAGCTTAATATTTTGCCCAAACTATTATGGACATTGCGAAGTTTGTCTGATGAGTATCCAAATGATATTTTATTATTACAACAGTGTAATGATAAGGCAAATCGAAAAGAACGTTGCCTGGCAGATAATAATGAGGATCAATTGAAATATCCTGAAATTTTGTTGCAAGGAACATTTTGTTTGCTGGGCACTGGAGTGAGGCTTGGTCAACCGGACTTGTTGGAAATTTTAGCTTTTAACTGTATACCAGTTATTGTAATCGATAGCTATGTTTTACCATTTGAAGATGTAATTGATTGGTCACTGGCTTCCATAAGAATACGAGAGTCTGATATACATTTAGTAATGGAAAGAATTAAGCATGTATCAGTGGAAAAAATAAAAGAAATGAAGCGACAGGGTGAAATGTTGTATAATAATTATTTTAATGGAATTCCCGCTCTTACAATGACAACTTTAGAATACTTACAATCACGCATATTTCCTCACCATGAACGAAACAAAAAACACTGGAATTTTGTGGACAGCTCAAATGGAGTTGCCCTTAATCCGCTGTTTTTGTCACGTGTTGTCAATCGGTCTGATGGCTTTACGGCAGTTATTTTAACTTATGATCGCATAGAAAGCCTCTTCATATTAATTGAGAAGCTAGCTTTGGTACCATCTCTGCATGCAATTGTTGTTATCTGGAATAATCAACAAAAATCACCGCCTTTGCGTAAGTTGCCTGCATCTTGCAATTGTGCAATTTATTGTAAATTGTTAATCGTTAATTTATATTATTTAGTTTCAAGTTTTCCAGCCATCTCTAGACCAATAAAAATTATCCAAACACGTAATAATAGACTGTCAAATCGTTTTTTCCCCTACAAAGAAATAGAAACTGAAGCTATTTTAACAATTGATGATGATATTAATATGTTAACAGATGATGAAGTCGAATTTGGGTGAGGAACAATACAACAAAATAACAAAAATAAATAAAAATAATTGTTCTTTCTTTGCAACCATTAGTTATGAAGTATGGCGTGAGTTCCCTGATAGAATTGTAGGCTTTCCAAGCCGACTGCATGTATGGGAAAATACAACTTCTCATTGGCGTTATGAATCGGAATGGACAAATAAAATTTCTATGGTTCTGACAGGAGCCGCATTTCACCACAAATATTGGAGCCATATGTACACATATCGCATGCCAAATGTTATTCGAGAAATTGTTGATAGTCGTATGAATTGTGAGGATATTGCAATGAATTTTTTAGTTGCAAATGTCACCAACAAGCCACCCATAAAGGTAACACCACGAAAAAAGTTTAAATGCCCTGAATGCACCAATAATGAAATGCTATCAGCTGATTTGAATCATATGCGAGAACGATCGAGGTGTATTGATGAATTTTCACACATATATGGTCTAATGCCATTACGTACAGTAGAGTTTAGGGCGGACCCCGTCCTATTTAAAGATAATTTTCCAGAAAAGTTGAAAAGATTTAGTGATATGGGTACCTTATAATTGGTACTTTTTTTAGAAAAGTAATGTTGCGATATTTCCTTTTAAATAAAGCAAATACAAACTACAAAAAAAAAACGCAAATAAAATCAAACTTTCCGTTACAACAAACGTATTTAGTAGAAAAGGTTTCCGGTAGGTATGTTTTGCTTTATAAAACATGACTCACAGCTCGACTATGAGCGAAATAATATGATTCGCCATTTGAAGTCTTAAGAGCGAAAAATATTAGAATATATGTACATATAAACTTGAAAAGTATGAAACATTTTAATATAGTGCTTGAAAAGCAATAAAGCATAAAATAAGTGTAAATGTATGTAAATATACAAACAAAGTTTAAGCAATACGAATTGTTTGCAATTTTTTAAGTTTTTGTGCAAAAGTTAAAATAAAACATGTAGAATGTTTCGTATAAACGGTAAGTTTGGCAACCATAATTCAGACATCGAAGCAATTGTTTTATTTCGCCGTGTAAATTATGTATCAGTGGTCGGCAAACTTATTAGCCAAAGAGCCAAATATGAACATTAAAACAATTTAAAAAAAAAATGAGAGCCAAATCTGCTTGTTTAGTATTATTACACTAAATAAAACAAAATTTCATACTTAATAAATATTTATTAATGTGAACAATCAATGGGCTTGCATCGCTTTGAAAAGTTTGACAAAGTCAGGTTTGGATTGTGTAATTTTTAATTTTAAGCATGATACCAAGTTCTCATCAATAAAACGCCTTCTCAGTTTATTCTTTATAATATTCATACTTGAAAAAGCTTGTTCGCATATATATGTAGAACCGAAAAGGGAAAGAACAGCAAATACGAGCTTTTTAAGCTGAAAGTAAGATTCAACAATAGCATTCCAAGCGTTGAATTTTATCACATCTTTCTTCTCTAGGCCATTCAAAGTGGACCACTTGCGTTATGAATTAAGATCACATTTTTTCTATACAAATATTTTTCAATTCAACACAAAGACGTTCGAATTTAGAGCGCCATATTTCTTTGTTTTTTTAAATCCAGCAATTGTATTTCAAAACTATCAATATCAATTTCAAAAGCAGCAAATTTGAATTCGGTTATCGTAGCACTAAGAAGATTTTTCACAAATGCTAAAGGTGCTCTGCTGTTTATAAATTATTGGTATCCTGCTGGTCTGTGATACCAATTTGTACCCCCACTACTTTAGAAAAAGTATACGCGCGCATGTTTGTGGTAACTTTTGTATCACACCGGAGTACGCCGAAAACATACGAACAATTTCAGTCGGTAGCTTGTTGATGGTTTGTGTTTACGTTTAAGAAAACTAATGAAATTAAACTCGATTTTGGTTTCATATTTTTAGAACAATATAAAATTTTTATATCTATCTATCTTCTAACTTAAACAAAAATCTGCAAAATTTATTTTTTATATAGAGTTTTACAGTTAGGCAATTAGCAAACACCTACGAATTCGCCATCGTTTTGTTCTTAATCGGTTTGAAAGCAGTTTTGGCAAAGGCTTAGAAGAGCTTATTAGTTTATCGGGCTTAATTTCGAAAGAGGAGTTTAGGTTCATAAAAAAGTCAATCGTCTCTATTTTCCTTATGGTTTTTAGATGTTATTGTTTCCTTTCTGTAAGTCATTGTTTTTTTTTTTTGCTTTGTTATATTGAAAGTGATCTGTCACGGATGACGTTCTTTTTGTTTTTTTTTTGGAAAACAGTGATATTGAGTTTTGTATAATGCGGAAAATGGAAAAACAAACAATTTACTTTCAAATGTTTTCTATGCTTCGCCAAGGTTTTACTTTTCTATTTTTCTTTATACTAAGTAAAATATAATTTTATTTTTCAAAATATTACAGGCTTAGTTTATTTAGGCTTCTGTTTCCAACAGGGTATTGTGTATGGGATATAATTAACGTGGCAATATGGTCAACGCATACATCTGGCAGCTGTTTAAATTTATCTTTTTTAATTCTGAAAGTAACGGCTCTACTCTTCAATTAACTCGGTGTTTATCTTTTTGCAGTAATAAAATTTATTTTAGTTGAGTTTATTTTTAATTTATGGAATTAACAATAGTTTTTTAAGATGACTACAAAAGCCTTACAACTTTATATAACAGAACAATTGCATAAATTTTACTACGGACAAAGATGTTGTATGAAGTTTCTGGGATTTTTATTTGCTTTGGATAAACAACATTTTATTAAGTCCACCAATGATTTGAGTTTGGGAATGCATTCCTATGTTAATGATAATCAAGAGCATGTGATTGTATATAAAGATTGTTGCAGTCATATTGTTAAGGAGCCAACTGTATTGAAAATTCAAAAGGATTCTTTAAAGGATATGTACATGTTAAATTATGGATCTGAGACGTTAATGTTTCAAGAAGATGTAATAATGGCGGATCTAAACGGTCCGCGCAATTCATTTCCAGTAGTTCCTCAACATCGATTTTCTTTAGGACCGTTGAAACAATCTCTAGCCCGTCCGAATCTATTTGCCTCTCAGTTAAATCAAATTGATTGCCCCTTTCAGGAGACAATTTTAAGAAACCTGCTGGCGCACAGAGTAATAGTGGTTAATGGAGGCATGAAATGTGATAATTCTACAGTTATACCAATGCTGATCATTAATAATTGTGCAGAAAAGAAAGTCCATTGTAAAATTATATGTGTGGAAAGGGAATATTTAGTTGCAATTTACAATAGTGAACGTGTGGCTGAACGTTATCAAGAAAAGGTGGGCGAAACTGTTGCCTATCAAATACAGCTTCAAAGCCGTATAAGCGATTCTTCTAATCTTGTTTACACAACATCTTTTTTTCTACTGCGCGTGCTTATGGGCCAATCAATTGTGGATAGTTTTCGTCATATATCTCATGTAATTGTTGAAGATGTGCACTTGCACGAAGCTTATGCAGATTTGCTGCTGCGAGAACTAAAGGAGGCACTAAAGTATCATCCATATTTAAAGGTTATACTTCTTTCAAACTCCTCAAACAATTACGAATTTCTTAATTATTTTGGTGAGGGCAATGAACTATTTTTGGATAAAGCTAGTGATATGCTTGCGATAAAGCCCGAAATATTGTATCTGGAGGATGTGCTAGAAAGTCTTCCTGAAAAACGTATTTCTTCGGGAATAACAAAAGCATTTTATGCACTTCCCGTTAAAAATATACACAATTCGAATAAAAAACATTTAGACAGATGTCTGGAGTGTTATGAAAGACTTGCACGGGATCAATACTTTGATTCATTTCTGTATATGGTAACAGGTGAATGTTGCAATATTAATTATCGTCACTCTATTAGCGGCAGAACTGTTATTATAATAGCTTCTTTACTTGGCAAAGTTAATCATATTAAAACTCTGTTACAATTAAATGCTGATCCATACATTTGCGATAATCAAAATACGAATGCAATTAAAGCAGCCATATCTATGGATCACAAGGACTGTGTTGAAATTTTACAAATGTCTAATAGCGAAAAACATATGACACAAGTTGAGGGCTCAAGCAAGGACTGTATTGATTATCATCTCATTTTAGATATTCTGCAAATGATAAATTCCAACAAGCGGTGGAAAGTTGGTGAGTATTGTAAAATGGGTGGGCAAAGTGGAGAAAATGGAGATTATGAAAGAAATTGGCTCAAAACACATATTTTTTTTTCGACAACTTCAGTTTTATTGATACCAAAGTAGAAATTAATGATGGACGGTCGTTTTTTTTACAACATTTTATCTTTTAGAGCGTCACTTGTTTGTAGGTCTTTACGAAAATCCGGTTCGTGACGCCATATGGCTGAAACCAAAGGTTACTGAGGTCAACACTAGCCAATTGTGGCCACGAAAAATTTGTTATCATGGTGCGGTAGAACAGAAATTTCATGGTGACAGCGTATTCTTGATCATTTTCAAAAAAATACGGGCCGATTATATCACCTGACACGAAACCGTACCATGTGATAACTAAAATTTAATGCAATGTTTTTTCAAAGACTGTTTGTGAATTTTGTAAACCCCATATGCGATAATTTCGTTTGTTTATATATTCGCATGAAAATGAGCCGCATCACCTTATATTTCCATACTCCTCTTTATTAAATAGATGCCAAAGAATGGCAATTTAATTTTTGACATTTAATTATTTGACAAATAATTTACTTCCAAACCTCAAATTTGGCCACTCATAAATTCTATAAATTTTGTTTACATTAACATAAATTTTGAATTTGATTATTAATTTTATTTTAGGAAATACAATTGTTTATCTACCGTCATATCAGCATTTAATAAAACTTAATTATTTAATATTGAAACAAAAGCTGTTGGGTAACATTCCCGTCAAAATGATGGTATTTTTATTGCACAACTCAATTGATAAATCTGATCTAGATGCGATTCTTCAAAATTGGCCAAACGTCGTTAAACTGATACTAACCACTGATATAGCAGAAAGCTTAATGTGTTTTGACGATATTGATTATGTTATCGATACTGCACGCCAATATAATTGCATTTATAATTATCGAAACATGTGCAAGGAATATGTTTATGAATGGTCATCGAAGGACAGTATGGAAAATCGTTTAATGCTTTTGAAAAAACAAACTGGCAAGTATTTTAGTGTGTAAAATAAAATTTACTTTTTTTTTGTTAATTTCGCTAGTAAATTTTAGGTGCTGTTTGCTTTCGTTTAATATCGAAAAATCTGTTTGAAAAATTGCCGGAATTGCCAACGCCGGAAATACTAAATATGAATTTGGATCGAGTATGCCTTTCTGTTAAATTGTTGGCACCGAACACTATGGTAGCCGAATATCTGCAGGAAGTAATTGTTAGTCCCCCCTTTATTCAAATACATCGAACAGTAGAGAGCTTAAAGAAAATAAATGTTTTTACCGATCTTGAAGATATAACGTGGTTAGGATGTCGTCTTATAGATGTACCAGTCGAATGTTATTTAGGCAAAATACTTGTATTTGCCATACTTTTGCAGTGTTTAGATCCTGTACTCACAATAGTTGGCTTCTTGTCAACATTGGATCCGTTAGAATTATGCCATTATATGAATAATTTGAATGAACCTTTTAAGGATTTACTACGCTTCAAAATTAAAGATGAAAAACAACGTTTATCTGAGGGCATACCATCCGATCATTTAATGTATTTGCGCCTGTATCAGGAGTGGCAAAATAACTTTCGAAATGAAGACAATTGTTTGGAATTGAATGAATATCATTTCATTTTAAATGGCCTGCTAGAGCAAGTGTGTAATATGCGAACACAGCTGGTCGGTTCTTTGAGATCATCCCAGCTAATCCATAGCAAAGGTGATCTAAGCATGCATTATATAAATCTGAAATCAAATTGTTGGTCTGTTATTAAGGCAGCTCTTGTCGGTGGTATATATCCAAATATATGTGTTTTGGATTCTAGTGTTAATCGCATAAAATCACCTTGTAAGAATGAAATAGTGCTACATCCAAATTCAACACTGCGACCATTAGATTTAGATTTAATGAAATCATTAAGCTTTTCGTCACCCTGGATATTGTTTGGCAAAGAGAAAAATGCCGTAAATTGCAACAGTGCTGAGTGTAATACGGTAGTGACACCTATTGCAGTTGCTCTTTTTGCAGGTGAGTCTTAAAATCGTATACAGTGCACTCTCTTCTTAAGGACACTTCGTTTAAGCGAACACCTTCCATATGCGGACACTTTTTTGTGGATACAAAGATATTTTTAAGGGTTTTTAAAAATATCCTAAGCGGACAACTCTTCCATAACAGCATACGAATATTTTGTTTTTTTTTTTTTCAAATATCTCCCTGTTAAACGAATAACCATTAATAACAGAACACGTACGCTTTTTTCATTCTAGTTTCCCATAACTGGACAGCTTAATAGACATGATAACACTATTCTTATTTTTCCTTTTTGTTTATTTCATTTGTGTTTAAATCAAAACCATAGATATTGAATAGGAGAAAAAAAAGCCCAACAAAGTGCACACGGTGCTTAAAAAATCGCAAAAATGCCCATTTTTCCCTATATTTTGCACCTCCCTGATGCTAGTAGCTCGCTATTGCTATTTTGGATTTCGTTAAGGAAACAAAGCTGCGGATTGTGCAAAAAAAAATTAAATTACGTTCACTATAATCTAACAAGATCTAGTGGCTAAAAGTCTTAAATATAATAAGAATCTCACACACATGCAATGCATTACGCTCGGTGGTTTAAACACTATTTACGACGAGAGATAATTACTGTTCAACACATCCTCACAGAATGTCCCAATTCGAAAACTCACTTGCCTTTGGAAAAGATTTTAAACTGTTCAACTGAGAAAAATCTATCCAGATCCCTGTTGGGCCATGGTATTAGGACCGTTGAAACGCGCTATTCTCACATCATTTAAATAAATATCATCATTTGTATTTATTTTTTCACTCATGTATTACTTTCATAGCTGCCTGCTATTCTATGTGCTACTTACCTGCTTTCTGTTTTCGATTACTTCTGTTATTGATTGTATTTCACATTAAATCTTTGAAATTACTATTTTAATAGTTTTTAATTAAATTGTTATTTTATTGAAATTTTAAGTTCGCATATGTGTGCAAATTATCTTGTCACGCGACGCTTATATTCCATAAATTATTTATTAATAAATTATTAATAAATAAATAAATAAAAAAAGAGAAAGCAAAATGTCAAAGACACATACAGCTTTCAGAATAAGGAATTCTATATTATTAATAATTAATAAATAATTTGTATTTCTTTTTAAGGGCCCACAAAAATCACATCATCCAGCATTCAAATGATCAGGAATCAACAAAAACAACAACCGGAATTAAATGATCAACGTTGTTTTTTACGAATAGAAGATTGGATTTATTTCATTGCAGACTACAAAGAGGCACAATTAGTTTTGAAGACACGTCAAAGCTTTTACAATGTGTATGAAAATTATTTACAATATTGTGGATGTTTAGAAAGTCACAACAAACGAACTTATCACAATTTGACTCTAACACAAAATTCGAAATTATTTGATTGCATCGAAAAGATTTTGACGCAAGAAGATAAAATAAATGGTTTTTTACAGCCCGAAAAAATAGGCTTAAGACCAAAAGCACTTCCCAATCAATTTATTATGAATCATAGTGCGTATACTTTATTAACAAAATCATGTTATAAAATTACAACAAATCATCGCAAAAATTTCACTGCAAATAATAATGAAATACAAAAACAATTCTTTATGATTTATAGTGCCGAATTAAAGGATAATAGATGTGGTATTAATAACAATAACAGTGCATATTATAATAGTGAATGGTATAATTTGTTGTCAGCAATGTTGCCACCGACTGCCATTGAAAATAAATTAACATTCGTTTTTTCTTATTCCCTGAATCCAGACTCTTTGCATCGAGTTTCTATTGCCGAATGGGATAAGGGAATTTTGAAGCTGCATCATTGTTTTAAATGTGACATCAATATATATGCCATTCTGTAAGTATTGAAACAAAACAACAACAAAAAACAATTTCTTGCCCCCAAGAAAATAATACAGCAAAATTTTTTCTCTTTTATATTGCACAGTGGGGGTTTGTACAAAACAAAAAAAAATATAATGTGAATATTAATCAATACCTGGCATTAAATTTTTTTATTTCAATCTATAGAAATTTAAAGATTTTCTTTTTCAAAGAAAAAACATATTTTTAATTAATTTGAGTGGTTTTTTTCGTTTTTGTTGTTTGCATTTATATCAAAATTAAAAAACCTGCGCATCCACAGAGCAGCAAAATTTTATTTATTTTATAAATGTTGCTCGTCTCGCCGCGTCTGGCTTGATAAGTTGCAACTGCATAAAAATTGTTAAAATTCGCTTTTAATTTATTTTCATTTAATCATATGTAAAAAAATTTTCATTTCTTATCCCTAATGATGCCACCAAATGGTGTGGCGAAGTATTAAATATAAAAATAAAATGTATAAACATTTTTAAAAGTTATTTTTCATATAATTTATAATTTTTCATTTAATTATGGGATAAAAAATTTCCATTTCTTATTCCTGAAGAGGCCACCAAATGGTGTGGCGAAGTATTAAATATAAAAATAAAATGTATAAACATTTTTTTAAAATAATTTTCATATAATCATATATAAAAAAATTTCCATTTTTTATTCCTGATGATACCACCAAATGGTGCGGCGAAGCATCAATTATAAAAATAAAATTTATAAACATTTTTAAAAATGATTTTTCATTTAATTTATAATTTATCTTTATTTAAATATGTATTAAAAAAATTTCCATTTCTTATTGGCGATGATACCACCAAATGGCGTGGCGAAGTATCAAATATAAAAATAAAATGTATAAACATTTTTAAAAATAAATTTCATATAATTTATTTTCATTGAATCATGCATTAAAAATTTTCCATTTCTTATTTCTCATGATGCCACCAAATATTGTGGCGAAGCATCAATTATAAAAATAAAATGTATAAACATTTTTAAAATTATTTTTCATTACTTTTTTTAAAATCTATTTAATCATATATAAAAAAATTTCCATTTCTTATTCCTGATGATGCCACCAAATGATGTAGCGAAGTATCAAATATGAAAATAAAATGTATAAACATTTTTTTAAAATTATTTTTATTTATCATTGAATCATGCATTAAAAATTTTTATTTTTTATTCCTGATGATACCATCAAATGGTGTGGCGAAGCATGAAACATAAAAATAAAATGTATAAACATTTTTAAAAATTATTTTTCATTTAATTTATATTTTATTTTCATTTAATTATGCGTTAAAAATTTCCATTTCTTATCCCTGATGATACCAGCAAATGGTGTGGTGAAGCATCAAATAAAAATAAAATGTATAAACATATTTAAAAATTATTTTCATTTATATTTTATTTTTATTTAATTATGCATTAAAAAATTTTCATTTCTTATTCCCGATCAGGTCACCAAATGGTGTGGCGAAGTATCAAATATAAAAATAAAATGTATAAACATTTTTTAAAATAATTTTCATTTAATTTATTTTCATTGAATCATGCATTAAAAATTTTCCATTTCTTATTTCTCATGATGCCACCAAATATTGTGGCGAAGCATCAATTATAAAAATAAAATGTATAAACATTTTTAAAATTATTTTTCATTACTTTTTTTAAAATCTATTTAATCATATATAAAAAAATTTCCATTTCTTATTCCTGATGATGCCACCAAATGATGTAGCGAAGTATCAAATATGAAAATAAAATGTATAAACATTTTTTTAAAATTATTTTTATTTATCATTGAATCATGCATTAAAAATTTTTATTTTTTATTCCTGATGATACCATCAAATGGTGTGGCGAAGCATGAAACATAAAAATAAAATGTATAAACATTTTTAAAAATTATTTTTCATTTAATTTATATTTTATTTTCATTTAATTATGCGTTAAAAATTTCCATTTCTTATCCCTGATGATACCAGCAAATGGTGTGGTGAAGCATCAAATAAAAATAAAATGTATAAACATATTTAAAAATTATTTTCATTTATATTTTATTTTTATTTAATTATGCATTAAAAAATTTTCATTTCTTATTCCCGATCAGGTCACCAAATGGTGTGGCGAAGTATCAAATATAAAAATAAAATGTATAAACATTTTTTAAAATAATTTTCATTTAATTTATTTTCATTGAATCATGCATTAAAAATTTTCCATTTCTTATTTCTCATGATGCCACCAAATATTGTGGCGAAGCATCAATTATAAAAATAAAATGTATAAACATTTTTAAAATTATTTTTCATTACTTTTTTTAAAATCTATTTAATCATATATAAAAAAATTTCCATTTCTTATTCCTGATGATGCCACCAAATGATGTAGCGAAGTATCAAATATGAAAATAAAATGTATAAACATTTTTTTAAAATTATTTTTATTTATCATTGAATCATGCATTAAAAATTTTTATTTTTTATTCCTGATGATACCATCAAATGGTGTGGCGAAGCATGAAACATAAAAATAAAATGTATAAACATTTTTAAAAATTATTTTTCATTTAATTTATATTTTATTTTCATTTAATTATGCGTTAAAAATTTCCATTTCTTATCCCTGATGATACCAGCAAATGGTGTGGTGAAGCATCAAATAAAAATAAAATGTATAAACATATTTAAAAATTATTTTCATTTATATTTTATTTTTATTTAATTATGCATTAAAAAATTTTCATTTCTTATTCCCGATCAGGTCACCAAATGGTGTGGCGAAGTATTAAATACAAAAATAAAATGTATAAAAATTTTTAAAAATTATTTTTCGTTTAATTTAATTTATGTATTAAAAATTTTTCCTTTCTTATTTGTGATGATGCCACCAAATGGTGTGGTAAAATATCGAAAAATTTTAAACATTTTTTTATTAATTTGTATTAATATCAGTAACTACGTTTTTCATCATTTACCGGCGGAACAACTCTAAACAACTTAATATATTTTTTGTTTTACTTTATAGAAATCAAATATGCAACAGCAGTTCCCTGTTCTTGGCTGTAACCAACAGAAAAGCTGCCATTCAATTAGATAACAATACGGGAGAATTTTTGTTGAATCTCTTTGCTGCCCATAACAGTTGGATTCACGCATGAAATGTAACAGAAGAAGCCTTTATAAAATTAAATATTTCGTCGTCGTTTACCTCAAAATGTAAAGTGAAAGTTATTAAATAGAATAGTTGGTTAAGTTAAACTAATCGAGTAAGAATAAATTGATATTTTTTTTAAATGTATTTTCAACACTGAGAACGTAACAAAGAAAACAAATATTATTGAATAGCAAATAAAAGAATATAATAATATGTATACAGTTGCTAACAAAACTATTCGACATAAACCAGAAGGCTTAATTTTTTTATCAATTAACAAAAGGAACGTATACAACGTTTTTTTAGGAAACAAAAAACCTATATTTTATATAAAAATGAGATCTCTAAGCAATGCTATTCATGAAAAAATAAATAACAAAAACCAAGACAAAAAAGTATTCGATATTGGTAATATTTGTTTTATATGTACATATACATACATATTTACACATATATAATACATACATACATAAAATATAAAATTACAAATCATTGCAAAAATTTCACTGCAAATAATGAAATACAAAAACAATTCTTTATGGTTTATAGTGCCGAACAATAACAGTGCATATTATAATAGCGAATGGAATTATTTGTTGACCGCAATGATGCCATCGACTGCCATTGATAATAAATTAACATTCGTTTTTTCTTATTCCCTGAATTCAGACTCTTTGCATCGAGTTTCTATTGCCGAATGGGATAAGGGAATTTTGTAGCTGCATCATTGTTTTAAATTAAATTTAATACAGACGTATAATGTTGTAATTTTAGTCGCGAGTTACTTTTCCTTGGCGGCGGTAGATAGATTTAACCAACGTTTTGGTATATACTTTAACGATTTGGCTCCATTCCTCCTGCAGAATGGGTTTCATCAGATTTTTGTTCGAAAATTTACGATTTCTGATTTTTTTTTCCAAGTGACCCTAAAGATGTTCACTGGGGCTTAGGTCTGGGGACTGTGGCGTCGTTTTTATTACCTTTGGAAAATTATAAAGCAGCCCAAGCTTTGCATAAATTGCGTAATATTTCGGATCATTGTCCTGATAAAACTTAAATCTATTTGACAGACGCAATTTGTCAACATTTTGCTTCAGGAGATCAATGTATTAACGGAGGTCCATGATCCCATCACTAAATGCTAAATCAGCAACATCTAATGCTGCTATACATCCCTAAACCATAAAAACACCACCACCATGTTTTACAGTTTGTTCCTACTATATTGCTTTCTTTTAATTCTGTGTTAGGTTTACGATGCACCACAACTTTGCCATCCAATCCAAAAAGTTTTTATTTACATTCGTCGGCAGTAATGACATCCATCTAGAACTCTATAGGGCTTATTCACGCATTCTTTCATAAAGTCTAATCTAATCCTTCCATTTTTCATAGAAATGTGTAGCTTCTTTGTGGCTGATGGTACATGGAAGTTGCATTTTTTTTTTAAACATTCTAAAATCCCGAAATAGCTCTTCAGATGCATTTATAAACATTTTTTTATGTATTTGCCGTCTGTGTACGGTTTCCCTGCTTTAGCAATCTCTTAACAAAAAACAAATCTTGCCATATTCCCCGTCTGTGTGAAGTAACTGATACGCCTATATGGGCTCCTTAGTGATGTTTGCTAAAAACGTGACATTAGTTTTAGGATTTTTTTCTTATTTCCCACATAATTCCTCGTTCATCTAATTCTGTTAGCTTGGGAGTTCGACTAGTCCTTAATTTTATATCAATCAAAAACCTAAAAATTTTATAGAGAGCGCATTTTCAATGAACTTTGAAAAACTGACCCGAATGTCGAATAGTTTTCTTGGCCGCTGTATAAATACACACACATACATATATTTGTTTATGTATGTGTGTGTGTGTGTGAATATATAAGTAAATAATTTCAATCTAATTATGAATGTTTTTATGAGTTTTTTAATTATTTTATATTATCCTAAATGAAACTTAAGCTGTAAATTTTGTCCAAAGGAGATAAAGGATATTGAAAGAAATCTACTTTTTGTAAATTAGATTTTTTAACTTAAAAACATTAAATAAATAAATTAAGACAAAAAAAAATGTTTACCAACATTTCAAAGATTTATAACAATTGTTTAAAATTAATTAACGTATGAACGAATCGCTATTTAGTTTCTTTTTTTTTTAATATATAAAAAAACATATTTTTGTTAATTTTTTTTTTATCTTTTTTGCATTTTAATAAATACATTTATTTGTTAAATATTCAATGGATATTTAATTATTTAGAATTATAATTTAAGAGTCTTTAAATCATTTGTATCTTCAATTATTTTTAATGCTTGTTGTTGTTGTTGTTGCTGTTCATTTGCAAAATTTGACACACCTACTACTGGGTCAGCATTGATTGTTGAATTTCTTCTAGCTGTTAGAAAGTGTTCAGGTTTGTGGACTAGATTTTGTTTAACTACAATATTGTGAGCTTCCTGCATTCGAATCAAAATTCAAATAAAAGAATAACAAAGATAAAACATCAGTATGCCGCATGTTGTTTATAAAGGGTTTTCCAACAAGAAATTTGTTTTTTAAAACAAAAATTTACATTAAGATGATTCAAATTTTTATTGCATGACGAAGAAAAAAGTTCGGCAATTATGACTGAAAAATGATATCGGCCAAATGTCTACCACGACCACGCTGACAGATATCGATTCTTTCATAAAAGTTTTTAATCACTTTTATTTTTTTTTATTTTATTCGACCTTTAAGGAATGTATATTTCTATTTCACTTTTCTTTTTTCTTCGGGCTCTAGGTCAATATTGTTTATTTAAATAAAACTCTTTTCTGTTTTATTAAATGATAATTCATAAACACTGTTTTTACTTTTATTCAATATTTCGGACACCTTCGTTGTCCTTCTTCAGGAATTTGAGTAAAGTTGTCAATCCCTTTGAGGGTGTCTTTTTAATCACTTTTTGGTAAATTGGCGGTTTTATTTCGTTAATCACATCATGGATTTTGAGTTTTAAGGCTGATATCGATTCGATGGGCTCTGTATAGACTCTGTCCTTCACATAGTCCCACAAAAAAATAATCGAATGGTTTTAAATCACACGATCTGCCTGGCCACTTAACTGCTGATTGTCGTCAATGTCGGTTGGGAAATTTGGTTTGTAATAAATTAATCGTTCCATTGGCTGTGTGACATGTGGCACCGTCCTGTTGAAACCACATGTCAGTGATATCCATGTCGTCAATAATAGGTTAAAATTGAGTTGTTAGCATCTCGCGATAGCGTGATAAATTCACCATTAACCAATTTCTAGCCACATCTTCGACAAAAAAGCGCCCCAATTACGCCTAGACTACAGAGCGCACCATACAGTGAAACCTTGAACATGCAAAGACTTCTCAATACTTTAATTTTGGTACGGTTTTCCGTCGGTTTTTCTCAATAATCGTTCTAGGATTTTCAGAAGCCCTTACAAGTGAAAATGGGCTTCGCCTGAAAAAATGATTTTTTTCAGAAAAATCAGTTGGTTGTTCCTGAATGAATTGAGCGAATCTACGGTGATGTAAATGGTCGGTCGGCTTAAATTCAAAGTCAAACGCTTACGCAAAATTCGCCATTTGGTGGTTTTAGATAATCCCAATTGTTGAGAACGCTAAGGAATTAACAAATTTGGATCTGCTTCAACACTGTGGCTCATGGCTGCGATGTTTTCAGTTGAACGATCTGGTCGAATATGTGTTGTCGACTCAAATTTTACGACAAAATTCTTAATAGCGATCTCAGAAGGACGATTATGTTGTCCGAAAATATTACAAATTTTACGAAATGTAACTTTAACAAAATCACCATTTTCATAGTGAATATTAATTATTTTATTGCAATTTTCGTACAAAATTAAATTCATTCTAGCAATTGCCAACGAATACGTCAAAAAACTAATTAACAAAACTATCATGTAGTAGGTGTTGCCACACTTGAAAAACAAACTTCTTGTTGAAAAACCCAATATTATGAAAAATGATTAATAATTTTAAGCTTTAACACATACAGCACTGTTTAAGTAAAAGGGTTCCATCGGATGATTTTGCATTATTTGATAGCCATCCTCATTCATTAATTCGCCAATGGGTGTATTTCTTGTTGTAGTGGTCGAGGAGGAGGAGTCCTTAAACAAGAATTTAAAATAATAAACATTTTTTTATGCAAAAGCTTTATAACTAATAATTTTTACATTTAGTTCAAACTGTTCGCCAAAAATTGCATCATATCTTTGTCGAATAGCGTCAACGACGTCCAATAGATTTTTTGCATCCATTGCTAAAACGTGAGCGGCAGAGAGCATTCCTCTGAAATAGAAAATATATATGAAATTTAATAGCATAAAGTATTCTCCATTCTAAGAGAATAAGAAAACTTACTTTTTATATTCGATATCCAAAGTTGTGTCACTGTATTGTTGAGCTAATTTCATGGCAGCCACCAATTCATGCATATCCTTCGGCAATACTTTATGTGCCATTTCAACTTCTCTGAAAGATTTTATAAATCGAAATTATCACGTAAAATATCACTCTTCAATTATTTAATATAATTTTTTATTTGTATTTCCTTTTACTTGTTTGCGCAAATAAATATGTCAACTTGAATACGTTTTTAAAAATAATATATCATGCGATTAAAGTTTTCTGTCATTATATTTTTAAAACTCAAATTTGCATGTTTTATAAAAACAAATATTTCAAGTTCAATTTGTTTGAATTTTCATAAATCATGATTTATTTATAAAACAAAAATCATTATTCATATGATTGAAAAAAATTTTTATTAGTCAGTTTTTTTCCCATAAATATTTTATCTATAAAAAAATTTCATCGTTCATGATTTTTCTGCAGAAAATTTTCACCAGGTACGGTTTTTCTACAAAAAACATACATCAGTCATAATTTTTAAAAGTTTTCATCAGTAATGATTTTTCTATAAAAAATTTTTTCATCAGCCACGATTTTATCTAAAAATTTTAATGTTATGATTTTTCTGTAGAAAAATTTTCACAATTATGATTTTTCTATCAAAAATTTTCATCATTCATAATTTTTCTATAAAAAAAATTCATCAGCCACGATTTTCTCCAAAAAAATTTTTTGTCATGATTTTTCTGTAGAAAAATTTTCGCAGTCATGAGTTTTCTGTAGAAATATTTTCGCAGTCATGATTTTTCTGTAAAAAAATGTTGGCAGTCATAATTTTTTGTCATGATTTTTCTGTAGAAAAATTTTTGTCGACATGATTTTTCTGTAGAAAAATTTTCGTTAACATGATTTTTCTGTTGAAAATTTTCGCAGTCATGAGTTTTCTGTAGAAATATTTTCGCAGTCATGATTTTTCTGTAAAAAAATGTTGGCAGTCATAATTTTTTGTCACGATTTTTCTGTAGAAAAATTTTTGTCGACATGATTTTTCTGTAGAAACATTTTCGTCGACATGTTTTTTCTGTAGAAAAATTTTCGTTAACATGATTTTTCTGTTGAAAAATTTTCGCAGTATTGAGTTTTCTGTAGAAATATTTTCGCAGTCATGATTTTTCTGTAAAAAAATGTTGGCAGTCATAATTTTTCTGTAGAAAAATTTTCGTAGTCATGATTTTGCTGTAGAACAATATTCGGCGTCATGATTTTTCTGTAGAAAAATTTTCGCAGTCATAATTTTTCTGTAGAAAAATTTTGGCAGTCATTATTTTTCTGTAGAAAAATTTACGCAGTCATTATTTTTCTGTAGAAAAATTTACGCAGTCATTATTTTTCCTGTAAAAAAATGTTGGCAGTCATAATTTTTCTGTAGAAAAATTTTCGTAGTCATGATAGAACAATATTCGACGTCATGATCTTTCTATAGAAAAATTTTCGCAGTCACGATTTTTCTGTAGAAAAATTTTCGCAGTCATGATTTTTCTGTAGAAAAATTTTAGCAGTCATAATTTTTCTGTAGAAAAATTTTGGCAGTCGTTATTTTTATGTAGAAAAATTTTCGTAGTCATAATTTTTCTGTAGAAAATATTTCGCAGTCATGATTTTTCTGTAGAAAATTTTTGCAGTCATGATTTTTCTGTAGAAAAATATTCGCATTAATGAGTTTTCTGTAGAAAAATTTTCGAGGTCATGGTTTTTCTGTAGAAAAATTTTCGAGGTCATGATTTTTCTGTAGAAAAATTTTCGAGATCATGATTTTTCTGTAGAAAAATTTTCGAGGTCATGATTTTTCGGTGTAAAATTTTTATCAGTCATTATTTTTCTATAAACAATTTTCATCAATAAATAATTTTTCTGTAGAATATTTTTATCAGTCATCATTTTTCAATCAAAGTTTCATTGTCAGTAATTTTTCTGTAGAAAATTTACACCACTCATAATTGTGCTGCAAAAAATGTTCATCAGTCTTAAATTTTCTATAAGAATATTTCATCAGTCACAATTTTTCTATAAAAACTTTTATCAGATATAATTTTTGTCAAGAAAAATTTTTATCAGATATAATTGTGACAGCAAAATTTTCATCAAATATAAATTTTCTGTTGAATACTTTCATCAGTCATTATTTTTATAAAAAAAACTCATCGGACAGTAATTCTTCTGTAAACAATTTTCTGATGAATACTTTCGTCAGTCATAGTTTTTTATAAAAAAAAACTCATCGGTTAGTAATTTTTCTGTAAACAATTTTCACCAATCATAATTTTTTTTTAATGTTTTTCGCTCACAATTTTTCTGTATAAATTTTTAGTCATAATTTTTTTATACGAAAATTTCATCAACCATGATTTTTCTGTGGAAAATTTTTATGTCATGATTTTTATATAGAAAATTTTATCAATTGAGATTTTTTTGTTAAAAAAAATTTTATCAGTCATAAATTTTTTTCGCATAAAAAAATTGAAATTCACTCTAAGAATTTTGTAACAGTTTTTCTACTGATTTTATCGCATGCTATAAAAAAGTGTATATCTTATAACGCACTCCTTTTGCAATACTTACTTATATGCCTCGGCAGGAATCAAAGGTGATATATGATCGACTGATTGCAATAGTTTTCTCAGTTCAAATCCAATATCTTTCACTAATTCCAAATAGTTGCTGTTTTTATTTTCGCCAACCACTTGCGACAAAGCAATAATTGCTTTCACCACATTTTTGGTTGCTATATACACGTCATCGCTATTACGATTCATATTCGGTCGAAGATTATTTTTTTGACCGTCACACGATTGTCTGGTAACTGCTGAGGGTGAACCAGTCGCTGTTGCTGCATATTGACTGGAAGTACTGGAATTTGAGGTGGTGGAAGGGATGTTGCTTTGGTTGTGAGCCGTACTTGGATTGTTGGTTGTAACACTTTCAGATCCATGTAAAGTTTTACGTGATTTCTAATACGGAATGAGGAAATGAAATAAATTATTATTTGTGGCATAAAGAAGAGAATTTTATTGTTCTCGAGCTAATCGCATTATTTTCGCTCTAAAGGCGAATTTTAATTAATATATTTTTTCGATTAGTGCAAGAACACAAATATATTTACTATGATATAAAAAAAAAATTATAAATAATTAAATAAACGTGCGCAGATCAAAAACTATAAAAAGAGACGACGAAAGCAATACATCAAACGAAAGGATAAAAAAAACAAAATGGAAAAAAATTACAAAAAAAAAAGATTAAAATAATAAAAATGAAACAAATTAAATAATATATTTAATGAACGTTTCGAAAACAAAATGTATTTCAAACCTCCGCCATCAATTGATTCATTGATTTTCTGTTAGTGACGACTTCAGTACAATTTGCGTCTACATGAGAAATAGTTTCTCTGTTATTTGCATCTGGCGGTTGATCATTTGGAAGATTCATATTCATATTTTGAATCATTATTCTTTGCTCAGCATTTGGCTGCACAAAGCCACTGCCCGGAGTCATTGACATATATGTTTGGCCCAAACCGGTGCAGTTTTTAATGTTTGTCGCTGGACAAACATCATAAATTTCCTCTTCGAAGGCTTTATATTCGGGTGAATTTTTCATATGATTTTTAAAAGCTAAAAAGGATGAATAAGCTTCTAAGCTGCCGGAACGCATGTAGGATTTAGGAGGAAAATCTCTTTTGTAAACAGATCGTTCAAGACTAGCGCTACGAGGGACACATTTTTGAGGAGCATTTACCGGACTAAAGAACGTTTTGTTACGTTCTAACGAACCGCCTATTGAACGACTGCCGCTGCACTTACTAAAATTTGGCACTGGCACATTACGTTCAAGACTACCGCAAACGGAAGTTATTTGCCGATTTATGTGCGCATTACGACCAAAATCATAAATAACCTGTGCCCTGTCCTCATTGGTTAAGCATGTGGATGTGTTTGCTGGCAATGATTGCAAAGAACCTTCAAGGCCTACGCTATAATTAAATGGAAACTGATGAGCGACAAAGCGGACGGCATCTGCAGCATTTAAATTAAACGTATTATCATCACAATGACGTATGTATTGGGTCATGGGACAGACATTTGTAAAATTATAATTATTCGATGGTTTCGTTTTATCAATTGCATTGGCAATCGTATGGGAAGAAGATTGCGTTTGATTTTCATGTGAAGAAGAATTTATGTTAATTTTTTTCTTTTGTAGCCTGTTTAGGACAATTGCCTTTTCATCTCTTGTTATGGTGTTGTCTAATTTTAAAAACTCCGATACGGGAAGTTTTGTAGTTTTAAGAGCTAAATCATTGTTTATTGTCTTAGTAGGATCTACTTCGACCGCTAAAGTATTAAATACCGAGGCTGGTGTTGTATATGCTGCCGGATTAATAATACGATTCTCATTTTCCTTCATTAAACGGGCCAATACTTCAGGATTTTGTGCTATTATATACGTTTGGGGACTGAGAGTAGTTTTATCATTATCCAGCTTAGATTTTTCTACAAAAGAAGAAGAAAGAGAAATTTAAAAAATGAAAGAATTTTGTTTTTTATCATGACAACTAACCTCCTGCACCTCCTCCACAAATGTTTTGTTGAATTTTTAAAGGTTTCGATGGTGGCAATTCACCATCTTCATTTGTGCTGCTCATAATCATTGATAAGACACGAGCATTTTCCTTATTCATGCTATCAAATCCACTGGCTCTTTCCTCTATCAAAATTTCGCTAAATAAAAGATTTTTGTTTCTAAAAATGCAACTTAACAATTTTTTACAATTTCGGGCAGTTCAACTCACTACAATGTTTCCTTAATTCTTTTAAAATTGGGCCGCTTAGATGGCTCATAAGTCCAACACTGTGAGAGCAAAGAATATAAACGTGGTGGACAATTGTTGGGAAATGGCAAACGTTCACCATTCTCTAATTTCGTTATAATATCACTATTTTTGATTCCTTGAAATGGTTTTACACCCAACATTAAAATTTCCCAAGCACAGACGCCTTTAAAATTCAAAAATTATTTAAAAACAAAAATAACAACAAAAACTAGAAATAATTTAAGGAAATTAAGCGTCACCCTACCAAACATCCAAACATCGCTGGCAATTGTAAAGCGACGAAAATTAATTGACTCTGGAGCCATCCACTTAATAGGCAGCATACACATACTGGAATGATAGTACGATTGCTCTGACACCCATCGCGATAATCCAAAATCAGCCAACTTCAAACAAATAAACAGACAGATTTTTTTTTATTTTACATCAAAAGAAAATCAAAAGCATTTTCTTTTCTCATTTACCTTAATGCAAGTTGGCGAACTTACTAGAACGTTACGAGCCGCTATATCTCTATGAACAAACTTTTTTGACTCCAAATAACTAAGAGCTGTCGAAAGTTGATAGCAGTACAATAGCAAAGTCTCTCTCCTCAGCCTGATGTTCATAAAATATTAAATGAGAGAGAGAGAGAGAGTTTATTAAATAAAAAATGCAAAAAACAAAAATAAAATTAAATAAAAAAAGTGAGCTCTTGTGTTACTTTTCAGCATTCGATTTAAGATACGCTCGAAGTTCACCATACTCTGCCAATTCCATAACAATCCATACTGGAGATTCGCTGCAAATACCAATCAGCCGTATTATGTGAGGATGATCGAATTTCTGCATAACATCTGCAATAAAAGTATTTTAATTTTATTTATTTTTATTTGTTAACACAAGAGTTAATTGCGAGTCATAGCACAGTACAAAATTGATCGGGACTCAATTCTGAGAATTCCACGTGAAAGAACTTCTACTTTATTGGTTTTCTCAAATTGGCTGCTTTAATAATTTAATGGCTTTGGAATGAAGAACCTATTTGCTCGGAGTGAATTACATTTTAATAAAGAAAATCGTCTCAAAAATGGGCAAACAGGAACGGACAAACTTGTTTACTAAGGAATTTAAAACAGCGTGTCATTGTCATTAGAATAATGAAACGGATTTGAGGTGCAAATTTATATTTAAAATTATAATTATATATCCTTCCTTATAATGTGGATACATGGAAACGGTGTACAGTTTTCTTTTATGAAGTCAGTTATTTGTATGCACTACCTAACTGGACATGATGAATCCAAGTGTTACGCATGTATGCAAATTCCGATTATGGATTGAACAGAAAGAATACATTTCCACTTTTACTGCGACACTTCCAGTATAATAGCAGCGCATCCACTTAAACCTACCTCCGAGTCTTGACACTGTATCCCTGCATCTTTACAATATCCAAACAGACTGTATCCCGCAATCGTTTTCAACAATCCGACCAATGTAAATGATGCAGAGTAGACAACCGAACCGATATTGAAAATAATACACCACAACAACCGGTCACACAAATTGAAATGGATTAAATTATTCCAAAAAAAATGGAATTAGAATTTTCGACATCATTTTTTAAACTCACAGAACAAAAGATCAGCGCAGCATCTTAACGAAAACGTCAAGCTGATTTTCAGAAATTTTATCGTGTTGAAGAAGCAAATACATGATATCCCAAGTTTAGTCCCTCCGGGGGCACATTTATGGTCTTTACAGTAGGTAACAGCTATCTAGATCTGTGCAACCGGGGGAAAAAAGGGAGCCCAGTCCCCTGAAGACAGGCATGTAGTCAACTGGAAGCTCCACTTTATTTCCACGGGGATCAGTGAGCCCCAGAGTTCATTATTTGTCTCTTTAGACATTTAATAGTTCTCTGGCTGATCACTGAGGTTGGCCCCTATATTGGAGTAACGTAGTGGTTGTGGTTTCGCGGCCCCATAACAGTATAACGGTTTTTATGGTGGCCAGGATCATCTCACTGATAATGACACGCAAAGTGAATGATCCAGTCCAGTGAGCATGCTAGACATGTGTTCTGGACAGGAGTTGAAAGTCTCCAACTCTTTAGCAAGGTGTGATGGTTTGCAGCCCTGCCCTGGAATCATTAAAGTTGCAACTAGGTGGTTCTGTTGCTTAGAATTATGTCTTCGGCTTCCTAGGACGCCTGCATGACGTTCCAAATTATACAATTGTGGTTTGTTCACCATCTGATTAAGGCTACATAGCCAGGTGCGGATGTAAAACGAATCACACTATAGCAAGTTTAGTAAGTCCCAGAGTTCAGCTTTTTAGCCTTTTAGCAGTTCTCTGACTGATGATTGAGGTTGGCTCTTCGGGAACATCGTGGTGGTTGTGGTTTCGCGGCCCTCGTTTGAGTTGTGTGGGTCCGATCAGTCACAATGAATGAATTAATGGTCCTGGTTCAGCGAGTATGATTGTGGTTGTGTTCTGAGTCTCCAACTTTTCAGCTCTAGGAGTTGCGACCAAGATCGACTGGAGGATAGACATATCCGAAGACTTTTTGGGGCGTGGGTGATGCTTCAATTCATCCACAGTGGTATGATCCACCGTCAGGTTATGGCTTACACAGCTCTAGGTACTGACATAAATCTTTTCACGCATCCCAAGTTATTTTGAAAATAATCAATGCATGCCTGACGTTAAAAATACATTTCATTCATTTCCATTTTAATGCCTTTTTTAACACAATTACCTCAGGAATCCGACGATTCCACCAAATAACCATGCCAATGGAAAAGCGTTTCAAAGGCAACAATTTAGATGCATTGCTTCTGGAGGTTGGTTTATTGTTTATGGAGTTCTAAAATGATGCTGTTTGAGGATGAAAGCAGTCAAGATGAAGATGAAGATGAAATTAGTGGACACACTGGATACACTGTTTTAAGCTATTCAATATCTACAATTTCGCTTCCGATATAAAAGAGAAAAAATAATAAAAATTCACCTCGAGCTAAAAAAAAAATTCGTATGACCATTCAATTATTAATGAAGCCGCCAACCTGACAAAACAAAAATGATGCAAAAGTTCAAAGTTCTTGTGCTACTTGCACGTACAATTATCAGAATTAAGTCCCAAAATCATGTTGTGTACTGTGTTCATTACACACGTTTACAATTAAGACTATGTAATGAATAGGGATTTTTGATTTTTTTCACCCACTGCATGCTCTTGTTTCCATCACATACAACTCATTCATTATTTATTATTCTTTTTCGTAATTATTTTTAACAAATTTTTTTGCTATTATTTTGCTATTTTAAAACTTATGTTTTGTTTGTAGAAGCTCACACAAATCAAATACAATAATAATTAAATAAAACGCGCACAGTGGGCACAGTGTGTTGTGCATAAATAAACTTACATGCCTCTTCAAGGAATCTTTCCATTTTTTCGGGATCATCATTTGTTTTGCATGTTTTTACAGCCACCTGTATTACAGCTGAACTGTTTAAATCATTGTCATCCGATTTTGTTCCACATTTTACTTTGGTATTGTACGAGCCAATATAAACATCTCCAAATTGTCCAACACCAATGGTATTCTTTAGAGTTATTTCCGATCTATCCAACTCATAGTTTCGTACTGAAAAACGCAAAAAATAAATTTTATATAATTTCAGTTATTTGTAAATTTAATATGGGCTGGGCAAATTTGAGCTTAGAAAGTAAATTGGCTTAGAATACACAATTTTTTGTTGGACAACTTCAGTTTTTATGGATACCAATTTAAAGCAGAAATATGGGAATTAATAATGGCATATGATGCCCGCTCTTTTCACAAATACATTTTGCAACAGAGTTTTGCTTATCTCGTTAATGCAGCACCTTTCAAAACGTTAGTTATTTGTGGTTTGTTCTCATAAGACCGGTCTTTCAAATGGCGCCAGAGAATATAATAATCACAAAAATTCATACCTTTACTTAATTGTGCATAAAAGCGAAACGCGTTCATCGATTTTCATGAGTTATGTCTCATTTTGTTCATAGGTTATACGACTTTACGTGAGAGTTTTGGATTTTTTATGAAGTAAAAAAAATTAACTTTTAGGGCAAAAAATATTTTTTTCCTTCATACATTTATTTATAACTTCGAAAATGTTGCTTATGTAAAAACAGATGTGAGACAATGTATCAGTAGTAATTCCCAACTATGGGAAAGTATGGCTAAAATTGCAGGTCCAAATGTAATTCTTTTTGATTTGATTGTACCATTTAGTCTAAAATAACAAAATATCATTGCATAATGCATAAGAAGTATGTTGACAATTTGACTTTTTTCCGCGAAATCCCCAGTGTGCGCCGGCTTACTAAAACCAAAGGTCACTGATGTTAACATCATTAGCTAATTATGGCCACAAAATATTTGTTATGATGGTTTGGTAGCACAGAGAATTCTTTTTGATGGCGTTTCGTTGCTCATTTTCGAACAAATATGGGGCGATGATGCCGCCTGTTAAAAATTGCGTTGTTTTCGTTTAGTTATTCAAATGGCGAATCGAAATTTATACAAAATGTTGCGCAAAGTGGCTCTACTGATGCCCAATCGTTGCAAAGTCCGACGAGACTTACGGCCGAGGCACATAGAATCCGTCATGCGTTATACTTTGACGTATTCAACTGAAGTCAAAGTAACGACGGATGAGGTTGGCACAATGAGTACTTTGTTGACGGATAAGAAATCAGCTGTTTTTTTGTTTTTCTTATTTTATATTTTTTTGCAGCAAAGTTTTATTAAAGTGCACATTTGAAATGGAGTTAGACGACATCTTAGACTTTCTATTAATGGTAATTTGGACTATTTATTCCATTATTTATTATTATTATTTATTATTATTTATAATTTAATTTAAAAATATTTTACTACAATAGAGCGAAAACACAAAAAACAAGAAGAAGAAGCAAATGAAAAATGTCAAAGTACTCAACGTACATCAAAAGTTGGCCAACTTTCCTGCTTTGCGTTGACGGAGACGTATTGATTGTGACAACGCTGATAAGAAAACGTGTATTTCAACTTACTTGTCAGTTGAAAAATACAACGTATGACGGATTCTATGTGCCCCAGCCATTATTCTGAACACTTTGCTCTACGTTTACTTCAGTACGGCCACTACGAACGTATTGTTTTGGTCTATTGTCAGCAACAATACCGTGAGCCTCGAATTAAGCGATTAAATTACAAACAACGATCTCAAAAGGAGCCTTATTTTACAAGAAAAAGCAGCTCGAATTTTATGAAGTGATACAGTGAAATGTTCACCATTTTGAATTAAGAAATTTTTAGAATTAAAATTCTTTGCCCAACGTGTAGTGTAACGTTCCTTGCTTAAAATTTGCCCAACTCTAAATTTTTGACATTTAATCTTTTGATAGCCAATTTACTAACACAAATTTGTGCAACCATTATTTAATACCTGCCGGTGTTGAATAATCGCCTTCTTCATCAACGAGACCCAGCTCGGCATAGTCTTCATTTAATTTGGGTTTTGAATTATCAACTATTTTATCGTTCACCTGTTTTCCATTACTTATTTGTAGTGTCGATATAGATATTATGTCATTCGTTTTATCACTTTTTTGTTGACTAATTGGATTCCATATCGTACAAACTTGATTTTTGCTTATTAATAAGCAATAACCTTCAATGAGATCAGCTATGCTAGTTGCTGTCTAATAAATTTAATTGAAAATAGCACAAAACACATAGAAAATATATATATTTTTTTAAATGCCTCTGAAGCATGAAATGAATGAAATGAATTGTTGAAAAGACTTACGTTATAACCATTACACGTTATCACCAAATCCTCATCATTACTAGATGTAGTGATTCGAACTTGGGTCTTCATATCGCGGCATTTGCACATTTTCGATTGATTTGTTGCATCGTCGTATGTTGGATGAACAGTTTTTAGGGGGGTGATATCGTTATTGGAATGTAAATCATCTTTTGTTAAAAATGATGTTGTTATTCGAGTTATGTCTTTAAATGTTGCCACTTGTATCATGTTTGCCTGCGGATGCGTTTGATATGAGAGACCTAGAAGAAAATACTTGCTCAAGTTAATGTCTGATTTCTTTTTATTTTTTAATGGAAATGTAATAGTGCCGTTACCTATCTTTGGTCCAACATATAGAAAGCCTGATATATTCCATGATGAACTCAAAGTAACGGAAAACTTTTCATACTCTGTCTCGTAGAATTTGTTTAGAATGTCAAAATATCTTCGTTTTATACGAAAGAAAGAACAAAACATCAAATCAAATGTACATTGAATTACATTAATTACTTTTGACAATCATATTTAAGTACATACATACACACATACAAATACATATAAAGTTATATAAATTTATTGCTACAAAGTTAACACATCAATAAATTTGAAAATATAAATTAAAAGACACAGGATTAATTTTACTCACGCTCGTTTTATACAAAAATAAAATTTTATCTAAATTTCTTAAATGTTGTGCTGAGTTGAGTTTTATTGGGCATTTGATTTTTTTAGGCGTTTTTATAGAGGCATATAACTTAAAGTGGCAACACATTTAGTATCTGACCGCAATGTTTGAATAGACTGACGCCTGAGGCTTGAATACTGCTTCCATATTGTGCAAATTGAGCCTCTCCCAAGCAGACATCTTCTCACCTTGACCTGTATCTTTTGCGGGAAAAAAATCGCACCAGTCGCCTAGGCTAGCAAGAGGCTAGAAGAAAGGGATCTTCGAAGTTTGACTAGTGACTTACCAACTGCTACCATGGGAACCGGTAACCCGCAGGGCTACGGCCCTGTTCTGTTTATTGGTTAGGCCCTTGTGGTTGTTTTATGATCCATACTCGGACGCCACAACTCCGCCCTTTGATTGATTGCTGCATCCTACTCCCTTTCTTTCTCTATTTAATCTCTTTACCTCTTTTTTTATATCCTGAATTTCTTCTTATATCCTGATTTTCTTCTTCTTTTTCCTTGTATACCTTGCAGGTAACACAAAAAGGGATCAGCAAATGCATCCAAGTGGGTTGTAAAAACACAACTAACAGTAAGATTATCATACGAAGAAAGTCAATTTCATTTTAATTAAAAAAAAATCATGTGTTGCTTTATTCCATTTCAAAGTTCTACACCTCTATAAAAAACACCCTTTATTAACATCAAATGAAGTTTCAAGTCCTCTTTTACATTCATTAGCAGACTAGATTTTCTGCCATCCTTAAGTTGAAATGAGGTCAATAACTAAAGCTGTAAAACCCAAGATGCTGCCATGTCGTTTTCCATGCCTTAACTAATTATTTAGAATTAACAATTTTGCATGAACGTATATATATGTATGTTTGTATGTATGTATAGACAGAGAATAACTAACTCACTTTGTTATATATTCGACATCTGATAGTTGGTACATCTTTTTATATGTTGTATGTATCACTTTTTTCAGATTCTTTGGCTTTGTTGAAGATATCACAGTTTTTGGTAGGAAATGATGAAAACCAACTTCCTTGTCAATATGCTCGACATGTTGTTGCTTCTTATCTGGTATAGTACACGTCACATTACGAAAATAGTGCAACATACTAAGACAACAAAGTTGTATTGCACTATCAAAATCTATGCTGGTTGAGTTCGATTGGATGAAATCTTGTTTCACCTTTTATTAATTAATTGACCGATTAAAATTTTATAAAAAAAAAATTTCAAATTAATTTCACCTGATCGAAATAAAAATAACATGTTATTTTATCTTCATTGTAGAGTTCTCTCAGGCTGTGTGGCAAGTAACGTATTCGCAGTTCGGGTCTCCAAATGCTTAGCTTGTCGTTGACATTTAGGGTTGGCGGTGTATTTTGTGACCTTTGTTGTGGACATTCTGTATTTGGACAGGCTGAATTCCATATGTGTTCAAGTAATTTTTCAATTTTAGTTGTCTTATTCATCCATAACGTCTCCTTTGTTACCATATTTTGTAAACGCAAAGCATAATATTGAGGATTGGGCTTTTGGCTTGTGGGCACCATAGCCACTGTCTTTTCAATGATGTCTTGAACAGTGTCATTGTGTTCGTCAACACTAACAGCATGATGCAAATTGTTTGGCCAATAAACGTTCAAATTAATTACTTTAGATGATGTATTAGCTTTAATTAAAAAAACAAATTCAAAATTTTAGCTTAATTATGTGTACGTGTGCGTGTGTGTGTGCATAGTTAATGCATACATACATACATACCTTGATTGATAGTATGATTCTTATTTAAAGACAGAGACATGCTTTTGTTTTACTTATTTGTTTAATTTTATTATTGTTTTTTTTATCGTTTGTTTATTCATAAGTGTCCCTTTGTTGTCTTTTAAATTTTGAGCCTTGTGTTAATTGTTCATATCATTGGTGTCTTGTGATTTTAAACGTTCTACCTGTATTTGAAGAAACAAAAAAAAAACATTAATTCATTGAATTTACATATTTAATAATGGATCAGAAAATGAATTTTAGTTTTGTATTAAAATCCTTATTAATCCTTATTAACTATTTAATATGCGTATACATTAATAACGGTTTGCCAAATTTGAGGTTAGGAAATAAATTGGCTTAAAGTGTATGTCACTTTTTTGACAACTACTTGATAGCATACATTGTACAAATATGGGAATTAATTAATATTTAGTTTATTAATTAATATTAATAATGGAATATTAATAATGGAATATGGTCACCTCTAGCAAGTCGGCAAATGTTTGCTCTTTTTATAAAATTTTGAAGCACATTTTGCAACACATATTCGCTTATCTCGTCAATGTAGTCGAATTTTATATTTCAGAGCATCAGTTTTTTTGTTGTTCGCTCACATAAGCTCGGTTATTCAAATTGCCCTAGAGAAGATATTCCAGCGGCTTTAAATCACAAAAACGAGCAAGGTTGCCAATCAACATCGCCAAATCGAGAAATAACACTGTTGGGAATATTCTCATGCAATGCGTTATAAGATTTACATCTGCACCTGGCTGTAAGCCTTAATCAGATGGTGGTCAAGCCACTGTGGAATGAGAAGCAACGCCATTCTCGCCCTAGGAAGCCGAAGACTAATTCTAGCAACAGGTTTTTCCTAGTTTGCGATTTTAGCGATTCCGAGGCAGGGTTGCAAACCACTACTCCTTGCTGAAGAGTTAGAGACTATCCAACTGCTGGTCCAGAACACATGACTAGCATGCTCACTGGATCCAGATCATTCATCGGTTGTTCTCAGTAAAGGTGAGATGATCCTAGGCCCCTAATCAAATAAGGGGCCACGAAACACACAGCACTCCCGAAGGGCCAACCTCAATAATCAGTCAGAGAAACAGCTAAAAGGCTAAAGAGACAATTAGCGGAACTGTGTGTAATTAGAAGCCATAATTCTATGCAACAGAAATTTCTAGTTGCAACTTCGATGATTCCAGAGCAGGGCTGCAAATCATCACTCCTTGCTTAAGAGTTGGTGACTTTCCAACTCCTGTCCAGAAAACATGTCTAGCATGCTCACTAGATCTGGGAACATTTCACCAGGTAGGTGTTATTAAAGGTGAAATGAACCCGGCCACCATAGAACCATAAACTGATATGGGGCCGCGAAACCACAACCCACACGATTTTCCCATAAAGGGCCAACCTCAAAAATCAGCCAGAGAACAGTTAAGTGTCTAAAGAGACAAATAATGGAACTCTGCGGGTCACTGATTCCCGTGGAAATAAAGTGGAGTTTCCAGTTGTACCTCTGCTGACTTCAGGGGACTGGGCTCCCTTTTTCCCTCAGTTGCACTGTGTCTAGATAGTCGAAGTTCTATAAAGACCATATTTATGTGCCCCCGGAGGGTCAATTAGCGGAACTCTGGGACTTACTGATTCCCGTGGAAAAACGTGGAGCATCCAGTTGACTCCCTGCTGCCTTCAGGGGACTGACTCTCTTATACCGCCGAACGACACAAGTCTAGATGGTTAAGTAATCCATAAAGACCGATAAATGTGCCATATTATGCCATGCAATAACTGAATTGTTTTAGTGACGGTGTGGCTTGTAGCGTCGTCTTTCAGAAATTAAAGGTCACTGATGTCAACATTAGCCAATTGGAGCCACAAAAATGTAGTTATTATGGTTTGGTAGCGCAGAGAACTTACGATGATGGCGTTTCATTGCTTATTTTCGAAGAACAATAACTGGCCGATGATGCCGCCTAAACACAAACGGCATCACACGCTCCCTATTTTGTATGTAATGATTTTTTGAGCAATTTTGTTTGTTGACATTAACGCCTGATTGAAAGTTATTTTGTTAAAAAAACGTGTTGTTTTCGTTAAATTTTTTACACAGCCAATTCACAAACGTACGATGTAACCAATAGTCGGGTCGGTTGGCTTTAATTTTTGATTTTTATAAGCGTGAAGATAGAAAGCTTTTATGCAAAATATTATGCAGAGTGATGCCCAATTGATGAGAGTGTCAACGCGTTCCAGGGCCATTCTCGAAACTTTACTATACTGCGGCTGCGTTTGCAATACTACGGTCACTAAGAGCGTATTGGTTTCGTTTATTGTCAGCAGCAATACCGTTAGCCTCGAATTTAACGATTAAATTACGTACAGCCTTCTCAGAAGGTGTGTAATCACAAGAAATAGCAACTCAATGTAACGTTCTACGCTTAAAATTTTCCAACTTTCTACTAAATAAATGTCAAAGGATAACAGCTCACTTTCTGACATTTAATCATTTAACAGGCAATTTACATCATAACCTCAAATTTGCCCTCTCTTTATATACAGTATCGGACAAAAGTAAAGCACTAATTATTACTTCGCAATAAATTGAAAAAAAGTTAAATTAAATTTTAATCTTTTAACAAAATTTGTTCAACTACATTGTAAATTAAAACCAAAATAGCATTAGTTGTTCATTTTTAAAATTCAAAATTATAGAAAATCAGTAAAAGGAATTATTTTAAGGCGACAAAACTAAAGCACATAGTGGATAAAATTACTTAATATTTGGTGGCATATACGGCAGCGGCACATCTCCGGTGCATTGAGTCAATTAAACTGATTAATAGCTATGAAGTAATTACATTCCATATTTTTAAAGTTTCCCAGGTACATGCGAAAAAAATAAGAAAAGTTTTTAGAAAAAACGAATAAGTTATACGGGGATTAACCCGTATTTTGCGTTCTTCTCGTTCAGAAAGTATTTTTGGGCATCCCGATCGCGGCTTAGAAGTAATTATACCAGTATTTTTTCAAATTGTTTACTACGGAAGAATATGTTCTTCCAATCGTTGTACAAATTTGTCGAAAACTATTGCCTGCTTCCCACATTTTTATAATTATTTTTCTTTCCGAAACACTAATTCTCCTCTTCTTTTGGCTTTCACGTTTATAAAATCCATGTTTCTTGAACTCAAAATGCACTAATACTTATAGTTTTCTAATAATCTACATATATAATTTCGATAAATTTTTTTTGTCTTTCTAGTATTTTCGGAAGCCACCAGTTGGCCTAGAAAGCTGACAATTAGTATACTTATAGTACTAGCCGCGAATCTAAAGAAGCCGGATTATTGATTTTCGGTCTGGGAGGTTGCGGTGCATGGAAAAAACCATTTTTGAGAATTGCCAATTTTTCCACCTGCCTAATGTGTTTGCCTTTCCATATGTTTAAGGCCATCAGAACGCTTAAAATTTGCGTATTTATAGAACTAACCACAAGGAAGAACGTAGCATAATTGGACTGGGGCACGTGACAAAAAAACATTTTTGACATTTTTAAATTTTTTATATTTAGTGTTTTTTTAAGCTTTCCAGAACTTTCTGAAGCCAGCAGTCGGGCTAGAAAGCTAAAAATTTGCATATTTTTAGTAGTAACCGCGAAAAAGAACCTAACGTATTCGGTAGGGAGGCTGTGGAGCGTGATAAAAACCATTTTGGAGATTATACAGTTTTTACACCTTCCTCATTCCTCGTTTGTTTGCCATTCCAGAACTTTCTCTAGCCATCAGTCGGTGTAGAAAGCTGAAAATTGGCATATTTATAGTACCAACCGCGACAAACAACCCAACGAAAACGTAGCTGAATTTTTTGTAATTGGTCTGGGAATGGAGTGCATGATAAAATGCATTTATTTAAATGCAAAATTTTTTAGGTCTGATTATGCCTGCCATGTATTTATACTACGAAGTCCTATATATAAATTTGTTTAAAACGTTCGTGGACGCTAAAATTTTCAAAGAGCTGCAAAAATATGCAGGCAATTATTTTTGAAACAGAACATCGTATTTTAACTTTTATATACAATGAGTGTTATAGCATCCACGACGATTACATTTCTAGTTTACTCAATGTGTCGGCTTAAGGAAATTTGTAAATACATGGAGAAAAGATAAAATAATATGAAATTAACTAATGAACCAGTTGGTCACTATTTTGAAATGTATATTAATTACAAAAACTTAAGTTTGTATAAAATCAAATGAATAAAAATTGGCTTTAAAATTTGAATGCTATAGCATTCACTTCATTTTACATCACTATGAAAATGAATGCTATAGCATTCGCGTCCGCGAACGTGTTAATAAATAAATAGCAGCAATAAAAAAAGCAAAACAAAGTTTTCTGGACAATAAAATAAACAACTGGGGCCTGATTCTGAGAGTCGATAGCGTTCGAAATTATAGTCGTACAATCGAAATTTCGTGCTTTTGGTATTCTGTCAGTCGATATCGCTTAAAGTGTAGCAAATAAGCCATCGCAAAACGTTTAGCGCCAACAAAAAAACCCAAAAATAGAAATAATAAAACCTAAATAATGTTTTAAAATACACCAGAAATCGCATAAAAAAGTATTTATAAACAATAAGATTTAAATTTTTTCATCATATTTTAATAAATGGCACATAAATATGTTAATAACAAAAGCATAAAATCACGCAGTTTTAACAAGGTATTTTTGTTTTTAAGAACAAGTCAAGAGAATTTTTTAATTGAATTTTTGGGTGTACGCTTGTTGAAATTACTCCGTTAAATTGTATTTCGTTTAGAACATAATTGAAGGCTTCTTTCGTTAGTCGAAATCGCTTTACAAATCTGTAAAAAAGAATGAATCAAAATTTTTATTAAGATATAATATTTTAACTTACTCTGAGTCTGCCAATATTAAAGGATCACTTTTTATGCGGATTTGTATTCTAATGCGTGTTAAATTACACTCTTCTTCATCCGAAGAAGAGAAAAAACAAAACAAAATTGTATCCATTAATCAATTGCTGTTTATTTTTAAAAATTTTGTATATAATTTTTTTCTATTTTTCACGAAAAATATGTTTCTTGTTTATGTTAATTTACAGTGTGGGTAAATTTTTTCTTGCTTCCGTTTTACAACACTAAAACACAAAACGATTCGTTACGTTTCGACTCATAGAATTAGAAAATTGCGAACTATCGGAATTAATTGCGACACGCAATTATTTCGCTATCGACTCTCAGAATCAGGCCCCTGTATAGATCAAAAAACTATGTGGAGAACGATAAAAAGATTTGTACTGAGAAAATAGAATTCTAAAATACAAGAAATACAATTAAATGGGAAAATAATAACTAATGAACTACAAATAGCAACCGAACTAGACACATTTTTTATAACAAGCGTAAAAAATGTTGTTGAAAATATAGCAGCTGTGACATACACAAATTTGATCGCAGAAAACTAACAATGTATATTTAAATTTGATAATATTGACCTAAACAGCCTTAAAAATATGATGAAAAGCATGAATAACAAAAAAGACCAAAATTTCCTCACGGTTAATATGTTGACAAAAAATTATGATATTTTATTGGATCATCTTGTAGTTTCTCAATGGAAATCTGAAGTAGAAAATAGAGTGGGAGTTTTTCGTGACCTAAAAAGAGCATTCGAAACGATAAACAGAGAAATATTACTGATGAAGCTGGAAAATTATGGTATAAAAGGCGACGAACTAAAATGGATTTGGAATTATCTTGATAAGAGAACACAGAAAACGAAATGCGGGGAATTTTTTATCAGAAGCTGAAAATGTCAACGTAGGAGTACAACAAGGAGCAGTTTTGGGAACTCCACTATTTATAATATACATAAATGATTTACCAAAAGTTTTGAGAAAAGCTAAAATATGTATGTTTGCTGATGACGCCCTTATTTACATAAGTGACAAAAATGCAGATGAATGTGTTCGTATTATTAATAGGGAATTAAAAGAAGTGGAAATTTATCTGAAAATGAATAAGCTAAAACTCAATACAAACAAAACAAAAGCCATGGTCATAAATTCAAACACAACAGAAAATGTAATTATTGAAAATATGGTAAAAGAAATGGTGCCAAAAATGAAATATGTGGGAGTCATTCTCGATGAAAATTTAAAGTTCAAAATGCATTTCGACTATATTTGCAAGAAAATCTCAAAAAAATAGCATTTCTGAAAAGAATTCGATACCAACTATCAACGTCTACTTCCATAAAAATATATAACACTACGATAAAGCCTCATTTTGAATATTGCTCTTCCATTCCTTTCCTGGGCACACAGCAAATGAAAAACAGACTTCAAAAGTTGCAAAACAAGGATATGAGATGCATTCTTTACTGTCATAGACTAATGCACATCAGGGATATGCTGCAGCAGCTGCAATGGCTAACGATAGACCAAAGAATTGTAATGAATGTTCTGTTGTATGTTTATAAGATGAGAAGTGGAATGATGCCAAGCTATAGCCAGAGACAACTGGTTTATGTAGCTGATATTCAACCCTACAATTTGCGGAATGCTAGCGATTTTAGAATAAACTTCAGAAGAACGAATTTTAGTCAGAATTCACTATTATATGAGCGCCTTAAGCTTTTTAATGAAATTCAAATAGAATTGAAAAATTAAACAAATTTTTATATATTTAAAAGAAATTTAATACATTACATATATTAGACATAATTTTTAATGTAAAGATTCTTTTTTGCCTAATAATAATGGTAATTGTATTATTTTAATAGCGTCTGTGCTAAATAAATATGTAAATAAAAAAAAAAGCCGCACTAAGCTTCTAAAATTTGTTTTTAATACAAGCCTTTAACTTTAACTTGCTTTTATACTAAAAAACATATATTAATACCTGTCATGGACAGGCTTATATACCAGTCGGTTTAATAAAAGTAAATGAAGACAAAGCAAAAATATTTAAAAAGTAATAGTATTATAGTCTTAAACTAGTGAAGGCAGACTTTCTGGTTGCAATATTTACGTATTGTTGAACTTAAATCCCGTTAGTGAAAACCAAACAAATGAATGAAGACTTTGTTTTTGGTTTTTTCTTGGCTATGGCTTTGAAGTTGGAAATTCATAAAAAAAGAATTTGTATTAATAACATTTTTGTTAGTTATTTTCATATTACCGAAAATATTATACGTGAACGCAGACTATGTACGAATATTGTTTATTTTAAATCAGCTAAACTTTTCTGTAACGCGTTTCCCAACTTTCGATATGAGTCCCTGTAGATATTTGATCAGGAAAACATAGGCGACATAATACTGGCGATCTATATTCATATATCAGCTATAACGAACTGGCTACACAGATATGTCTATACCTATGTCTTTCTCACAGCCTAATCCATAAGGCTGTTTAAGTTCTGAAGATGCATATTTTATAGAAATATCATAAATTTGTTTATTGCTTAATAATAATTATTTTTTTTTTATGAATTAAGCAAGATTTAAGTAGATTATGTCCAATTTATATTTATTGCCGGCCGTATTTGAGACTCAAATGCACTGCAATAAAATATTGTTGGCTGTTCTTCAGAAACTGTAAAGGCAAATATTAAGCAGATCTATTCAATTTAGTTTTCTGCACATTAAAACAGTTAATAGCACATACATAAGTATACATTCATAGTTTATTTTAATAATATTTTATTTATTATTAGATTAAAAACTCTACATACATTATTTGTAAATATTTTAATTATCCAGTTCCAGTGCAATGAAGGAAATATTACTACTGATGCAAAATGTTAATGATTTACGAAAATGTTAAGACGTTCATATCTACATACTTATGTATGTACTCGTATGTACATAAATACACTTGTCAGACACTTGTCTATCTCATGCAAATAAAAACTTACTAAAGATTGTGAATTTAACATGGAGCATTTAAACAAACGTATATATATGTATGTTGTATGTAAGTAAGTGTGTTTTTACTTACAAACATTTCTTTTTATATACTTTCACATGTAAGATTTATTTTTATATACAAATCTTTACATCTGTACATACAACTGATACATACATATTTATATATTGTATGTATTTACACACTTGCATAAATGAACGTAAGATCAATTAAAAAATGTAGGAATAATATAATTATAAATATATTTACAACTTTAACATAGTGGGAAGTGTATATATTCATACATACATACATACATACATATGTAGAAAAAGTTACTATTCTTGTTTATTTTAATTTTCTTCAGCGGTTTTTATATATTTTAATTATTATTATTATAAATTGTTTTTGTTGTACTAGTAAGAAGATATATATGCACTTCAAAAGAAATTAAAGCTGATCGAAATATTTGTAGAAATTATTAATATAAACAAGTTTTATTAGTTTATTTTAGCCTAAATTTTGGCCATGTTTATTTTTGTCGATTAAGGCGTTATACCATTAATAAAAATTGTATGAATAGTTTGTTTTTAATAAAATTTCACATTTTTTATATGCATTAAGAATTTCTATAACTCACAACACACACACACACACACTGACAATCTGCAGAAATCAATTTAATTTATATGATTTTATCAATATTCATTATGGTAATTTTCAGCATATTTTGCAATAAAATATTATAAAAACAACTACCTCTGCAAAATTGTATCAATCAATTTACTTTCGTCTAGACGCACCTCTCGAAATCTGCCGTGGTGAGTTTCTAAATGTCATTTGACAGTAAATTGGTTGTCTTTTAAAGTAATCGTTATTCATTGTTGTTGTTGTTGTTGCACATTTAAGTAGGTGGAAATAAAATACTAGGCAATTGCATGTTTATGTTAAGCTTTAAAAGCCCTAACTTAAATTTAAGAATCTTGTTGGGACAGCAAATAATTTTGTTTTGCTTAAAAAAAAATATCCAAGTCTTAATCAATCAAGTCTTAATTATCAGAATAAGGTACCAATCCTACTTTTTAATAAAATTAATTATGGAGATCGATAAATGAAATTTTTTATTATTAGATGAACAAATTTAAGGTTAGCAAGCAAATTGCCTGTCAAATGATTAAATGTCATGAATTGACAAATAAAAAGTTACATTCTTGGGCAAAACGTTAAAAATGTTACCATTTCGAGCAGCTACTTAAAATTAAAGCTGTCTTTCCTTGTAATCAGGCGTCTTTAAGTATCGTTGTGGGTAATTTGCTCATTAAATTCGAGGCTAACAGGAAGTTATTGGCAAATGGCACAAGGCAATACGCTTATAATGGCCGTAGTGAAGCAAATATAACCACTATACAGCAAAGTGTTGAGCCTCCAAAATCAACATCGCTACAATTGGACATTCATGATAAGATTTACGTCAATACCTCGCTGTGTAAGCCATAACCTGACGGTGGATCATACCACTGTGGATGAAATGTACCGTCATCCTCGCCTTAGGAGGCCTTAGGATACGTCTTTCCTCCATTCACTCCTAGTTGCAACTTCAAGAACTCGGAGCAGGTCAATGCCTCCACTCCTTGCTGAAGAGTTGGAGACTATCCAAGTCGTGTTCCACAATGCATGGAGCTTAAAAAAATTTAAGAACACAACCGCAATCATGCTCACTGGACCTGGACCATTCATTCTGTTCATTGTGAATGATTCGAACCATACAACCCAAACGAGGGCCTCAAAACCATAAACACCACAATGCTCCCGAAGGGCCAACCTCAATAATAAGGCAGAGAATAGCTGAAAGTCTAAAAAACCAAAAAGCTGAACTCTGGAGCTTTACTGATTCCCCTGGAAATAAAGTGGAATTGTCCAGTTGGCTCCTGCTAGCCTTTTAGGGGACTGGGTCGCTTTTACCCCCGATGACACATGTAATGACGGTGAGATTCCGTCAAAACGTATCAATGTGTCTCTGGGGGGACAATTGGGCAGCATTTGATGTACTTTGCACAATATTTTGTATAAAGATATCCGTCTTTACGGTCATAAAGTTGAACTCGTTCAGGAATTAGAGCCGGTTGATTATTGCTGGCGTCGAAAGTTTGTGAATTTTCTTTTTGGAAAACTGAACGAAAACTTATTTTTTAATAAAATCACCTTTTCTGATGAGGCTCATTTTCAATTAGATGGTTATATATCGCATATGGGGGCTCACAAAATCCCCAACTAGCATCACCGGCCCGTATTTGTTTGCGACAATGAGCAAGGAAACAACATCGCCGCAAATTGTTTGCGCCACTATACCATGATAGCGATAGCTACAATTGGCTAATGTTGACGTCAGTAACCATGAGTTTAAGAAAAACGACATCTCAAGCCACACAGTTACTCAAATAATTCAGTTACAGCATGAGAAATTTGATTTTAATTATAATTTTTCTATTAGCGGGTCTCGAGTGGCCGCCTAATTTTTTTGTTTTAACGCTGCTAGATTATTTCCTTTAGGGCTATTTGAAAGATAGGGGTTACGTGAACAATCCACAAGCAACTGACGCGCTGAAAAATGAATTTGTTTTAAAATTTCGTGAAAAGTTTGGATGTCTGAGAAGAGTCAGCAATAATATTACTTTACTTTTCAATGTCCTTATAACTTAAATTTATTTAAAATCACAGCTAGTTCCTATGGCCATTTCAGTGATTGCCCAACTTAACGCATCAGGGAATCTTTAACCTCATTTTAGAAAGCTACAACTTCGGATTATATTTAATAATTTTTTTTAATCAACTGAGAAATTCAACGAACATAATTATTACAGCTTAAACAAAATACCAATAATAACCTTATTTTTGCTTACATTACATTCATACACACGGTTAGGTTTTTGCCAACTCTAAAGGCCCCCCAAGTACATTATTCATATGCTGGCTTAAGCCAACTTAAGCAACTGTGCAAATACCTAATAATCTTACGTGGCAAACTATAATGTACTTAACAAACCTTTTCGTCAAGTTTTGTCAAATGTCATTTGCTTAAGCAAAGTACGAAACTGATCGCACATTCCGTACGAAAACAGCTGATTTTGTATTGTGCATTGTGTTGTGGATACATTAGTAAACAAATTCCAATGGAGGACGAAAGCGAAAAAATATTTTATCTGAATTTAATAGAAAATGTATAAAGAAAAAATTGCTTATATGACAAAAGAGACTCGTTTTTTTATAGCGACAATCCAAAGGAACGAGCATGGAAAGCAGAAAAATTCAGTAAAAGTGGTAAGTAATACCTTGAAAAATTTTGTTTGCGTTTCACATTTTCATACTGGTATGAATTATATAAAGTCGCGCAGTGCAAACACAGATGGAAGTTACTAAGGGAAAGTTTCTGCAAGGAAATGCAGAGGATGGAGGCTCCATCTGGCAGTGGAATAGGCTATATTGAGGAATAAGCACTACTGCAGCCTATTATGTTTTTGAAAAGTTCTCTCGCATCCCGCCGGCATAAGCATTGAATATTTTTTACTTTTTACAATGTGAATTTTTACTTTGTAATAATAGTGATAACGTTGAGCAACTAGACTCAACCTTGGAGTTTAAAACTCAAGGGCCTTTAAACATTTTAATTTTCTTTTTCATTTTTTTAACACACAATTTGCAACAAAATTTATTTTTCTTATTGTTTATAAATTCAATAATGCACACAGTTGCACTTTTGGATACTTTTTGCCCAAATAATACAAACAGCGAAATATGTGTAATTTTTTTTTCTTTCGTGATTTTCTTAAAACTATTAAAAGAAATATATAAATGTGTATAAGGATAGTATTAAGTATACAAAATATGACCACCCCGGGGTGGACCGACATTTATCGGTCTTTATGGATTACTTGACTATCAAGACCTGTGCTGCTGGGAGTATAAGAGAGCCCAGTTCCCTGAAGGCAGCAGGGGTTAACTGGAAGCTCCACGTTATTTCCATGGGCATCAGTAAGCCCCAGAGTTCCGCTAATTGTCTCTTTAGACATTTAGCTGTTTTTCTGACTGATTATTGAGGTTGGCCCTTCGGGAGTATCGTGGTGGTTGTGGTTTTGAGGCCCTCGCATGAATTTGATTATGAGGGCCAGGATCATCTCGCTTTTAATAACACCAACGGGTGAATGATCCGGATCCAGTGAGCATGCTAGTCATGTGTTCTGGACCAGGAGTTGGATAGTCTTCAGCAAGGAGTAGTGGTTTGCAACCCTGCTTTGAAACCGCTGAAATTGCAACTAGGAAAAACCTGTTGCTAGATTTATTCCTCGGCTTTCTAGGGCGTGAATGACGTTGCTTTTCATTCCCAGTGTTTTGACCACCATTTAATTAAGGCTTACGACCAGGTGCAGATATAAATCTTATCACAAAAATACAAAATATGATTATTAAACACCTTTTTTGTTAATAAATTTTATTTATTTAGAAAGAAATTATTTTTTTGCAAAAGTAGGCATAAAATAAATGTGCAACTGTGCATAATAATTTGTATATTCATGTAAGTAAATTATAGCTACCTTAAAGTCTTCAAAGATTTGTTTAAGCATTTGACAGACTTTTTTGTTCAATTTTTGACATTAGCTTAAGCCAGCTTATGCATATTATAGTTGGGCCTTAAGTGTAGTTGTAATTGTAAATTTGTGTTGCCATAGCTTTTGAGCACGGCCACTAGCGATTTATATTTAAAATAGTTGCCACCAATAACAAATTTAGTGATTTTAAAATAAATTATGGTTGTTAGCACTTTTTTAACTAAGACCCAGTTTACATTGTTCAACTTTTGTCGCTGCAACTCGTACTTTATTGTTGTAAATTATGTGAGTAAAGGGAATAGGGGAAGAGAGTAACTCTACCACTATTCTCTTTACACACATTATTTACAACAACAAACTACGAGTTGCAGCGACAAACGTTGCACAATGTAAACTGGGTCTAATTTAAAATAATTACACCCAAAAACCCCACTTAAAAAACAAAAATCGTCTAGTTGTGTAGTAACGCCATTTTCTTTATCTTACCTTATCACAAGCAGTTTTACTTATTGAAACTACAAATTAAATTAGAATGAATGTTAGTTAGTTAGTATGTTTGAATTAATTTGTTTATTTGAAAAATCATTTAATTCACATAATTAATTAGAATTTTCAAGGATAAATACTAAAGCAGTTTAAATACTTATAATATGATTTAATAGATTGCAATTGGAAATTACTTTTTTTTTAGCTCAATTTCTAAGAAGACATGCACAGTTAATCTACAAGGATTTCAAATCTTATTTTTTTTTATATTAATTAGGTTTTATTTAAATAGAAAAGGTGTTAATACATGTTTTGAATTTTTTTTTAAAAAGAAAAAATTAAAGAATTTATTTAAAAAAAAAATAAATAAATATTAAATATAATAAATAAATTACATAAGAATTATATATTAATAATAAAAAGTAAGTTTCTCTTATTTTAGCAACTTAAGTTTGGTTACGTAGCACTTAGTAAATACGTAGTATATAGATACGACAAGTAATTGTACATACTAGCTATACTTTATTTATTAATTTATTTATTTTTAAATTTACGTTTCTATTTTTCTAAATATATATATATTTTTTTTATTTATAAATATAAACTTAAGTCGTGAATAATATTTATTATTATTTTAATTTTATTTTAATGTTGTACTCAGGACTACAATTATTAACAACCATTGAGGTATTATTGTTAAGCTCTACGTTCCACAAATTGATAATTAATAATAACAATACAATAATAACAACAATAATAATGATAATAATTCTTTTTAACAAATCACATACATATAATATAAATATATATTTTTGTACAAAATACAAAAAATATAAATACTTTTTTTTTAAGTAAAATAAAATTTCAAAAGAAAACTGAAAGAAGCTTTTATGACTTAAATAAGTCTAAATGTCATAAAGATAATGATATCGGATGCGATAGCAAAAAATTAAAAATATTTTTTAAATTATTGAAAGATCTGATAAACGAAATATTTTTTTGATCTGAATTAATATTTAAAATTAAATAGCGACTACAAAGAAATGACAATTATGGATTGTTCAAACTGCATTTTAGAAGGCAGTTCCATAATAATGTTAATGTTACGAAAAAATTATATTAGCGGATATAGAATAAATATTACGGAAAAATTATATCTTAGAAATCAGTTCCATTATAATATTAAAATCCCAAAAAAAACAATATTTTTGGAAGTAAAAGAAATATTGCAAAAAATTTACATCTTAGAAGGCATTCCATATTAATGTTAAAATGACTAAAAAGTAACATTAGTGGATAAAGAAGACAAGTTTTGGGGAAAATTACATCTTATTACGCATTTCCATAATAATGTTGAAATGACTAAATCTGCATGTAAAACTACATTTTGCAGGGCAGCTCCATAATAATTTTAAAATGACTAAAAAGTAATAGTAGATAAAGACAACATCTTTGAACGCAGTTCCATAAAAATATTGAAATGACTAAATCTGGATGTAAAACTACATCTAAGAAGGCAGTTCCATATTAATGTTAAAATTACTAAAAAGTCACATTAGAACGTAGTTCCATAATAATGTTGAAATGGCTAATTGTGGATGTAAAACTACATCTTAGAAGCCAGTCCCATATTTATGTTAAAATGACTAAAAAGTCACATTAGTCGATATAAAAAAAATACTGCGAGAAAACTAGATCTTAGAAGGGAATTCCATAATAATGTCGAAATGACTAATTCTGGATGTAAAACCACATCTTATAAGGCAGTTCCATATTAATGTTAAAGTGACTAAAAAGTCACATTAGTGGATATAGAAAAAATATTGCGAGAAAACTAGATCTTAGAAGGGAATTCCATAATAATGTTGAAATGACTAATTCTGGATGTAAAACTACATCTTATAAGGCAGTTCCATATTAATGTTAAAGTGACTAAAAAGTCACATTAGTGGATATAAAAAAATATTGCGAGAAAACTTAAAAGGGAATTCCATAATAATGTCGAAATGACTAATTCTGGATGTAAAACTACATCTTAGAAGCCAATTCCATATTAATGTTAAAATGACTAAAAAGTCACATTAGTGGATATAGAAAAAAATATTGCGAGAAAACTAGATCCTAGAACGGAATTCCATAATAATGTCGAAATGACTAATTCTGGATGTAAAACTACATCTTATAAGGCATTTCCATATTAATGTTAAAATGACTAAAAAGTCACATTAGTGGATATAGAGAAATATATTTCGGGAAAACTACATCTTAGAAGGGAATTCCATAACAACATTAGTGAATGAAAAATAATAACTTTTGTTACTCAACGTTTGTTTTTTCCATTAGAAAGAAAGAGAAGGGTTATAAAGTCTTTATAAAGTTGAGCAACAAAAGTTGAAGCGTGTAAAACGGCACTAACTGTAAAAATCTTTATCAATATGCCATTTCATTCAGCTCATAGGTATCAATTTGTTGTTTATGTTTTATAGGTAACTGTAAAAATCTTCAATATACCATTTCAACTCGCAGCTCATATTAATTTGTTTTCTATTTTTGTAATTACGTATGTATGTACGTATGTGTGTAAGAAAAATATGACATACAATAAAAGAGAAAAATTAAAATTTAAATGAGTTTCCGTTTCAGCTAATGGAGTAAGAAGCTCTCGCTCAGTGTTGGCAAGAGCATGTATTTGGTTTGGGAGTATTTATTTTCATATTTGTAAACATTTTAAATATTAAATTAGAAAGCTGTTATAAACGAAATTAAAAAAGAAAAATGGGAAGGTTTGCTTATATTGCACAGATATAAATAATAAGATACGAGTACCACATGCACAAACTTATAATTTATAAAACTCTTAACAACACAGCAGTACAACACATAATATTAAATCCACTGATAAAATATTTAAACGAAATATAAACGAAAAACAAAAAACACCAAAAAAATTAGAATAGAAAAACAGAATTAATATTTTGAAATGTAAACGAATAAGAGTTTCGATGAATAACAATCAGAAAAGTAAAAAGGAAACACGAGTTCGGCGCGTATCACCTTTGGCTCTACGAGCCATCCCGTAATGTCACATGCTGCCCTCAGTACTATTGGTAGTGCCCTTTGAGTCCATGGCACCGCCGCCACAATCATCAGCACCCATAGTACCAGCTGTAATGCCCCCAGCAACACTGTTAAAGTCCAAGTTGTACTAAAGTAATGGAAATGGAACAAAATTCGAAACAAAAATTTTATTTTGCAGCCATCAATTTGCGTTTGTATATTTTTTTTAATTTTATCTTTAAAAATTAATCAATTTAAAAATGATAGACAGAAAATATTTAACAAAATATAAATTTATAATTCACATACATGTGTGTGTATGTGTGTTTATATGTTTTAAAGGGTCGCCATCTAACGTTTTTTTTTATTCAACTAGTGCTTGTTTCGTGAATGGTAACACTTAAGGCCGGGGCATATAGAATCCGTCATGCGTTATACTTTGACGTATTCAACTGAAGTCAAAGTAACGACGGATGACGTTGGCACAATGAGTACTTTGTTGACGGATAAGAAATCAGCTGTTTTTTGTTTGGCTTATTTTATATTTCTTTTTTTTCAGCAAAATGGAGTTAGACGACATCTTAGACTTTCTATTAATGGTAATCTGTACTATTTATTCCACTTTTTATTCCATTATTTATTATTATTTACAATTTATTTTAAAAAAATTTTACTAAAATAGAGCGAAAACAAAAAAAAAAACAAGAAGAAGAAGAAGCAAAGGAAAAATTTCAAAGTGCTCAACGTACGTCAAAAGTTAAAAGTTGGCCAACTTTCGTACCTTGCGTTGACGGAGACGTACTGATTGTGACAACGCTGATAAAAAAACGTGTATTTCAACTTACTTGTCAGTTGAAAAATACAACGTATGACGGATTTTATGTGCCCCGGCCTTTAGCTCATGTTTGATTTGACAGATAATTAGTTTTATCCTTCCGTTGAACGAATATGGTTGTGTATACGCTTGAACAACGCTGGGAAATATTGCGACATTACTTTGAAAATCATGGTCAATGTTGCAGAATGTGTGTGCGAAAATTGCATACAGATTTTGGAAGAAGAGAAGCACCGTCAGCACCGTCCGTATGTTCGTTATCTTGTGAAAAAAGTGAAAGAAACTGGCATCCTCATCGATAAACCAAAGCGTGAAAAGCCAAAAACAGTGCATACACCCGAGAATATTGCTGCTATGGCAGAAAGCGTGCGTGAAGCGCCATCAACATCAATTCACCGACAATTCAGAGACATTATTGAGACAAATTTTGCATAAAGACCTTGATATGACGTCATACAAAGTCCAATTGGTTTAGGAGCTTATGACATTTAAAACAAAACAAAAAAAGTTATTTGGCGGAACCTTTATTTTTAATTTTAGAAAAGAGTTTAAGGCCAGAAAATCTCTTACATTTTACAACTGTTATTAATCGTAGATGTGTTAAGATTGATGTAATATACAACGACTTTGGTAAAGCCTTAAGGCCCAACCATAATATGCATAAGCTGGCTTAAGCTAATGTCAAAAATTGAAAAGTCTGTTAAATGCTTAAGCAAATCTTGAAAGACTTTTAGGTGGCTATATTGTACTTACATGAATATAGAAATTATTGTGCACCGTTGCACATCTGTTTTATTCGTACTTTTGCAAAAAAATATAGCAAAAAGGCGTATAATAATCATATTTTGTATACTTAATACTATCCTTATACAAATTTTTAACTTTTTTTTAATAGTTTTAGGAAAATTACGAAAGAAAAATTACGCATACATATATCGCTGTATGTATTATTTGGGCCAAAAGTACTAAAAAATGCAACTGCGTGCATCATTGAATTTATAAACAATAAAAAATTAAATTTTATTGCAAATTGTGTGTTAAAAAAATGGAAAAGAAAATGAAATGTTTAAAGGCCCTCGTTCCTTTGAATTGCCGTTATAATAAAACGGGTCTCTTTTAAGCTATCATATAAGCTATTGTGTCTCTGTACATTTTCTATTAAATTCAGATAAAATATTTTTTGCCCTCCGTTGGAATTGGTTTACTAACACAATGCAAAATCAACTGTCTCCGTACGGAATGTGCGATCAGCTTCGTACTTTGCTTAAGCAATTGATATTTGACGAAACTTGACGGAAAGTTTTGTTAAGTACATTATAGTTCGCCACGTAAGATTATTAGGTATTTGCACAGTTGCTTAAGTTGTCTTAAGCCAGAAAATGCATATTATAGTTGGGCCTTTAAGCTTTTATTACATAACCTTAATTATTTTTTTCTCGCAGCGGCACCCTACATATGCAATGCATTGTGCCAGAACTAGAAAATTAGGTTATGGGTGAGGAAGATAGAGGTTGTAGTCTTTATGAACATTCAATTTAAACTTTCCTACATTGAAAGTGACAGACCTCTTTGACGTTTAGTGGAGATAGCAGGCTGGTGAAGGCACGGCATTAGCTCGCCGGAAATGGGTAGGTTCTTTCCACTAGGTTCTATCCACATTTAATTATTCGTGCCAGATTTTCATGCTCGAAATGTGTTAACATCTTTTGAAATTTACAAACAAAAATAAAGGAAAGACATACGACTGCTAAATTACAGCAGATCAATGCTATTGATCTTCGCGTTTTACATGAGACTGGCTGTTGTTAGTCTCTTCAGGTTGCCCACCTCTAGTGTAGCACATTTCAGCTATCCTTGGCTCTTGGTCACCTGTAAAGAAATTTCTAGGAATCCCTAAGGAGGGAGTTTATTTCACATATGGACTATTCTGCAGAAAAAAAAACGAATTTTTCCTGTAATGCATAGTGCGATATTCACTGGCCAATCAACCACAACTGGATGTGCTCTCAATGAAACCCTAGTCCCCTAATTTCATTAGAGCACTTACCATTGTAATAAGGATAAAACAGTGAAATACTACCCACATTGCGTCGATGCTCTAGAGAATCAATAGAGTTGGATACCCTACCGTCCCCCATGAGCCTCTTGGCCCTCTCCTGAACGCGGTCTAGCAACTCCAAAATAGACTTTGGAGCGTCGGCGCGTACATGAGAGTTGTATTGCATTTTTGGACGAATATAGAAGGTATAAATAGTACGAAGATCGGTTGGAGTGAAGTATCTCTTACACCGACTTCGCAAACCAAGGCACTTGAAAGCTGCTTTAGAAACTTGAAGAAACCCCATCGAACATTGCACTGAATTTTTATGCCACGAACATTAAGAGCCTCCGATTGCGTAATATCTATATCACCCATAGTAACAGATGCAACATAATTTTCGAATACAGATCAATGCGTAAACATGCAACTTTGCATTTGGAACGATATGACCACAAACGTAAGAAAAATCTTCCCATACTTCCCATATTGAAATATTCAATGATCTTCGGGTTTTAAAATGTAATTTGCTCTGAAAAGAAAAACGGGTTGTTCATACCACAGCCATACCGCAGCCAACTTCACAACACGAATGATGCAGAAGTGTTTGTTTTTGGAACTACTTTTGCAACGTGCAATTATCAGAATTGAGTTCGAAGATCAGGTATTGTATGGTGTATAGTGTCTCCTTCTTTCTCCCGTTTCTTAATTTGAATCTAAATTTTAATTTTAAATACTTTCGCTCTGTATTGCATTTTTGGACGAATATAGGAGGTATAAATAGTACGAAGATCGGTTGGAGTGAAGTATCTCTTACACCGACTTCGCAAACCAAGGCACTTAAAAGCTTCTTTAGAAACCTGAAGAAATCCCATCGCACTGAATTTTCATGCCAAGAAAATCAAGAGCTTCCAATTCCGTGATATCTATATCATCCATAGTAACAGATGCAGCACCATTTCCGAACACACATCAATGCGAAAGCATGCAACATTGCATTTGCATCTTCGAATTTCCCATATTGAATTATTCAATGGTCTTCTGGTTTTAAAACGTAATTTACTCTGAAAAAAAAACACGGGTTGTTCATACCACAGCCATTGAATTTTAAATGCAGCTAACTTCAAGTACCGTGCTACTTTCTTTAGCAAAGGGATAGAGAAGAGATGAAACAGGTGGTGAAAGTAGAAGGATAGCCGGAAATTAACTGCCGTAAATAAGACAGCACAGCCGACCAATGACTATGCCTTCATCGCTGAACAGCCCCACCGACAGTCAATTTTTATTTTTGTAGTGAAAGAAATCAAGGTCTTCGTTGGGAATCGAACCCACAACCCCATACTGAGAAGCTAGTACATTACCTACTAGCCTAAAGGGGCAGAGAGTTGTATTCCAATTTTTATTTTCCCATCATTTTTATCCGCTCACGAGACATCGTCAAAGATAACAAAAATTTTCTCTTTGTTATATTTCTAATTTTATAATAAATTTTTTAAAATTTAAAATTCAATATTTATAAAAAGTTTTTCGCTGTATACTAAAAGCCAAGTTTAGCTTCGAAATGTCAAAATGTGAAATTGAAATATATTGTTGCTGTTGTTTTCGATTTCTGTACGATATAAAAAAAAAGGAAAGAAAGAATGAAAATTACCTTGGTAGCACATTCTAGGCACTTCGTCACAACGCTATTGATAACGCACATTAAATTTTTGGTTTCCCTGATAACATGATCTACCTTAACATAAGTAGCTGATGGACCCACAGTGTGATCCTTAACAGTAAATTGTAGTGATTGTACAAATGTCGGCACTCGATCTAATACATTAAGTAAATCCTTTTTATGTGGACTTGCAGGAACCTTGAAGGCACATTAATTGAAATAATAAAAAAGTTTTAATTATTTTGATTAAAAAGTTTAATCAATTCAATCAATGGGCAAATACCTGATAAGAAAATTGTCTTAAAATTTTATAGAGGCGATTTGCCTCTTCAGCAAAATATTCAGCTTGAGTGAAGAGATCCTGAGTTGTTTTTAGCGAGCCGTTGCCTTTAGTAAATTGATACATTAAAAAGGCCATGGCTGATAAGTTTTTAGCTCTTTTTATAATATCATTATCGCACAGCTCATCATTCCAGCGAGGCTGTAGATCCCTTTTAACCGTTTCAGTTTCCAAGTCCAGCAGCTCTTTACCACTTTCCACCGTAACATCATTTTGAAAGTTAACAGTTTTAGTCGGCTTAATTTCTGACGCCTGAGACTATAAAATTAAATTGTTATTGTTATTGTTGTGGCATATAAATTTATAGATATTTGTTTTTGTTTTTGTGTTAACATACCGTTCCCATATTTAAATATTTTAAATCGTGATCATTAACATCAGTTGTCGACTCCAAAATCTTTTTCGATACCACAGACACTTCTGTCACCAGCCACGTCCACATTTCCACAAACGCATCAAAATTTTCGCTAGCCACATTGCTTAAAGGGAATTTGGTTAAAATTTTTGCCGCCAATATCACTTGTGGTCCATAGATGCGCAGATTAATTGAAACATGACCGGCCTGCTCTTTTAGGGCATCTTGCATCGCTATATGACGCAACAGTTTACACACTTCTAAAATGTGATCACAATGTTCGTGAAACTCATTGACCTGCTGGGTGAAATGTGGCAAGTTTTGTTGCGAAATGGCCACATTTAAATTATTAACAATTTCCGTCGACATTTTTAAAGCCTTAAACATTTCACGCGATTGTTCCACAGCCGAATTGATCAGCTGTTCGGAAAGTGTTTTTACTGTTGCCAGCACTGTGTCAATATATTCATCTTGAAAATGATCTTTAACATATTGTTGTTGTTGTTGTTGTTGGTCAATATCTTTAACAACAACATTACGTAAATATTTATTAAGTTCTCTGGTACAGTGATCACAATAAATTAAAATATTTTCGCGCATTTCATGGCTGGTGTAGGGTGAATCTGTGAAATCGTGTATATTTTCTAAAATTCGATCAAACGATATGAGAATTTTTTCAATTAGATCACCACAAACACAGTCTTGACCGATTGCCTTATATTTGGGACTATTGCTGCTGCTACCGCTTGAATAATGATCCAAGCCATAGCATTCATTTAGTAAACGTTCGCTCTCTGGCACACCGCTGGCATCGTAAAGTTTCTTATTACTTTTACTCTCAATTGGCCAACGTTTTTCCATAATCCTTTTTCTATACACAACGCTTTGATTCAATTTTGCATTAAAATAGGGATCACTGAGTTTAGTTTTGTAACGACAGCACTGCATTAAATAGGTGAAATGTTGTATGGTGGCATGTATGGTGCCCCTTTCATCGTTATTGTAATAAGAATAATGCTGCTTGGATGAGTGCCATTCAGATTCTAAAATTGCATCCTTTATAATAAAATGTATATGATCCATGCCGCGTCGTATTTGACAAAATACCGTATTACGATTCTCTCTCGCGATAACACAGTTATAATGGACCATACAAACTTTCGATGAAGTTATTAATACTTTTACAGAATGTTCCAGTACCTCACGGGCCAAAAGTATTTCGCCACGTCTCTTTTCCTCTTTCAAGCTGTTGCTGACAGCATTTGATGACAGGCAGGTCAATTCTACCATTTCCGTACCGAAAGCTGAAAATGCTTGCACAAATTTCGTAAAGTTCATCACACACTCCAGATTTTGTGGACTTTTGCTGTCTTTATACTTAAATGTAAACAGCTGCTTCACCACAATTATATCAACCAGCAGCAAGACGCGAGTTATAGAGGTGAGTAGAGAGCGCGAAGCCAATATGATGGCAGTATTATCAACAATTGTCTTGGGCACGCCCACCGCCGCCAAACTTACAGTTTCTTTAATTAAATCTCCTGATAAGCAAAGCTGTTCAATTGATTTGCCTGCAGAGCGAAAGTATTTGAAATTAAAATTTAGATTCAAATTAAGAAACGGGAGAAAGAAGAAGAAGACACTATACACCATACAATACCTGATCTTGGAACTCAATTCTGATAATTGCACGTCGCAAAAGTAGTACCAAAAACAAACACTTCTGCATCATTCGTGTTGTGAAGTTGGTTGGCTGCGGTATGGCTGTGGTATGAACAACCCGTGTTTTTTTTTCAGAGCAAATTACATTTTAAAACCCGAAGATCATTGAATATTTCAATATGGGAAATATGGGAAGATTTTTCTTACGTTTGTGGTCATATCGTTCCAAATGCAAAGTTGCATGTTTACGCATTGATCTGTATGCGGAAATGATGCTGCATCTGTTACGAAATCGGAGGCTCTTAATGTTCTTGGCATAAAAATTCAGTGCTATGTTCGATGGGGTTTCTTTAAGTTTCTAAAGCAGCTTTCAAGTGCCTTGGTTTTCGAAGTCGGTGTAACAGATACTTCACTCCATTCGATCTTCGTACTATTTATACCTCCTATATTCGTCCAAAAATGGAGTACAACTCTAATGTATGGGCCGGTGCCTCAAAGTCTATTTTGGAGTTGCTCGATCGCGTACAGAAGAGGACCAAGAGGCTCATTGGGGACGGTAGGGTATCCAACTCTATTGATTCTCTACAGCATCGACACAATGTGGGAAGTAGTTCACTGTTTTATCGTTACCACAATGGTAAGTGCTCTAATGAAATTAGGGAACTTGTTTCCGTTACTCACACGTTTTTGCGTTTAACTCGATTTTCATTGCGAGCACATGCATTTGTGATGGATTTTCCAGTGAATCGCTTCATGCATTAGAAGGCAAATTCGGTTAGTATGTAAAATAAACTCCCTCCAGAGGTCTCTCCTGTCACTTCCAATGTATGAAAGTTCAAATTGAATGTCCACACACACACACTATTCCCTCGTTTCTCCTCCCCATTACCTAATTTTCTAGTTCTGGCACAATGCATTGCATGTATAGGGGTCATCCCCGGAGTACTGGTTCGAGCAAAAGAAAGACAGACAAAGAGTGATTAGATATAGATCCGCGCCTGGCCATAAAGCCTTAAAGATGGTGGACCAAACTACTGCATAATTTGGAACGTCATTCTCGTCCTAGGAAGCCGAAGCTATAATTCTATGCAACAGAACTTTCTAGTTGCAACTTCGATGATTTCAGAGCAGGGCTGCGAATTATCATTCCTTGCTTAAGAGTTGGAGACTTTCCAACTCCTGTCTAGAACACATGTCAAGCATGCTCACTGGATTGGATCATTCACTTTGCGTGTCCTTATCAGTGAAATGATCCTGGCCACCATATTAAACAAACCTGTTATAGGGCCTCGAAACCACAACCACCACGATACTCCCATACAGGGGCCAACCTCAGTGATCAGTCAGAGAACTACTAAATGTCTAAAGAGACAAATAATGAACTCTGCGGCTCACTGATTCCCGTGGAAATAAAGTGGAGCTTCCAGTTGTCTCCCCGTCTGACTTCAGGGGACTGGGCTCCCTTTTTCCTCCAGTTGCACTGTGTCTAGATAGTGGAATATTCTATAAAGACCATATTTATATGCCCCTGGGGGGGAACTATTTTCTTTTAAGAAGAGAAGTAACACTTTAGGCAACAATGCCTATTTAGTCACAACCATGCTGCATTCTTAAGGAAAGGGATAGAGAAGAGATAAGACAAGTGGTGAAAGTAGAAGGATAGTTACATAGCCGTCAAGCTGTTATTTTTGTAGTGAAATTAACCTCCTTTAGATTGGTAGGCTAACTACACTACCTACTAACCTACCAGAGCAGTTTTCATTTCTAGAAAGCCCATGTTATTGGAAATTAGCTGTCGTATAAGACAGCACAGCGACCAGTGATCATGCCATTCAAGCTCTTTGTTGGGAATCTAACCCACAACCCCCAGACTGATAAGCCTACAGGGGCACCTTGAACTTGTCAAAATGAATGATGCAGAGCTACTGTCAGGCGTAATTCTCAGAATTAAGTCCCAACAATCTGCTCAAAAAATGTTGTTCGGTGATATTAAAGATATTTAAGAAGAATAAAAAGAAGAAAAAAAGAAATCATACCAGTGTCTCTAGCATCTTTACAACAGTCAAACATATCAGCCTTGATATCTTGAAAGCCCTCAGCAATAATTTCACCAATTGTAACCAATCGATCTACAGCCATATTTATTGCCTGGCCCACACGCTTACATGACACCAGTTTTTGTTCACTACTTATGTCCAAATGACGTTGTGGTGGTGTTATCTAAAATTAAACAAAAAAAAAAAAACACACATTTAAAGAACTTTAGCATAACTGCCAGAGTTGTTTAAATATTCTTACCGTTTCCAAGTTGTTTGATGAAATCATATTGACTTCCAGTTATTATATCAGATGTTGGTTGGGATATTGATTTGCTTTCCGTAAGACCATTTGCAAAGGATTTTATTCTTTTATGTTTGTATTGTTATTTTTGATAGATTTAACATAATTATTTAGTTTTAAGCTCAGTTCTACTCGATAGTGTTAATAGTTTAGCGTTCTTAACAATTCATTCATTATAAACTGTTTAAAATTAATGGTTGCCCCATGGCAAGCCTGGTATACCAAAAAAAAAAGAAGAATAAAAATGATTTCTCTTAATAGTTATTGTGTTTTTGTACAGGATGGTCTAATGTTATTAGTAAATAAAACAAAAAATTTGAGGTTAGAAACTAAATTGGCTTAAAAAACCACAAATTTCTTTTAAACATTTTTTGTTGTATTGACACCAATGTTAAACAGAAATATGGGAATAAAGTAATGATATATAATGTCGGATAAATGTCCGTCTTTAACACCTTGGCAGACCTTAGCTTCGCTTATCTCGTCAATGTAACGCCGACTTTCATATTTCAGAGCGTCAGCGTTTTATGGTTTGTTTACGTACGCATGATCTTTTAAGTGGCCCCAGAGAGAATAATCCAACGGCGTTAAATCAAGAGTGTTACGTTTCATGCTCAAAATTTCCCAACTTTTAAATAAATGTCAAAGTACGACAACTCTTTCTTGACCGTATGGGCTGCTGATCAAATCATTGGTTCGTGCTTCTTTAAATTGCTGCTAGTCAGTCAATGTGAAACAAAATATCCACCAAATGCCTGGCATGGCTTCCTCTTTGGTATACCTCTATCGGATGTTCCATATTTTCAATAACTCTGAGAAATAATTGAGGATCAATGTAGTTAATGTACCGAATCTCATACCCCCCGGGGGTACATATATATGGTCTTTGGAGATAGCAACAACTTAGACCTGTGCAACTGGGGGGAAAAGGGAGCCCAGTCCCCTGAAGTCAGCAGCGGTACAACTGGAAACTCCACTTTATTTTCACGGGAATCAGTAAGCTCGCAGAGTTCCTTTATTTGTCTCTTTAGACACCTTATTTTTCTCTGACTGATTATTGAGGTTGGCCCCTATATGGGAGTATCGTGGTGGTTGTGGTTTCGCGGCACTATAACAGACAGGTCAGTTTTTATATGGTGGCCAGGATTATCTTGCCATTAATAACACCCTAGGTGAATGATCCAGCCCAGTGAGCATGCTTGACATGTGTTCTGGATAGGAGTTGGAAAGTCTCCAGCTCTTCAGCAAGAAGTGGTGGTTTGCAACTAGGAAAGACCTGTTGCTAGAATTAGTCTTCGGCTTCCTAGAGCGCGAATGATGTTTGTTTTAAAATCATTCAAAGTGGTTTGACCGCCATCTAATTAAGGCTCCATAGCCACGTACAGATGAAAATCTTATCACGTAATACGTACATATATTTCTATTATTTTTGTCACTCCCCGCAGGGGGCACATTCTAAGTCTTTATGGATCACACAACCATCTAGACTTGTATCATGCGGGGGTAAAAAGAAACCCCAGTCCCCTTCAAGACTAACAGGAGCCAACTGGACAATCCACTATATTTCCACGGGAACCAGTAAAGCCCTAAAGTTCCGCTATTTGTCCCTTTAGCTGTTCTCTGATTGACTATTGAGTTAGGCCCTTCCGGAATATCGTGGTGACTGTGTGTTTCGAGGCCCTCGTTTGAGTTTTTCGGTCGGATCATTCACAATGAACACAATGAATGGTCCAGGTCCAGTGAGTATGCATGCCGTTGTGTTCTTAATTATATTAAGCTTCATGCGTTCTGGACCAGGAGTTGAATAGTCTCCAACTCTTCAGCAAGGAGTGAAGGCGGCGGCCTACTCTAGGCTTTTGAAGTTGCAACTAGGAGTGACCGGAGGATATGCGTATCCGAAGGCCTTCTAGGGCGAGAATGACGCTACATTTTATCCACAGTGGTAATGATCCACCATCTGATTAGGGCCCGCGGCCCACGGTGCAGATGTAAATCTTATCACGTCATTTCTATTCATTTAATTCATTCAAAATTCAATAAAACATTAAATGCACTTTAATACATTTAATAACAAAGTTGCAAACTTTTTTACTTTATATAAACATACATACTTACTTACATGCATGCGAATGCATGGATATACATACATACATACATATATCTTTACATATTCATGTATTTATGTTGCCTGTTAATACAACATTTGTAGCCTTGGAAGAGAAATACAAAAACCTAATTTCACTAAAATTTTAAACAAATTAAAACTTTTTTTTTTATTAAATTTTTGTGAAAGAGATGCAAGATAAAGTTTTAAAATAAAAACAAAGAAATGTATGTATGTATGTGAGTTTATATGGGGTTTTCTTCAAATCGCTGTTTACATGTTGTTTTTGTATGGGGAAATGTTGTTTAAAAAGTTTTTTATCATAAATTAATTAAAAGTTTAAACTTTGGGCATGTATACATGTATGTATGCATGTATGTATGTAGAATATTTAATTTGTTAATAAGTGTGTGCTTCTTCTTCTTTTGCTTTTAACTCTTTCACTTAACACAATTTAATTATTTTTTTCTACGACACCACCATTTTGTTCGTTATTAAAGTTTATATTTTGATTGCTGGTTCAAAGCAGACTAAACATTTAAAAAAAATGTATAAGAAAAATTAAAAAAATTATTAAAAAATATATAAAATGGCCGTTGCAGTGGCCTTATTTCTGTCTTTTGTTTTTTGTTTTTGTTTTCACATTTTTTCTTTGATTTAATAACGTTCGAGAATCAAAATTATTACCAAATAACTTTTCACAGAATTAATGAATGTGTAAGTGTTTAACACAGTTTTTATGCGAAATTAATTAAAAATCATTAAGAAAAACACAATTTTATTTAATTATATATATTTTTTTTATTTTTCACAACTTATGTAGAGACGACTTTCATCTTAGAAAATACTTAAAGAGTCGCATGACAACACATGCGCACAACATACAAATTTACAGGTTTATCGATAAATGAAATGTATTGAAACGGTAATCGAATGTACATATTTTACAATTAATAATTCATATTTAAGTTAAAAAAAAAAATTAGAAATTTGTACAAATTCTGCCTGGCAGAAAAGTTCAGCTTCGGCCCATAATGAAATGCATTTAATTTACGCTGCTTGTGCTTTAAACATAAACAAAAATTTTATTAACCCATTTTTGCTCGGTATTCCAATATTAGAAAAACGTAATTTTTGAGCTAAAAACATAAACAAAAATTTTATTAACCCATTTTTGCTCGGAACAACGTAATTTTTAAGCTTTAAACATAAAGAAAATTTTTTAACCCATTTGTGCTTCGTGTTCCAATATTGGAACAACGTAATTTTTTAGCTTTAAACATAAAAAACTTTATTAACCCATTTTTGCTCGGTGTACAACGTAATTTTTGAGCTTTAAACATAAACAAAAATTTTATTAACCTATTTTTGCTCGGGACAATGTAATTTTTGAGCTTTAAACGTAAACAAAAACTTTATTATCCATTTTTGTTCGCTGTTCCAATACTGGAACAATGTAATTTTTGAGCTTTAAACACAAAGAAAATTTTATTAACCCACTTTTGCTCGGTGTTCCAATATTGGAACAACGTAATTTTTGAGCTTTAAACATAAAAAAAAATTTTATTAACCCATTTTTGCTCGGGACAACGTAATTTTTGAGCTTTAAACACAAAGAAAATTTTATTAATCCATTTTTGCTCGAAACAACGTAATTTTTGAGCTTTAAACACAAAGAAAATTTTATTAACCCACTTTTGCTCGGTGTTCCAATATTGGAACAACGTAATTTTTGACCCATTTTTGCTCGGAACAACGTAATTTTTGAGCTTTAAACATAAAGAAAATTTTATTAACCCATTTTTTATCGGAACAACGTAATTTTTGAGCTTTAAACGTAAACAAAAATTTTACTAATATTTTATTTTTTTTACTCTCACTTTCAGAGGTTTACAGTTATATTGCAAAAAAACTATTTTGAACGTTTTTATTTTTGCCGAGCCATGTTGGTTGGCTAGTGATAAACTTCTACATCGTTCAACAGATCGTGATGAAACTTGACATGTATGTATTTATAAGCAATTTTTCATAGAAAAGGTTTTTAGACTTAATTTTTGTGCAACTCGCCACTAGATGGCGCTGTAGAAAAAACTGTTTAAAAACACCGATTCTGAATCTGTCAAAACTTTGGAACAACAGCAATATAGTTTTTTCGTTGGCCTTACAATAAAACTGATTTAGATGGCAGTAGAAAATAATTAGTGATTTTTACTGTCCTCAATAATAACAAATTGTGATTGTCACTTTGACAGTGATTAATTAATGGTGAGTCAATTTACTTCGTGTGTTTATTTAGGTGCTGCATCATATCCCGGATATTGCCAATAATTTTTAAGAATCACGACTGGCTTTGAGAGCGAGCTATCTTAGTTCGGAAGAATGATGACATCAATCGCATCAATCATCAGATTCAATTGAAAGTTCCTGGAGCGATCACGCAATACAAATCTATTGACACATTTACAGAAGAGGACCAAGCTGTGAATTATCCAATCGAGTTTCTCAATTTATTGAAGCCTCCTGGAATGCCACCGCATGTATTGCCGTTGAAAATTGGCTCGCCAATATTTCTTCTTCGGAATCTCAACATGCCGAAGTTGTGCAACGGAACCAGACGAATTTTCAATCAGTTGCAAATGTAAAGGAGAGGATGTGCTCATTCCGCGCATTTCAATGATCCCCACTGATTTGCCCTTCAAATTCAAGTGACTTTTGTTTCCCGTGCGTCACGCTTTCGCAATGACAATCAACAAATCCCAAGGAGAGTCGCTGCGAGTTGCCTGCCGGTTTGCATTTAGAAAATCCATGCTTTTTCTCATGGTCAACTCTACGTCGCTTGCTCCCGAGTTAGAACGGCAAAAACTCTATATATCTTCGCACCAAAAGAGAAGACCAAAATATTGTGTATAGAGGCGTGTAGAGGCAGAGCAACGTCTGCCTGGGTTCGGCTAGTATTTTATATTTTTAAAAGTGAAAAACCGTTCCAAAACATGCCGTCAAAAATTTGTGTACATTTTTGATTAATTATATAATTTATTTTATTTAACTATAAAATTATTAAATTTTGCATAAACTGATGTATTTTTTAAGGCTTCGTGAAATTTGTAGAAATATAAAATGGCTGCTTCTAGATAAAAATATTTTGTTCCTTTCCTGGAACACGGAGTTTTTTTTCAGATTCCTTACTACCGAAGATATCACCCCCGGGGGCACGTTTATATGTCTTGCCAGAGTTTCACCGTCATTATATGTGTCACCGGGGGTAAAGGGGAGCCTAGTCCCCTAAAGGCTAACAGCGAGCCAATTGGACAACTCCTCGTTATTTCCACGGGAATCAGTATCCACCGAAATCAGCTTTTTAGCCTTTTAACAGTTCTCTGACTGATTATTGAGGTTGGCCCTTCGGAAGCATTGTGGTGGTTGTGGTTTCGCAGCCCTCATAAAATGATGAAGGGGCCAGGCTCATCTCACCCCTACTGAGAACAAAGGGTGAATGATCCGGATCCAGTGGGCCTGCTTGTCATGTGTTCTGGACCAGGAGTTGGATAGTCTGCAATAAGGAGTGGGGGTTGGCAGTCCTGTTCCGAAACTTGCAACTAGGAATGACCTGTTGGATAGAATCGTCTTTGGCTTCCTAGGGCGTGGGTGCACGCTACATATCACCCAAATGGTCGCCCCCGGGGGCACATTGATATGTTTTGACGAAATCTCACCGTCATTACATGTGTCTTTGGGGGTAAAAGGGAGCCAACTGGATAATTCGACTATATTTCAATGGGAATCAGTAAAGCCCCAGAGTTGAGCTGTTTGTCTTTTTAGCCTTTTAGCTATTCTCTGAGTGATTATTGAGGTTGGCCCTTCGGAAGTATCGTGTTGGTTGTGGTTTCGGAGCCTCGTTTGAATTGTGCTGGTCGGATCATTCACAATAAACAAAATGAATGGTTCAGGTCCAGTGAGCATGATTGCCGTTGTGTTTTTAAATTTTATTAAGCTTCATGCGTTCTGGATCAGGTGTTGGATAGTCTCCAACTCTTAAGAAAGGAGTGAAGGCTGCGGCCTACTTCGGGCTTTTGAAGTTGCAACTAGGAGTGACTGGAGGATAAACGTATCTGAAGGCCTTCTAGGGCGAGGATGACGCTACATTTCATCCACACTGGTATGATCCACCGTCTGGTTATGGCTTACACGCCTAGGTACAGACGTAAATCTTATCACGCATCACCCAAGTAGTTCGATCCACCGTTGGATTTTGGCTAACACAGCTAGGTGCCGACGTAAATCTTATCACTTAAATCTTATCACGCACCACCGAAGATATATTCAATATACATAATTGATGAATTTTGGAACGATATAGGCACTGCTAACGTTTTCATAATTCCTCCCAAGTGAAGAAGATAAAGTAGATGAAAGAGACAATGCACATATAAATCATCTTAGTGGGCGCCAGTTAGCAGGCCAAGCTTTAACAACATAAACGTTACGAAATGGGAATATTAAGTATTTGGGTGATGAAACTGATGAATTCAACGAAGATGACATTCCACTTTCACAGCTTCAACAACAAATAAAACAATCAGCGACTAAAAATAATTGAAAGAAGTTGGAAGAAAGAAATTGATTTGGAAAGTAGAATAGGAGCGTTTATTCCCTCCCCAATATTACAAGACCTATATTCAGATCCAGTCCAATGTTTTGAGTTGCTTTTTGTTGAAGAAGTATGTGAATATTTTTTGAGATGAATGTGCAAGATCTAAAGTGTTATATTGTGATACTATTGTTATGGGGGTATCTAAATATACCGAAATGGAGAATGTTATGGGAATGTGACATAGAAACTTACAACTTGACGGTGGCTAATACAGTGAGATGTAATACGTTCGAACGAATCGAGTAGTATTTTTTTCTCAGACCAGAATTCAGGGGATGACCCCTACACATTCAATGCATTATGCCAGAACTAGGAAATTAGATTATTGGGAGGAGAAAAGAGGGAGTAGTGTTTGTGGACATTTAATTTGAACTTTCCTACATTGAAAGTGACACGAAAGACCTTTGGAGGGAGTTTATTCCATATACAGACTCTTCTGTTCAGCGATTTTTCCCTGTTATGCGTAGTGCGATTCATTGGAAAATCAACCACAGATGCATGTGCTCTCAAAGAAAATTGACTTAAACGCGAAATCTTGCGAGCAACGAGAATAAGTTCCCTAATAAGAGGGTTTATCATTGTAGTAACGATAAAGCAGTGAAATAAATCCCACATTGCGTCGTTGCTTTAGAGAATAATAGAGTTGGAAACCCTACTGTCGACAATGAGCCTCTTGGCCCTTTCCTGTATGTAGTCGAGCAACTCCAAAATAGACTTTGGGGCGCCGGCCCATACATGAGAGTTGTATACCATTTTTGGATAGATATAGGTGGTGTCAATAGATTGAAGATCAGATGGAGTGAAGTATCTCTTACATCGTTTTAGAAAAGTATGGCACTTAAAAGCTTTTTTAGAAACTTAAAAAATGTGTTTAGTCCATCCAACATCACACTGAATCTTCATGCCAAAAACATCTCAAGAGCTTCCGATTCCGTAATACCTATATCGCCCATAGTAACAGATGCAGCATCATTTCCGAACACAGATCTATGCGTAAGCATGCAACATTGCTTCTTACGGGCATTAAAATCGACTCTATTCACACGAGATTGCTGCAAGATCGTGATTGAGCGTATCATTCATGTTCTGCCTTTTGGAATTCACCTCCAACTGGTTCGGTCTATTACCAAAAGAATACGAATGACAAATGATGCTGTCATCTGCGAAAGAGTATATAAAGTTGCGGTACCCCTAAATTAATCTTGAACTCGTCTGATGAAATTTAAATGCAACTCGTATAATTGCATTTCTGAGAAAGCACGAAATAAAGCTGGGGAAATTATCACTGACACCAAAAGCTGTAAGTGTTGACAGAAATATCTAGAGCCAACATCGTACTCCCTCCGAAACGATGTAAGGAGTTGTACCATTGTTCCGACAGAAGTCGTCCGTAGAGTGCTCCCTACGGAAACCATACTGACAGTCGCTACGTTTGAGAAATTTAATCAAGGAGAGGTACACAATTGAGCAGCGCATACACAGGTATTTTCACATCTTACAGAGGTACATAGAGTGTGTGAAAGAGAGAGAGAGAGAGATAGAGAGTGAGCAGGTTATTAATACTGCTGAAGAGTTTTACGAAAATAGTCGCTCAAATCAAAATGCATTTCGTGATTTTTTGACCAGCGTCTCCACAATTAGGAAATTTTCAGCAAACCGGGCTGTAGGAAATGTGAAAATACCTACTCGGTTCGTTCTGTGAAAAACATAGCTGTTGTTCGCGGCATACCCCCCGGGGGCACATATATATGGTCTTAATAGAACTTCGACTATCTAGACACAGTGCAACTGGGGGAAAAAGGGAGCCCAGTCCCCTGAAGTCAGCAGGGATACAACTGGAAACTCCACTTTATTTCCACGGGAATCAGTAAGCTCGCAGAGTTCATTATTTGTCTCTTTAGACATTTAATAGTTCTCTGGCTGATTATTGAGGTTGGCCCCTATATCGGAGTATCGTGGTGGTTGTGGTTTCGCGGCCCCATAACAGTATAATGGTTATTATGGTGGCCAGGATCATCTCACTGTTGATGACACGCTAAGTGAATGATCCAGTCTAGTGAGCATGCTAGACATGTGTTCTGGACAGGAGTTGGAAAGTCTCCAACTCTTAAGCAAGGAGTGATGATTTGCAGCCCTGCTCTGGAATCATCGAAGTTGCAACTAGAAAGTTCTGTTGCATAGAATTATGGCTTTGGCTTCCTAGGACGAACATGACGTTCCAAATTATGCAGTGGTTTGGTCCACCATCTGACTAAGGCTTCATGGCCAGGCGCGGATGTAAATCGAATCACACAGTTGTTGTTCGCAGCATTCTCCCCCGGCGGCATGCAGTCTTGATGGATCTCTTCCCCATCTTGACATGTGCCTTCGAGGGGTAATAGGCGGCACTAGTCGCCTGGGCTAGCAGGAGTCCGATTCTGGAAGAGACATAGGATTCTCGAAGTCCGGCCAGTGACTTAGAAAACACACTGGTACCTCGGGGAACAACGTGTTGGCTGTGACTAAAATATAGCTTTGAAGAAAGTTTCGAAGAGGTGTTAACGAAAAGAGAAGGTTAAAATCCAAGTAAATATCCTGGTTGCTCTTGTAACAGAATCAGAAGTTGGATAGTCTTCAACTCTTAAGCAAGGAGTGGGGTTGGCAGTACTGCTCCGAAGCTTGCAACTAGGAATGACCAGTTGCATAGAATTATGTCTTTGGCTTCCTAGGGTGTGAGTGCACGCTACATATCACCCAAATGGTCGCCCCCGGAGGCACATTTATATGTTTAGACGGAATCTCACCGTTATTACATATGTCTTCGGGGTAAAAGGGAGCCCAGGCCCCTTCAAGGCTAGCAGGAGCCAACGGGACAATTCCACTATGTTTCCATGGGAATCAGTAAAGGAGTTAGAGAGTCTTCAACTCTTAAGCAAGGAGTGGGGGCACGGTCATGCTATCGTGCATTTGAAAATTGCAACTAAGTCGTATGTCTTTGCGTCTTACGGCGTGGGTGAACGCTTTTTCCTACACCCGGTGGTAAGACCACATGGCTCGGTACCGAAATAAATCTTTTTACGTTCTGTTGTGCGCGATAGTGATGCAGAAAACTCGTCAACCTCAACTCATAGTCGTCATGCCCAACAATTGAGCATCTCACGAACATTACTGATGCGAATTTTGAATAAAGATTTGAACTAACACGCTTACAAAGCTTAATTGACTAATGAGCTTAAACCTACTGACCGTTTCAAGCATCTTTAATACGCCGACTGATTCGTTGAACAGTCAAGTCTTTTGCCCAAGTTAATATCACATTTCTTTGTTACAGCATTTGACAAATGAAACCTTGGAGAGGTTTACAATTGAGCAGCGCGTTAAGATTGTCCAAGTCTTTTATGAAAATGAATATTCAAATCGAAATGTATTTCGAGAACTTTGTGATTTTTTGCGGGTCAGCAAAAATGGCCACATGTGTTCACAATCGAGAGAACGATGTGAAAAATTTCGGCGATCCGGCTCGGTAAGAAATGTGAAAATATCTGTGCGCGCTCGCTCAGTACTTTCTAAGGAAAATATTGCTACTGTTCTGAAGTAAATCCGAAAAAAGCTACTGGTATGGACGGCAGAAGTAACAAAATGTTGAAGGACTGGGGAGCTCAGTAAGAATTATGCTATTAATTTTTAATGCCATTTTACGGCTTGAATACTATCCTGACCATTGGAAGATTTCTAAAGTTAAAATGATTATAAAACCGGGTAGAGACCTTACCAACTATTTCAAAGGTCCTCGAAAAGTTGCTTATGGATAAATTGTCTCCAATGCTAAGGGATAGTGGGTGTATCCCAAACCATTAATTTGGTTTTAGAAGTAGACATAGCACAATTGAACAAACCCATAGATTCGTTCAGGTGATAAGAAGGACTTTTGAAGAGAAGAAGTATTGTTCAGCTATTTTTATTGATGTTTCTGAGGCTTTTGACAAAGTTTGGCATTAAGGTCTATTTCTGAAACTGACCGCTCACTTGCCTTGTAATATAAGCAACCTATTAAAAAGCTAGATAATTGGACGAAAATTTTCTGTTGTTGAAGGAGACTTCGTTAGTGTACCCAAACCAATTTCCTCAGGCGCACCACAAGGTAGCATTCTTGGACCAGTTTTATACTTGATATATACCTGCGATATGCCTGTAAGTGAAACTGTCCACACTTCTACGTTTGCTAATGATACAGCGTGTCTAATTTCGCATGAAAACTCCCACCAAGCATCCATAAATCTTCAGCAACATATAACTCAGTTAGAGTTGTGGTTAAAATTATAGAGAATTAAAGTGAACGTTCAAAAGTGCATTCATGTGACCTTCACCCTGCGAAGGGATAATTGTTCACCCGTTCGAATCAATAATCACATTGTTCCTCACCATACTTATGTGTGATATCTTGGTATACATCTTGACCGTCGCCTTACATGGAAACATCATATTGACTCAAAGCTAACACAAATGAAACTTAAGCTAACACAACTACATTGGCTCATTGGCAGGAACTCAAAACTTAGCCTAGATTGTAAGCTTCTAATTTACAAGACTATTTTAAAACCGATATGGTCTTACGGAATCCAACTTTGGGGCACTGCCTCAGCTTCAAACGTGGATAGAATCCAACGTATGCAGAATAAAATTTTACGGTTGATAACTTCCGCCCCATGGTAAAAGGTGTTTTTTTAAGCTAGATAGAACTTTAAATTGTAAAAAGTAACACAAAAAATGAAATTTTGATGAAACATTTTTTTTTATTTGTTTCAGTATACTCTGACAAATCATCATGAATAGACTCTCGCTTGAACAACGCACCGAAATTATCCAAATTTACTTTGAAAATCAGTCGTCGATTCGCGCAACTTATAGACGACTTCGTCATTTTTATGGCGTACATAATCGTGCATCTGAACAAGCCATTCGTCGAACTGTCGATAGATTTCGTATGTGCGTACTGAAGAGAATATCGCCGCTGTAAACGAAAGTGTGGAAGAAGATCCAAATTTATCAATTCGTCATCGGTCGCAGGAATTGGGGCTCTGTCCGTCCACTACGTGGAAAATTTTGCGCAAAGATCTCGGCCTACACCCGTATAAGATCCAGCTGGTGCAGGAATTGAAGCCACGAGACCATTATATGCGTCATTCTTTCGCCGATTGGGCTCTAGAGCAGTTGGCAACTGACCCGTTGTTTTATCGCAAAATTGTGTTCAGCGATGAGGCGCATTTTTGGCTTAACGGGTTTGTTAATAAGCAAAATTGCCGCATATGGAGTGAGACCAATCCACAACAGATCCTACAGACTCCATTACATCCAGAAAAATGCACCGTTTGGTGCGGTTTTCACGCTGGTGGCATCATCGGACCTTATTTCTTCAAAAATGAGGCCGGATCTCGCGTTACGGTCAATGGAGATCGTTGCCGCACCATGATCAATGATTTTTTGTTTGAAAATATGGATGACATTGATCCGTACGAGATGTGGTTTCAACAGGATGGCGCTACGTGCCATACAGCGAACGCAACCATCGACTTATTGAAATCAAAATTTGGCGATAAGTTGATTTCGAGAAATGGACCTGTCAATTGGCCTCCAAGGTCGTGCGATTTGACACCACTCGACTATTTCCTGTGGGGCTACGTGAAGTCACTGGTTTATGCTGATAAACCAGCAACAATTGACGCCTTGGAGGACAGCATTGTTCGTGTTATTCGTGACATACGCCCAGCAGTGCTCGAAAAAGTGGCCCAAAATTGGACGTCCAGAATGCGCTTCGTCAAAAACAGCCGCGGTGCCCATATGCCCGAAATCATTTTCAAATGTTAATGTCACGTATTGATCCTTCGAATAAAAAAGAAATTTTGATTACAATTTAATTTTTTGTGTTATTTTTTACAATTTCAAGTTCTATCGGGCTTAAAAAAACACCCTTTACATCAGAAATTAAAACGTACATTGTGATTTAGACATACCGCTGGTGACTACAGAAATCATCAAATACGCAGGCAAATACTTGATGAAGCTTAAAGACCATCCTAACCCCCTTGCTCGCAATATCTTGGATTATAGTGGACATAGCCGATTAAAAAAGAGGGATACCGCAGCTTTAATCCTCAATGCTACAGACGATACATCTTAGAAATATTTGCTTTGTTTTTTTTTTTATGACAATTTTCTTTTTTACCCAAAAGGTTAGGCCTGACATGGTCAGGACTAAGTAACTTTTTTTAGAATTTAAGATTTTAATTTGTTAGTTCTTTTCGTGAAGATACAATAAATAATTATTGAGAGTTAAAAAAAAAACTGTTCGCGGCAGAAGAACCAACAACCTCCTCGATTCGCCGATGCATCTACAAAGAGTGACTGTTTGGTGCAGTTAATGGTCTGGCGCCATCAAGCAGTGTTTCTTAGAAACTGAAGCCGTCACGGTGAATGGTGTTCGTTAGCGCGAAATTATGATGAACTTCTTGTGACAAAAATTGTGCATATGGACCTGTACGATATGTGATTCCAACAGAATAGTTTAACTTGCCACACAGCCAACTAAACAATGGCTCTATTGCGTGAGAATTTCAATGGCCGTATTATGTCACATCGTGACAAATGTTAAATGGCTGACACGATCATATGATTTGACACTGTTGGACTTTTTCCTTTGAGGAATATTTAAAAGAAATATCGTACGTCAATAAGCCAAGAACAATTCAAGATCTAAAGGATAAGATAATCTTGCACATTAACGAGCGACATTGAACCTAAATTATGTCTCCGGGTTATTGAAAATATGGATCATCAGTTAGTGGTATGCCAGAGAAGTCGTCACGAGCATTTAATTGTCTTAGATCCTTCTTCTATCACAATACAAAAATATTAAGAGAACTCTGAAAGCGAAAACCGAAAACCTATAAAATCAGTTCAATCTCCTAAACTTCATGAACGATTAGAAAAATATATAAATGAGCAAGATATACGATATCTACATTCGAACCGGATAAAATTTTTGCAAAAGGTGGTCTTTTAGCGCTTTAAAGATTATTCCGTTCATAATTGCGTTTTAAGTTATCTATGCCGTTGAGAAAAGTTAGCAAGCTTATCTACAGGCTACACTAGGGGTTACTGTGCAGGATAAACTAGAGGCTGCACTATAGATTACATTGCAATCTGCACTACAGTCTACATTAGAGACTATACTCAACAACAACAAAGCTCTTAGTCAATGTATTTTATTACGTGCTCTATCGCCTTATTGTTCGAAATGGTCGAGAAACTATCGCGAGCTGTTGTTTGAATAAGTAGCAGAAGGAAAGATATGACAACGAAAAAATTTAACACGAATGACCCTCAACCGATTTTCAATCGAACACAAAAATTGTGAGAAACCCAAATTTAACTTTAACTTAAAAGTTCTTATTAGAACTTCGTTAACATAGGTGCCCCTGTAGGCTAGTAGCTAGTGTGCTAGCATACATGACCAGGGGTTGTGGGTTCGATTCCCAACAAAGACCTTAGTTTTTTTTCACTACAAATAAAAATTGGCTGTCGGTGGGGCTGCTCAGCAATGAAGGCACAGTTACTGGTTGCTCTGCTGTCTTAAACGGCAGTTAATTTCCGACTATCCTTCTACTTTCACCATCTGTTTCATCTCTTCTCTATCCCTTTCCTAAGCAATGTAGCACGGTACTTGACTAAATGGGCATTGTTGCCTGAAGTGCTACTTCTCTACGAAAAAAAAAAAGAACTTCGTTAACATTCCCGGAGCAGCTGCGGTTGGCTTAACAGTAGCTTATCCTGATCGTTTAATTCTCTAACTTAAGTGACAGTTTCTGGTCACAGGAAAAAAGACTTAAAATGTCTGCTACACAGTACGAAATTAACATCGTCAATAAGGCTGGCAACACGATTGTCGAATTTAATGAGCAAAATATTATTGATTATTGAACTGTGTGACCATCATGGTCCAGCATGCATAAAACATTTGTAATTACAACTCTGTAGAGTGTACACTCTACATTATAGAATGTCATTCCTAGTTGCAAGTTTCGGAGCAGGACTGCCAGCCCCACTCTTCTGTTATAAGAGCAACCAGAACATTTACTTGGATGTTAATCTTTTCTTTTCGTTAACGCTTCTCCGAAACTTTCTTCAAAGCTCGATTCAAGCCACAGCCACCACGTTGCTCCCCGAGGGGCCTCACCAACAACCAGATTAGGGCCGTAGCCTCGCGGACAACCGGTCTACACGGTACCAGTGTGCTTTTGGTTGGACTTCGAGAATCCTATGTCTCTTCCAGAATCGGGCTTCTGCTAGCTCATGCAACTGGTGCCGCCTTTTACCCCCGAAGGCATATGTCAAGATGGGGAAGAGATCCATCAAGACTGCGTGCTGCCGAGAGAAAATATCGCAAACAATAGCTATGTTTTTCACAGAACGAACCGAGTAGGTATTTTCACATTTCCTACAGCCCGGTTTGCTGAAAATTTCCTAATTGTGGAAATGCTGGTTAAAAAATCACGAAATGCATTTTGATTTGAGCGACTATTTTCGTAAAACTCTTGAGAAGTCTTTATACGCTGCTCTCTCTCACTCTATGTACCTCTAATGACGATATATTGAGGTTAAAAGACAGTTCTTTCAGCACATCATCGCAAATAACAGAAATATTTTGCGCTGAACGAACTGGCTGAGCATACGCCGCTCAATTTTGTACCTCTCCTTGATTGAATTTCTCAAACTTAGCGACTGTCAGTATGGTTTCCGTAGGGAGCACTGTACGGACGACATCTATCGGAACAATGGTACAACTCCTTACACCGTTTCGGAGGGAGTACGATGGTGGCTCTAGATATTTCCAAGACTTTTGATAGAGTGTGACAAGATGTACTTCTGTCAACACTTACAGCTTTTGGTGTCGGTGATAATTTTCCCAGATGTATTTCGTGCTTTCTCAGAAATGCAATTATACGAGTTGTTATAGATTTAAATTTTATCAGACGAGTTCAATATTAATTCAGGGGTACCGCAACTTTATATACTCTTTCGCAGATGACAGCATCATTTGTCATTCGTATTCATTTGGTAGTAGACCGAACCAGTTGGAGGTGAGTTCTAAAAGGCAGAACATGAATAATACGCTCAATCACGATCGTACACTCTACGTTCGCTGAAATGTTGTTGCCTGCAGCATTAAGAAAATAATTGAGCAAAGATGCCACATCATTTTAAACGTTAAATTTGGTATGAATGCATTAGATTAATGTGGAAATTTCATTTCTTGGGACACAGCTGTTGATGTGAAAATAATGTCGAGTCGAATAGAGTAGACTCGAGTAAAATATCGAGTTACTGAAATGTAATGGCGAATAAAACTTTTAGATTAAGAAACCACATTCTCGCTGGTACGCATCGTATGAAAAATGTGTCATCCACCAGAACTACATACAACTCCTGATAAGTGTAATAACAGATAACGAAGAAGCATTACTTAATCGAATGAGATTCAAATAATCGTCTTTTGAAATTTGTGCCCATCTACAAATCTCCAATTCTAGAAGGTATTGACTTTTGCATGTGAATTTAAGTAATAGATCCCAGCAATGGAACTTTTAAATATCGGCCGTATAAGAATCAATTAACATGGATTAAAATATTCACGATTCATCAATAACAGTCCAAGGATTAAAACAAAGATGATTTTTTTTAATTTATTCGTAAGATAATTTTCTGGTATTATAATTTAAACATGACTTCTGGCATATGATCGCCACGACTGGCTGGTTCGGATGTAGTCTAATCTGGAGGTTTAATTTTCGATGACCTTTTTCAATGATATGTGCTTAAATTCTCCGACGGGGTTTAATTTATTTTTGTTTGACTACGGTTTTCCGTCGACCCTCGTCAACCGGTTTCGGCCGTTTGCCATCTTAAGTGCTCTCTTCGTACTCGAAATTTGACGAGGGTCGACGGAAAGCCGTACCCAAATTAAACCTTTTTCAATATTTGCGGTAGTATATCCGTAATAATGCGGCCCTCCATGTAGCCAAAAATGTCGGGTTTTTCGCGGTAGACTAGGGGTTTAACATATCTCCACAGAAAATAGTTTAGCGGCGTTAAATTGCATTGCACGATCTTGGAGGTCAATTCATGCACCCAAATCAATAAATAAATCAATTATGGGGACAAGCTGTTTGATATGTGGCACCGTCTTGTTGCAACCGCAACTCCTGCCCATCATATTTGTTCAATTGATGAACTAAAAAGTCAGTAATCATGTGGCACCATTGGTACATTCTGACCAACATCGTTTTTAAAGTTCTTTAAGTACAGAACAATGACTCCATCAGCTCCTAAAGAACAACAGTCAGTTTTTCTGGTGGTAACAGTGTCTCAATATAAACTTGAGTGCTGTTCATTAACTCTATACATTCAAACAAAAGTGAGCTTCATCACTAAACCCAATTCGCTTATGAAGTCGGGGTCAACAGGGCAAATTTGTAAAATTTGATAGCGTTGGTTAGGCGTCAGTCTATTTATGTTGAATTGACAAACCAAACTAAACGTAAATTACCGCTAATAAAATGACCGCCAATTAAAAAAGTGTTGCCAACTGTAAAATAGTCTTATGCTTAGAAAAACGTTACTTCAGATGATTGTTGGCGTGCGTGTTTTCACTGTCATGTTTGCATACAAACACTTACAGGCTATTGAAATGTCATTATTAGAAATTTTGCTATCGATTATTCGATAACGAATTGGAGAATCCAAAAAACCAAAAACAAAAAAAAACACTCGCATGTTCGATTAAAAATTCGCTCCCATACGAATGGCATAATTGGTCCCCTAATAAATTATTCATCTATTAAATGATGAAATAAAAGTTTCAAGTTCTTTAAAGACTCATTTGATATTCGAATAATATTGTTGTTGCTTTAGTTTTTTAACAACAAAATTTTAAAGGTTACAATATGTTGAAGCAACTCATTAAACAGTTTTGTTTGTTATAGAGCACCAGCAAATGTAACTGCCCAGAAACTGCAAAAATTTTCACTTTCGTCACCCTACATTTACGGGGCGGCAATTTTAATTTATTTACCATTATAACTCAATATGGGTAAAGTGTAAATCTGAATAATTGTTTTTGAACAAGCGCTCTTAAAAGTTAGAAGAAATAATATTTCTTTATAATCAACATAATGAGTTTTTCAATAAGAAGATTGTTTTTCAATTGTTGCAACACCATCAACATGATAGTTGTGACATTTAGTTTTTTGACATATTCGTAGGTTACAATCGCAATTCCTTCCTCCATATGACGTATTTCCTGGCTGTTTGTTCGCAAATGGCGAGCGCTTTCCATGAGCATATAGCATTATCAAGCCACGTTCTATCACGCACTGGTGAGTCAGTATTTGATGCACTGGCGGAACAAACCCAAACAATTTATTACAATGGCAATTGTTACAATCAATACAATTTCGCATTAAAATAATTAAAATCCACTATGAAAATAGTGGTTCCTGTTAAAGTTATATTTCGTAAAATTCGTGATATTTTCGGACAACATAATTGCTTTCTGAGACCGCTTTTAAGAATTTGGTGGTTAAATTAAAGACGAAAGGCTGGATACAAAATGTACGACCATCAACGAAACATGTTCGAACTGTGTGTTCAACTGAAAACATCGCAGCCATAAGCAACAGGGTTGAAGCAGCTCCAAATTTGTCACGCTCGTTCAAATTTGTCCTCGACGTTCTCAACAGGTGGAGTTGTGTGATAAGATTTACGTCAGTACCTAGCTATGTAAGCCATATAACCTGACGGTGGATCATACTTCGTGATAAGATTTGCATCTGCACCTGGCTGTAAGCCTTAATCAGATGGTGGTCAAACCACTGGGAATGAAAAGCAACGTCATTCACGCCCTAAAAAGCCGAGGACTAATTCTAGCAACAGGTCTTTCCTAGCTGCAATTTCAGCGGTTGCAAAGCAGGGTTGCAAACCACTACTCCTTGCTGAAGAGCTGGAGACTATCCAACTCCGGATCCAGAACACATGACTAGCATGCTCACTGGATCTACGATCATTCCACCAGGTAGGTGTTATTAAAAAAAAATGATCCTGGCCACCACAAATCAATTCATGCTGGGGCCGCAAAACCACAACCACTACAATACTCCCGAAAGGCCAACCTCAATAATCAGTCAGCGAAACAGCTAAAAGACTAAAGAGACAATTAGCGGAAACTCTGGGGCTTACTGATTCCCGTGGAAATAACGTGGAATTTCCAGTTGACCTCTGCTGCCTTCAGGGAAGTGGGCTCCCTTATACTGCCAGCGCCAGAGGTCTAGATAACCAAGTATTCTATAAAGACCGATAAATGTGCCTCCGGGGGGGACTGTGGATGATATGTAGCGTCATCCTCGCCCTAGGAAGCCTTCAGATACGTATATCCTCCAGTCACTCCTAGTTGCAACTTCAAGAGCTCGGAGCAGGCCAACACCCCCACTCCATGCTAAGGAGTTGGAGACTATCCAACGCATGAAGCTTAATAAATTTTAAGAACACAACCGCAGTCATGCTCACTGGAACTGGATCATTCACTGTGTTCATTGTCAATGATCCGATCCACACAACTCAAACGACGGGTTCGAAACCACAACCAGCGCGATACTCCCGAAGGGCCAACCTCAATAATCACTCAGAGAATAGCTAACAGGCTAAAAAGACAGAAAGCTGAACTCTGGGGCTTTACAGATTCCCACGGAAATGAAGTCGAATTGTCCAGTTGGCTCCTGCAAGCCTTGTAGGGGACTGGGCTCCCTTTGCCGCCGTTGATACATATAATGACGGTGGGATTTCGTCAAAACATATCAATGTTTCCCCGGAAGGGACAGTTGAGGTTATGTAAAACCACCGTAAGGATTTGACTTTGAAGCCTTACAAGATTCAACTGGTGCAGGAATTAAAGCCGACGCACCATTCATATCGCCGTAGGTTCGCTCAATTTATTCTGAAACAAACGCCTTATTTTTCAGACGAACCCCATTTTCAGTTGTCAGGGTATGTCAAGAAACAAAATTGCCACATTTGGGCTTTAAGAAGCCTTTGCATGCTCAACTTTTTTTTTTCAAAGAGAAGTAGCACTTCAGGCAACAATGCCTATTTAGTCAAGTACCGTGCTACCTTCTTTAGGAAAGGGATAGAGAAGAGATGAAACAGGTGGTGAAGGTAGAAGGATAGTCGGAAATTAACTGCCGCATAAAGACAGCAACAGCGACCAGTGACTATGCCTTCATCGCTGAGCAGCTCCACTGACAGTCAATTTTCATTTTTGTAGTGAAAAAAAAAAACCAAGGCCTTCGTTGGGAATCGAACCCACAACCCCCATACTGACAAGCTAGTACACTACCTACTAGCCTACAGGGGCACCTATCACTATATGATGCGCTAGGTGGTCTGGAGGCATGATTGGGTCTTTTTTCTAAGATGAGGCTGGAAATGCCGTAACGGTCAATAAATTACCCTAACGCGAGATGCTTATAACTAAATTTTGGCCTATTATAGACGACGTGGACATCACTGGTATGTGGTTTCAATAGGACGGCGCCACATGTCTCACAGCCAATGATACGATCAATTTAATGCAAACCTAATTTCTCGATCGCATAATTTTACAACAATCAGCAGTTAAGTGGCCAAGCAGATCGTGTGATTTAACACCACTGGATTAATTTTGCGGGACTATATTAAGGACAGAGTCTATACGCAGCTAATCAAAACGATTTCAGCCTTAAGGCCGGGGCACATAGAATCCGTCATGCGTTATACTTTAATGTATTCAACTGAAGTCGAAAGTAACGACGGATGAGGTTGGCACAATGAGTAGGTTCGTTCCCGTACTCTGCTTTGGGAGCACGCGGGCTCCCAAATTTACCCAAAAGCGTTCCCGTACACAAAGTTTGTAAGCAAGTGAGAGAGAATTTGAAAGAATAATATTCTTCTTCTTTCTGCCCAAAACAGCCCGCACTTTTTCTTCGGGCTGATTTGGTGAGATTGTTAATCAATCAGCTGTTGCATAAAATAAACAATAAAAATTGTTAGCAAACAAGTTTTCTTTAGAGTTGAAATAAAACTTTATTGAAGAATGTTCTTATATATCTATGTATAAAAAACATACTAATGAGATATATATGTATACATGCACAGATAACTACATATGTATGCACATATTTCCATGGACATAAAACAAGTAAACAATTTTGACATTTTATTTCGGGCTAAAAATTTGGTTTTTAGTGTTTCCGTACTTTTAAACGTTTTACACTCTAATTGAGAGTATTTTTGCATTACTCTCATTTGCCCAAACTTTACCCAAAAAGTACGGGAACACAACTAATACTTTGTTGACGGATGAGAAATATCAGCTGTTTTTTGTTTGCTTATTTGATATTTTTTTTTTGCAGCAAAGTTTTATTAAAAGTGCACATTTGAAATGGAGTTAGAAGACATTTTAGACTTTCTATTAATGGTAATTTGTATTCCACTATTTACTTCATTATTTATTATTATTATTTAAATTTATTTTAAAAATAAATTTAATAATTTATTTTTTAATATTTAATATTTAATTTATTTTAAAAATAAATTTAATAATTAAATAAATTTATTTTAATAAATTTATTTTAAAAATATTTTACTTTAATAGAGCGAAAACAAAAAAAAAACAAGAAGAAGAGGCAAATGAAAAATGTCAAAGTACTCAACGTACGTCAAAAGTTAAAAGTTGGCCAACTTTCGTACTTTGCGTTGACGGAGACGTACTGATTGTGACAACGCTGATAAGAAAACGTGTATTTTAACTTACTTGTTATGACTTATGACGGATTCTATGTGCCCAGGCCTTTAAAACTCAAAATCCATGAAGTGATTAATGGAAATAGCACCGCCATTTTGCCAAAAAGTGATTAAAAACTTTGATGAAAGAATCGTTATCTGTCAGCGTGGTCGTGGGGGACATTTGCCAGATATCATTTTTCATTGATATATGCCGAACTATGCTCTTCCCTTCTTCTCGGACAATAAAAATTTGTATCTTCTTAGTCTAAATTATTTGTTTTATTTTGTATTGAGAAAACATATTTCTTGTTGAAAAACCCTTTTGATAAAATTTAAAAAAAAAATTATGTACCTATGATTGTTAAGACTTAATATGCTTAAAGAAAATAGTGTAGCATAATGTGGAAAATTTCAAATCCACCCCTAATATTTTGGCACCGCCTTTTATGTGAAGTTGACTTTTTCTTTTGTCTTTTGATTTGCTTTTATTATTATTTTTTATCAAATTACTCGCTTTAAAGCGTGTATTGTAATATGAGTATAAATTGCATCCTTCAGATAAAATAGTGCTAATAAAAATATATTTTTGAAAATTGATTTTAATTTCATTTGATTAATTAATTAATTAATTGTACAAAAAATTTTTTTCAAATACCTATTAAAAATATTAAAAATATAATAATTATTTTTATATTTAAAGAATTTAAAGAAAGAAAGCAATGAATGAATATTCATTAAAGAATTTTGTGATTACGGAAAATCTTAAAGATTCCGCAAAAACGTTTTATAGTTCTAATATTATTGGCAGAGAGATATTTACCAGTTATGACCTGGTAATGGATCGTTTAAAAATTTGTCACGGTCATTCAGTGCACAATAATACATCAGCAAATGACTTTAATCCACAAGTTTTATATGAAAATCAAGATGAATCGGATATTTATATTAATTTAAATACAAATACAGGAATAATCAATCAATATGCAGGTTTGTAAAAGCTTTCCTTTATTTCCTTAATCTTTAACTCCTCTTTACGTGTTAATGTTAATTCTATTATTGTTAATTCTATTATTTTATTATTATTTAAAATTTAAATATAAAAACAAACACTTACAAATTAACAGCAGGCAAACACCCTGCTTTTGTGATTTTAATTTTGTTTGTTCAAACAAGAACTACAAAAACATTTCATTAATCCGTATGACTGGTGGCGTTATTCCGTTAAGTGTACATGTGTACATGTGCATGCAAAAGTACATGTACATGTGCTTGTGCATGTTTATATTTATTTGTATTGTGTTTCTTCTAATGCTGCTAAGTACCTTAACAAGGAATAAAATTTAACACTCGCATACACAAAAAAAAGCAAAAACAAAACTACAAGTGAGCAAAGAAGCGAACAAACAAACAGGCTGCCACAAAAGCTCAATGATTGTAGACAAATAAAGACATTCAAATCGACGCCTGTTTTATTTTGTTTACCCCAGCGCTGTTTTTAATTTTTTTTTATTTATCCAGATGTATACATCATGTGTATAATAAGAGCAACACGCAAAACACTTAAGTAAATTGGCCATTTCGTTACAACAGTCTTACACATAATTATTTATACAAAACTACAGGGGTTTTCATTTGAATAAAAAAATAAATAAATAAGTTGCCTATTCGATGGCACAAGAAGTACAGAGTATTTATTTACAAGATTTTAATCTATTTGCTATAAAGGGTGTTTTTATGCAGGCATAAAACTTTAAAACTGGAATAAAACAAAGATAAATCATTTTAAATTGTCATTAAATTTACTTAAATCGCAAGATAATCTTTCGGCATTATAATTTAAAATGATATGTGCGTATATTTTCCGATGGGGTTTAATTTATTTATATTTGGGTACGATTTTACGTCGACCCTCGTCAAATATGGTTTGTGAACAAACCGGTTTCGGTTATTTGCTATCTTCAGTGTTCTCTTTATACTATAAGTATAAAATATAAGTATAAAATATAAATTAATTTTAAATATTTACATCTGGCATATGACCGCTACGACTGGCTTGATTAGATCGTGATGAACGTAGATGAACGTCACTACCAGGCCATGTGGCTCTAACCTAACGGTTACCACTTACCACTTGATAAATATGATGCCTACATAATACATAATAATTTAATTATACACGGGAAAGTAGTATACTTTCACGACGGAATAATTTTTGATTTAAAGAAAGAGAACGGATCTCAAAGAAAGAGAATGGATCTTATTATTGATAAATATTTTAATATGTGTTTGGATTCTCCGACGGGGTAAAAATTTCTTTTGTTTGTGTACGGTTTTCCGTCGACCCTCGTCAAATTTGGTTTGTGAAAACCGTACCCAAACAAAAGATAAATATTTTATTTAATGTCGGCAATTATACATGGCATACAACATCAGATAAATGTCCGTCTACCTCTTTTAGCCTCACAAGTGCGAACCCTTTTGAGCACATTTTTCATTACATTCTCACGCATTTCATGCGGTATTTTATTTCATCACGAATGTTTTGCTTGAGTTGCTCAAGCGTTTCTGGTTTGTTTGCATAAGCCCTGCTTTTCAGCTATCTCCACAGAAAGAAGTCCAGAGCAGTTAAACCAGGCGACATCATCATTTCTTGTCGCTAAAGGTCTCGCAGTAATGTCATTATAATCTTGGCTGTATGCGATGTGGCACAGTCTTGTTGTTACCACATGTTAATCAAGCCCAAAGCATGCAGTTGTGGATTGAAAAAGTTTTCGATATGTGCTTAGATTTTCCGACGGGGCTGAAATTACTTTTATTTGGGTACGGTTTTCTGTCGACCCTCGTCAAATTTGGTTTGTGAACAAACCGGTTTCGGCTGTTTGCCATCTTCAGTGTTCTTTTAGTACTCAGAACTTTTCTATTTATGTATGTTGACATGTCAAATCGAACTAAACATAAATCACTTTATGGCTAAAAAAAATGGCCACCATTTGAAATAGTATTGCCAACTTAATAGTTTATAACTCTATAAAAACACATGCGATATATAGTCGAATAACGGATATAAAATTTATATTTTTTTTTAAATTAAATTTTCCATAAATAAATAAATTTTAATATTGCTATTTCCTGTCCCAACTGGCTGGTTTGTAGTCGAAGGCGAGCACTTTCGATGCAAATGCATTATTCTCAAGCAGCGTTGTGGTTTGTACTGGGGAGTGAGTGTTGGCGTTCAGGCAGTTCTATTATTAGGTTCGTATCTTTTCAGGTAAGCAGGTACGTGTGTCCGTCTGAGGGTGTTTTTCGTTTGCCCGTTTGAATGAGTAGTTGTGAAAATTGTGTTTGAGGTCTTGTTTACCTGTTCTTTTATAATGTCATTGTTAAAAGTTTTTGTTTTGTAGATTTCCATGTTTTCAAGAATGTCTAGTCTTCGTCCTTTTTTGCTAGGCTGTAGTAATGTCATACATTCATCTATTTCCCTTGGTGTGTGTCCGTGAGTGTTAAGCTATAATACAAAGTTGGAATCTTCTCTTTTCCGATTGTATTAGCGTAGGTGTTCGGTAAACCTTGTTTTTAGTGTTCGTCCGGTTTGCCCTACATAAGTTTGTTTCCAGGTACAGGTTAGTCTGTATATCCCGCTGGAACTAAATTTGTCAGTTATTTCTGTCGTTGTTCTGAGATTATGTCTCAGGATGTTGCCACTTTTTAATGCTGTGAGTGAAAGGTTAGTAGGTCTATATATTTCTGGTCCTGTCTGAGTAAAGTTATGCCGTCGTGCTGTATCGGCTACAAACCAGCCAGTTAGGACAGGAAATAGCAATATTATTTCATTTATTGGCGGAGGAAAAATAAACAAATAAATTTTAATTTTAATTTCTTTTGGAACTCGAAATAGATTTAGTGTTATTTGCCGTTAAACATTAGTTAACCTTTAGTTAAAGAAACAACATAAAAAAAAACAAATAAACAAATTAATTAGAAAAGTTAAAATAAGAAAAAGAAGATGATACAATTAAAAAAATCTTATAATTAATTTTTTTTAAGCCTAAGCTTGCCTATGTATGTGTGTTCGAAACATGTTTATTGTTTGTGTGTATATAACAGAAGCTTAACATTTTGAAAATGCCTGATAGAGCAAAGAAAGTATACTTTGCGTACACATCATTCAGTGCAGTTTAGCAATAAGACGTAAAAAATATAAATTACTAGCTTTACGTCCCAGCTTCGCTCGGAAACTATTTGCTAATGATTAATATTTCATATGGAGTTCGAAAAAAATTTTCAGTACAAGGAAAAAACGAAACAAATTTTTTTTAATTTATTGTTTTAATAGTTCTTAAGGTAATTCATTAAAAAATAAACAAACAAAAAAGTTAAGAACATAATTTATTTTAAAGCTTGATAGTAAACAATATATTTTGTTTTTCTGTTGGGAGTGCTGACGGTGTCCCAAATCTTAAGCATGCAACATACAATTGTTCATGGGAAAAACATTGGGATTCTAGGTTTAACCCACACACTTTTAGCGATTATCTTTGGGATTTATTAATCGTCATTGCGAATGCAAGGCGAACGGGAAATTGGAGACGTTTAAACTTAAATGGTAAATCACTTGGTATGATAGGTATCCTTGGAATAAGCAGCTCTTCACCTACAAACTTTCCTATAATTATTATTGCTAAGTTTTTGCCATCAGCGTTTTAATAACCAATCTAGTACCATCGCATAGTATTGGCTGATTTAGGTTACGTAACATGACTATTACCGCTCCAACGTTAAGCTGGAAGTTATGTGGTGGCATTCCCGGTAAGTTTAATGAATTCAGGAACTTTACGGAGTAGTTAACAATATTTTCGGGATCGGTAATGGAACCAATCGATTTATACGAATACTGTTCGCCATTTATTAAGCTTTGGGTTTTTTAATTTATTTAATCAACGTATTTGGTTTTTGCAGCCAAAATGGCTCTTTCACTTAACCAAAGTTAATTGCCATAATTTTGAGCAATGTATGTGAACAGTTAACAACAATTAATTCGTCCTTAGATGTTGTGAATTGGCAAGAGCCCATTGGAAAGGAAATCTTCCCTGTTGTAGATTCAGTCGGTTTTTTCCACTGCCAATGTCTAACAATATATAAGAATAGACAGATAAACCTAGACGTAGATATTCATTCAAATTTTAAGAAATGTTGACTGCTAAGAAAATCGTTCGAATTTAAGCTTTTATTTTTTACTTTAGCAATAAAATTTTAGAACAAACGAATTTTGATATTGGATTTTTCAGCGTATAAGCGACATACATATGTATGTAACGTTAAAATTGCATAGAATAGAAGATTATTTTTTAACTTCAAAGTGTAATTGTCGGTGACTTAATATTTTTCAAACCTCACTATCCAACATTTCAAGGTTTTTTTCTCTTATAAAACCTATTAATTTTAAAATTATGTGAATCTAATCGCACGAAAAATTTTAAAGCACGGATAATGTGCATACATACTTATGTCCATATGTATGTAAAATATATATTCAAATTTTCACTTTTGGTATTATCCAACACGTCTAAATTAAATCACTGAGCACTGTTTAGTTTAAACGTTGCCTAAGTAACAAAATTGAGAAGTGAAAACGATTTTTTTATGTTTTCACTAACATGATTTAATACATTGTATATTCAAAAGTGAAAATAAAAACATGTATAAAAAAATTAATACTTTTTCTTAAGAATGTGTTAAAAACTTTAGTTCTTCGAGTTGCTCTTTAAATTTTCTCATGCGAAGAGAAATTATTGCGAAATAAACAGGCCTGTTCTGAAAATCACATTTCATGAAAGTGATTTGAAAGCACAAGAAATGTGTTCTGTGCACAAATTTATGTGCTTTTAAAACGTTCACGTTTGCCACTTGCAATTTGAAATCACTAGGGTAATTTTGCTACTATCACAATGAAAACTGTAAAATAAATTACTGAAATAATTCAACCAATATGTTTTCTTATTAATTTTGTTACATAATTACTTTTTATTGAAAACAAACACTTTAAAATTTAGAAAATTGTAAGGGCACCTTTTTTACTGAACATTTTTTATTTGCTTTTGTGTTTTCAATTTTTGTGTTTGTCAGGTAAATCAGCTGTTTTCTTGTGCTTTCAGGAAAGTAAAATCACATCGAAAACTACAAAAACAGTGTGATTTACAGAACAGCATAAAAACACAAGTGTGATTTTAAAACCGCATGTGATTTGAAAGTATGTGATTTCAAGAACATGCCTGAAAGTCTAGTTATTGAAAACGTATCATGTTCGTTGGGTTCTCCTCGAAAATTCTGTAACATAAGCAAAGCTTGCTGATGTTTATTAAAACGTATGTATGTATGGATATGTTCATATGAAAGTCAATTTTTTATATAAATATATTTTTTTATGGTATAAATTTATATACTTTTAGGAAAAAAACTTTAAAAATTAAACTTAAAATGCATATTTTTCTAAATTCAAAACAAATTCACCAAAGGATTTGAACTTTTTATTTTTTCGATACAATATACATATTTCAAAGTGTTGAAAATTATGCAATCTATTTACATACATATGTACATGTGATGTTAATGTGAATTTTAAATAAAGTAAGATTTTTTCCCCATAATTGTGACGGTATTATCCCCAAAAATATGTTCAAACAAAAAAATACATACTTAACTGTTGACATGTTAGAACAATGTTTGGTTTTGCCGAAGTTAAAGATGTTGCCTCTCTTTATTTAGTCTTTTATTTTGTTTTCTTTTTGTTTTGTGTGTGTGTGTGTTTTTTTAATTTGATCTACGGGTTTTTTTAGCGTATGCTAAGAATGCATACGTGTGTTGTTTGCACTTACGCAAACTCGTGAGCATACAAACAACCATAAGCTTCATCAAACCAGTTCCAACGAACATGTCGAGTCGTGAATAACTTATTTGTGTTTACAACAGAAGAAAATTAATGAAAAGAAATGAATTTTCTAAGTTTTCCGGGAAATTTTATATTTTTTTTTTCATACAAACCATCTCCTGAAAATTTCGAATTGAATAAAACAAAACATCAGCCAAATCGCTGCAGCCGTTCTCACGCCAACTCATTACATACGTGGACCATTTCATTTTTATATATACATACATATAGATTAGTTTTGTTATATTCCAGACATTTTAATTGAAGTCTTTTGAAAGTTTTACATATTTTTAATATATTTTATTATTTTTTCTGAGAGGTATATAATAATAAAATTTCTATGACTATTTTGTTGAGTTCTTAAGTTTTATTTTTAATTTTCGTTGGAAAATGACACTTCTTCGAATCCTGATGTCCGTTCTCTGACGTCTTTGAACGAATTAAAGTATTTTATTTCTGGCCTTAGAAGCTTTAAAGCTCCGGGTATAGATCAAATTAGCAATATGTATGTATATTGTTAAAGAATCTGGCTAATACTGCTTTAAATTGTTTACTAAAAATTTATAATTTCTGCATCATAAGCTCTAACTTTCCGAGTGCCTTTAAAACAGCTAAGGTTATACCAATCCTAAAAAAAGGCAAGGATGCAAGATTTCCATCCAGTTACCGCCCAATAAGCCTATTAAGCTCCTTGGGGAAATTATTTGAAAAAATTATTCATCATCGACTCCAATCATTTGTAGAAGTTGTTATACCTGATTCATCGTTATCAGTTCGGTTTCAGAGCGGAACACTCTACCATTCATCAGATTAAGAGAGTGGTTAATATTATTAAATCAAACAAAAGCCGAAGGTACTCTACTGGCATCCTACTTCTAGATGTGGAAAAAGCCTTTGATTCTATCTGACACAAAGGCCTCTTATACAAGCTTCACAAAATGAATATTCCCTTATACCTAACAAAACTTCTAAAGAATTTCCTTAAGGACAGAAAGTTTTTGGTTGATGTTGACGGCAATAAATCAACCCTGCGTAACATACCAGCTGGTGTTCCCCAAGGCTCTGTTCTATCACCATTGCTTTATTTTCTGTACATTTTCGATTGCAAAATTTCCACAGGCAACGACGTGGCATTTTATGCTGATGACAGCGCAATAATCTGTCACGGTAAAGTTACGAATTCAATTGTGAACAGGATTCAGAACGCTTTGATAACAACTACAAAATATTTTTCTAAATGGCGAATAAAGATTAATGAAGATAAATCTCAGGCCATTTTGTTTCCCTACAACAAGTCTCCTAGGAGAGTTCCTACTAAAAATCTCAGGATTCAAGGTAATGAAATAGAGTTCACGAAATCCGTAAAATATCTTGGAATTATTTTGGACCAGAAACTGAGTTTCAATAAGCAAATTGAGAGTGCACGTCTTAGAGCAATCAGATGCGAACGATCTTTGTATCCCATTTTGAATAGGAAGTCAAAATTGAATTTTTAAAATAAATTACTATTTTTTTAAATGTGCATAAGACCAATTCTTACGCATGGCTGCCAAATCTGCTATGAATGTGCTAAATCACACCTTAAAAAGCTATAATCTGTCTTCAATATTCCCCCCCCCCCCAGGGGCACATTTATGGTCTTTATAGTACGTAACAGCTATCTAGATCTGTGCAACTGGGGGAAAAAGGGAGCCCAGTCCCCTGAAGACAGGCAGGGAGTCAACTGGAAGCTCCACTTATTTCCACGGGGATCAATGAGCCGCAGAGTTCATTATTTGTCTCTTTAGACATTTAATAGTTCTCTGACTGATCATTGAGATTGGCCCCTATATGGGAGTAACGTGGTGGTTGTGGTTTCGCGGCCCCATAACAGTATAATGGTTATTATGATGGCCAGGATCATTTCACTGATAATGACACGCAAAGTGAATGAGGTTCGCCCTTTGACCCATAACGGGTCTGTTTTATATGGTAGCCAGGATCATTTCACTTTTAATAACACCTACCTGGTGGAATGATCCTAGATCCAGTGAGCATGCTAGACATGTGTTCTGGACAGGAATAGGAAAGTCTCCAACTCTTTAGCAAGGTGTGATGGTTTGCAGCCCTGCCCTGGAATCATTAAAGTTGCAACTAGATGGTTCTGTTGCTTAGAATTATGTCTTCGGCTTCCTAGGACGCATGTATGACGTTCCAAATTATACAATTGTAGTTTGTCCACCATCTGATTAAGGCCAGGTGCGGATGTAAAACAAATCACACTATCTGTCTTTAAGATTCCCAACTGTCGAATTGCATTCAAAAGCAAACGTAAAGACAATTGTAAATCTTATAACTGACATGGCGCTGTCATTTAGAGAAAAATGCAGAAGGTCGAGCTATGCCTATCTGAGAGGTTTCATTTGATAACATCTGATTTTAACTTTGCTTTCAAGTAAAGTATCCATTAGGTGTTTTTTTTTGTTTTTAAAGAGAAGTAGCACTTCAGGCAACAGTGACTATTTAGTCAAGTACCGTGCTACATTCTTTAGGAAAGGGGGTAGAGAAGAGATGAAACAGGTGGTGAAAGTAGAAGGATAGTCGGAAATTAACTGCCGTATAAAGACAGCACAGCGACCAGTGACTATGCCTTCATCGCTGAGCAGCCCCACCGACAGTCAATTTTTATTTTTGTAGTGAAAAAAACCAAGGTCTTCGTTGGGAATCGAACCCACAACCCCCATACTGACAAGCTAGTACACTACTTACTAGCCTACGGGGGCAACATCCATTAGGTGTTGTCTTAGAGCTTCTCAAGTCATTTTCTTTTTTTATTACAGTTAGTTATCGATTACAACAACTACATAACGTTTTTTTACACTCTTTACTTACAGATTTTAAAAATGACTCATCATCGTATCAAGCCGATCGACAAAAACAAAGAAGAATGCGTACCACATTCAGTTCGGCACAAATAAAGGAATTGGAGAAAATATTTCAGGAAACTCATTATCCGGACATTTATACACGTGAAGAAATTGCAACAAAGATAGATCTAACTGAAGCCAGGGTACAGGTAAGCAAAAATTAATAATTTACATAAAACTTTTCTAAAACTTGTTTTCACATAAAATTTGTAAAACTGCATGTGACCTTGAGATGATTAATTAGAAATTTTATCTTTAACTTAATTGGAGCCCGAGCTCAATAAACTATACAAGCGGCTGGACAAACTTACTACGAGTATACTGTTACGTTTATTCTTTTAATAAACGTTTTGTTGTATTGAAAATTATTTTATTCCAAACTAATAACACAACACTTTAGAGTTTTTAAATTAAATTACCCAAGTTATTCACTTTTATACAGGGTGCCCCTGTAGGCTAGTAGGTAGTGATACAGATTCTTGTGGTTACCTGCCGAGACGGCCTAATACCACAGTGGTCTTACCACCGAGTGAATACAATGCGTCCACTAACTCCCCGATGTACAAACCATGGGTACCAATTTGACGTCACGTTTTTGGTCATGACGTCCGCCTTGGGTGAGGTGCGGCGCCTTTCTATACTCCTACCGATCTATGGGTCACGGTATCCCTGTGGCAATGCAATTCCACGAGAGCTAATACGCTCAGCCCGCGATATGAGTAAAAACCACAGCCACCACGAAGCTCCCGAAGCGCCACACTAACTGCCAGTCTGAAACCGAAGTTTCAGGGGCACGTGGTACCAGCTTATAGTATCCGGTCAAACTGTTACCATCAGCCGAGCTCCAAGTAACTCGAACTAGTGGCCTCACACAAACATTCATACCGCAAACTCACCAGTACCCATTTCGGTACCCATTCACACACCATTCACTCAAGGCAGGATAAGACCCTTGGCAGTTAAAACAAGCCAGGGACCCCATCCTGCCCTTTCTACAATATTAACTAAACTACAACTAACTAAATTAAACTAACTACAACCGGACTCTTCCAGGATGTTGCCTACTGCAAGCCCGAGTACTGCAGCAACTTCCGCGCTTTAAGGTTTTATGCATACGGCTCTAAATAAAAAACGTAAACACAGTGGCTTAATTTAATAATCAGATAGTTTTTTTTGATAATTTATTGCTTTATAATGTACAAATCACTTAATACCCACTTTATCCACTTTTAACGATAATAAAATTATGTGCACAAAAAAAAATGTAAGTAAATATTATTAATTACGGCAATAAAAAACGTTAAATTAATAAATAGACATGTGGCAACTAGAGTATTTTACTGTAATTATAAATAAAGAATTCCCGTTTCTAGTGAAGTAAATTGATGCTGGTTGCTTCTTAGTGCCTGTTTACACTTTCAACTTTTATTGCTCAACTTTTGATTTTTCCATTAGAAAGAAAGAGAAGGTTAAATACTGAAGCTGGAGCGTCTAAACAGGCACTTAGGATTGTTAAATTAAAAAGAATTTTGTAGAAACCAATTTTAGCAATATTTTCGCTTAAAATAAAGGACATTCGCATCGAGAAAAGTTAGAGAATTGATAATAATATATTAATATTCAAATTCATTAATATTCCACACTCCATGACATTATTAAACGCTGTAAAATTAAAAAAAAATAGAAAATAAGACGAAGCCAGGGGCAGTCAAATAATATTCTCCTTTCAATGACCGGTGAGTTAATCGAAATTCGAAATCTGCTGCACAGAAATGCTGTATATAATAATGGAATGCTGTCTAAAACATGTTCGACTGTATGAGAGCGCAGGAAAAAACTAAAGAGAATTCCAAATGTTATTCTTCCAAACTCCAGCTTACTATCTAATAAAACTGAGCAAAGCATCGTTAAGGAGACGACTTAAGAACTAAAGTTTCAATACACAGTTATAGTTTTAGATCAAGTAGCAACGTTAATTAACACTTGCTGGTGTTGCAGGAATGATAAACGTATTTTATTTCGTTAAAAATACTTTAGTCATAAACTTTTTTCTTTTTTTCAGTATTTAAATAAATTTATTTTATTTACAGATAACAAAAAAATATAAAAATAAATTTTATATTTATCTTTTTAATATTTTAAATAAAAAATTATATTTTTAGGTTTGGTTCCAGAATCGCAGAGCCAAATTTAGAAAGCAGGAAAGACATTCTATACATATCAACAGATCAACGCCTTCATATTAATTTATCTCTAATATTAAGTTATATTTTATAATAATAATTTTATTAAATAAAATTAAATATATGAAAGAATAGAAATGGAATACGAAAATAAAATTTTAATTTTAAGAAGTGTTTAGTAATTTTCTCAACACCGCACATTATGTATTATTAACCGGTATTAGGAAACAACGGGCTTAGATGGCTGGCCAAAAGATTTTGCTGAATGATATCTCAAGGTGTAGTAAGTAGTAAGACGCTGGTGTGTATTTAAACACTACAGGGTGATTAATGAAAGGGATATACAATTGATCTTCCAGATTAATTTGTCAATGTGCCACAGAGTTACAATCCTGTTTAATCTTATCTAAATATTAAAAAATCACGTTATTGCATTCGGTTCAAATGTGGTGTGTGGGAGGAAACCCGTATTCCACTATACGATTACAAACTTATTTAATAATAATTTATTTAAATGCAATTAATTTTGTTTTAATCCAATTTTTTTTTTTAGTTGGTATAATTATTTTAGTTGGTATAATCCCTTTGTTAATATAGCTATAGCATCACAAGTATAAATATTGCTACGATTTTCCTTAAAGCTAACTTGAAAATTCTTGCCTAATATTTTATTTACGGACATTAACTTTCCTTAAAAAGAGGAAATAAACAGCACGCCCTACAAACAATATTAAACGGTTCACCTTGCGAATTGCACATCGTTAAATTAAATTTGCTATTGCCTCTGCTTAGGAAACTTTGACCATTCTCTACCTGTCACCTTTTCCCGAAAAGAAGAAAAACAAGAGCGATATGAAGAAATTCAGAGTTGCAACTTGGGAAAGATAAAAGTTATCCACACGACTGCTTAAGTGGCCACCTCGTTCGCTTTATTACTTTTTGTCTCTTTAACTTCCACTTTACGATTTTCTTCGATATTTCAATACAGAATGTGATCGAATATCTACCAAACTTCGTTGACTTTCTTCTATTTAACAAGATCCTACCACACTTAGTGTAAGTTCTTCTATATTTCTGTCTTGCAAAGCGGTTACAAGCGTAAACGTAAGAAGTTCCCAAACTGCTTGATAACATAGCCACTAACCAGCACTTCAAAAATGTTTTACCAAAAGCTGCTTATTTCTTGCTTGGTTCCAAGCGTGTCTTTTATGTGGCGATTATGTAAAATTTGCCAAGCCTCATGAGCTATCCCCTCCGGGGATAAAAGGGACCCAGTCCCCTTAGGCTAGTAGGAGCCAACTGGAAAATCCACTATATTTCCACGGGAATCAGTAAAGGCCGCCAGAGTTCCGCTATTTGTCTCTTTAGGCATTTAGCTGTTCTCTGACTAATAATTGAGGTAGTCCCTTCGATAGTATCGTGGTGGCTGTGTGTTTCGAGGCCCTCGTTTGAGTTTGTGAGTCGGATCATTCACAATGAACACAATGAATGGTCCAGGTCCAGTGAATATGAATGTCGTCGTGTTCTTAATTATATTGAGCTTCATGCGTTCTGGACCAGGAGTTGGATAGTCTCCAACTCTTCAGCAAGGAGTGAAGCCTGCGGCCTACTCTGGGCTTTTGAATTTGCAACTGGGAGTGACCGTAGGATATACTTATCCAAAGGCCTTCTAGGGCGAGGATGACGCTACATTTCATCCACAGTGGTAACATGATGCACCATCTGATTAAGGCTTACGGCCAGGTTTAGATGTATATCTTATCACGTCAAGCCTCATTAGCGTTGTATGCATTTTTAATCAACAGCAGTTAATTATCTTCCACGGATAATTCAATTATCATAGCAGCAAAAATAGCTTTGATTCCATAAATCTTCTTTGCATAAAACCAACTTTAGATTATGTTTCCACAAATGGCAGTTGTTAGCATTAAACTTAGCGAAAGAAGTCTTCAACACATCTATTGCCCAAAATGTCCTATAAACTTTTAGAGTCCATAATTATTTAAAACAAAAAAATGGTTTATGGAATGAAATTGATTGAGTGAAGAGAAAAACAAATAATGAAATATTTTTTATAATATATAAAAAACAAATTAATACAATTTAATTAGCCTATAGCCCTAATTATTAGTGCTTTAGTTCTTAGGATTTATTATAATTTTAATTATAATAAATAAATAATACGATTTAACTAATTGCGCATCTCTAATATATTGCACCATCTCGTTTAACAACGCATTATTGTTACTTTTTTCTTTTAGTGTAAGAAATTTCTCACAGCATGTTTCACATAATATACAATGAGACAAAGAACAATAATGAATATGACACCCTGTGTTAAACAATAGGAAATTTAATATTTTAACTACATTTTTACTAAAAATAAACATTTGTCCGTGTTTATTGTAAAGTGATACATAAATTTTATTGAATGAAACTTTCAAAAGTGATTTACTCTAAGAAACCAATTTTTTATAGTTGAAACAAACATTTGTTTCGACTTTTTTGTTTTTCTAAATATAAAAAAGTATTTCCCCAAGGTATTTTTTATTGTGTTTTAGAACGCACTTTTACTATTTGATGCAAAGAAAGCTCAAACAAAGAAAGTAATAAAATCGAAGAGAATTAATAAATTGTTAATGCTGGTTACAAAAATCGTTTCCAATAATTTTAATATATATTTCGTGTTTCCTATATGTTGTAGATGTATGTATGTATATACATGCGTATGTGCATACATATGTTATAGCATAGATTTTATTTTGTAGCATTGATTTTTTTTTAATATCCAAAAGCCAAAAAACAAAGTGACAATTGTAGCGTGCATTAATTAGAGACTTGTGTATGACATGAAATAATTAAACTTTTATTGAAAATTATTCCAGTCAACAGAAACTCAAAAATGTTTACTAATGGTCTTCCTTGCAACTTACCATTTCCCAGTTGTTTAGGCATATCTAAAGACAGTGGAAATGATGAATTGTTGCCCTGCAATACTGGCAATAGGGAGCCAGTTATATTAAATGTATACGACATGGTAAGAATCTAAATTATTTTAATATTATTGTTTTGATGTGCATCAAATGCAGATTATGTTTTATATTACAGTACTGGATCAACGAATATACAACTTCAATTGGTTTAGGTGTTTTTCATTCTGGTGTTGAAGCATTTGGAACAGAGTTTGCATATGGCGGTCATCCGTTTCCATTTACTGGTGTTTTCGAAATCACACCCAGAGATCATGACGAGTTAGGAGAACAATTTCAATTTAGACAGAGTATACAGATTGGTTGTACAGATTTTACGTATCAGGAAGTTAGACGTATTGTAGAAGAATTGGGTAACCAATTTCGAGGTGACAGATATCATTTAATGAACAATAATTGTAATCATTTTTCCAGTGCTCTTACTCAGGTGTGTTATTTTATTTCCTTAACATATATTTTTAATATAAATTTAATGTATTTTATGTCTATTAAGATCCTTTGTGGCCAAGAAATTCCCAGCTGGGTAAACCGTTTAGCCCATTTTAGTTCTTGTGTACCATTTTTGCAAAGATGTTTACCAAAGTAAGTACCAATTACTATGCTGGAATAAAATGCTAACATTTTGTATTACTTTTAGAGAATGGCTGACCCCGAATGCCTTACAACAAAGTATATCGGCTATTCAAGAACGTGACGAATCCGAGCATAGTCCGCTTTGAAATAGATTACGTTCCAGCGAACAATCATATTTACAACATTGCACCAATTTGTAATATAAACAAACTCACAACTCCCCCCACATCCATACATTCTACATACAAACAGTATATTTGCATAAAACAATTTATTTTTTTTTTTTTTTTCGTTTTTAAATTTCAATATTATTTTGTATTTAGATTTATAAATTTAGAAAATAATTCGGTTAAATTAGTTATAAAACGATAGTTAAATAAAACAAAAAAAAATGTAATTAATCGTTTAAGGATCATTTGCAATGCCAAAAATGTGTTGGTCAATATTTTGTGAAAATTTTCCAAAAATTTTTGATCGTTAACTCTTTCGTGCACGGCAAACGAATAAATATTAAAATAAAAATGAGCATTTATAAAAACACATGTTAATACACGAAACATGTATAAAATTTATATTAACTTTTAAAATAAAATTATTGTAAATTGTATTATGATGAAGTAGATTAAAATCTACTCGAACAAATTTTCCTTATTTTTAATTTAATTCAATTAATTTATGCTGTTGAGAAATCATGCAAACAAATAAGTAATTTTAAAACAAAACGAAAAATATGATACCAATCCCTGCAAGACATCTCCAATATATTTTCAAATGACAGTGGTTGGTGTGTGTGTGTGTCAAATTTCGTTTTTAAAGTGTTTCATTTAAACTGCAATATTATGTATTCAAAGAAATGCATTTTTTTTAATTATTTCATTTATTATCTACTTCATATATATTTTTATTATCTACTTAAATATATTTTTAATTTATATATATAAATATATATATTGACAATTTATTTTTAATACTTAAACCGTACAAGCTATACTAAATTGGATAGTTCAATTATAAAAATAAGTCATTTGTGGCGCACATAATTTATGTTTATCAACATTATTTCTTTATCAATATTAAAACGTTTAATTTTTTGTAAAAAAAACAAAAATATGTTTGAATTTATAGTGTAAAGATGAAAAATAAAAAGATATTCTTATTAGATTCATACTAATACAAGTACAAAACGAATTATCTTCTCTTATATCATTTTGTAGTTTTATTTATAAATTCTTTCAAGGAGTATGGAGACCATAGACAACAAAGTAGCAATGTAACAGTCATGTTTAAAAAATAATTATTGCACATTTGTTTTCTAGCCAAAACTTGCACAAGCTGGTCTTCTGCCATCAATATTGAGTCAATAAATATTAATTTTCTATTTTCAGGAAACTTACCATTCTGAGTACAATTTTTCACCAGCCACACAAATAATTTCCACATGCAGTTATTTTTAAATTATTGTAGTTGTTCTTAGCGGTTAACAAAGTTTAAATGATCTTCATTGCTTACACCCAATTTACATTGTACGATTTTTGTCGCTGCAACTTTTAGTTTGTTGTTGTAAATAAGGGGTGTAAAGAGAATAGTGGAAGAGATCCTCTCTATGGTGGTTTTGCATATGGGATTAATTCTGTAACTCGTATACGAATGAATTCTTACTCGATTGAGGGAGCTTTTTCATATTTTTGGGATTTTTATTATCGAATAACCGGTATCGCAATTTTTAAGACCATATTCACAGGGGCAGCAAATATCGAGGTTCGCTCTCCCATACTTTGTTTGCAACCTAATTATGATTGACACAACGTAGTTCGCCATATAAAAATATGAGAGCAAATCTTGCAGTTTGGATTTGCGACCACGATTTCTCTAATTTTGAAAACAAGTTATCGTTTGTTTATCTGTACTATTTGTCAAAGAAAGAAATCAAAATAAAAAGTAAAAGCAACAAATATCCATACATATAAAAATATATCACAATAAAGCGCGCTCTCTTGGTGCTATTTGTTGAAGGTATGTGCAAGTAAGCGCCGTTTTACACGCTTCAACTTTTGTTGCTCAACTTTTGTTTTTTCCATTAGAAAGAAAGAGAAGGCTTTATACCCCTTCTCTTTCTTTCTAATGGGAAAAAACAAAAGTTGAAGCGTGTAAAACGGCACTAACTAAACGTCAAAACGAAACAAGAAATAATTCGTATAAACACTACGGTTTGCTAACGTAATTCAGAGATCCAAACAAGTGGTTTATTTTGCCGTCTAAACATGATATAATAGTGGCATTCGATAGCGTTCTAGTGTTTGAACGCAGATATGTGACTTTCTACTTGCACGCCAACAATCATTCGGTAAATTTGCAAAATATATAAATAAAAGGCGCAGGTTAATAGACCACATACGCACGTATTACAGGGAAATTTAGAATTTAAGGCTATTTATATAAATTGAAAATTAGATAAACTTAGGTGGAATATTATGTACATAGACCAGGGGCCTGATTCTAAGAGTCGATAGCGTTCGGAATTATAGTCGTACAATCGAAATTTAGTGCTTTTGGTATTCTGTCAGTCGATATCGCTTAAAGTGTATCGGAATTACGTATTCTATGAGTCGATAGCTATCTAGCTATAGAACGTAAGCCTTCGCTATTTTGCTCGATAGCAAATAACCTATCGCAAAACGTTTAGCGCTAAAAAAACAAAACAAACAGAAATAATAAAACCTAAATAATGCTTTAAAATGCACTAGAAATCGCATAAAAAAGATTTATAAATAATAAAATTTAAATTTTTTGCATCATATTTTAATAAATGGGGCATATATACTTATGTTAATAACAAAAGCATAAGAACACGCAGTTTTAACAAGGTATTTTTGTTTTTGTCTCTTTTGTTTTTAAGAACTAATCAAGGGAAAGCATGTCAATAAAAGTTAAATTGTATTTAATTTAGAACATAATTGAAGGCTTCTTTCGTTAGTCAGAATCGCTTTACAAATCTGTAAAAAAGAAAGAATCAAAATTTTTATTAAGATATAATATTTTAAATACTCTGAGTCTACCAATGTTAAGGGATCACTTCTTATGCGGATTTGTTTTCTAGTGCGTGTTAAATTGCACTCTTCTTTATCCGAAGAAGAGGAAAAACAAAACAAACTTGGATCCATTAATCAATTGCTATTTGTTTTTAAAAATTTTGTATATAATTTTTTTCTGATTTTCACGAAACATATGTTTCTTGTTTATGTTAATTTACAGTGTGGGTAAATTTTTTCTTGCTTCCGTTTTACAACACTGAAACACAAAACGATTCGTTACGTTTCGACTCATAGAATTAGAAAATTGCGAACTATCGGAATTAATTGCGATACGCAATTATTTCGCTATCGACTCTCAGAATCAGGCCCCAGAGATAAATACAGATTTTACGAAAAAAAAAACAACAACAATATAATATAAAAACAAGAAAGAAACATTTCCATTTGTAATAATAAATTTTAAAAGTCAATAATATTGTGCTTATGGAAGCATTTTATAATAATTGGTAATGTATCTCCATGCGCACAGTCAAAAAGCTTCTGCAGTGGTTGATACACTTTTGAGTAGGGACATTCAGTCAGTGCATGACTTATGGTGAGTTCAACATTACAGCGTTTGCATTTAGGTGGGTCGGACTTCACAAAGTAATGGTTGGAATTAAACTTTGCTTTACCTACTCTTAATCAAGCAAGCATAATACATTGCGGTCTTGATAAATGCTCGTTGTATTTAGGCCTTTGTGCTACTGGATTTTGTAGATTTTGCGAGGCTTTGTACGGAATATATATATATTTTTTTTAAGAAAGGATTAAATATGATAAAGAGAAAAATTTTAGTGTCTTAAACCAAAAATGTGAAAAATAAATTTCACTTAATGGGAGACTTTTGGGAACTTACTAAAGAGCCAAACTACCAAACTCTTCGGAAGTAAAAGCAAGAGTTAACCAATTTTCGGAGCAACTAGCAATTAAATAGAACGCTTCTGGCCCACTAGAAAATGTTAAAAGATGCTAAAATGAATAATTGTAATTGATCGACAATTTCGCCATATATACATATACTTACACATGTATGTATGTACTTCGTATATACTGATCACAAACAAAACGTGAAAAAAAATCCGGTGGAGGATGAAGATTATGTTCTCCCTTACGTAGAACACAAAATAAAACAGGCTTCATTTTTTACTTTATTAAATTTTCTAATTTTGGTTTTAAATTTTCTGATTTTTCGGTACTTTATGTCAACATATGATTTTTGTTTACTTTTTTTTTACAGTGTTGTAAAATATATTTGTTTGAATTTTTTGCAACACTAAAGCATTATTTCGATTCGTGTCGAGTAAAAAATTAGAAAATTTTATTTTAGCAAAGTTGATTGCGATTCGAAAACAATTTTGATCCCGACTGCCAGAATTAGACCTTCAGCTTTTTTATTCAATAATAAATTACTAATATGTAAATTTTTTAAACTATATTTTTACATGTTCATTTGAAATATGATATTCATTTTTAATATATATATGAATATATGTAATGAACAAAAATTAAAAATATGTAAAATAATGCATATTTTCAAAATATAAATAAATAAATATCTGTTATTCTTTTCAACGGTCTTTTTTAATTAAAGCGAAAATATCGAAAAAGATATATATATTGTTAAATTAATTAAAAAAGGCCGTTGAAAATAAAATATAAATATACAAATACACAAATTTAAGATTAAATTAAATTGCCTGAGGTTTTTTTTTCTCAATTTTATCTACTGCACCCACTGTTGGTGTTATTTTTATATTTTAAATTACGTGATACCCTGTGATTCAATTGTTTTGCAAGACGCTTTATTTTGACAGCTATAAAACATTTGTGTGCACATTTTGTTTGTGCTGCAGCATAGATTGAAAAAATAAAAATATTATTAAATGATTAAAAGATATTGATAGCAAAAAATGGCACATAGCGAAAGCTTCCAGCTCAATACCTTTCGAAGCTACATAACAATTTTGGGCGATGGCAAGGCAACCGATGACAAGAAGCTGCGAGCGGCCCAGGAGCTAAGCGAACATTTTGAAGTTGTAGTACAAAGCTCGTCATATCCATCGTTTTTGGAACATTCCTTAAAGGCTTTTATGCATTTTTTGCAAGATGGGGAGCCTCAATTTATACAGGAATATCAAGCGCATCAGGTAGTCCATATGCAAATTTTATTTCATCAGAAAATTCTAAAGTTTGTTTAATTTTTTTTTCTTGTTTCCCAAGGTGCGAAAATTAATTTTGGAAATGATACATCGACTTCCTATAAGCGAAAACTTAAGGCAACATGTCAAATCAATAATATCATTAATGCTGAAAATTTTACAAATTGATAATGAAGAAAATGTGCTTGTTTGCTTGAGGATTATAATAGAGCTGCACAAAAACTTTCGACCCTCCTTTAACAATGAGGTAAGGATGGATTTACTGCTCCACATATAACAGATTTAAGATAATATAATTAAGACGTGCAAAATATTATAAAAAACAATTATTTTAAAGACAACGAAATTTTTAAAGGAGAAGCAGTTTTTCCAGTCACTACAATTTTAATTCCTTAGAGAAGTTATTTTTATAATCGTCATAACATAAACAGTAAAACAGGTTACGTATCTTGTTTCATTTGTAGATTTTTTTCCTAAAATTTGCTTAGTTTAAGTTATAAAAAGATAATTATCACTCGAAAAATAAAGTGAAATGACCTATTGTGTCTGCTAACAAATCAAAAAGTTTCCAAAAAAATTTGTGATCACAAAACAAGAGCATTATAAATGGGAGTCACACAACAAGCGCTTTTTCTACGTTTAAAAGCATGGGAAATCATTAAAAATTAAGGAAACTGAGTCGCATGCGAATTGAAGCCGAGAGACGTTGAAAGGCGACTTTGCATTACATTATGATTACCTCAAGCGCAAAAAGTCTTATGTAAAGCTCAGTCAACTAGCCGAATATCCATGACGCCTAAGTAATGCTCTATGTATTTGGTGGAATCAGAAGGTGTGTTTTATTCTGAGCTGTTGAAATTGGGTGAGACTTTCACAAGGGATCTTTACAGAAGACAATTGATTCATTTGAAGAGAATAATCAATGGAAAATGATTAGAATATTCCATCAGACACGAGGCTATAATCTTCCAGCATGGCAACGCTCGGCCACATGTTATAAGACCGATCAAAAACTATTTGGAAAGCTTTAACTCTTCCGCTTCACCTTCTGACTAACATTATGCTTCGATCGATGCAAAATGTCCTTACTGGAAAATGCTTCAGATGGCTCTAATCATTCCTTATCTCAAAACCGGGGCAGATCTTTTGGCGTCGAATCTATATGCTGACAGGAAGATAGCAAAAAGTATTGGTTAAATTAAGTTATTACAAAAAGGCGATATTATTAAACTCTACACCATTATCTGCTGCTTCTAAATTTTTCCAAGCGCTAATAATTAAATCTTTAATGACTTAAAGAAATAATTCCAATTAATTTCTTCCTTTCAGGTTCAACAATTTTTGGCTTTAGTTAAGAAAATTTATACTGAACTTCCAAATCATATGAACAAAATCTTTGAGCCATCTCAGCAAATAAGAATTAAGGACTTAAAGGAGCTGAATATGGAACAGCTTCTGTCTGAAACTTATGCGATAAAATCTATTCATGTGGAAAATCCAACAGATTCTGTTACATTTCAAATGGTATGTATGTATGTTTGTGTGTATCTAAAAGGTTTCTTTTTTATAGAGGTATAACACTTTGAAATGGAATAAAACAAAAATGAATTTTTTAAGTGAAATTTACTTTATTCGAAAGGTACTCAGTTCTCTGGCATTCTAATTGAAATATGAGTTCTGACAAATGCCCGTTACGACTGGTTCGGACAGATCGTGATAGAAGTGAACGTTAGTACCTGGCTATGTGTCTCTAACCTGACGGTGTCTAACACACCTCAGGTATAATTTTTGGAAGCACAGTAGGCAAAGCCGTGCGCTTGCTTAAGAGCCGCAGATTATTTAAACGCCTGTTCTTCCGCAGCAAAAATCGCTTTTTGTTTTTGTTGCAATGCAACAGCACATCGCCATGCCTACCTTTGGTGTTAACTCACAGCCACCACGTTAGTTCCCGAAAGCCCTCACCAATAATTGATACAGGGCCGTAGCCCTGTGGGATACCGTTTCCCGTGTTACTAGACTCGTACCGTATTTTATCCTCAGAAGCTACATGTCAAAGTGGGAAGGTATCCACCAAGATGCCTGCCTTCAGGGGAAACCATGCGGTCATTTGTGATGTTTTTTTTAAGACTGTTTGTCTTAAAGCAATTTTGCTTGTTTATATAACTGCCTAATTGAAAAGAAAACCGCCTCCTCGCTATAGATGATTTTGTTGAACAATTCGCTATTTTCGTCCAATTTATTAAACATCCAATTTACAAATGTTCGACACAAACAATTGTCTTGAATGAGTTTCACTTTATAAGTGTAAAGATAAAGATCTTTATGCAAAATGTTGCGGAGAGTGCCTTTAGCCATGCCCAATTGTTGCGAACTTCAACGAGTTGATGTTTCAGGCTCATTCTTAACACTTTGATTTGCAACGGCTTTGTTTGCAACACCACGTCCACTACCAGCTTATTGCTTTGATCTTTTATCAACAACAATACCGTGTACCTCGAATTTAGCGTTTAAATTGCGCACGGCGGTCTCAGAAGAAGGCAAATTAAGAGGAAAAGTTGCTGGATTTTAGGAAGTGTTTCAGTGATATTTTTAACATTTTGATAATTTTCCACAATTAAATTCCTTTCCTCAAGAGTATAATGTTCCATAGGAAAAATTTGCCAACATTTTAGTAAATAAGAAATGTCAAAGATGACAGCTAAATTCTTGAGATTTAATCATTTCACAAACAATTTACTTTCTAACCTCAAATTTGCCCAACAGCTTTTGGGTAACATTCTTTAATGAAGGGGAAAAACGAAAAATAAAAATAAATAAAATAACTAAATATGAAATTTACGTAAAATATAAAAATATTTTTAATGAATCGAATAGATTAATAATTATTTAATTTTAACCATTTATTTCAGTACAATTTGCTACCCAGAGGCATGCTATCATTGAGAGTATTACAAGAACTGCCCATCATAGTTGTACTCATGTATCAGATTTATAAAAACGCTGTCCACCAAGAAGTATCCGAATTTATACCACTTATTATGACCACAATAAATCTGCAGCCTTCAATGGTTCACAGGTATGTATGTCGTCTATGCGCATTTGTGTTGAATTTTAATTTAAACTTTTTTTTTTCATTTGAAGAAATTCACAATTTTTTAATAAAGAGATTTTTATTGATTTTATGGGAGCCCAAATAAAGACATTGTCTTTCCTCGCCTACATCGTACGACTATTTCAGGTGTGTTGGTGAAATAAATTAACTTATTTCGCTTTTTGTTTTGCTTTTTGGAACATTTATATTTTTACGTACCATTTTAGGAAACAATTATGACACATTCTGCTTCCGTAACAAGCGGAATTTTAAGTTTGATGCATCTGTGCCCTAAAGAAGCGGCACACCTAAGAAAAGAGCTTTTGATTGCGGCTAGACATATATTTGCCACAGACTTAAGACAAAGTATAAGTAATTGTGTTGTTATTAAATTCATAAAGTTTAATTCTATTTTTTATAGAATTCATACCTTCAATTGAACGACTATTTGATGAAGATTTATTAATTGGCAAAGGCGTTACTTTGGATTCAATACGTCCTTTGGCTTATTCCACATTGGCCGATCTGGCCCATCATGTGCGCCAAAGTTTAAGTTTAGATGTGTTGGAGAAGGCAATTAAATTATTTTCTAAAAATGTTCATGACGAATCTTTAGCCACCGGAATACAGACGATGTCATGTAAGCTATTATTAAATCTTGTCGATTGTGTGCGCCATCATAGTGAGCTGGAACCGCTTAAAGCTCGAAATCTATTAACAACGTTATTAAAAGTATTCGTTTATAAATTTCAAACAATCGCAAAAATTACTCTTCCCAGCATAACGCACAGACTGTAAGAGAGATTTTAGATTTTATAAAAATTTAAATCAGTTTTTTTTTTGTTTAATAAATCGTATTTTTAGAAAAGCTCAAATAACACCATCACAAGTTTCGCCTGCCTCGACCACAGCTAATGCGGCAACAGTTTTGGATAATAAAGAAAATATCAGTGTAAGATTTTGGTTAAAAAAAACACAAAAAAATAAATAAAAATAAAAAAAACAAACTCTGCTTTTTAGGATAATGCTGCAGATCCCATAACTAAATCAAGTTTGGTTGGAAATCAAATGCTGTGTTCTCTTAATATCGTAGAATATCGAAGTTTGGTAAAAACTTTAGTTGGTGGAGTTAAAACTATAACCTGGGGTTTTCTCAGTTCCAAAGTAAATATTTATTTTAAACATTTTATTTTATTAAATTTTTATATTTTTCTTTTTTCTACATTTTATCAACCTTCAGTCACCTTCAGTCGATATAACAAAGACTAAACAGGAAAAACTCTTTCAACCATATGAAGTGAGTATTTATATTGATCTTGTTCACTGGGCTATGGAAGCCTTGGACATATATTCTATTAATGCCTCTACGGCTAATCAGCTTAAAACATCAGGAATTATTCCACGAACCAAAGAAGAAAAAGAAGTGCTTGAACATTTCAGTGGCATCGTAAGTATTTAAATATTGGGCTTTTTGTAGAGGTATAGAACTTTAAGTTGGCATTACTTTTTTTAACTGGTTGCTATTTTATCAGCTGTCAAGAGATTTATGTTTAGTTTGATTTGGCATTTCAACATGAATAGTTTCAGACGTCTGAACAATATTTTCCATTTGTGAAAATTTACTCCCCCCGGGGGTGAGCAAACCTTGATATATAGTTTATGGGGGCAAAAGGCGGCTTTAGTCGCCTAAGAGCCTAAAACTAGAAGAATTGCACCTTCGAAGTTCAAAAAGCCCTGCTGCGACTATTGGTGAGTTCCTTTGGAGAGTAATGTGGTGACTGTGGTTTAAACAAAAACCGTGGGAATTAATCGATCATGTGATTTATTGAAGAAAATGTTCGATAACCGTATAATTTCACATTTCGGACCCGTGAATTAGCCTATAAGATACTGCGATTTAGCGCCGCTAGACTATAACGTGGGCCTTAATCAGATGCTGGATCATTGCCACTGTGGATGAAATGTAGCGTCATCCTCGCCCTAGAAGACCTGCGGATACGTATATCTTCAAAAGCCCGGAGTAAACCGCAGCCTACACTTTTTGCTGAAGAGTTGGAGACTATCCAACTCCTGGTCCAGAACGCATGAAGCTTAATATAATTAAGAACAACGTGTGATTAGATTTACATCAGCGCCTGGCCATGAAGCCTTAATCAGATGGTGGATCAAACCACTGCATAATTTGAAACGCCATGGTCGTCCTAGGAAGCCGAAGCTATAATTCTATGCAACAGAACTTTCTAGTTGCAGCTTCGATGATTCCAGAGCAGGGCTGCAAATCATCACTCCTTGCTTAAGAGTTGGAGACTTTCCAACTCCTGTCCAGAACACATTTCTAGCATGCTCACTGGACTGGATCATTCAGTTAGCGTGTCATCGACAGTGAGATGATCCTGGCCACCATAAAAACCGTTATACTGTTATGGGGCCGCGAAAACACAACCACCACGATACTCCCATATAGTGGCCAACCTCAATGATCAGTCAGAATACTATTAAATGTCTAAAGAGACAAATAATGAACTCTGCGGGTTCACTGATCCCTGTGGAAATAAAGTGGAGCTTCCAATTGACTCCCTGCCTGTCTTCAGGGGACTGGGATCCCTTTTTCCCCCAGTTGCACAGATCTAGATAGCTGTTGCGTACTATAAAGACCATAAATGTGCCCCCGGGGGGGATAATTAAGAACACGACGGCATTCATACTCACTGGACCTGGATCATTTATTGTGAATGATCCGACCTACATAATCAAACGAGGGCCTCGAAACACACAGCCACCACGATATTCCCAAAGGGCCTAACTCAATAATCAATCAGAGAACAGCTAAATGCCTAAAAAGACAAATAGCGGAACTCTGGGGCTTTACTGATACCTGTGGAAATATAGTGGATTTTCCAGTTGGCTCCTAGCCTAAGGGGACTGGGCTCCCTTTTACCCCCGCAAGACACAAGTCTAGATGATTGTGCGATCCATAAAGACTTATAATGTGTCCCCCGGGAGGGCGCTAGACTGTTTTCTGTATTGGCTTTCAAGGTCGTGCGATGTGATTTAACGCTCCAGACAGTTTTCTGTGAGGATATGTGAATTCGCTAGTCTACGCCGAGAAGCCTGAAATGATAGAACACTTGTAGGACAAAATTCGCCGTGTTATATTATGATATACGGCAATATTGCACCTCTAGATTAAACTACGTCCGAAGCAACCAGTCTTGGCGATCATATGCCAGAAGTCTTATTTAAATTAATTACAATGTCACAAGATTATCTTTCGAATAAATTAAATTTCTTGTGAAAAAAAACGCTCACATTTATGCCATTTCAAATTTCTATACCTCTATGAAAAACATCCTTTGTAAATAATAAAATTTAAAAGATTTGCCAATTTCATTTCCAGTTTATTATGATGCATTCTCAAAATTTCCAAGAAGTATTTGCAACAACGATTGATTTTATGGTGGAACGCATACACAAAAATCCCTCACTACAAATAGTGGCCAATTCGTTTCTAGCCAATCCGACTACGTCACCCTTATTCGCCACCGTACTTGTTGAATATCTTTTGGGAAAAATGCATGAAATGGGTACAAATGTTGAGAGATCTAATTTATATTTACGTCTCTTTAAATTGGTATTCGGAAGTGTAAGTCTTTTTCCGGTCGAGAATGAACAAATGTTGAAACCGCATTTGCACAACATAGTCAATCAGTCAATGGAATTGGCTTTAACAGCGGAGGAACCATACAATTATTTTTTACTCTTACGAGCCCTATTTCGTTCGATTGGCGGAGGCTCGCATGATTTATTATACCAGGAATTTTTGCCATTGCTGCCCAATTTATTGGAAGGTTTGAATCGTTTACAGAGCGGTTTTCACAAGCAGCACATGAAAGATCTTTTTGTTGAACTGTGTCTAACAGTGCCCGTGAGACTGTCTTCGCTTTTACCTTACTTGCCAATGCTTATGGATCCGCTTGTGTCAGCTTTAAATGGCTCAGCTACTTTGGTCAGCCAGGTAATCAAGCAATCGCTAACTGATAGCTTTTTCGAATAATTTAATAATTTTTCTATTGTTTTTTTTTATATGAAATCACATTTAGGGTTTGAGAACATTAGAATTGTGTGTTGATAATTTACAACCAGACTTTTTATATGACCACATCCAGCCCGTTAGAGCATCGTTGATGCAAGCTCTTTGGAAAACTCTACGAAATCAAGACAATGCAGCCCTGGTGGCATTTCGTGTGCTTGGAAAATTCGGTGGTGGTAATCGAAAAATGATGACAGAACCGCAAAGTATACAATATGCCAATAGTGAGATACAACCCACTGCTGTTGTTACATACTTTCAGGAGCTCGATAAGCCCATCGAATTTCCAATTGATAAGGCGATAGAAGCGGCTTTTTCTGCACTTAGCTCAAATGCAACGGACTCTTTTTATCGCCGCCAAAGCTGGGAAGTTATACGTTGTTTTTTGGCAGCCTCCATCAATTTAGACGATGAAAAGCATACATTGCAGAAATTCTTTCTTCATCCCAGTTTTCTCGAAAACAACATCGTCAATATGCCACTGAGCCAAAGTAAAATTGAGGATTATCAAGCAAGGAAAACTTTGCAAAATGCTTTGACGGGCATGTTTGTAGCTTCAGCGACAAAAGATTTAAGGGAATACGTATTTCCAGTTATGGTTGCAGTGGTGCGTCACTACACTATGGTTTCAATAGCACAACAGGCAGGACCATTTCCCTACAAGCAGTATTACACCATGAATGGTATTGATCCGTTGGTGTTAATTGATGCCTTGGCCATATGCATGGGGCATGAGGAGAAGGAATTGTGTAAACCAGGCCAATTGTGTATAGGATTAATACTTGATACGGCAGCTAATATTCTCGGCAGCAAGGAGAGAGCCTGTCGCTTGCCCTTAATGCAGTATCTGGCAGAGAAGATGACAGCATTGTGTTATGAACGGCCGTGGTATGCAAAAGTTGGTGGCTGCAAAGCAATTCAATTTTTGTATCAGCATTTCTCGCTACGTTCTCTTTATCAACATCTGTTCTCTTTCGTAAAGGCGTTTATGTTTGTGTTAATGGATCTCGAAAGCGAAGTGTCAAATGGGGCAATTTATATAGCAAAAACTAATTTAAGATCCCTACTCGATCTGTGCATGGCACCAAAGGAACAGGAAAGCGAAGAAGTCACTACCATTAAGAATAAAGCCATTTATGATGTTATTCATGAGCTGGTGAGACAAGTAACAAGTCCTAACACGCTGGTGCGACAAGAATCGATGGCATCGCTCAAATATATAGCCACACTTCAAAATCGTACCGTTTCAGAGGTAATGGATCCACACAAAGAGGTTCTAGCAGATATAATACCGCCAAAAAAACATTTGCTAAGACATCAGCCAGTCAATGCTCAAATTGGTTTAATGGAGGGAAACACTTTTTGCACAACTTTGGAACCACGACTATTCACAATAAATCTAAACAACAGTTATCACAAACTTTTCTTTCACGAGTTGATAACGCTGTCAGAAGCTGAGGATTCTACGCTCATGAAACTCGATTGCTATAAAAATGTCACGAATTTAGTTCCGCTGCGCATAAGTGCATTAAGAGCTTTGGCTGCTTGCCACTACATAACGGATATGCAGCACAAGGATAAAATTATAAATATTTTATTTAAACTAATGGAACACAAAAAGCCGGAACTACAGGAGGCGGCCTTTAAATGCATGAAACGATTCAATGCAGGAATACAAATTGACAAGAAGGAGATACATAACTGTATTAGACCGCTATTATTGACATTGGGCGATCATCGTAATCTAACCTTAACAGCCACCAAACGTTTATCTTATTTCACACAACTTTTTCCCCAAACGTTTAACGAGAAATTAAGCGAACAGATCCTGCAGCTCTGTAGAAAACTCTTGGAAATTTCTATACAAATTTGTAAACAGGGTCAACAGGGTGGAAATTTCTTTGCTGCCATTAGAGGCGGCGAGTATGAACAGAAAGTTGTTTGTCTGATAGAAATGTTTCATCAAATAACGGCTGCCACACCCAAATACATAGAGAATTTATGTCAATTGGTTTTGCAGACGGAAAAAAATCTTATGATTGAATCCTCTTCACCCTACAGAGCACCACTTCTTAAATTCCTTTTGCGTTTTCCAAATGAAACGGTTGATTATTTCCTTTCGGATGTCTACATTGTTGACGATCAGTGGAATCGCTTTTTTATTCATATACTAAAGCATAAAGACGGTTCACCATTTCACAACGTTCTTAAAACTCAATCGTACATTAATTGTCTGATACGATTGATAAGTGGCAATCAAATTGACAGTACGATTATGTCCGATGTACAAAAGCAGGAGGCCCAGGAACAGGCAATCAAAATAGTGTATACGGTAATGGAAAATGATGACCAGTGGATTGCAACGCAAACGGAACTAATCAATTGTCTAAAACAGTTGTGGCAATTTAATTTGAGCAACAGTTGCCAGGAGAATGTCATCAGTCATAAGTGGCATTTGGTTGGGAAAATTTTACTTAAATACTTTTCACTCAATACAAACGAAATTGAGCTGCTCTTTCAATTATCGCGAGCCCTGTGTTTACATTTTATACCCGATTTCTATTTCCTAAGAGACTTTCTACAAAACACTGTCGCCCAAAGCTACACAGTCTATTGGAAACGTCAGGCATTTTTTTACTTTGTTGAAAATTTCAACAATGTCTCGCTGTCGGAAGAGCTGAAAGCGAAAATTATAACATCAATTTTAATTCCCTGTTTCATTGCCAGCTTTGATAAGGGCGAGGGTAATAAATTAATTGGTGCACCACCAACACCCTTTCAAGAAGATGACAGCAACATTGTGTCTGTATTTATAAGCAAAGTTTTTGATCCCGACAAGCCTTACGCAAATGATGATGCTGTCCGTATTGCTTTGCTTCAATTTGCCTGTCTTTTGGTGGAAAGAGCCTCTCAACACATACATGACGGCGATGCCAACAACAAGCGACAGGGCAATAAACTACGCAGATTAATGACTTTTGCCTGGCCTTGCCTTTTAAGCAAAAATTCCGTTGATCCAACAGCTCGTTATCATGGCCATCTGCTATTAGCTCACATAATTGCCCGTCTGGCAATACACAAAAAGATTGTGTTGCAGGTATTTCATTCGTTATTAAAAGGACATGCCTTAGAGGCCAGACCCGTAGTACGTCAAGCCTTAGACGTCTTAACTCCAGCAATGCCATTGCGAATGGAAGATGGCAATACAATGCTAACGCACTGGACTAAGAAAATAATTGTGGAAGAAGGTCATTCAATGCAACAGTTATTCCACATTCTACAGTTAATTGTTCGACATTATAAGGTGAGACTATATACAAACACATACCCCAACACTAATGCACTCACACACACACATACACCAGAGATGTGCATGAATGAATGCCCTCTACTTATCTTTCACTATATTGATTTATTTTGTTCTCTTATCATCAACATGTGCTCTCTCGTGTTTGCTGTCTCTCACAGTTAATTGCCGTTATGCGATTAAGAGTTTTATACTAAATAACGTCAAGGTGCCCTTGTAATAGGTAGTGTACTAGCTTGTCAGTCTGGGGGTTGTGGGTTCGATTCCCAACGAAGACCTTGGTTTTTTTTTCACTACAAAAATAAAAATTGATTGTCGGTGGGGCTGCTCAGTGATGAAGACATAGTCACTGGTCGCTGTGCTGTCTTATACGGCAGTTAATTTCCGACTATCCTTCTACTTTCACCACCTGCTTCATCTCTTCTCTATTCGCCTCCGGGGACACATTTATTGGTCTTTATAGAATACTTGACTATCTAGACCTGTGCTGCTGGAGGTATAAGGAAGCCCAGTCCCCTGAAGGCAGCAGGGGTCAAATGGAATCTCCACGTTATAACCACGGCAATAAGTAAGCCCCACAGTTTCCGCTAATTGTCTCTTCAGACTTTTAGCTGTTTCTCTGACTGATTATTGAGGTTGGCCCTTCGGGAGCATGAACTGATTATGGTGGCCTGGATCATCTCGCCTTTAATAACACCAACTGGTGAATGATCCGGATACAGTGCGCATGCTAGTCATGGGTTCTGGACCAGGATTTGGATAGTCTCCAGCTCTTCAGCAAGGGGTAGTGGTTCGCAACCCTGCTTTGGAACCGCTGAAATTGCAAATAGGAAAGACCTGTTACTAGAGTTAGTCCCTGGCTTGCTAGGGCGTGAATGACGTTGCTTTTCATTCCCAAAGGTTTAACCACCATCTGATTAAGGCCTACGGCCAGGTGCAGATGTAAATCTTATCACGAAATCTCTTCTCTATCCCTTTCCGAAAGAATGTAGCATGGTACTTGACTAAATAGGCATTGTCGCCTGTTGCTACTTTTCTTAAAGAACAAAAAGAAAGTCAAGGAACAAATCTTAAAGATCAAAAAAGAAAAGTATGAAAAATGTCAAAGCCTTTGGAGGTTTTACTAAACTGCTCTAAAGGTTTTACTTTGACTTAAAGTTTCTCAGCCCCGCTCAAGTTAATAGTGTCGATTATTTTGCTTGAAATATGCATTTATTATATTAAAATGAGTGTTATTGTCCATCGTTAGCCACAGCTTTTTCCCATCTTTTTGGTAGCATATGGCTTCCGCGCCAAAAGAACTACTCCGGTTTTAAGGTAAAAGAATGAATCGAGTCAATTTCCGGTACCCTGTTCTGTAGTGAAACGTATTCCAATTAGGGCGTTCTGCATCGATCGAAACAAATGGTAGTCAGAAGGGGTAAGGTCGGGGGCTATAAGGCAGGTCAACCTAAACTCCCCAACATGTTGCCGAGCGTTGTCATAATGGAAAATAATAGGTTCGCGTCTGGTAGATTTTCGTTAATTGCTCCCTTCAAACGATCGTCTGACCGGATTTCAACAGCTCACAGTACAAAGCACCTTTGTGATGCCATCAAATACAAAGCATTACCTTGAAATCGGCTTCTGCAATGATTTGGCTGGTTGGTCAGGCTTTACATACGACGTTTTGCGCTTGAGGTTAGCGTAATGTATCCATTTCTCATCACCACTAACAATACAATGCAAAATTTACTTCTTTTTGTGGCGTTCAAGCATCATTTCCGACATGCAACATCGGCTTTCAATGTCTCTCGGCTTCATTTCGAATCGTACCCAATTTCCTTGCTTTTTAAAGAATCCCGAAGCTTTTAAACGTAGGGAAATGGCTTGTTGTGTGACTCCCAATGATAATGTCATTTCTTCTTGTGTTTGACAACAATTTTCGTCGAGAAATGCTGCCAGTTCTTCATCTTCAAAATTTTTCGGCTGACCAAGCCTCTCCCTATGTTCTGTGTCGCAATCAACACTTTTGAACCGCGCAAATAAACGTTAACAAGCTTTTTGAGTTGGTGTGTGTTGACCGTAAGCTCTACACTTTTAGCAGCAATTTTCTTAAATGAAAGAATATTATCAGACTTCCCCGCAAAACAAAATCTGTGTTTACACTTTGCCGTCTATCGAATACTGAATTATAATGATTATCCTCCAAAATATCACATTTATTATTCATATATACCATATGTGATCGTTACGTCATTTTCTTTTTGGGTTTAAGACGGGGAAAATACATTACGTATCTGGCGAGAATCGTCATTCCGTCGTATGCCGGAATCCGTTGCGGCTACCGGCTAAAAACCCACCTTAAGTCTGGGATGTTTTGACTTCCCCGGTATCGCTCTCGCATGACCTCTAAGCCTGCATCCAAATACCCACTTTGAGCACTAAATTAGTGCCGGTTCATCGTCACCATGTCTAGGTCACGTTTCTTCGTGCGAGATACTCGCTCCACATAGTTCGAGCAGTCCAGTTTTTCCGACTGCTATACATTTTGTTCACTATATTCGTTGCTGTCGTTCGCCCAGTTTGTGCCTCCATTCCGCGCGGTTTTCATAACAGCGGTGGCACTTGAAGAAAGTGTGGCTAGCATCGTCTACCTCATCGTCATCCTCGTAAATGCAGAAGCAAGTGCTGCAGTTCCCCATATCGTGCAGGTACTTACAGAAGTAACCGTGTCCAGATAGCATCTGCGTTAGGTAGAAATTTACTTCTCCGTTCTCCCTGCATTTATGCAAAACCGAGATCATTTGGTATGTCCATCTGCCATAGTTCTCACTTCTCCGTCGCATCTGCAATTTCTCCATGGTTTCCCGTTTTATGGCAGCCACTTCGGGTGCTGCTAGGGAGTTATTCCGTCTAGCATGGTTACGTCATATGGCTTTTATGAATACTGTGAACATGCAGAAACTGGGGTCACAGCTGAACCAACCGAAAGTTTTATTTTTTTTTCGTCGAGGGAAGTATCTCAGATTCCAGCAGAGCTGTTGAAACAGCTTGCATTTGCCTAGTATCGCCACTGTGGTCAGCTATTCATCGGCCCAACTCTGATTCGTCAGCAAACAACTAAATTAACAATTGAAACATTTAATTGATTACTTTTATTTAAATTTCGCTTAGGTTTACTTCCCAGTAAGACATCAATTAGTTACACATTTAGTGAATTATATGCAGCGTTTAGGTTTTCCACCAAATGCTTCTTTAGAACATAAAAAACTTTCCGTTGATTTGGCAGAAGTCATTATTAAATGGGAATTGCAAAGAATTAAAGATGACGAAAGTGAAAGTAAATTATTAAACTCGAGTCTTGATGACGAAGTGGATGATAAATGTGCAATTAAACGAACTTCAGCAGAAGACTTCAATGAATCCCAACGAAAGAAACTACAAACAGACAATGTTAGAGGCAGCAGTACGTTGTTAATTGAGTCCTTGTAAAAAGAGTAAATTAATTTCTTCTTAAATAATTTTTAGATGCAGGTGAAACTTCTTTAAGTTCAAAAGTGGATGAAAGTTGTCGATCTATAGGAAAAGTTCATTGTGACACAGTTTTAAATTTTCTTATAAGACTGGCGTGTCAAGTTAATGATAGTCAACCAACAATTCTCAATTCAGGAGATAATTTATCCAGAAGGTAAGTTTTATAAATATATCGGATGCTTTTTATAGAGGTATAGAACTTTAAGTTGGCAGCACGATCCAGTCTTCCCCCTAGGAAGCACGTACATAGTTTTGGTGGACACCTTCCTATTTGACATGTAGCTTCTGGCGGTAAAAGCGGCATTAAATTTCTAGGCTAGCAGTAGCCTAAAACTGGACGAATTAGATCCTCAAAGTCCGTCCAGCGATATGACGTGATAAGATTTACATCTGTACCTGGCCGTGGGCCCTATTTAAATGGTGGATCATTACCACTGTGGATGAAATGTAGCGTCATCCTCGCCCTAGAAGGCCTTCGGATACGTATATCCTCCGGTTACTCCTAGTTGCAACTTCAAAAACCCGGAGTAGGGCGCAGCCTTAACTCCTTGCTAAAGAGTTGGAGACTATCCAATTCCTGGCTTAATATAATTAAGAACACTATGGCATTCATACTCACTGGACCATTTATTGTGTTCATTGTGAATGATCCGACCCACAAACTCAAACGAGGGCCTCGAAACACACAACCACCACGATACTCCCGAAGAGCCGACCTCAATAATCAGTCAGCGAACAGCTAAATGCGTAAAGAAACAAATAGCGGAACTCTGGGGTTTTACTGATGTCCGTGGAAATATAGTGGATTTTCCAGTTGGCTCCTATGTGATCCTTAAAGACTTATAATGTTCCCAGTCCAGCGATATACAAACTGCTAGGACTGTTAGCTTACAGGGTGACGGTCCTGTGCCGCATATTGGTGAGGCCCTTTAGGAAGATAAGTAGATGGTGGCTGAGGCTTAAATCCAAAGGCGTGGCTATCCGATGTCCTATTGCTGTGGAGCAGCTTATCATCATTTATCATTTTGTTGCAGGGCGACAAGAGTTTAGATAGTCCCGGCTCCCAATCACAGGATATAAAAAGTTGCTAGTCTACGCCGATAAACCCCAAACGATTAATCATTTGGAGGACAACATTCGCCGCATTATTACCGGTATACGGTCATAAATTTTGGAAAAAAAATCGTAAATTGGAGCTCCACATTATAAAGGGTCCGCCAAATAACTTTTTTTATGTTTTAAATGCTGTAGACAAAAGTATTGAATATTTTCTCAAATTTCCTTTTTAATTGGAAAGTACAATCCTTCCTGGCCATGCAGTAGCCTACACGATCAGTCTAATTTTTAAGCACATTAACGATTGTGTTCAGCTGTGTTTTACCGATGGCTTTACGAATATTGTCCATAAAAGCGTCAATTATCTCTGGCTTGTCGGCGTAACACTTATCTTTGACGGCACCCCACAAATAATAGTCCAACAGTGTCAAATCGCAGCTCCGAGGTGGCCAAACGACATCAGCTCTGCGACTGATAATGCGATCTTCAAAAATAGGGCGCAAAACATCGAGTGTAGCTTCGGCTGTGCGACACGTAGCGCCGTCCTGTTGAAACCAAATATTACCAATATCCTCCTCTTCAATTTTTGTGAACAAAAATTCGTTCAACATGGCCTGCTAACGATCGCCATTGACTGTAACAGCCACTCCTTGCTCATTTTCGAAGAAAAATGGCCGAATTATGCCTCTGGACCAAAATTCGCACCAAACAGTGACTCGTTTGGGGTGCGTCGGCTTTTCAATGTATGCGTGCCGGTTTTCTGTGCCCCAAATGCGACAATTCTGTTTGTTTATATACCCGCCAAGATCAAAATGAGCTTCATCTGAAAAGATGATTTTTTTTTTGCAAAATCGGCACGTTCTGTAAGTCGATCGTGAAAATGCATTGGATGGTCACTTGAATTCAACTCCTGAACCAATTGGACTTACTTTGTATGGCTTCATACCAAGGTCTTTATGCAAAATTCGTCTCAATGATGTCTCTGAAATGTTCAATTGATGACAACGACGGTGAATTGATGTTGATGGCGCTTCACGCACACTTTCTGCCACAGCAGCAATATTTTCGGGTGCATGCACTCTTTTTGGCTTTTCACGCTTTGGTTTATCGATGAGGATGCCAGTTTCTTTCACTTTTTTCACAAGATAACGAACATACGGAGGAGCTGACGGTGCTTCTCTTCTTCCAAAATCCGTATGCAATTTTCGCACACACATTCTGCAACATTGACCATGATTTTCAAAGTAATGTCACAATATTTCCCAGCGTTATTCAAGCGTATACACAACCATATTTGTTCAGCGGAAGGATAAAACTAATTATCTGTCAAATCAAACATGAGCTAAGTGTTACCATTCACGAAATAAGCAATAGTTGGGAAAAAAACGTTAGATGGCGGAACCTTTACTACGTCCGAACCAGCCAACAAAGCTGTTCATGTGCCATAAGTCATATTAAATTATACATATCTATACCTATATAAAAAATACACTTTTTATTACCCCTACGACAACCATCTAGACTGGTGTCTTACGGGCTAAAAGGGAGCCCAGTCCCCTTCAAGGCTAGTAGGAGTCAACTGGACAATCCACTATATTTCCACGGGAATCAGTAGCCCGCAGAGTTCCGCTATTTGTCTTTTAGGCATTTAGCTGTTCTCTGGCTGATTATTGATGTTATGGCCCTTTGGGAGTGTCGTGGTGGCTGTGTGTTACGAGGCCCTCGTTTGAGTTTGTGGGTCGGATCATTTACAATGAACACAATGAATGGTTCAGGTCCAGTGAGTATGAATGTCGTCGTGTTCTTAATTATATATATATATATGTACGATTGAAGGCTGCGGCCTGCTGCGGGCTTTTGAAGTTGCAACTAGGAGTGACCGGAGGATATACGTATCCGAAGGCCTTCTAGGACGAGGATGACGCTACATTTAATTCACAGTGGTAATGATCCACCATCTGATGAAGGGCCACGGCCAGGTGCAGATGTAAATCTTATTACGTTATACCCTTTTTATATTTAATTCCATTACAATAAGAGATAAAGAGAAAAATGATAATAATAATGATTTAACATTTTCCAGATGCATAATACTGCTTAGAACTGCAATGCGTCCAGATGTTTGGCCACAACCCTTTGAGTTAAAACTGAATTGGATGGATAAAATTTTTGCTACAATAGAATCGCCTCACACAAATATCAATAACATTTGTACAGCTCTAGATTTTCTAACATTTCTAACGAATATAATGAAACCCGATCAATTGCTGGCGATTATAAGGCCCATACAAAAGGGTCTCTCAGCCTGTATTATACATCAAAATACAAAAATCGTTCGTCTTATGCATGTTCTCATAACACGTTTAATGACAATCTTTCCACCCGATCTGCAACACAAAAACGATGAGCTAGAAATATTGTATAGCGCCATCAGTAAAATGATTGTGGATAATTTAACGTTGTATGAAAAGAGTCCACAGCCGAATCCGTCATCGCTGTTTGGAACGCTAATGATATTAAAGGCGTGTTGTGCCAACAATCCAGAATATATTGATCGTTTAATGCTGCAGTTTATAAGAGTATTGAATCGTCTAACTAAAGAACATATCGCACAACAAAATAATACCCAGCCAACAATTAATCCAGCAACAGAAAATAATCACTTGTCATTAGAGTTGCTGATATTATCGTTGGATATGATCAAAAATCGCATTGTTATAATGAGCGTTGAAGTGCGAAAGCTTTTAATTGGCAGCATCATATCGAATTTGATTGAAAAGAGTATGGATGCCAAAATAATGAAGTGCATTATAAAAATGTTGGACGATTGGATTAGGGTTAAAGAACAAAACTCGATTGTTCAAATACCTTCGATACGGGAAAAATCTGTTTTGCTTGTCAAGCTGATGCAATATGTTGAAAAGAAGTTTTCGGATGAAAGTGAACTTCATGTTCAGTTCTTAGAAATGATCAATTACATTTACAGAGATGAGTACCTAAAGCAAACTGAATTGAGTGCCAAACTGGAGGGTGCCTTCTTAACGGGTCTAAGAAGCCAAAATCCGGCAATTAGATCGAAATTCTTTGAAATTATTGATGCATCGATGAGAAGGCGGCTACATGATCGTTTATTGTATATTGTATGCTCTCAGGCATGGGACTCAATTGGCACCCATTACTGGATCAAACAATGCATAGAACTATTAGTTTTAACAGCCAACACAATGACTCCGATACAAAATGCAAATGAAATGCATAAAATTCCCAGCATAACTTCCATCATCAATATGGGTGACAATGAAGAAAAGAGTCAATTTGTGATATACACTTCATCACAAAACGACTGTATGGATATGATACATGGCCTAGATGACAAAGATGAAGAATTTGACGTTGATGTCAATTTGGACTTTATTAATACACAACAGCCAGATCAAGCAGACAGTGAACGAATGCTGCCGGCTAGAAAAACGAAAATTTATAAATTGATTCATCGTCAAATTGAGTTTTTGGAAATAAATCGAAAAATACGCACCGATCAACTTTTGGTAGCAACTTCACAACTTTGTCACATGGACACTAATTTGGCAGAGAGTGTTTGGCTTTCGATATTTCCACGAATATGGTCAATATTTAGTACTGATCAGCAGCACACCATTGTCAAGGAGATAATACCGTTTCTATCGTCCGGCACCAATATCATACAAAAAGATTGTTCACCCAGTGCCATCAACACCTTTGTTGAGGGTCTGACCCAATGTAAGCCTAAAATTTATATTCCACCAAATCTGTGTACATATTTGGGAAAAGCACACAATTTGTGGCATCGCATGACTCTTGTACTGGAGGAGATGGCGGCCAAACAAAATGTTTATCATTCCGGTTCCTCCTCTGCCATGGAGTATAATGATTCGCAGCATGATAACAATGGGAATCAAACATCTGTACACGATTCCTTGTCGCAAATGTATTCAGCAATGCATGAGGAGGATTTGTGGGCTGGCTTATGGATGAAATATGCCCAGTATTCGGAAACAAATGTTGCTATATCATACGAACAAATGGGATTTTTCGAAGAAGCCCAAGGTGCCTACGACTTGGCAATGTCCAAATTCAAGGAAGACTTATCGAACGGCATTTGCAATTCTCATATGAATAACGAAATAATGTTGTGGGAGAATCATTGGATCCGTTGTGCCAAAGAACTCAATCAGTGGGACATTCTGCTCGATTATGCCCAAACTAATCGAGAACAGCATGAAGTTCTTATTATGGAAAGTGCCTGGCGGGTACCCGATTGGAATCTTATGAAGAAGGCACTACTTAAAATAGAACAAGCCTATTCGAAACAGTTTGGCTACAAAGTTAATTTGTATAAAGGATTCTTAGCCATTCTTCATCCCGAAGAAAGGCAATTGGCAAATGTCGAAAAATATGTTGAAATATCTTCTGGTCTATGCATTCGAGAGTGGGGTCGATTGCCGCACATTGTCTCGCATATACATCTGCAATATTTGCAGGCTGCTCAGCAAATAATCGAACTGCATGAGGCCAGTCAGATACATCAGGGTCTATTGCAATCCCGTAATACATCACTTCATGACATGAAGGCCATTGTTAAAACATGGAGAAATCGTTTGCCTGTAATTGCCGATGATCTTTCTCACTGGTCAGATATTTTCACTTGGCGACAACATCACTATCAGATCATCACCCAGCATCTGGAACAGCAGTCCGATCAGGGTAATACAATGTTGGGAGTACATGCATCAGCACAAGCCATTATTTATTTTGGCAAAATATCCCGAAAACATAATTTGACTGGAGTGTGTCAGGAAACATTATCCCGCATCTACACTATACCTTCCGTTCCCATTGTCGACTGTTTCCAGGTAAAAAAAAAACAGCAAAAGCTTTTCACATTTTCTATTTCCACTAATTTTCCATTTTTACTTTGTTTGTTTAGAAAATAAGGCAGCAGGTAAAGTGCTACATTCAAACAGCCTCATCAGCTGGTCGCAATGATCTTAACGAGGCTTTGGAAGTTATAGAATCGACAAATCTTAAATATTTCACAGCCGAAATGAATGCTGAATTTTATGCTCTCAAGGGCTTACTGCTGGCAAAAATTGGACGATCAGAAGAAGCTGGAAAAGCATTTAGTGCAGCGGTACAATTGCATGATGGCCTTACAAAGGCTTGGGCCATGTGGGGTGATTTTATGGAACAAATGTTTTTACGTGACAAACAAATTTCATTGGGCGTCAGCGCTCTAACTTGCTACCTGCATGCCTGTCGTCATCAGAGCGAAAGCAAGACACGCAAATATCTGGCCAAAGTATTATGGTTTTTGTCGTACGACAATGCTAGCAACACCCTAATGAGCACTCTCGAAAAATATGTTGTTGGTGTACAACCCTCCTATTGGCTGCCATGGATACCTCAACTTTTATGCTGTTTAGTACAATATGATGGAAGTGTTATACTAAACCTTCTAAGCCATGTAATTAACTGTTATACAAGTATAGGGTGTTTTTTATAGGGGTATATAACTTTAAGTTGGCAACCATTTTGTCAGCTGTCAAGTGATTTATGTTTAATTTGGTTTGGCATCTCAACATGAATTGACGCCTGACGCCTGAGCAACGCTGCATCTGTTTCTATGGGTAACATAGGTATTAGAGAATCGGACGCTCTTGACGTTTTTGGCATGAAAATTAAATGTCATGTTCGATGGACTAAACACATTTCTCAAGTTTCTATAGAAGCTTTCAAGTGCCTCGGTTTTCTAAAACGGTGTCAGAGGTACTTCACTTCGTCCTATCCGTCCAAAAATGAAACACAATTTACATGTATGAGCCGCCACCCCAAAGCCTATTTTGGAGTTGCTCGACCGCGTACAGGGGAGGGCCAAGAGCAACAAGTTCCCTAATTTGTACCCGTTACTCGCCCGTTTTCGCGTTTAATTCGAGTTTCGTTGAGAGCACATCCAGACTTTCCAGTGAATCGTACTGGGCATTACAAGGAAATTCGCGTTTTAGACCAGTCCGTATGTGGAATAAACTCTCTCCAGAGGTCTTTTCTGTCACTTTCAATGTAGGAAAGTTCAAATCGAATGTCCACAAACACTACTCTCTTTTTCCTCCTCCCCATAACCTAATTTCCTAGTTCTGGCACAATGCATTAGTGGTCATCCCCTGAGTGCTGGTCCGAGGAAAAACAAATTGTAAAAATTGTTCCCAAAACAAGACATCCATCGATACCGTTTTTCATAAGCAAATTTTGTTTAGCATGAAGCTTTGTTTGAATGGATGATGCGCCAATAACTAAACTGCTGTTTTCGCAGTGATGATAATCGTCAAGAGTATGATGTTGAGGCACCGGCGTTAGCATTAAACAAAAAACTGGCTGTTTGGTGTGCTTCATGGGCTGTTGGTGGAATCATTGAATCGTACTTGTCTAAAAACAATGCTGGCCAGAATCTGATGTTACAATGGTGACCGCTTTGAATCCACGAATTTTTCGTTTATTAAGTGAAGAATATGATGTGCAGGAGCTACGGTTTTTTAAAGACAGCGCAACATGTCACATAGCTCGTACGACAATTGGTGTATTAAAGAAAACGTTTGGCAGCCGCATAGTTTCAGACCGACACATTGTTACCCAGATTTGCTTCAGTACCTAGAAAAGTTGCCCTAGCCTGACGCTGGTCTTGCCACTGGTTTTGCACCACGCCCTAAGGAGCATAACACACCGCAGGTGAACAGTTTAGAAGCACAGCAAGCAGGGCAGTGCCCCACACTCTTTGCTCGAGAGCCAGAGACTATCTAAACTCCTGTCGGCCCGCAACAAAAAACGATATTCTAATGCAATGAAACAGCACATCGTATACTTTTCGAAGGTTCTCACCGATAACTGGTACAGGGCTCATGGTACCAGGTGGTAAGTCTCTGATCGGAATTCTGTCAGTATTAGGGTCCTACTAGCCTAGGCGACTGGTGCCGCCTTTCACTCCCAGAAGCTACATGTCAAAGTGGGAAGGTGTCCGGTGTCCAAGATCGGGCGATACGATGTAACGCCGCTACACTATTTTCTGCGGATGTATGTAATGATGCTTGTCTCCTCCCCCGGGGGCACATTTATGGTCTTTATAGAACGCTCGACTATCTAGACCTGTGCAACTGGGGGAAAAAAGGAGTCCAGTCCCCTGAAGTCAGCAGGGGTACAACTGGAAGCTCCACGTTATTTACTCGGGAATCAGTGAGCTCGAAAAATTCCTCTACTTGTCTCTTTGGACATTTAGCTGTTCTCTGGCTGGTTATTGAAGTTGGCCCCTGTATGGGAGTATCGTGGGGGTTGTGGTTTCGCGACCCCATATCAGGTTTGTTGTTTAATATGGTGGCTAGGATCATCTCGCCATTAATAACACCCTAGATGAATGATCCAGTCTAGTGAGCATGCTAGACATGTGTTCTAAACAGGAGTTGGATAGTCTCCAGCTCTTCAGCAAGGAGTGGTGGTTTGCAGCCCTGCTCTGGAATCATTGAAATTGCTACTAGGAAGGACCTGTTGCTAGAATTAGACTTCGGCCACCTAGGGCGTGAGTGGCGCTGTTTTTCACTCACAGTGGTTTGACCACCATCTGATTAAGGCTACATAGCCAGGTACAGATGTAAATCTTATCACGTAATGTCGCTTGTCTTTGCTGTTAAACCCCAAACGATTGCCCACTTGGAAGACAACATTATCTGCGTCAGGGCCGATATACAGTCACAAATTCTAATGCCAGAAGATTCTCTTTCGAAAACAAGAAAATTTCATGTCAATTTAAAATAGTTCATCTTTGTTTTCTGGTATTCCAAAGTTCTGTGCCTCTATAAAAAAAACCCTATATAAAACGACACAGACTCCTTTTTTTAATTATTGATAAAAAAATATTTGTTACAGGTTGGTCGCTTGTATCCACAGGCTGTTTACTTTCCCATTCGAACTCTATATTTAACTTTAAAAATCGAACAACGTGAAAAACACAAAACAGCTGAACAGGCTTCAGGAAGACCCCAAAATCATGTGAGTTTTTGTAAAGAAATTTTTTAATAACAAAATTTTTCAATTTATTTATTTTTTTTTTTTAAAGCAAAATTTGGAAAGCAATATGAATCAAGTTTTCACCAATACCACCAACACATCTTCTTCGGGGCCTACATCGGTTAATCCCATTAAGGCTACTCCACCCATGTGGCGATGTTCGAAAGTTATGCATGTGCAAAGAGAAATACATCCCACAATACTCAGCTCGTTGGAGGGTATCGTTGATCAAATGGTTTGGTTTAGAGAGAGTTGGACAGAAGAGGTCTTGCGTCAATTGAGACAAGGTCTAATTAAATGTTACGCGATTGCCTTTGAGACAAGAAGTACAGTGAGCGAAGCAACTATAACGCCTCATACATTGCATTTTGTTAAAAAATTGGGTTCAACATTTGGCATTGGCATTGAGAATATACCGGGATCGGTAGCATCATCATCTTCAAATTCAGCGGCATCTGAATCATTGGCTCGTCGCGCTCAAGTTACATTTCAGGATCCCGCCTTTCAAATGATGAAAGAACAATTTACACGCGATTTTGATTTTACAAAACCCGACTCCATGAAACTGCACAATTTAATAACGAAACTGAAATCGTGGATAAAAGCTTTGGAAATCAAAGTCAAAAAGTTGCCAACTTCGTTTTTAATCGAAGACAAATGTAGATTCCTGTCAAACTTTAGCCAAAAAACTGCTGAAGTTGAGCTGCCGGGAGAGTTTCTAATACCTTCCTCCTCCCATTATCATATTCGCATTTCTCGTTTTATGCCCCGGGTGGAGATTGTACAAAAAAATAATACAGCTGCTCGACGTTTGCATATACGGGGCACGAATGGTAAGATATATCCCTATTTGGTTGTTATCGATACTGGACTGGGCGATGCTCGCCGTGAAGAAAGAGTTTTGCAATTGTTGCGAATGCTCAATTATTACCTGGAAAAACAGAAAGAGACAACACGACGCTTTCTTAATATAACTGTGCCACGCGTTGTACCAATTTCGCCACAAATGCGCTTAGCTGAGGATAATCCCGCTAGTATTTCATTGTATGAAATATACAAGAGCACTTGTGCCAAAATGGATGTCGAACATGATTTGCCAATCATGAAGTATTATGAACGATTATCAGAGGTGCAATCGCAGGGCGCTCAAATCACACATACAATGCTGCGCGACATATTCCAAGAGATTCAAAGTAAAATGGTGCCAAAGACTCTCTTCAAACAGTGGGCGATTAAGACGTTCGTATCTGCGACAGATTTTTGGCAATTCCGAAAAATGGTATGCAAAAGAAAAATAAAAACATATAAATTTTATTCTCGTATTTTATTTTTGCTTTTGTTTTTTTTTTAACACAGATGACTCTTCAAACGGCCTTGGCTTTCTTATGTGAATATGCATTGCATTTGACACGTTTAAATACGGACATGATTTACATACATCAAGATTGCGGCCTAATGAACGTTTCATATTTTAAATTTGATATTAATGATGAAAAGGAAGAATTGGATCACAGTCGACCGGTACCTTTTCGTTTAACACCCAACATTGCTGAATTCCTTACGAATATTGGCATTTCGGGACCCTTGTCAGCAGCCATTATTGCCACAGCGCGCTGTTTTGTGCATCCCAATTACAAGCTTTCTTCGATTCTACGAACAATTCTGCGCGATGAAATTATTGCGTTGCATAAAAAGCGCATGCGCGACAACAAACCTATTGATGCCATGGAAGATGGAACGACTGATGCCAATACAACGGAAAATATGATTCGTGTTGTTAATAAGGCAGTGAATGCAATATTAAGTCGTTTAACAACGATCTCATATTTCGATAATATTGAATCGAAGAAAATCTCTATTTTATTGCAGCAGGCAACAAATCATGACAATTTATGTCGCATGGATCCAGCCTGGCATCCCTGGCTTTAAAAGCAACAAAAAAAAAATTCTTTTGTTTTTATTTTAGTTTTTTTCTCCAATAAAGTTCAATAAAATTTTAATTGTTTTTTGTTTTTGTTTTTCTTTTTAGTGTAACAAGACGACCTATTAAACAAGAAATCAAGTTTTGTGAGGAAAATTTTTAAACTTAAAAAGGCCTCTAAAGCTTCATACAATTTTGTGACGTTTTAAAAACATTAACTATTACTCCGTTCGCCACCAGATAGATGGCTTCGTTTTTTGAAACATTTCGTAATGTACTGCATCATCGTAATTTTTTATGGAATCAACGGATTTGTATGTCATCAAATTTTTGATTGAATGGTGAAATTCATTGCATGTACAACATCATTATTCTTTACGGCGAGAATTGCTCGCTGACTTAACCAAGCATAATTCTGATAATTGTCACTAATGTTTGGGAAAACATAAGAGCTAATTGAGAGTCTAAAAATCGGCAAAAGTCATTGGTAAGAGTAATTAATCCAGCTGTCGCATCAACTGGGACTTTTCCATTTCCAATAGCCAACAATTGTTTGGAAAATTGTGCAGCACTTTGATCATTTTGAAGTTGAACTCTCATATTAGTGGTTAGCGAAAGGTGATGCCTTCAGGCAAGCATTCAATTTATCTGCAGGCGTTGCACGGGGAATTACTGGCAACGTCTGGCTGAAATCGCCTGCCAACAATATCATCAAGCCGCCAAAGTTGTTGTTATTTCGCCGAAGATCCTTCAGTGTGAAGTTAAATGCTTCAAGTGATTTCTTATGTGCCATTGTGCACTCATCCCAAATAATGAGCTTGCATTGCATCAACAATTTTCCCATTGCACTGGGCACATTTATCGGTCTTTATAGAATACTTGACTATCTAGACCTGTGCAACTGGGGGAAAAAGGGAGCCCAGTCCCCTGAAGTCAGACAGGGAGACAACTGGAAACTCCACTTTATTTCCACGGGGATCAGTGGCCCGTGGAGTTCATTATTTGTCTCTTTAGACTTATAATAGTTCTCTGGCTGATCATTGAGGTTGGCCCCTATATGGGAGTATCGTGGTGGTTGTGGTTTCGCGGCCCCATATCAGTTTATGGTTCTATGGTAGCCAGGATCATCTCACTGTTGATGACACCCTAAGTGAATGATCCAGTCGAGTGAGCATGCTTGACATGTGTTCTGGACAGGAGTTGGAAAATCTCCAACTCTTTGGCAAGGTGTGGTGATTTGCAGCCCTGCTCTGGAATCATCGAAGTTGCAACTAGAAAGTTCTGTTGCATAGAATTATAGCTTCGGCTTCCTAGGACGAGCTGATTAAGGCTACATAGCCAGGCGCGGATGTAAAACAAATCACACTCTGTTCCTCCAAGTGCGTCCAGGAAGAATAGACCACCAGTATTATTGTCCAGCGCTTGCATAAATGTTTCGTATACTTGTTTTTGCTGTTCATTCAGCAACGGCATATTATTTCGAACGAATTCCTGCAATGTATCAACATTGTATTGCAGCTCTCGATTTAATTCTTGGTTGAATGCATCGTGCATCGATCGACTTGGCGCAATCATTCCTATTGCAATCAGTAGCTTGTTTGCAATAGTCAAGCATTGATCCTCAATCAGAATCAATCCTTCATTATATATTTCATTGGTTATTTGCATGTCGGACGTTCTTATTTTCCAGAGGGATACTCACACACCACGTACTGGGCGATGCTCGCCATAAAGAAAGAGTTTTGGAGTTGTTGCTGGAATAGCTCTCGCTGAGCTCTTCTTAAGGTTGTCCTTTAGAGTGCTGCATAAGCAGTCGAAAACTACTGGAGACATTCTCGTTCCTATACGAAACTGCCCATGGTCACAATTTTTTAATTTTTCAAAAGTGGCGGCAAAAAGACCACTTACTTCCCGCTCCAAATACAAGGGACGCACCCAAAACCGTCTCCTTTTCTCCTGAACGTCCTTATTGCACAAAATATTATGTGCATAAACTCAACGAATTCCATAAATTCTTTAAAAATTTCAATTTCACTTTTCATTTTTGCAAAAATGATTTTCATTAGATAAAAATATTTACACTACAGCTGATCAAAACAACAAACTTGGCGCATAAAAAGCGTTGCATGTAACTTTGTAACGACACGTTTACGCTGGTTGCTGGGATAGCGACAGCGGAGGCCAGGGTCGTTGCAAATTTGTCATTGTTTATTACCGTTGAAGGAATAACACTCAATGTTTTATAAAACTTATCACCAAGTTTATTTATTAGCTAATTTTTACAAGGTGGCTAGTTGATAGTGGACGGTCGGGAATCGTAGCCGAAGAACGAGGAGTCAACTCGCTGAGGCGATGGGCAGAGGTAGTACAGACGGCAGCGGTAAAGACGGCTCCGGCAGTAGTGGCAGCGTTAAAAACGGCAGCTACGGCTGTAAACGAAGCACTATGCTTCGCGGCAGCGATCGCGGGGAGCTCTTGGCCGGGTGAAATGATACTGCGGAAATATTAAACTCCGCAACAGTATCAGACGCACGATCAAGCCAATCCCCGGTAGAAGATAAACTTCCACCATTTGTAGCCGCACTGTCGATAAGAGATTATTGCGGAATATTAAATTCCTGCCCAACAAATCTCTTACCAGCAGGCGGGCTGTCTGCGAGCAAGAAGTTTTTGCGGAATATTAAATTCCTGTCCAAAAGACTTCTTATTTGCAGGCGATCTTCTTGCCAATTGATCCCTATTAATAAAATGTTCCGCCTTATATACATGCGCGTGGCTACACACATTCACACACACACACATATTATCCATCATTGCTGCATGACAACTATCAGCGGTGAGTTTTGATCTGCATGACAGCTGACTGTGTTGTTGATCCTGTTGTTTCTGACTCACAGGTGGCGCTCTTACGTTCCCGACCGTTAATTTAAATAATAATAATTCATAAATCTTAAAGTAATGAATGAATTCAACAATAATAATAAAAATAATAACAATAAGTAATAATAATTCATTTTAAAATTAAGAAAAGTATGAATAAAGTGGTGATCTCGTGTAGGTGAAAACGAGGTGTAACAACTTTCACCGTTACAACTTGAAGTTTGAAAAGTATAGAACGCGTCAAAAGTATGAAAAGCATACAAAGCCTGTGCGCGTAGAACGCGTGGTATGGATTTTCAACTTCAATAAAAAATTAAATAAAATAATATTTTTGCCCCAAAAAATTAATTTTTGTAATGAAAATCTTTACACTTTTTTTTTTCTCGTTAACTAGACGTTCTAAAGCATCAATAATATAATTCTGTGACCACTTAAAAAATTAAATAAATTTTTTTGCCCAAAAAAAATAATTTTGTAATAAAAAAACCTTTAAACTCAATTAATTAATTAATCTTTTAAAAATTAATTTTAAGATTTTGTTGCTTTAGTCTGTCTTCGATGTGGTAAATATTGAATATAATTTCAATTCTAAATAATTCACCACACAACTGAGAAGTTTGTAGTTGCTCACACACACGCACGCACACTATAACTTTGTTTTGAAATTCTCACACACACACAATACAAGATGCATTCATTTTTACCAATTCAATTTTATTCACTGTTTCTTTTTTTATTTCTTTGTTTTTAATTTTTTTTCTTTTTGTTTGTTTTCGTCGAGTGTAAGCTGCTAAATTTTTCTTCATAATAAAGAAAAAAAAAGCTTTTTTTGAAATGATGAAACAAAACAAGTTTTGACCACCTTCACTTTAGTTGTACTCGGTATAAAAGCATAAAACAAGCCAACAACAACAACAACTACACGCTATGCTACTTTTTACTTCACACACAATACACAACCTCACACACATGCATTCATACATATTTAAAACATTTACTATGTGAACACAAATAAAAAAACCCACACAAATGCCGAGCAGCAACTAACTTTTCAATGACATTCTTTATTAAAAGATAATAAATTCACCAAAACGTCAGACAGACAGAGAGACAAAGACAATACGATCAACAGCAACGTTTTGATTATTATAGGATTTTCTTTACTCTTTTTTTTTGTTTTTGGTTTCATAACATAATGGGTGTTTTTATAGAGGTAGAGAACTTTCAGTTGGCAACACTTTTTTTAAAACTTGGCCTTTTTATCAGCTGTCAAGTAATTTATGTTTAGTTTGGTTTAGCATTTCAGCATGAAAATAGACTGGAATAACACTTCCAAATTGTGCAAATTGGAGTTAAAAAATTGCCGTACATCCTTCTGGTCCTGCTGAGAGCGTACCGCTATATGTAATTTAATCTCAAAATTTTAGGCTCACTGCTAACTGTAAATGGTGTTTGGGGAAACACTACGTGCATTTTTAAAGGGCTTTTGTTCAAAATAATTGAGGTACCTAAAGGAATGAAGTTACTCCAGGGTTTATGACTACACCAGTGACAGGATCTAAAAATAAACACCCGTCAGCTGCCAAAAAAAAGTAATTTATAAGTTGGATTATTAAGTGAAAATAGGGCATAACACAAGCTGTAGGTGATGTTGCGGTGGAAAACACCGGGTTTAAGAAAGGAGTATATGAAAAATTTCACGTCAGCGTCTGGCCTTTTGGCCTTAATCTAACGGTGGTCTTCTCACTGGGTATTTCGTGATAAGATTTACATCTGCACCTGGCCGTAAGCCTTAGACAGATGGTGGTCAAACCACTAGGAATGAAAAGCAACGTCATTCTCGCCCTAGGAATCCGAGGACTAATTCTAGCAACAGGTCTTTCCTAGTTGCAATTTCAGTGACTATCCATCTTCTGGTGCAGAACACATGACTAGCATGCTCACTGGAACCGGATCATTTACCCGTTGCTGTTATCAAAGACGAGATGATCCTGGCCACCATAATCAGTTCATGCTTGGGGCCGCAAAACCACAACCACCACCATACTCCCGAAGGGCCAACCTCAAAAATTAGTCAGAGAACAGCTAAATTCCTAAAGAGATAAATAGCGGAAACTCTGCGGGCTACTGATTCCCGTGGAAATAACGTGGAGCTTCCAGTTGACTCTCTGCTTGCCTTCAGGGGACTGGGCTCCCTTATATCCCCAGCAATACAGGTCTAGATAGTCAAGTATTCTATAAAGACCGATAAATGTGCCCCGGGTGGAAATACCACTGGGTACGTGTGATTAGATTTACATCCGCGCCTGGCCATGAAGCCTTAATCAGATGGTGGATCAAACCACTGCATAATTTGGAACGTCATGCTCGTTCTAGGAAGCCGAAGCTATAATTTTATGCAACAGAACTTTCGATGTTTCCAGAGCAGGGCTGCAAATCATCACTCCTTGCTTAAGAGTTGGAGTCTTTCCAACTCCTGTCCAGAACACATGTCTAGCATGCTCACTGGATCTGCGAACATTTCACCAGGTAGGTGTTATTAAAGGTGAAATGAACCCGGCCACCATAGAACCATAGACTGATATGGGGCCGCGAAACCACAACCACCACGATACTCCCATAAAGGGCCAACCTCAATAATCAGCCAGAGAACAGTTAAGTGTCTAAAGAGACAAATAACGGAAATCTGCGGGTCACCGATTCCCGTGGTAATAAAGTGGAGTTTCCAGTTGTACCCCTGCTGACTTCAGGGGACTGGGCTCCCTTTTTCCCCCAGTTGCACAGGTCTACATAGTAGCTCTCCATTAAGACCATATATGTGCCCCCGGGTGGAAATACCACTGGGTATAGGAGGAACGCCCACCTGCATCCTAAGACGCATACACTCCTTAGTAGCAATTTTTGAGTACACGGTAGCAGAGCTCATAGTGGCCGCTGTATAGTAAAATGTTAAGACAGAGCTTGCAGCGTAAACTCCTCGACGTTCGCAATAATTCGGCATCACTAGAGGTATTTTACGCAACATTTTGCATAAAGATCTTCCACCTTCACGCTTACAAAGTTCAACTCGTTCCAGAATTAAAGCCGAACGGTCATTATTTTTTTTTAAAGGGAAATAGCACCTCAGACAACAATGCCTATTTAGTCGAGTACCGTGCGACATTCTTTAGGAAAGAGATACGGAAGAGATGCGACAGGTGGTGAAAGTAAAAGAATAGTTACGGAAATTAACTCTCGTATAAGACAGCTCAGTGACCAGTGACTATGCCTTCATCACTAAGCAGCCCCACCGACAGTCAATTTTTATTTTTGTAGTGAAAAAAAACAAGGTCTTTGTTGGGAATCGAACCCACAACCCCCAATCATGTAAGCTAGCACGCTACCTACTAGCCTATAGTGGCACCTTTGCTTCAAAGGTTTGTGAAACTGAACGAAAACAATGCATTTTTTCAACAAATTCGCCTTTAGCGATGAGGCTCATTTTTAATTTTCTCACGTGGGACTCACAAAATAAGCAGTCCTGGGAAACTCATTACATCTAAAGAAAGTGAACATATGGTGCGTTTTGTGGTCAGGCGTCAACATTGGCCTGTATTTTTTTTTTGGAAAATGAACAAGGAAACGCCGTCCCCGGAAGTTCTCTGCGTTACCAAACCATGATCACCAATTGGCTAATGCTGGCTTCAGCAAGATGGCGCCACAAGCGACAAAGCCATCCGCAAAAGAGCGTGATTTGATTTACATCTGCACCGGCAGTTAGCCATAATCAGATGGTGGTCAAACCACTATGTATGGTATGTAGCGCCATCATCGCCCTAGAAAGCCTTCGGATACGTATATCCTCCGGTCACTTCTAGTTGCAATTTCAAAAGCTCGAAGTAGGTCGCAGCCTTCACTCCTTGCTAAAGAGTTGGAGACTTTCCAACTCCTGGTCCAGAACGTATGAAGCTTAATATAATTAAGAACACGACGGCATTCATACTCACTGAAGCTGAGCCATTCATTGTGTTCATTATGAATGATCCGACCGACAAACTATCACGAGGGTCTCGAAACACACAGCCACCACAATACTCCCATATAGGGGCCAACCTCAATAATCAATCAGAGAACAGCTAATTGTCTAAAGAGACAAATAGTGAACTCTGCGAGCGTACTGATTCCCGTGGAAATATGTGGATTGTGCAGATGGCTCCTACTAGCCTTTAAGGGGCCTTAGCTTCCTTTTACCCCGCAAGACACCAGTCTAGATGGAATAGTAGGTTCCAAAAAGACTATCATGTGCCCCCGGGGGGAAGCCATCCACAACAATTCAATTATTGCATAAGAAACTTTCCGTTCCCATAATTTATCGATTTGGCAGTGTCAATTGGCCGTCTCGTTTTTGTGATTTAACGCCGCTAGATTATTTTGTTTAGCAATGAAGCTCACTTTCGTTAAATGGCTGAATACGTCAAAAACACAAAAATCGGTCGTATTCGAGAGTGTGTTTATAATCCTCAAGTTGATATCGAGAAAAACGGACCATTTGGTGTGCTTTATAGTCTGGAAGAATCATTAATCCGTACTTCTTTTGAAAATGATGCTGATCGGAATGGTGACTGCTATACAGCTATGATTACAGCCTTTTTCGTTCATTAATGGAACATCATTGATGTGCAGCATCTGTGATTATATAAAGACGTCGTTGCAATATGTCACGCAGCCCGTGCCACAATTTATTTTTCGAAGGAAATGTTTGGTAACTGCAGGGTTTCATGTTTCGGATCCATAGATGTCAAAAAAAACTGACCGTTTGGTGTGCTTTATGGGCTGGTAGAATCATTAGTCCGTACTTCTTTTGAAAATGATGCTGATCAGAATGGTGACCGCTATAGAGCCATGATTACAGCCTTTTTCGTTCATCAATGAAACATCATTGATGTGCAGCATCTGTGATTATATAAAGACGTCGTTGCAATATGTCACGCAGCTCGTGCCACAATTTATTTATCGAAGGAAATGTTTGGTAACCTTATGGTTTCGTGTTTCGGATCCATAGATGTCAAGAAAAACTGACCGTTTGGTGTGCTTTATGAGCTGGAAGGATCATTACTCCATACTTCTTTTGAAAATGATGCTGATCAGAATGTTGATTGTATTAAGACGTTGCAATATGTCGCGCAGCTCGTGGCATAATTGATTTGTTGAAGGAAATGTTTGGTAACCGCAGGGTTTCATGTTTCGGATCCACAGATGTGCTACAGATTTACGTCAACACCTGGCCATGTGGCCCTAATCTGACGGTGGTGTTGCCATTGGCAAATGTGCTAATTACGCACCCTAAGACTTATGCATACCTAGGTGCATATACGCCTTGCAACAACTTTTAAGAGGGCCGTGCTTCCATTCCTTGCTCGAGAGTTAGAGACTATCAAACTCCACGTCCTACTATATACGTAATATCGGACGTTGGCTGTTGTTACCTCTGTCGAATACGTTATACCTCTATTGGAGTCTTTAAGAAGCACCCAATTTAAACCACAGCCACCATGGTGCTCCCCGTGGGGTCTCGAGTGGTACCATTGTGGGTGTAAAGTCACTGGTCGGACTCCGAGATTTCTATGTCTCCTCCAGTTTGGTGCTTCTGGAATCACTAGTCTACATGGATAAAACCCATTAACTGCCTGAAGGACAACATTCGCCACATTATTGCCGCTATACGGCCACAAATGTTGGATCAATCGAACCATCAAAGATTGGACCTGGATTGGAGCCAGCCAGCCATATTTAAATTAATATGCCACAACATTATCTTTCGAATTCGGTAAATTATTTTTGTTTTGTTCATATCAAAATTCTATACCCCTATAAAAAACACCCTATAAAACGAGTAGTTTTATTTCCTTTCCAAAAAATTTTGAAAATACTTTCTTTTTTTTTCTTAAACACAAACTGGCCGGATTGTAAAAGTTTAGTTTTTTTGAGAAAGACAGACATACAGATAGTTTTACATACTTATGCCTGTACGATTAGTGAGTGTGTGTGTGTGTGTGTGTATAACGAACTATTTCTTTTAATCTGCATAAAATTTCTCAATTTTATAATTCTATTCTGATTTTATGTGTTTTCCGTTTTTAGTTGAATTTCAGATGTTTCTGGAAGCAGATAAAGAAAAATAACTTCTGAAAAATGAGAATTTTTAAAATATTTTCTAATAATTTTGGCAACAACAAATTAGATTTACTTTCACAAATATTTTTGTTGCAATTTTCAATGATTCTTTACCTACGAACTAGTTCAGGTAAAATGAACTTTAGCATTCGCAACAAAACATTTTGGTCAAAGGAAACAAATCCTTTACAAACGGAATTTATGGGAAGAAGTTTTAGACATTTAATAAATGCAAATAAAAGAAATGAACAAAAGCAGCAACAACAACAACAAGAAGAACAAGATAAATTTAGTATGCAAAAAAGTTTAAATTTCATTTATTACAAGTGGGTGGTAACTTATTAAACCTGATTTCAAAAACCATTTCAAGAATACATTCTTTTACATTTTTTTAAATAAAATTATTATTAATTATACAGGGTGTCCGCCGAGAAGATATACATTTTGGTAAGCATTAGTTGATATGTGCATATATTTTCGGACGGGTTTAATTCATTTTTATTTGGGTACGGTTTTACGTCGACCCCCGTCAAATTTGGTTTGTGAACAAATCGGTTTCGGCTATTTGCCATTGTGTGTGTTCTCTTTATACTGAGCTGCGAATACTAAAGTTCATTTTACCTGAACTCTATATAAGAGAACACTGAAGATGGCAAATAGTCGAAACCGGTTTGTTCACAAACCAAATTTAACGAGGGTCGACGTAAAACCGTACCCAAATAAAAGTAAACATTAGTCTTGACAGTTCATATTTGGTAGTCATGAAGTAAAGACACTTGACAAATTTGTTATGGAAACCCAACGTTAAATCAACATGTTTAAATCGTTAAAACATCGATTACTGTGACGATGAGAAAGTTAAGTGAAATTTTTGGAAGAAACCACGTGCCAACAAAACGCACTTTTTATTGTGTAGTGAATAATTTCGAAGAAAGAGGTTTTGTAGGTGATAGGCCCAACAAGCATGGACCACAACATGCTGCCAGATCGGCTGAAAACCTTACTACTGCTACTGCTCAATAAAGTGTTCAAAACAATCCATCAACCTCAATTCGGCGCTGTGCTCAGAAGCTTGGTTTTCAAAGAACAACTTTGGCCACAATTTTGCGTTTATTTCCATAAAAGATTCAGTTGACATAAGAGCTTCTTCCACAAGACCATTTACGCTCGCCCCTGACAACCCCGATTTTCATGAAAAAATCATAATGAGTGGCGAGGCACATTTTCGTTTGAATGGATGCGTGAATAAACAGAATAGTCGGTTCTGGGGGTATGGAAAACCCTAAAATTATTCAGCAGTTACCGTTGAATCCATTAAAAGTGTTAATCTAGTGTGCCAGTTGGTCAGGAGGAATCATTGAACCTTACGTTTTTTGAAAATGAAAACGGCGTAACGGTAACTGTGAATCGGAAGTGATATCGTGTAAACTTTTTAAAGCCACAACTGCATGCTTCTGGGCTTGATTAATATGTGCTCTGAGCAAGACGGTGCCCAATCGCATACAGCCAGGACTACAATGGAATTACTGCGAGACCTCTTTCCACAACAAGTTATTTCAAGAAATGGTGATATAAATTGGCCTCCACGGTCGTCTAATTTGACTGCTCGGAACTTCTTTTTGTCTCAAAAGCATGGTTTATGCAAACAAACCAGAAACGCTTGAGCAACTCAAACAAAATATTCGTAATGAAGTTAATGAAACAACGCGTGGAATGTGTGAAAGGTTTCACATTTGTGAGGCTAACAGAGGCGGCCATTTATCGGGCATTGTCTTCCATACATAATTGCCGACATTAAATAAAATATTTATCAATAATAAGATCCAGTTTCTTTCATTTAATCAAAAATTATAAACAAAGTAGTACACCTTCTCGGCGGACAGCTGTTTTATAGCCCTCCCGGTGGACACCCTTTATTAATTATCATGTTATTGTTTCGTTTTATGTCCTGTTTTTTTTTAAAGAAATGGAAAGTTTTTATTGAAGAATTCTTTAGACGCAGAGACATCTGTGCAATCGTATTCATTGATCATCAATTCTTGTGTTAACGAAAAAATCTCATTTATATTTCATGGCTGGACCGAAAGCTGTCACACCGAATGGGTTCCTCAATTGAACGAACGTAAGTTCATTTTAACTTTTACACTCCTAAATAAATATGGGTACTTAAAGCATTCAAATGGGTTTAATTGTAAATAAAGAGAGAGAGAGAGCTCGCCATTTGCGAAGAAACAGTCCGGAAAGACGTTAACAGAAGGCATTGACAACATTATTTCATTCGCTGGCGGAACAAACCCCAAACAATTTAGAACATTTCATGTCACTTTAAAAAATCTATCTTTATTTTATTTACATTTTAAATAATCTATACCTCTATAAAAAACACCCTTTATAAAAGAAAGATAAAAATAAACGAACTAATTAAAATTATTGTTTTTGTTTTTCGCGTACAGGTTTAACATTTTATCGAGGAGGATGCATAATTTGTGTCGACTACAGTTCATGGTCCAAGCAATCCTACATAAAATTATTACAGAAGTTCGATGCCATAAGTGACGTTTTATATGCGGAAATTTTGAAATTAATTGATTTTGGTTTAAATCCAAACAAGATTTTTATGTTTGGCTTCAGTTATGGCGGGCAAGTGGCTTCAAAAATCGGACGACAGCTGAAACCTCAATATAATATAAAAAAAATTGATAGTAAGTTGAAAAATCCTTAAGATCACATACACATGCATAAATACATGCGTGATAAGATTTACGTCAGTACCTAGCCGCGTAAGCCATAACCTGATGGTGATTCAAACCACTCTGGATAATATGTAGCGTTACCCACGCCCTAGAAAGCCTTCGGATATCTCTATCCTGCAGTTACTCCTAGTCGTAACTCCGACAGCTCGGAGCAAGCCAATGCTCCCACTCCTTACTGAAGAGTTGGAGACTGTCCAACTCCCGGCTCAGAACACATGCAAGCTTAATAAAATTTCAGAATACAACCGCAAGCATGCTTACTGGACCAGGACCATTCATAGTGTTCATTGTGTATTATCCGACCCATACAACTCAAACGAGGGCCGCGAACGCCAACCACTAGCAAAATAATCAGTCAGAGAACAGCTAAAAAGCCAAAAGGCTAAATTCTGGGGCTTACTGGTTCCCGTGGATATAAAGTGGTGGTGTCCAGTTGGCTCCTGCCAGCCTTTTAGGGGACTGGGCTCCCTTTTACCCCCGGTGACACATGTAATGACGGTGAGATTCCGTCAAGACATATCAATTTGCCCCCAGGGGGATTTACATATGTAAAATGCATAATAAGGTTTACACCAGTACCGACCGTAGGCCATAACCTGGTGGTGGCCGAACCACTGTGGATGAAATGTAACGTCATCCCCGCCCTAGAAGGCCTTCAGATACGTATATCCTCCAGTCACTCCTAGTTGCAATTTCAAAAGCCCCAAGCAGGCTGCAGCCTTCACTCCTTGCTGAAAAGTTGGAGACTATCCAACTCCTAATCCAGAAGCATAAAGCTTCACAGCCTTCACTCCTTGCTGAAGAGTTGGAGACTAACCAACCCCTGCTCCAGAACGCATGAAGCTTAATATAATTAAGAACACAACAGCATTCATGCTCACTGTACCTGGACCATTCATTGTGTTCATTGTAAATGATCCGACCCTCACAACTCAAACGAGGATCCCGAAACCACAACCACCACGATGCTCCCGAAGGGCCAACCTCAATAATCAATCAGAGAACAACTAAAAGGCTAAAAAAACAAATAGTTGAACTCTGGGGTTTTACTGATTCCCGAGGAAATATAGTGGATTGTCCAGTTGGCTCCTGCTAGCCTATTAGGGGACTGGGCTCCCTTTTACCCCTGAAGACACATGTAATGACGGTGATAAAATTTACATCTGCACCTGGCTGTAAGCCTTAATCAGATGGCGGTCAAACCACTGGGAATGAAAAACAACGTCATTCACGCCCTAGGAAGCCGAGAACTAATTCTAGCAACAGGTCTTTCCCAATTGCAATTTCAGCGATTCGAAAGCAGGTTTGCAAACCACTACTCCCTGCTGAAGAGTTGGAGACTATCCAACTCCTGGTCCAGAACACATGATTATTCATCCATTGTTCTCAGTAAAGGTGAGATGATGATGGCCCCCCTAATAAAATTCATGAGGGGCCGCGAAATACACAGCCACCACGATACTCCCGAAGGGTCAACCCCAGTAATCTGTCAGAGAAATAGCTAAAAGGCTAAAGAGACAATTAGCGGAACTCTGGGGCTTACTGATTCCCGTGAAAATAATGTGGAGCTTCCAGTTGACTCCCTGCTGCCTTCAGGGGACTGGGCTCCCTTATACCTCTGAACGACACAAGTCTAGATGGTTGAGTAATCCATAAAGGCTGATAAATGTGCCCCCGGGAAGAGTGTGATTCGTTTTACATCCGCACCTGGCTATGTAGCCTTAATCAGATGGTGGACAAACCAATATTGTATAATTTGGAACGTCATACAGGCGTCCTAGGAAGCCGAAGACATAATTCTAAGCAACAGAACCACCTAGTTGCAACTTTAATGATTCCAGGGCAGGGCTGTAGAGTTGGAGACTTTCCTACTCCTGTCCAGAACACATGTCTAGCATGCTCACTGGACTGGATCATTCACTTTGCGTGTCATTATCAGTGAGATGATCCTGGCCACCATAATAATCATTATACTGTTATGGGGCCGCAAAACCACAACCATCACGATACTCCCATATAGGGGCCAACCTCAATGATCAGTCAGAGAACTATTAAATGTCTAAAGAGACAAATAATGAACTCTGCGGGTTCACTGATCCCCGTGGAAATAAAGTGGAGCTTTCAGTTGACTCCCTGCCTGTCTTCAGGGGACTGGGCTCCCTTTATACCCCCAGTTGCACAGATCTAAATAGCTGTTACGTACAATAAAGACCATAAATGTGCCCCCGGGGGGAAGTGCCCCCGGGAAGGAGGGGCATACATATATACATACGAGTACATATGTGGTTTGTTAAAAAATTAGACCTTTTTAAATGTTGTTGGATTTGCATATCGCTGGCTTAATATTCAAAGGCTTTCCGGACTTAGGTCCATATTTTAAAATTTTACAGGGAAGCCATAAAATCATCACAAAAATTTATTTTGATACATAAACATTTTTGAATTGTGTAAATTGTACTTTAATAGGGAGTTGCGCTACAATTTTTCATTGGATTGGAAAATTTGAGGTTAGAATTGACAGCAATGTTAAGTAAAGTCCTCACTCCTTGCGGAAGAGTTGGCGACAATCCAACTGCCGATCAAGAACAGTATGCTCACTGAACCAGGACCAGTCACACAACCACCAGGATGCTTCCGAAGGGCCAACCTCAATAATCAGTCAGATAACAGCTAAAACACTAAAAAGCCAAAAAGCTGAACTCTGGGGCTTTGCTGATTCCCGTGGAAATATAGTGAATTGTCCAGTTTGCTCCTGCTAGCCTATTAGGGGACTGGGACTTTCTTATACCACCGGTGGCACATGTAATGACGGTGAGATTCCGTCAAGAAATATAAATGTGCCCCCGGGGGATATACATATGTACAATGCGTGTTAAGGTTTACATCAGTACCGACCGTAGGCCATAACCTGGTGGTGGCCGAACCACTGTGGATGAAATGTAGCGTCATCCCCGCCCTAGCAGGCCTTCAGATACGTATATCCTCCGGTCACTCCTAGTTGCAATTTCAAAAGCCCCAAGCAGGCCGCAGCCTTCACTCCTTGCTGAAAAGTTGGAGACTAACCAACTCCTGGTCCAGGATGCATGAAGCTTAATATAATTAAGAATACAACAGCATTCATGCTCACTGTACATGGACCATTTATTGTGTTCATTGTGAATGATCCAATCCACACAACTCAAACGAGGGCCTCGAAACACACAACCACCACCATGCTCCCGAAGGGCCAACCTCCAATAATCAGTCAGAAAACAGCTAAAAGGCTAAAAAGCCAAAAAGCTGAACTCTGGGGCTTACTGATTCCCGTGGAAATAAAGTGGAGTTGTCCAGTTGGCTCCTGCTAGCCTTTTAGGAGACTGGGCTCCCTTTTACCCCCGGTGACACATGTAATGACGGTGAGATTCCGTCAAAACATACCAATGTGCCCCCGGGGGGATGTAAAGTAAAAATATGGGAATTAATAATGAACGTCCGCTGTTTCTACGAAAATTTGAAGTACATTTTGCAACAAAGCTTCGCTTATCTTGTCAACGCAGAGCCAAACTTCATTTTTTAGAGCGTCACTTGTCCGTTCTTTGGAATAAACCCAAAGAAAATAATGCAAGAATGAGGCAGTAGAGTGTTTACTAAAAATTAATTTTGGTTTCTCCACCAGCTCAACCGCCCTAAAATGTGCCAATTGACTAAAAAATGCGATTGACAAAGCTTCAGCTCAATGTGATAATATTAACACGTGACTTTTATTTCTTATTTGTTTATAGTTTGTGATATGGCTGGACCAGGATTTGACTTTTTCACCTATTTTAATCATAGCGAAGCGGCCGAAAATGTTCAATGCTATTACACTAGCCTGGATAAGGGATCTCACTATCATAGTTGCCATCAAAATATACGTTTGGGCCATTGCGGCTACACCCAACCGGCCATTCTAAGTCAACCATATTTTAGCAGTCACGGCTTATGTGTCCGTATGTATATATATGCTTTTGATTATCCATTCTATGCCATTCAAAAGGCTTCGCGTTGGTGTGAAAGAGACAAAACTATCAATAATTTACCAGCTGGATTTACAGTGGGCTATAATGAAGATGCTTACAAGTAAGATAATGAATTTAATATATTTCTTTCAAATATTAATTGGAAAATAATTATTTTTAATAGAAATATGACAGGTGACATATTTGTGCCCACCACCCTTAATTATCCGTATAACTTGTCACGGAAAGAAATCATTTTATACGAAAAGTATTTGGAGGCTGCTTAAATGCGAGTGAAAATATGTCGTCACCTTTGTACTGATGTTTCACAAATAAATTTTAAAGTTGACTTAACCTCTCGCAGCAGTGTCATCAATTAATTCAAATTTTTTATTTAGTACTTCTAAAGGGTGTTTTTTATGAGGTATAGAGATTTAAAATGGTATAAAACAAAGAAGAATTACTGAAATTGATATGAAAAATCAATCAAATCAATGAACTTCTGGCATTAGAATTTAAATATGACTTCTGGCTTATGGCCGCCATGGCTGGCTGGTTCGGACATGGTCTAATCTTGTTCTTGCCCAATTTTTCAATGATTCGTTTCTAATTTTATGCAGTCAATGCGTTTGGATTTAGCTGCTTTTGAATAAGGATTATCTTAATAAGAGTCGAAAAAATTGGAAAAATATTTATTCTAACAGTTCTTAGTACAGGGTATGCGCCAGGAAGGTATACTATTTTATTTGTTTATAATTTTTGATTAAATGAAGTGGGAATAGATCTTATTATTGATAAATATTTTATTTAATGTCGGCAATTATGTATGGAATACAATATCAGATAAATGGCCGCCTCCGTTATCCTCACAAATGCGGAACCTTTCACAAATTCCACGCGTTATTTCATTAATTTCATCACGAATATTTTGTTTGAGTTGCTCAAGCGTTTCTGGTTTGTTTGCATAAACTTTGCTTTTCACACATCCCCACAAAAAGAAGAACTCTGGAGCAGTCAAATCAGGCGAACGTGGTGCCTAATTTATATGATATGTGCGGTTTATTTTACTCGGGTATAATTTCACGTTGACCCTTGTCAAATTTGGTTTGTGAACAAAACGGTTTCGGCTATTTGCCGTCTTCAGTGTGCGGTTTAATTTATTCGGGTATAATTTTACGTTGGCCCTCGTCAAAACCGGTTTCGGCTATTTGCCGTTTTCAGTGTTCTCTTTATACTCCAATTTATATCACCATTTCTTGAAATAACTTGTGGTGGAAAGAGGTCTTGCAGTAATTCCATTGTAATCCTGGCTGTATGCGATTGGGCACCGTCTTGCTCAGAGCACATATTAATCAAGCCCAAAAGCATGCAGTTGTGGCTTTAAAAAGTTTTCACGATATCACTCCCCATTCACAGTTACCGTTACGCCGTTTTCATTTTCAAAAAACGTAAGGTTCAATGATTCCTCCTGACCAAATGGCTCACCAGATTAACACTTTTAATGGATTCAAAGGTAACTGCTGAATAACTTGAGGGTTTTCCATACCCCAGAACCGACTATTCTGTTTATTCACACATCCATTCAAACGAAAATGTGCCTCGCCAATCATTATGATTTTTTCATGAAGGTAGGGGTTGTCAGGCGCGAGCGTAAATGGTCTTGTGGAAGAAGCTCTTATGTCAACTGAATCTTATATGGAAATAAATGCAAAATTGTCGCCAAAGTTGTTCTTTGAAGACCAAGCTCCTGAGCACAGTGCCGAATTGAGGTTGATGGATTGTTTTCAACACTTTATTGAGCAGTAGTAAGGTTTTTAGCCGATCTGGCAGCATGTTGTGGTCCATGCTTGTTGGGCCTATCACCTACAAAACCTCTTTCTTCGAAATTATTCACTACACAATAAATAGTGCGTTTTGTTGTTACGTTGTTTATTCCAAAAATTTCACTTAACTTTCTCATCGTCACAGTAACCGATGTTTTAACGATTAAAACATGTTGGTTTAACGTTGGGTTTCCATAATAAATTTGCCACGTGTCTTTACTTCACAGCTACCAAATATGAACTGTCAAGACTAATGTTTCTTTTATTTGTGTATGGTTTTACGTCGACCCTCGTTAAATTTGGTTTGTGAACAAACCGGTTTCGGATATTTGCCATCTTCAGTGTTGGGAATCGGTGAGCTCGCAGAGTTTTCTCTATATGTCTCTTCAGACATTTAGCTGTTTCTCTGACTGATTATTGAGGTTCGCCCTTCGGGAGTATCGTGGTGGTTGTGTTTTCGCGGCCCCATAACGGATCTGTTTTATATGGTGGCCAGGATCATTTCACTTTTAATAACACCTACCTGGTGGAATGATCCTAGATCCAGTGAGCATGCTAGACATGTGTTCTGGACAGGAGTTGAATAGTCTCCAACTCTGCAGCAAGGAGTGATGATTTGCAGCCCTGCTCTGGAATCATTAAAGTTGCAACTGGGAAAAAACCTGTTGCTAGAATTAGTCTTCGGCTTCCTGGGACGAGCATGACGCTCCTATTTATGCAAAGTGGTTTGACCACCATCTGATTAAGGCTCCATAGCCAGGTACAGATGTAAATCTTATCACGTAATTTCCCGATCCAGTGCAATGGGAAAATTGTTGATGCACTGCAAGCTCATTATTTGGGATGAGTGTACAATGACACATAAGAAATCACTTGAAGCACTTAACTTCACACAGAAGGATCTTCGGCGAAATAACAACATCTTTGGCGGCTTGAGGATATTGTTGACAACTGTGTGATTCGATTTACATCCGCGGCTGGCCATGAAGCCTTAATCAGATGGTGGATCAAACCACTGCATTATTTGGAACGTCATGCTCGTCCTAGGAAGCCGAAGCTATCATTCTATGCAACAGAACTTTCTAGTTGCAACTTCGATGATTCCAGAGCAGGGCTGCAAATCATAACACCTTGCTAAAGAGTTGGAGACTTTCCAACTCCTGTCCAGAACACATGTCTAGCATGCTCACTGGACTGGATCATTCACCTAACGTATCATTAACGGCGAAATGATCCTGGCCACCATATTAAACAAAAGACCTGATATGGGGCCGCGAAACCACAACCACAACGATACTCCCATATAGGGGTCAACCTCAATAATCAGCCAGAGAACAGTTAAATGTCTAAAGAGACAAATAACAGAACTCTGCGAGCTTACTGATTCCCGTGGAAATAAAACGGAGTTTCCAGTTGTACCCCTGCTGACTTCAGGGGACTGGGCTCCCTTTTTCCCCTAGTTGCACAGGTCTAGATAGTCGAAGTTCTATAAAGACCATATATATGTGCTCCCGGGGGGTGATATTGTTGCCAGGCGTTTTCAGGTAGACGTTGCCAGTAATTCCCCGCTCAACGCCTGCAGATGTATTGAATGCTTGCCTGAAGGCATCACCTTTCGCTAACCACTAATATGAGAGTTCAACTTCAAAATGATCAAAGTGCTGCACAATTTTCCAAACAATTGTTAACTGTTTAAAATGGAGAAGTCCCAGTTGACTTTTGCCGATTTGTAGATCCTCAATTAGCTCTTATTAAAAATGTTTTCCCAAACATTAGTGAGAATTATCAGAATTATGCCTGGTTAAGCCAACGAGCAATTCTCGCCGCAAAGGATAATGATGTATACGCACTGAATTTCACCATTCAATCAAATATTGATGGCGATTTGGTGACATACAAATCCGTTGATTGCATAACAAATCCCGATGATGCAGTAAATAATCCAACGGAGTTTTTGAACTCTCTGGAGTTGCCAGGATTTCCACCACTTGCAACTCGAAGTTGGTTCAGTTATTATGATATTGCGTAATTTGAATCCACCGCGACTTTGCAACGGTTGTCGACTTGCGGTGAAAAGATTTATGCCGAATTTAATTGCGGCAACCATTATTAACGGAAAGTAGGCAGGTGAACGATTGCAATTTCCGGTTCGCCTTGCGTTCGCAATGACAATTAACAAGTCGCAAGGCCAATCGCTTAGTGTTTGCGGGCAGCTATACGTTGCGTGTTCACGAGTTGGGAAACCATCCGCTTTGCTTGTGTTAACGTCAGACGAGAGGTGCGCCTGTAGGCTAGTAGGTAGTGTACTAGCTTGTCAGTATGGAGGTTGTGGGTTCGATTTCCAACGAAGACCTTGGTTTTTTTCACTACAAAAATAAAAATTGACTGTCGGTGCTCAGCCTTGAAGGCATAGTCACTGGTTTTATGTGCTGTCTCGACTAACCATCTATTTTCACCACCTGTTTCATCTATTCTCTATTCCTTTCCTAAAGAAAGTAGTACGGTACTTGACTAAATAGGCATTGTTGCCTGAAGTGCTACTTCTCTTAAAAAAAAAAAAAAAAAATATGGTTTGCCAAAGAGCACTTCAATGAAACGGTTAATTTGCGGACACGTATAACGCTTCGATTCAGTATTTACTTTGGATGCACTTTGATTTTTTACTTTGAGAAGTTCGTTTAACTAAATTCCACTTAATTTTTGTTATCGAAAGGAATTCATTACTGTTGTGCAATGAAATAAAATTTTTCCTTTACAAATATAAAAAAAAAAACATTTTTCTTCATCTTTTAATTCCCAAACGAAATTTTCTAAAAAACGAAGCCATCTGGTGGCGAAACGGAGTTCGCCGGGTGTGCTAGTTAACAATTATAAATAAACAAAAAAGTGTATACCTTCCCGGCGGTCACCCTATATTTTCTTGTTTGCTTAAGAAATTTTCTTGCCTTAAAATAATTGCTTCAGAATATTGAATTTGCTCAAGAGTTGCTGCTAACAATCTTACTTGCAGGCATCTAAATAAATCAATTCATAAATTTGCATGCTTGATCTAAAAATTTTTCGCAAAATAAAAAAGTTAATAAAAAACAAAAAAACAACAAACACAACTGGAAAACATTTGGGTAGGGAACGGTGTAAATATATTTGCTCTTTCGAAACATACTACGCCTATGGTAGTGTTGTTGTTGTTGTTTCTTTTGTTACTATTAAAGAAGAATGGTGATTATGATTCACCGTACCATTACCATCATTTAAAGTGAGAAATTGAGAAAAGCTCCTCAACGTTAATGTAAACTTTAAAAGAAAAAAATAAAAAATGAAAAAAAATAAAGAAGAAAAAACAACAACAACCTCACACAGAAAAAGAAAAGAGCAGTAGAGCAGCATTCATTGAAGCTTTTGGAGAGCATAAATCAATAACAATAATCAAAAACAGCTCTTCACACGAAAGTTTGAAAACAATGACGATGGAAAAACATAACATTTAAATTCTCCATACACACAGCCAAGGCAGAGTGTGTTTAAGGTTGGAAAAGATCACATTGAAAGAAGGAGAAAATTAATGAACGAACAAACGAACGAACGAACGAGCGTGTATCTAGTACAATTGCATTGAAAAAAGAGATGGTGAACGAACACCAAAACCAAAATCAAATTAAAAGAAATAAAAAGAAACAAACCAAAATGTATGTATGTAAAATCCAACCAAACTATCCGACTGAACTAAAACTAAACTGAAAAATAAAAGCTATGAAAAGTTATGAAGTTTTGCTGCAGTTGTGTTTTAGACCACGAAATGTGTTTACTTAAAAGTTTCGGCACAGTAAGAAAAGTGATATTTAAGCAAGCAGATCGGAAAACCTGTTGGGTGTTGGAAAGTGTTATTTCTTAATTTGTTTTTTTTTTTGTTGTTTGGTTTAATTTGCTATTTGTTGTTGTTGTTTTTATTATATATATATGTGTGGATATATTTTTTTTGTCTTGTTCATTAAATTGAGTGGAATTTGTTACGCTCCCCCCATGTTGTTTCACAATAAAAGTAAGTGATTTAAGGACACATACTTACAAATTAGTGGTCTACAATAAGCAAACACAAAAAAATAAAATAAAAGCAAGGAAAGGAAAGAAGAAGAAAAATTATTATTAAAAAAAAAAGCAAAACAAACGAAATAAAAAGTTTTAATGATCATCTGTAACCAACTAATGGAATTAAATGAAGAATTAAAAAAATTAAAAAAAAGTGTGACCGACTGACTTAACGTTTCGCTAATTCGCTTGCACAATAACAAAAACCTCTTAAGAAATATTAATAAATAATAATAGAAAAATAAAACAAAAGATCTTTAAATAAATAAAACTACAACAAGAAGTTACAAAATAATAATTAAATTTTAATTAAAAATACAAACGGCGAGGAGAGCTAGCTGCCTTTAACTAAATTAAATAGAAGGAAGAGGTAGACTGTTTTTTTTTAATTTGGGTTTTGAAAGGCAACAACAACAACAAGGAAAACAAAAACTATTGTAAATGAAAGAGGTAAGTTAATTTATTATTAAAGTGAATAATTTTCTTTTATGTAGGTCGGGTATTCATGTATAACATCTTTCTTCATCATACATCCACGTATACATGCAAACATAATAAAATAAACGTGTACACACATGCACATGAACAACACATACTTACTTACTTGCGTTCATATCAAACACATTTATTACTTGTAAATTTAATACATACAAGCATAAATACAAATAAGCATACATACATACATACATATATACATACAAACATATATATGTATGTATAAATATATACATAGATATATACGACCTTCACTTCAAGTTTCTTCTTTAAATTTGAATTGTTTTTTTTCTCATTTCTGCGTATGTATGTATATTTAACATAAATAGTTTCTTTGTTGTTGTTTTACTTATAAATTTTTTTTGTTTTTTTTACTTTATTTTCTGGTTGGTCTCTTCACAGAAGTTTTATATTTTAAAGAAGTAAAACAAAAACACAAATAAAAACAAGAGACACAAACTTGCATGCCTACATACAGTTATACACACATCCATACATACATACATTCATACATACCCATAACAAATGCTTGCGATAAATGTTACCACTTTTTAAAGTTTCACAAAACGCCACACAATAACAAAAACAATAAAACAACAATATAAGAAAAAGCTAAAACTTACGAAATTTTTATATTTTGTATTTCTTTTTTATTTTTTTTTTTTGTTTGTTAACTTTTATTTTATTTGTGTTGTATTAATGCAATCACATCTCTTCAAACTCAAACACTTTAAACGCTGTACGCTTATTTGTTCGTTTGTTTGTTTGTGGTACGTGTATTGTTATTAATGTTATTTATATTGTTGTGTGTAGCTAACTATGATGTCGGTCATATTCGTGGTAACATTGTTACTATAGATACATCCATACATCCATACATACATACATTCATAAACACTCTATACATATTACGACAATAACAACAACGATGTCGGACAAAAGACGATTTCAGAGCTTTTTGTGAAAGGCAGACTTTATTTAATCTCTTCTATACACGTTACTAAAAAGTAGCAGATCGATCATACACTTCTTAATAACAAACTTTCGAAAAGTTGTTTTTATTGTTGTTGTCGTTGCTCGTTGTTGCTGCTACTACTTGCTTAGGAGGTATTACCACACAGCCAAAAGTAAAGAAGACAAAAAAAAAACAAAAAAACATTCATAAATTCAAGCTTTACATACATTTGTCAGTATGTACAGATGAATGTATTTATTTATGTATGTATGTATGTATGTTTGTAAAAACTAGTACAATCATAATCTTACTATTTTATTTCCCAGTTAACAAAGTAAGCGTTTCCGTCAAATTTTTCATATATCAAGCGAATTCAAAATTATGTTTCCGATTTTATTTAATTATTTATTTTAAACTAAAGAAATCTGTTAGCCATAAAATAAAATAATAAAATGTAAAACTAGTAGGTAGTGTACTAGCTTGTCAGTATGGGGGTTGTGGGTTCGAATCCCAACGCAGACCTTGGTTTTTTTCACTACAAAAATAAAAATTTTTTTTCGGTGGGTCTGCTTAGTGATGAAGGCATATTCACTGGTCGCTGTGCTGTCTTATATACGGCAGTTAATTTCAGTTACTATCCTTCTACTTTCACCACCTGTTTCCTCTCTTCTCTATCCCTTTCCTAAAAGACTGTAGCACGGTACTTGACTAAATAGACATTGTTGCCTAAAGTGCTAATTCTCTTTTTCAAAAAAAAAAACAAAAAAAGTTTTCTTGAGTTTTGTTGTCTTTTTGCTTTATTAGTTGGATATAATTCTCATTTAATCAATCATTGACTTGAGATATAAGACTCTTTAGTTTTCTATAAAAAAAAATTTGCATAAGATCCACTGATAAGTCATATCGCATCCTAAATACAAAAGGCTCACAACTCAAAATACTAAAATTTTCGCAACTCCATATAATTCTCTTTAGTACATCGAGCAGAACCAACACGCTTAACACCAAAATAGACATAACTGTTTTTTTGTTATGGAACTGCTTGAGAAATGAAATAGGCAGGAAGGAGTGTATGTAAACCAGCTGAAATAGCAACAAACAAACGTGCTGGAGAAAATCGCAAAAGATTTTATTAATTGCAAGTCTGATGTATTTAGCCGTAATTACTAGGTCTAATATTGCTTACAGGGTTTCGAATTTACTTTAGCTCAGTTCTTACCCACAGAAGGATTATGTATTATTGCATCTAAACATGTCCTAAATTATTTAAAATTCAATGAATTCTACTCCGATGCAGAGGTTTGAATATAATTGACCGTAAATCTTATAGGGGTTCCAATATCCTGGGGAGGCTAAAAAGCAGAACATAGTGGCATTGAGTTCAATGGAAGTGGAATACAACGCAATGTGCTAAAGCTTCTAAGCGAAGTTTGTTAAATGACTAAAGATTTTTAAGAATTGTTTAGAAACCCCCCAATCGCCGTCTTAAAATGTGACAACCTGAGCAAGACCTAAATAACGCTAAAAGGGAGCAAACACATTGATTGGAACATGTCTCTACGGATTGTGTAGCTAAAGAGAAGGATATATTATATTTATTAAGATGATAAGTTAAATCGAACTTAGAAAGAATCTAAGAGATAACTCTCTAAGAATTACCATGTTCACTGTGTGAGTGGATGTTTATATATTTTTGTTTTTTCATAAGAGAAGTAGCACTTCAGGCAACAATGCCCATTTAGTCAAGTACCGTGCTACATTCTTTTAGGAAAGGGATAAACAAGATATGAAACATGTGGTAAAGGAAGAATGGTAGTCGGAAATTAACTGTCGTATAAAAGACAGCTCAGTAACCAGTGACTATGCCTTTATCGCTGAGCAGCCCCAACGACAGTCAATTTTTATTTTTGTAGTGAAAAAACCAAGGTCTTCATTGGGAATTGAACCCACAACCCCCACACTGAAAAGCTAGTGCACTACCTATTAGCCTACAGCGGCACCTAGTTTCCAGTTAAAGAATATAGTGATGTGAAAGAAATTTTTGAAATAGTAGAGATGTGTACTCTGAATTAATTTATGGAAAAAAGTATGTTTTGCAAAATTTTGACATGTGACGCTTTTGTATTTAGGATGCCATATGATCAATAGTGAAATGAATTTTGAATAATAAATATTTTATTTAAATATTGTAACGTTTAGACCGAATTTACATTGTACGATTTTTATCGCTGCAATTCTTAGTTTGTTGTTGTAAATAAGGGGTGTAAAGAGAATAGGGGAAGAGAGGAACAAAAAAAGTACACATTATTTACCAACAAAATAAGAATTGCAGCGACAAAAATCGTACAATGTAAATTGTAACGCTTTAAAAAGCGTTATTTTACTGAGTTCTTTTTTTTTACTATTTAATTACATACAACACTTTAGAGTTTTAAATTAAATTATTATTTATTCAAACGAGCTATTGACTTTTTTTACACACAACAATTCGCCATATTAACTTCACCCGTTTAACGCCTAAAAGCTGCTATAACAACTTGATGTCTTTACTTGACCACTTTCACACTTTGTAACCAATGCCAATGTTTATTCAAAAGGCTGCTGGTTGATTCGGTATAAATCTTCACACTTTATTTGCCACGAATCTTCTTAATAACAGCTCATCTTCTTTGTTCCGTCTGTCGTGCAATGGTGCGCGGAGGTATCTCTGGCCTAGCTACCACGTATATAGCCAGAACAGCGGAATAGAAGTTAGTTTACGAGGGAAATAACCAGAACAGCTAACATTGTGCGGGGTAAAAACCACTAGAACATAATTTAACGCTGCTCTGGTCACTCCCAATAACGACGGTAGGCATAAATCGAGCTGGGTAAAAACCACCACACCAGTATGTGACCTCACCAGAGCTACTATGGCCAGCACCGCGAGATAAGAGTTAGTTTACAAGGGAAATACCCAGAACAGCTAACATTGTGCAGGGTAAAAACTACTGCAACACAATTTAGCGCTGCTCTGGTCACTCCCAGTAGCGACGGTAGGCACAAATCGGGCTGGGTAAAAACCACAACATCAGTATGTGACCTCACCAGTGCTACTATGGCCAGCACCACGGAATAAGAGTTAGTGTACGAGCGAAATAACCAGAACATCCGAAATTGCGCAACGTAAAAACCACTAAAACACAATTTAATGCTGCTCTGGTCACTCACCGGCGCTACTATGGCCAGCACCACGGGAGAAGAGTTAGTTTACGAGGGAAATAACCAGAACAGCTAACATTGTGCGGGGTAAAAACCACTAGAACATAATTTAACGCTGCTCTGGTCACTCCCAATAACAACGGTAGGCATAAACCGAGCTGGGTAAAGACCACCACACCAGTATGTGACCTCACCAGGGCTACTATGGCCAGCTCTACGGGATAAGAGTTAGTGTACGAGGGAAATAGACAGAGCTTGGGAAATTGTGCAGGATAAAAACCACTAGAACTCAATTTAACGCTGCTCTGGTCACTCCCAGTAGTGACTGGTTAAAAACCACCCCACCAGTTTGTGACCGACCTTACAGTATTTGCCAAAGATACTTAGAAATATTTTCGGGCCGTAGGCTCCTGTCAAAATATTACCTGTTATCTGTCGGTCGGCTACGCACCAACTCCCTCTTCGGTCAGAAAGTTCTTCTTTCTACACCCATTCGCCGCCACACACAAGTACACACACACAGCTGATGTATAAAACAGTTGGTGGCTGCATTCATTATTATCTGCCAGTTGTACCACCACGTAAAGATGGCGCTGCCCGGCTAGCTGTCGTTAAACACAAAATTATAATTAAAAATTCATTCGACTTAAAACTTTAAGTACAAAATAATTATAAACTAAAATAATAATTCATATAATCATAAAATAAGTTGCCTGTATCGCTCGAAACGACCATCAGAACTTCTAGCGTAACAACTTAAACTAATTCTCAACTGTTATATCTTTACTCAACAACGCTTACAATTAAATTGACTCTATTGGCCAAGATTGGGAGCCCGTATATTATTTTTGAAGCGTTTCTAGTATTTACTAGAAAACTCTAATGCATCGCATCAAATATAGATGAAGTTATTATCATCATTTACTGCTGGCGCCTGCTTGCTTGTGCGCCTTCTTGTTCTGTGCTAGTTGTTTTTATTTTCTGATTGTTAAACTTAGTTCATGGAATTTAAATGTAGCATATTGTCAATGATTTGTGTCAATATGATTTCTTAAAAACCTCCTAACTTGTAAACAGATACAATAGGTCATTTCACTTAACATTTTTTTTATAACCTAAACTAATTATATTCGTAACAATATCAAAATACATTTATATTTTAAGGAATCGAGTACACTTAACGTAGGTTGATTTAAATACAGAAAGTTTAAAAATATCATGTTACTTTTCTGATTACAAGCATCCCGTTCCAGAAAAGTCTCTATTACTTCAAGTTTGGGAACACTAAATAGTTTCTCGGAGGGCAAAATCTAGAGAATATGGTGGATGAGAGCGCAATTCGTAGGCGAATTTATGGATTGTTATCATGAAAACTGTACATGTGTGCAACGCTGCGTTGTTCTGATGGAAAAAAACTTTATTCTTGGCCAAATACTGTGGAATATTTTTTCAATTCCTCGTTATATCGTCTTAAATCTTTCTGAATAAAGCACAGTTTTTTTGTATAAAAACTTATTCTATTTTTGAATTATATACACTTAGTCCAACGTTTGTCCAAAATTTGTTTTATACCTTCCGTAAAATATGATTTGCTAAAGTAGATCATCAAAATAGGCGTTGGTTTGTATGATAAATTCGTCGCTGCAGTCAAATATGTTTACGTCAGGCCATTTAATCAAATTTGGAGTCAAGAAATCTTTACTCGGGGCCTAAATCTGGTGAATAGGGCAGATAAGGAAGCCATTCTTTACGTCGAGTCATTTCTTCAGGTTTGGGAACAAAAAAGGTTTTAACAGATCTCAACGGTGTCCTGGACCGGATGAGATTCCAGCACTGGTCTTACAACAGTGCTCTTCAGCAACTGCGTGTTCGTTAGTAGCTCTCTTCACGACGTTGTATCATGCCAGCGATTGTCCAAAGTGTTGAAAGATTGCTAATGTAAAGCCGATCTCCAAAAAGGGTGAGGTTAACAATCCTGGAAATTGCCGCCCAATTGCAATTTCTTCTGCACTCTCTAAAGTAATGCAAAGTAAGATTAATTTTTATCTTGTGAGGTACCTAGAGTCCAACAGCTTACTTTGCGACCGACAGTATGGTTTCCGTATGGAGTGCTCTGCAAGTGACTTGATGGATTTCCTGTCGGAACAATGGTGCAACTCCATACATCATTTCGGAGAGACTTCTTCCCGGGGGCACATGGCACATGGATCCTATAACCATATAGACTTGTGTCTTGTGAGGTAAAAGGGAGCCCAGTCCCCAGTCCACGGGAATCAGTGAGCCCCAGAGCTCAGCTATTTGTCTCTTTAGGCATTTAGCTGTTCTTTGTCCGATTATTGAGGTAGGCCCTTCGGGAGTATCGTGGTGGCTGTGTGTTTCGAGGCCCTCATTTGAGTTTGTAGGTCGGATCATTCACAATGAACACAATGAATGGTCCAGGTCCAGTGAGTATGAATGCCGGCGTGTTCTTAATTATAGTAAGCTTCATGCGTTCTGGACCAGGAGTTGGATAGTCTTCGGCTTTTCAGGAAGGAGTGAAGGCTGCGGCCTACTCCGGGCTTTTGAAGTTGCAACTAGGAGCGACCGGAGGATATACGTATCCGAAGAACTTCTTGGGCGAGGATGGCGCTACATCTCATCCACAGTGGTAATGGTCCACCATCTGATTAAGGCCCACGGCCAGGTGCAGATGTAAATCCTATCATGTAAATCTTATCACGTCATTTCGAAGAGACTAAGGCGGGGGCTCTAAATATTTCCAAGGCGTTTGATAGAGTGTGGCATGGTGTACTTCTGTCAAAACCTGTTGCATTTGGTGTCGATGATAATTTCTCCAGATTTACATCGAGTTTTATCAGGAATCGCACTTTAAGAGTTGTTATAGGTGGGATTTCATCAAACGAGTTCAAGATTAATTTAGGGGTACCGCAAGGCTCCGTTCTTTCTCCTACCCTATTTCTTATTTTTTTAAATAATCTTCTTTGTCAAACTTTCAATTCAATTATTAATAGATCGAACCAGCTGGAGGTGGGTTCCAAAAAGCGGAACATGATGAATGATATGCTCAATTACGATCTCGTAACAATCTCGGAATGGGTTCATGTGAATAGAGTAGATTTTAATGCCCATAAGACACAATGTTGCATGCTTACGCATAGATCTTTGTTTGCAAGTGGTGCTGCACCTGTTACTATGGGTGATATAAGTATTGCGGAATCGGAAGCTCTTGATGTTCTTGGCATGAAAATTCAATGTGATGTTCGATGGAATAAACACAGTTTGCAGATTTCTAAAGAAGCTTTCTAGTTCCTCGGTTTTTAACGGTGTAGAAGATAGTTCATTCCATCCGATCTCCATAGTATTAATACCATCTAAATCTGTCCTAAGATGGAATACAGCTCTCATGTATGTGCCGGCGCTCCAAAGTCTATTTTGGAGTTGCCCGATCGCGTGCAGGAGAAGGCCAAGAGGTTAATTGGGGAGAGTAGGGTATCCAAAGCTATTGATTCTCTCAAGCATCGACGCAATGTGGGTTGTATTTCACCGTTAGTAGTAAGTGCTCTAACGAAATTAGGAAACTTGTTTCCAAAACCTGCTCGTTTTTGCATTTAACTCGATTATCGTTGAAAGCACAGCCATTTGTGGTTGATTGGCCAGTGAATCGCACTACGTATTCCAAAGAAAATTCGTTTTTTAGCAGAATAGTCCGTATGTGGAATAAACTCTCTACAGAGGTCTTTACTGTCACTTTCGATAAATGTCCACAAACACTACTGCCTCTTTTCTTTCCACAATAACCTAATTTCCTAGTTCTGATATAATGCATTGCATGTGTAGGGGTCATCTCCTGAGTGCTGGTCCGAAATGAAAAAAAAAATAGTTACTCTGGTTCAGATGACAAATAGGACAGATGATGGAGCAATTTTTAACCTAATTCGTACATTTTTGCCACGGAAACTCAATATGTGTGCAGCCTTCTATTGTCCTGGGAGAAAAGAACTATTTTCTTGGACAAATGCTGTCGATTTTTTCACAATTCCTTATTGAATCGACTCAATAAGTTGATAAGATTGTTTTCCGATTTCGCAGGTAGCCAATGTGAATTATACCGCGTACATTCGAATAACGTTCACCATTATTTTATTGGCTGGCAAACTCACATTTGCGTTTTGTCATGCTGATTCATGCACTCTCACTGTTTTGACTGCTGTTTGGTCTTCGGTGGTGGACCCACGTTTCATTCATGATTATTCTATTAGAAAGGAACTATAATTTTTTTTCATATATAAATTATTTATTGTATCTTCATATATAATATGAATTATCAAATCTAAATGTATAATCATTAGGCCCGACCAGTGTCAGACATAATTCTAGTGACAGCAATAAAATAATATCTTTACAAATTCTCACAATCAAAAATAAATATAAAAAAAAAATAAAAACAATTTTCAAGAGATTCCATTTCCATTTGGAGGGTTATAGACCTCTAAAATTTAAAATATTCCGCGCAAGGGGATTCGGGTGGCACCCGAGCTTAGTTAAATATTTGCCTGCCTATTGAGCAATTTCAGCAGTCACGAGTAGAATATCCAAATCACGATGTATAATGAAATTTCGCATGTACCATGGAGCTAATGTAATTAATCGTAGTATTTTGTTCTGTCGGCGTTGAATTTTTTCCACATTTGAAGCTGAAGCCGTGCCCCATAGTTGAATTCCATAGCACCATATAGGTTTCAGAATCGACTTATACGATAGAAGTTTACAGTCCAGACTAAGAGTTGAGTTCCTGCCAATTAGCCAGTATATTAGGTGTCCCTGTAGGCTAGTAGGTAGTGTACTAGCTTGTAAATATGGGGGTTGTGGGTTCGATTCCCAACGAAGACCTTGGTTTTTTTTCACTACAAAAATAAAAATTGACTGTCGGTGGGGCTGCTCAGCGATGAAGGCATAGTCACTGGTCGCTGTGCTGTTTAATATACGGCAGTTAATCTATTCTCTATCCCTTTTCTAAAGAATGTAGCACGGTACTTGACTAAATAGGCATCGTTGCCTGAAGTGCTACTTCTCTTAAAAAAAAAAAAAAAAAAAAGTATATTTGAGATAACTTGATTTTCATTTGGATTAGCTTTGTGTCGATGTGGTGTTTCCATGTTAAGCCTACGATCAAGGATTATGCCAAGATATTTAGCGTGCAAGTGGTGAGGAATAATCTGCCCGTTCATACGAATAGGGGAGCAAGTTTCCCTTTTTAAACTAAAAGTTAAGTGCACACTTTTGCTCGTTTACTTTTATTCTCCATAAATTCAACCACAACTCCAGATGCGTAATATGTTCCTGACGAACCTGAGATGCCATACGGGGGTCTTCGTGAGAACTAAGGCAGGCCGTATCATCGGCAAATGTTGAAGTATGGATGCTACTGCTCACAGGCATATCACAAGTATAAAGCAGATATAAAACTGGACCCAGTATACTCCCCTGCGGCACACCGGAAGCTATCGATGCGGGTTCACTGATGAAGTCTCCTTCGGCTACTGTAAACCTTCTCTCCACAATGTAACTTTCCACAAACTTCACCATATTGATTGGGAGATATGTCATCAACTTATGTAAGAGTCCCTTATGCCATACTTCGTCAAATGCTTGCGAAACATCTAGAAAGAGGGCAGAACAATATTTCCTTTCTCCAAATGCCTTTCTCACTACTTGAACCAATCTATGAGTCTGCGCTCAATGGTGCCATGCTGGCTACTGAAACCAAATTGATGGTCTGGAATGCATCCTCTAACACTTATAATTGGTGACAGCTTAGTCATAAACAACTTCTCGAAAAGCTTTGATGAGGTTGATAATAAGCTTATGGGCCCTATATGATTCGGCCCTGGTAAGATCCTTGACCGGCTTCGGAATCATTCTAACTTTGGCTATTTTCCAGACGCCTGGATAATACTCTAATCTTAAAATGGCATTAAATAGTATAGTAATTAGTATACTAAAATGTTATAGGTTTAACAGGGTTAGCTAACCTTAACTCCTATAAGTTTTTGTCAAACACTAACCTTTATTATGTTGTTTGGTTGTCCTCCACCAGTAAATGGAATAATATTGCCATTTCCCGTCTTAACTGGCTGGTTCCCACCTGATGGCGAGCGCTTTCGTTCAAACTAAACCATGGCTTGAAAATGATGCATACGCATCGAAAGCGCTCGCCATCAGGTGGGAACCAGCCAGTTAAGACGAAAAATGGCAATACTAACCTTTATAGTGCGCATTTAATGTTAATTTTGATTCAACGAACTAACTCGAAATGTAAAGTCTAACAACGCCAATCTTACAAAAAATACAAGCAACAAAGAACAATTAACATAAAAAACATTAAGAAATAACATAAATTAATACACAAAATATGAATTTTATTAAAAATCATGACATTCACACACATCTCTAATCTAAAACAAATTGATACGAATTTGGCGAAAAACAAGAATTCTAGTCGAAGCGAATTTACTACTAAAACTAAAATGGTTAATAAATTTAAATATTTTTAACTTGATTATTTGAAAGCATCTCTGAGAAAAAATCAAAAAAAAAAAAAAGACGGAAAAACTTAAAAAAAAATATATTTTTATACTTTCAACTAAAGGTTTGCTGGGAAACACATAATACTTGCCTTAGCACTTCCATACTAATAATAAGTATAAAGATTGAAGAGTAATGCTTACACACATCCGCAAATATATGTGTGTGCATGTGTGGGTCTGTAATAAAGACTGTACATATGAAAACGAAAGGTATGTCAAAAGCGTACTATGAAAGAGAGCTATGAAACAGAGTTGGTAAAATTGTTACGATACGATTGATACCGATCTTTTTCTGGTACATTTTAAAACTAAAAGTTACCACGGTACATTTCAAAATGCTACATATGCCACAAATTAAATGTTATTACGATTTCGTTATTTCTTTTTGTAATCGTATTCTTTTGAATATTTATTACAGAAATAAATGTTTCGATATTTAAAAATCAAGAATAGTTAACCCAGAAATATGAAAGTGAGGTCGCTTATGAAGGACGTATACCTCTTAAAAGTTACATAAAACAAAATTTTTCACTTCTTGGCAAAGAGTCATTATATTGGTATCAATGCCCCGCTAAAAGCAATTGGAAATAAAAAATAAAGAGATTTTATTTATTACAGTTCTATAGAGGGACAGTGCTTTGGGAGATTGGGAGAGAAAATTATGTCATTAACAAAATACTAAGAAAAATTATTTTCGTATACTGCTAATTCTAATATTCTGCCACAATATTTACTAGTTGATCATTTGTTGGTGAGGAAGGTGAAATTAATCAAACATAATTCGTTGCTTGTTGGCAGGCTTTAACATTCAACAAAATATAAAGCACTGACCCCTACATATGCAATGCATTGTGCCAGAACTAGGAAATTAGGTTACGGGAAGGAGAAAAGAGGGAGTAGTGTCTGTGGACATTCGTGCCCCTGTAGGCTAGTAGGTAGCGAACTAGCTTGTCAGTACGGGGGTTGTGGGTTCGATTCCCAACGAAGACCTTGGTTTTTCTTCACTACAAAATTAAAAAATTGACTGTCGGTGGAGCTGCTCAGCGCTGAAGGCATAGTCACTGGTCGCTGTTGCTTTCTTTATACGGCAGTTAATTTCCGACTACCCTTCTATTTTCACCACCTGTTTCATCTCTTCTCTATCCCTTTCCCAAAGAATGTAGCACGGCACTTGACTAAATAGGCATTGTTGCCTGAAGTGCTACTTCTCTTTAAAAAAAAAAAACATTCGATTTGAACTTTCTCAGATTGAAAGTGACAGGAAAGACCTCCGGAGGGATTTTATTCCACATACGGACTGTTCTGCTGGAAAACGAATTTTCTCTGTAATGCGTAGTGCGATTCACTGGCCAAACAACCACAAATGGCTGTGCTCTAATCGAAAATCGAGTTAAATGCAAAAACAAGCGAGTTTCGGAAATAAGTTCACCAATTTCGTTAGAGCACTTACCATTGTAGTAACGATGAAGTACATAGTGTGATTCGTTTTACATCCGCACCTGGCTATGTAGCCTTTATCAGATGGTGGATAAACCACAATTGTATAATTTGGAACGTCATACATGCGTCCTAGGAAGCCGAAGACATAATTCTAAGCAACAGAACCACCTAGTTGCAACTTTAATGATTCCAGGGCATGGCTGCAAACCATCACACCTTGCTAAAGAGTTGGAGACTTTCCTACTCCTGTCCAGAACACATGTCTAGCATGCTCACTGGACTGGATCATTCACTTTGCGTGTCATTATCAGTGAGATGATCCTGGCCACCATAATAACCATTATACTTTTATGGGGCCGCAAAACCACAACCACCACGATACTCCCATATAGGGGCAACCTCAATGATTAGTCAGAGAACTATTAAATGTCTAAAGAGACAAATAATGAACTCTGCGGGTTCATTAATCCCCGTGGAAATAAAGTGGAGCTTCCAGCTGACTCCCTGCCTGTCTTCAGGGGACTGGGCTCCCTTTATACCCCCAGTTGCACAGATCTAGATAGCTGTTACGTACTATAAAGACCATAAATGTGCCCCCGGGAGGGACGATGAAGTACAACCCACATTGCGTCGATGCTTCAGAGAATCAATAGAGTTAGATACCCTACTGTCCCCAATTAACCTCTTGGCCTTCTCCTGCATGCGAGCGAGCAACTACAAAATAGACTTTGGAGCGCCGGCGCATACATGAGAGCTGTATTCCATCTTTGAACGGATATAGATGGTAATCGAGTTAAACGTGAAAACAATAAAACAATATTTTGAAAATAAGCTCCGAAATCGCGCACCTCCAAAATAGACTTTGGAGCGCCGGCGCATACATGAGAGCTGTATTCCATCTTTGGACGGATATGGATCATAATCGAGTTAAATGTGAAAACAATAAAACAATATTTTGAAAATAAGCTCCGAAACCGCGCAAATCCCAACAACAGCAGCAGCAGTAACGGTACAAAATTTCCTTTTTTCCTATTAACTTCTGCCAATTACAAAATATTTTAAATTAAATATTTAAAAAAAAAATCTATAAAACAAACATTGAAAATTTTCTTAACAACTATTACGCATTATATCTGTCGCTAGTCAGAAATCACTCAGTCAAGAGAAAAGGCTGGTGATAGCAAGTAATTCCATGTTGTAAATTACAAATCAGTCTGTTTAAAATCATTGCGAATGGAAGGGAATAGAAAAGGTGTCCATTAAAGAGCGTTTTCTATGAATTGCAAATCGGTTTGCCTACAATCATTGAGGATGGCAGGGGATAGTAAAGCTGCCCATTAAAAAATGGATGGAGAAGAGTAAAAACCATTGCCGTGAAGTCCAAATCAATTTGCCTACATTCATTGAGAATGGGTGGAGAAGAGAAGAAATTCATTAAAGAAACCATTGCCATTCCAAATCAATTTGCATACATTCATTGAAAATGGATGGAGAAGAGAAGAAACTTATTAAAGAAACTATTGCCGAAATTGCAAATCGGTTTGCCTACAATCATTGAGGATGGCAGGGGATAGTAAAGGTGCCCATTAAAGAACGATTTCCGTAAAGTGCAAATCGGAATGGATGGAGAATAGTAAAAACCATTGCCGTGAATTCCAAATCAATTTGCCTACATTCATTGAGAATGGATGGAGAAGAGAAGAAACTTATTAAAGAAACCATTGCCGCAGATTGCAAATCGGTCTGACTACAAACATTACGAATGGAAGGGAGTAGAAAAGACTCCATTAAAGAAACGATCTGTTTCGATTTATCTCCCCAAACAGATTTCAAAAAACACTGGTCACATAGAAAATATTATTTTGTCAAATGTTTTAAAAAATTGTATGAAGCGTAGGAGCTTTCTTCTATAATAGTCTCTGCTAACAATGGCTGCCAAATACAAAATAAATGATGTATGTAGCGCTCGTTCAAATTTAGACAGAAGTCAACTGATAGGTGGCATTTCAGTAAAGGGGCGTTATATTCAAAAAGTCACGAGCTGATTGACTTATCTTTGCAGGTCGCGCAAGGTATTTTGTTTTCATATGTGATAGGTGCCCCTGTAGGCTAGTAGGTAGTGTACTAGCTTGTCAGTATGGGGGTTGTGGGTTCGATTCCCAATGAAGACCTTGGTTTTTTTCACTATAAAAATAAAAATTGACTGTCGGTGGGGCTGCTCAGCGATGAAGGCATAGTCACTGGTCGCTGTTGCTGTCTTTATACGGCAGTTAATTTCCGACTATCCTTCTACTTTCACCACCTGTTTCATTTCTTTTCTGTCCCTTTCCTAAAAGAATGTAGCACGGTACTGGACTAAATAGGCATTGTTGCCTGTGCTGCTTCTCTGTATAAAAAAAAATTGGACCTCCAGATTAGGCTCTGTACCAGCCAGCCGTGGTGGCTATATGCCAGAAATCTTATTTAAATTATAACCCCAGAAGATTATCTTTCGAATAAAGTAAGTTTTTTGTCAATGTAAACTTTTCATCTTTGTTTTATTCCATTTCAAAGTTCTATACCTCTATAAAAACACTCTATAGTAGTTGTGGACACGCTGTCCTTCATAGAAACTTGCTTGAAGTGCTACTTCTCTTTAATAAAAAAAAATGTTTTTCTTTTTTTTTTTTTTAAATTTTTAATAAAATATGGAAAAATTTTTATTTCGATTATTTTTAATAAAATTGTAGTACAAAAATTAAAATAATAATAATAATAGTACGCACAATTTAGTACAACATTTTTATTATATTTTTAAGCAATGAAAGTTTGCTGTGATATTTTCTTTACAAAGTGTTTGTGCGTTTTTCTGTCCACTGTCTTCTTCTGACAAAACTTTAGTCATTGGGCCTTAGTTTTATTTTTCTGATTTTTATTAATTCTTCTGATTATTATTTTATTCGACCTCTTTTTTTTATTAAATAAATAATTATTAATCTTAGTAATAGTCTTTTTGAAATAAATTTAACACTATATTTTCAATATTTCGCTCTCCTGTGGAAAGCTTCTACAGAAAGTTAATTTTATATTAAAGAACCCATTACTAAGATTAATAATCATTTATTTATTAATTCTTCTTAAATATTCGTTTTCATTTTGAAAACTTAACCTCAATCGACATTCGAATAGATTAATTTTAGAGTAATACTAGGTTTGTTCCCGTACTCTACTTTGGGTGCCGGCGGGTTCCCAAATTAACCCAAAAGTGTTCCCGTACACAAAGTTTGGGCAAGTGAGAGAGAATTTGAGAGAATAATATTCTTCTTCTTTCTGCCCAAAACAAACCGCACTTTTTCTTCGGGCTGATTTGGTAAAATTGCAAATCAAACAGCTGTAGCATAAATAAATAATAAAAATTTTTAGCAAACAAGTTTTTTTTAGAGTTGAAATAAAACTTTTTATTGAAAAATGTTAAAAAATGTACGTAAATGCTTGGATTTTTTATTTATATATGTACTAATGAGATGCATACATGCATAGATAACTACATATGTACATATTTTCATGGGCATTTTATATACATACATATCTTTCTTTTTGACATAAAACAAGTAAACATTTGACATTTCATTTCGGGCTAAAAATTTGGTTTTTAGCGTTCCCGTACTTTTAAACGTTTTAGGCTCTAATTGAGAGCATATTTTCATTACTCTCATTTGCCCAAACTTTACCCAAAAAGTACGGGAACACAGCTACTGATACTTAATATTTCTTAAGCAGTCAAGCCAAAGGCGAATCAACAAAATATGAAGCTTTTTCTGTTGTTTAAAATTTCTGCCCCAATATTACTGGTCTAGTATTTTAAAAGTTTTGTTAAATATTCTTCTAATGATAAGAAATTGGTTATTCAGTCATTATATAAAATTAAAATTTTAGTTAAAAAAAAAGTACTATTTGTGATGCCGTTTGGTACCATTTTCCAAAATATTCTATACCATCTCTGGTGCAAAACTAACCAGACCCAACATTTCAATAAAAAGAGTGAATTCAAAGTAAAGACAGATCTAAAGAAAAAGAAAACCCTATATCACGTTTAGAATTTCTCACATGAAACAATTAATAGGTCATCTTGTTTAATACAGGGTGAGGTGAGCTACAGTTTAATGCTAAACTTTCTTATGAACTTCATATGGAAATTATTTTAATATCTCTAACTCACACGGTGTAAAACAGGTTGGTTGACTATAAAATGAAATGTTTCATGTGAAACATTTTTCACTTAAATTACAGAAACAAGGAACTGGTGTGACATAGGTACGTGTGGCAAATTTCAACATATACATATGTATATGTGAGTAGGTATATACATACATACATACATATAAACCTGCCTTAATTAATTTTATTATATTTAAAATATTTTCTTTAAATTTCTTGCTCTTGAAGTAAAATAAAAAAAAACATAAAAGTTTTTCTCTTTCCATTTCCATTAATTAAGTAATGAATTTTTTTTTTAATTAACTATTAAAACATGTTTATGTATGACGAGTACATGATGCTGTTGCTGCTGTTATTGCAAAATATGTAAAATCTTTGCCATTACAGCTTTTAATTTCATATATAAATTACTTAATAAGCATTTTGTGAGAGTATAAATTTCTCACATTTTAAATAAAAACCTATGCATGACATACATACATATAAGCATGCATTGAATGTATGTTTACATACACACACATTTATACATACATTTGTTCTGTATTAAAGTTTGTTGTGTGCTGATTTAATACAAACGACTGGCTGGATTAATATCTTTTACGCATACAAATCGACTATTTGAAGCTTTTTTTTTTTGTTTGGTTTTTTGTGAAAGGAATAATAACTTTTGAGAGATATTGCACAATTGTTGTGCAGTAGTAGTAGTGGATAGAAAGAAGCTAAATAGAAGAATATGAGAGTAAAACCAAGCTTTCGTTTCACACTCATAAAACTGTATAAATTTGAATGGTGTTAAAAAAACAAAAAACAAAAAAAAAACGCTGCCATACTCAAATTATAAACGACAACAGATGGAAAGACAATGAGTGGCAACATCATGGCTGAACCAAAAATAAATGCGCATGTGTGTTGTTGGTGAAACTAAACGTTGCTTTTTAGCCTTTATATTTTTTTCTTTCTCATTCTCTTTTTCGTATTTTGTTTTTTTTTTTTGTAAAGCTGCACAATTATTTCTTTTTTTTTTGGTTTTTGTAATTTTTTCAACATTGTAACATGTTAAGAACACTTTCCATTTTATTGGTACAAATAGATTATTATTACTCTCTCACTATGTTACGCCTACAAAAGCTCTCTTATTATAAATATATGCGTCAGTATTTGAGAGTGAATGTGTTTGTAGGAGAGCTTACGAAGAAAGAGATGTAAAGTAAACCATTTTTAGAAAGTAGTTTTGATCAAGTCTTGAAATACAAAAATTTATACATAAACATACACACATGTATACACATACACTTACACATGTACAGTAAAATAAACTTATAATATTAATTTCGAAATCCAAGGCCTCTTACTATCTAACTCTTACTTACTCAACTTGTCTTATGGCGTATTTTTTTTTTTGTTTTTTTTTTTTGTTTTTTAAGAAATCCAAAATGAGTTTGTGGCTGAAGCTTATGTTTCTTTTTTATTAATTTTTTATTTTATTTATTTGTTCGTTTCATTAAAGGTACCGAGAATGTTGATGTTGCAATACAGCAAACATGGCGAATGTATTCTTAAAGAAATTGGAGCTGCATTTCGTGGAGAACATCCCGCAGATTTGACAATTGTCTGTGAGAATAAAGTTAAATTACACGCTCACAAATTGGTTTTGGCAGCAGCCAGCCCTTTAATAAGGTAATCAACTTCTAATTCTTTTCTAAACTTTATATATTCTACAAACTATAACTTTTATTTTATTTCATTTATGTTTTTTTTTTCTTTTATGTCTTTAAGAAACTTATTGGAAGATACTCAGCTTTATGATTGCATGACGACTGTTTATTTTCCGGATGTAAATGCCACATATTTTAAGTTTCTATTGGATTTTCTGTATTCGGGTCAGACGTGTATAACATCACGAGATGTGAATTATTTACACGATTTGCTGTTGCTATTGCAGATCAAATCCGATAACTGGAAGACAACTGATACAACATTGACGGCTAGTGGCAATGGCTCAGATAGCGGCGGCGGCGGTGGCGGCAGCGGCAACAGTCAAATTAATTCGAATAGAAAAGTTGCAAATTCCAATTTATCGGACAGCATCGAATGTGAAAAAAAACTTAAAAGTGAAAATTGCAGCGAAATTAAAAAGAGCCCTCCATCGTCAGCCTGCTCGGACAAACATAATTCAGATGAAAATGAAGACGACAACTTAAATATTGACAGTGACAGCACTACAGCAGCAGATTTAAACAAAAATAAAGACACAAATGACATTGACAGCTTAACAGATGCAAATAATATCGGTGGCCTTAATCCGGTAAATTTATCTTTGGGAGTGCGTACTAAACCAGAGCACAGTATGAAAAATATATTTCGTGGAAAAAGCAGCTACTCACCAGATTACGATTCGCTTAATATTATGGAAAGTGCTAAGCGAAAACCCCTATTTTCAGAGTCTACCAAGGATTGCCTGAAATCTTTATCGGAACATGGCGACATAAATAACTCGCCCGATAATTATGTTGTAACGCCACATCGAAAGCGACGACCCGGTTTTCATTCTTCGCCCAGCCACAAACCATTTGCTACGTATCAACAAAATCTGCTTGATGAATTTCGTTCGGCTAAATCATCACTTTCACCCATGGCCGGCTATTTACCTGAAAAGAACCTATTAATGCCACTCGATGAGAGTGTCGTTAATCCGTCGGATATATTGCCGCAGAATCGAAATTTGCTGGAAAAGAATATATCACGACATGACAGCCCTGAAAAGACAGTACAACTGCCACCACAATTGGTTTACCAATGGCAATCAACGCACAACTCGAATATGTCCTCATTATCTCATCTGCAGCCTGGCCTTACATCCATAACAGATATTAATCTTAGCAGCCTCGACGGTACTAGCAATCAGAATAGCCCGAATACTGGCTTATGTAATAATACGCAAAACTCTGTGCGAGAATATCGTTGCGAATATTGCGGTAAACAGTTCGGTATGTCGTGGAATTTAAAAACCCATCTTCGAGTTCATACTGGCGAAAAGCCGTTCGCCTGTCGCCTCTGTATAGCGATGTTCAAACAAAAGGCCCATCTTTTAAAACACTTGTGTTCAGTTCATAGAAATGTCATCACCACAAATGGCAACGACAATGATACACGTTATTGTTGCTGCTTCTGTTCAATGTATTTCGAATCAGTACAAGAGTTGGTCCGACATTTGTCTGGCCATCATAACAATTTATTGTTAGCAAAAAATTTACGCGAATAATAGTTTAATCAAATTTGCTCTGAAATATGTATGTATGTACATATGTATGCATTAAATACCCATACATATAAACATTCAAATATATATGTATTGTGTATATATATATATATTTATGCATTCTTTTAATTTTAACATTTCCATCTTCTTTTCTACTTTTCTACCTTTTTTTTGTATATTTTAAACTATAACTTTTACATCGTTCGTATACATGATTATTATTTTTTATTATTATTATTATTATTTTATACATATTGTATGATGTATGTAATATATGTATTTTTAAATTGTAATTCAACATTCAACTTTAAATATTAAAGAAAGAAAAATATACACAAATGAATATTTTTTACACATTTTGTTATACAACATACGATATTTTCGTATGTACAATGAAAATGTATTTTGATTTTATTTAATAACAGAACCCTTTATTATACAAATAATAGGTATAGTATTATTATACATATATCAAAATTTCATCAACTCATTTAATATATGTAAGAAACTCAAAGGAAAAAGTACAACAGAAAAATAGTGTTGCTCATCTGCAATTTTAAACGCTCAACAAATTAACTATAAGAGCTGATTTTTAAATTAAAAATATAAGAAATATTTTGTTTTTTCTAGGCCAAGAAATATTTTAGACATCAACTTGCATAAATTTCCCTATTAAAGTTTTGACAAGCAAATTGTAAAGGCCGGGGCACATAGAATCCGTCATACGTTGTATTTTTTAACTCACAAGTAAGTTGAAATACACGTTTTCTTAGTGCCGTTTTACACGTTTTAACTTTTGTTGCTCAACTTCTGTTTTTTCCATTAGAAAGAAAGAGAAGAGGTATAAAGCTTTCTCTTTCTTTCTAATGGAAAAAACAAAAGTTGAAGCGTGTAAAACAGCACTTATCATAGAATCCGTCATACGTTGTATTTTTTAACTGACAAGTAAGTTGAAATACACGTTTTCTTAGTGCCGTTTTACACGTTTCAACTTTTGTTGCTCAATTTCTGTTTTTTCCATTAGAAAGAAAGAGAAGAGGTATAAAGCTTTCTCTTTCTTTCTAATGGAAAAAAACAAAAGTTAAAGCGTGTAAAACAGCACTTATCAGCGTTGTCACAATCAGTACGTCTACGCAAAATACGAAAGTTGGCCAACTTTTGACGTACGTTGAGTGCTGTAACATTTTTCATTTGCTTCTTCTTCTTGTTTTTTTTTTGTTTTCGCTCTATTGTAGTAAAATATTTTTAACATAAATTATAAATAATAATAATAATAATATATAACGTAATAAATAGTGGAATACAAATTACTATTAATAGAAAGTCTAAGATGTCGTCCAACTCCATTTCAAATGTGCAATTTTAATAAAACTTTGCTGCAAAAAAATATAAAATAGGACAAACAAAAAACAGCTGATTTCTTATCCGTCAACAAAGTACTCATTGTGCCAGTCTCATCCGTCGTTACTTTCGACTTCAGTTAAATACATCAAAGTATAACGCATGACGGATTCTATGTGTCCCGGCCTTAATGCCTAAACAAACAGAAAACAAAGAAAAGCTTCATAAATTTTTCGATTCAAACTACGAGGGCGGATCACTAAGTCCGTAACTTTTTTAATGAAGCCCAATTTTGTTTTGCAAAACAAAAATTCATTTTTCAACATAATCTCCTTTTAACTCAATACACATAGTCCAACGTTTCTCCAATTTTTGTACCCCTTCCACAAAAATAGGATTTTTCGAAGTCCTTAAAATAGACCTTTATTTTGTCAATAATTTCATCGTTGGAGCTAAATCTCTTACCACCGAATATTTTCTTTAGGCTTGCAAATAGGAAGTAGTCACTAGGGGTGAGATACCAATTGGTAGCCCAATTCATAGAGTTTTGCTATAAAGGCTGCACCCGTGCATTATCTTGATGAAAAAGAACGTTTTCTTTTTAAATCTGTCTAATAAGTTGGCATAATATTCGCCGTTTATTGTTTTTCCCTTTTGAAGGTAATCGATGTGGATTATCCCATGTACATCCCAAAAAACTGTTGCCATCACCTTATTGGCCGACAAACTTACCTTGGCCTTCGGAGTAGGTTCAACCGGAGGAACCCATTATTTAGACTGCTGTTTGGTCTCCGGAGTACATACGTGATAAGACTTACATCTGCACCTAGCTGTGTAAGCCATAATCAGATGGTGGATCATACCACTGTGGATGAAATGTAGCGTCCTCCTCGCCCTAGAAGTCCTTCAGATACGTATATCCTCTCTGGTCACTCCTAGTTGTAACTTCAAAAGCCCTTGCTGAAAAGTTGGAGACTATCCAACTCCTGGTCCAGAACGCATGAAGCTTAATATAATTAAGAAGACGACGGCATTCATGCTCACTGGACCTGGACCGTTCATTGTGAATGATCCAACCCACAAACTCAAAGGAGGGCCTCGAAAAACACAGCCACCACGATACTACCGAAGGTCCAACCTTAATAATCAGTCAGAGAACAGCTGAAAGGCTAAGAAGACAATTAGCGGAACTCTGAGGCTTTACTGATTTTCGTGGAAATATAGTGGACTGTCCAGTTGGCTCCTGATAACCTATTAGGGGACTGAGCTCCTCTTTTACTCCCGAAGACACATGTAATGACGGTGGAGTTCCGCCAAAATATATAAATTTGCCCCCGGGGGGAGGTCTTCGGAGTACAGTAATGGTTCCATGTTTATCCACAGTTACAAAACATGGAGACATAAATGACTCATTCATTTCACTTTTCGCCCAGCCATATACCATTCGCTACGTATCAACAAAATCTGCTTGATTAATTTCGTTCGGCTAAATCATCACTTTCACCCATGGCCGGTTATTCACCTGAAAAGAACCTATTAATGCCATTCGATGAGAGATATATTGCCGAAAAATTGTAATTTGCTAGAAAAAAATATATCAAGACATAACAGCCCTAAAAGGACAGTACAACTGCCACCAAATGCCATCATTATCTCATCTGCAGCCTGGCCTTACATCCATTTCAGATATTAAGCTTAGTAGCCTCGAAGGCTTTAGCAATCAGAATAGCCCGAATACTGGTTTACGTAATAATACCCAAAACTCTGTCCGAGAATATCGTTGCGAATATTGCGGTAAACAGTTCGATATGTCGTGGAATTGAAAAATTCATCTCAGAGTTCATAGGGGCAAAAAAGCTTTCGGATTGCGGTTAAATAACTCCAAAGAATCCTTTAAAGTTGTCCACGTTTATGATCAATATAGAGCAAACGCGGCACCCTTCTTGCAGACAACTTTGTTAAACCCAGCTGATCATTTAAAATCGAAACCGCACTGCATCAACAATTTCACGCAGTTTTACTCTTCTGTCAGCTAACAGCATATTGTGAATTTTTTCGACATTTTCAGATGTACTAACCGCAATTGGCCGTCTCGAACGTTCAGCGTCATTTGTACTTGTGCGACGAAAGTCAGTAAACCATTTTTTTACCATTGAAATAGATTGTGCAGAGTCCCCATTGACGGTTTTTTTTCGCAAAAAATAATGTTTAAAGAGCACTTGAAATTCACTCATAAACATTTCTATGCATTGTGTTGTTGTAAAACTTTTATTTTATAATTTCAGAACAACAAAGAAATTTTATTATTTGAAATGAGTAAAAGGCCCAACTACATTATGCATATACTGACTTAAGTCAACTAAGCAACTGAGGAAATACCTAATCATCATATGTGGAAGACTATAATGTACTTAACACAACTTTTCGTCAAGTTCCGTCAAATGTTATTTGCTTAAGCAATGTAGGACACTAATCGCACATTCCGTACGGAAACAGCTGATTTTGCATTGTGCATTGTGTTATAGATACATCGTAGTAAACAAATTCCAATGAAGGACAAAAGCGAAAAAATATTTTATCTGAATTTAATAGAAAATATACAAAGAAAAAATTACTTATATGACAAAGAAGAGGCGTTTTATTATAACGTCAATTCAAAGGAACGAGCATGGAAAGAAGTAGAAAAATTCAGTAAAAGTGGTAAGTAATAGCTTAAAGAATTTTGTTCCCGTTTTTCATTTTCATACTGGTATGAATTATATAAAGCCGCAGAGTGCAAACACAGATGGCAGTTACTACGGAAACGTTACCAGGTAGTGGAATGGGCTATATTGAGGAATAGGCACTATTGTAGCCTATGATGTTTTTGAAAAGTTCTCTCGGACCCCGCCGGTATAAGCATTTATATTGAATATTTTTTACTTTTGTACAATGTGAATCGTTATTTTGTGGTACTCGTGCTTACGTTGAAGAACTTGACCCAATATTGGAGTTTAATAATATAAGGGCCTTCAAACATTTTAATTTCTTTTCCATTTTTTTAACCCACAATTTGCAACAAAATTTGATTTTTTATTGTATATAAATTCAATAATGCACATAGTTGCATTTTTTAGTACTTTTGGCCCAAATATTATAAACAGCGATATATGTGTAATTTTTCTTTCGTCATTTTCTGAAAACTATTAAAAAAAATTATAAATTTGTATAAGGATAGTATTAAGTATACAAAATATGATTATTAAACGCCTTTTTGTTAATAAATTTCATTTATTTTTGACATTAGCTTTGCACAGTTGCTTAAGCCAGCATATGCATAATATTGTTGGGCCTTAAGAGTCAAAATATTACAAACGAAAATATACAACTCTGTGAATAAACAGAGACGTTTTATATGTTACTTTTGTACAAAATAAAGTACATATGTCTAATAATTTTTCGCCTGATTGTAGTAATGTCAGCACACTTAAAACAAATAAATACAATAAACCAGATACAAATAGAAAATCAAGTTCATACGTTCGGTCAGTAGTTTATTAAATTTATTGTGCTAAAAAAGAGAAATTTTCTCGGCTGTAGGTGTGTGCGTGTGTGTGTGTTTATTTATATTATTAATATTTAAGTTGAATAAATACATTTTGGATTACAGAAAGTTAATGTGATTTAAGTAAAAATTTGACGTTATAAAAGCATGGAAAACTTAAAAATTTTTCTGAAAAACTTTTAACAGATGATGTCATCACAATTATTCTATAATATATTTTGTAAAATAAGCCTTTCCACTTTCTTAAGGATATTAAATTTTATAAATTAACTTATAGTGTGCGCGTGTGTGTTTTAACAAAAACAATCAATTGCTTAGCATCCAACAGCAGCAGTACATATGTGTCATTTTTTCTTAAGTTTAATTCTTTTTTTTTTAATATTCTCAGTATCTAAGCGTTAGCAATTAGTTTAGTTTATCGTATATAAAAACAGCTTAGTAAGCGAACTACGCTTTCATATTGAAGGAATTTTGTATAAATTAATATCATTAGACATTTGTTTTATGGAAACATAAATAAAGTATGTCGATGATGTTGTGTATGTGTATGTTTGTTCGCATATGAACACAATTTTTTTTTCTTGGAAAATATTTAAAGCATATTTCACAATATAAGATTTTTTTAAACATTTCTTTTAATAAATATTTTATGATATTCTCATATTTGAAATGTATTAATGCGGGGGAAAGCACGTCCATATGGCCATTTCACTACTGCTCATATAGCCCATTAGCTCCAAATTAGAAAATGATTCCAAAAAATAAAATTGTTTATTTTTATTTAATATATTTGTGCTTACATTATTACATACTTATATGTATGTGTTTGCTATAATATAATACCTTTGCGACAAAAAAATAACAGTTCTTCTTTGGACCCTGCCAAACCTTTTTTATTTTATACCAACTTACATTTGAATTTGATAATCATTCACTAAATTAAAAGCAGTAATTAAGATATGCCATTTTTCTAATTCATGCTGCCACTCCTTCGCTAAAATTTAAATATGGTAAAATTTTAAAGTCAAGAGACGTTTCATACATACATATGTTTAGATGTATGTATATAGATTGTTAAGGATGATGATGTATTAATATTATTAAATTATTCAGTTTAAAGTGTCGCTTATTCTATCTACTACACAATTTTAAAAATTTGTGCGCTTATAAACAGTAAAACATCAAAAAAAACTGAGGGCAGTAGCAGAGCAAGATATAGCCTGCACGCATAAATTTTTACCTGTTGTTGTTGTTGCTGTTTTATAAAAAGTAACAATTGGTGCCGTGCCATGAAAGCCTGATTGCCCAACAATAAAAAAACGAAGTAATTTGCTGTTTTAAATTCGGAAGGGCAAATCGTAATTAAAAATAAAATATTAATAGTGAAAAGTGAAGAAATAAATATTGGTGTACAAGTTTTAAAAAAAAGGCTGGAAACTGCAAAAGAAAAACAAAAAATATTAATTATTAAAAAGTCATTTTTATTTCTTTTATTCAAATATAATAAAACTTTATTTACTTAACTCATTTATAAAAAGGCCCCCCAAGTAGAAACTATAAATAAACATTCAAAAAAAATATCCATGGGTATGTGATAAATACACATATCAGTTTATATCACAGTGCTGTATTTCGCCCATATTACTTGAACACTGCATTTAAAGACGGCGAATTAAATACGCAATGACAACCAAAACTATAAGAATGCAACATTGTTCTAAAATGTAAACATATCGCACCGTAAATACAAAAGAGTATCAAAATTTTCCAAAAGTAAGTGCCGTTTTACACGCTTCAACTTTTGTTGCTTAACTTTTGTTTTATCCATTAGAAAGAAAGATAATGCTTTATACCCCTTATCTTTTTTTCTAATTGAAAAAACAAAAGTTGAGCAACAAAAGTTGAAGCGTGTAAAACGGCACTAACTTTCTTTCCATAAATTAATTCAGAGTACACATCTCTAAGTCCCAATTTACATTATACGATTTTTGTCGCTGCAATTCTTAGTTTGTTGTTGTAAATAATGTGTGTAAAGAGAATAGGGGAAGAAAGGAACTCTGTGTGTAAAGAGAATAGGGGAAGAGAGGAACTCTTCCATTATTCTCTTTACACCCCTTATTTACAACAACAAACTAAGAATTGCAGCGACAAAAATCGTACAATGTAAATTCGGTCTAACTACTGCAAACATTTCTATCACATCACTATCTTCTTGAACTGGAAAAACACAGTTATGGCTGCTTTCCTGTTAAGGCCCAATTATAATATGCATAAGCTGGCTTAAGCTAATGTCAAAAATTGAACGAAAAGTCTGCTAAATGCTTAAGCAAATCATTGAATATTTTTAGGTGGCTATATTGTACTTACATGAATATAGAAATTATTATGCTGTTCATTTGTTTTATTCATACTTTTGCATTTATTTGCATTATTTCTTTGTAAATAAATGAAGTTTATTAACAAAAAGCGTTTAATAATCATATTTTACTTAATACTATCCTTATACAAATTTATATTTTTTTTATTAGTTTTATATCGCTGTTTGTATTATTTGGGCCAAAAGTACTAAAAAAATGCAACTGTGTGCATTATTGAATTTATAAGCAATAAAAAATTAAATTTTGTTTCAAATTGTGGGTTAAAAAAATGAACAAGAAATTAAAATGTTTAAAGGCCCTTAAACTCCAAGGTTGGGTCAAGTTCAACATTCACATTGTACAAAAGTAAAAAATTTTCAATATACATGCTTATACCGGCGGGGTGCGAGAGAGCTTTTCCAAAAACATCATAGGCTGCAATAGTGCCCATTCCTCAATATAGCTCATTTCACTGCCTGATGGAGCTTTAATCCTCTTCATTTCCTTACAGAAACGTTCCCGTAGTAACTTCCATCTGTGTTTGTACTCTGCGACTTTATATACAGGCATGTTCTTGAAATCACATACTTTCAAATCACATGCGGTTTTAAAATCACACTTGTGTTTTTATGCTGTTCTGTAAATCACACTGTTTTTGTAGTTTTCGATGTGATTTTACTTTCCTGAAAGCACAAGAAAACAGCTGATTTACTTGACAATTTTTTCTTTAAATTTCTGTTGTGCAAACATAAAAACGAAAATAAAATTCCTGGAGCTTTTGTGTTATTTTTAATTGAACGCAAAAAAACGATTATTAAAATTAATTTGTATGTTAATATACACACATGAATGTATGCATGTACTTTTTCCAGGCTTGCACTGTTTTGGCTCGTGGTCCCGAAGCATTCAGTTCATTTGTCGCCATGTACAAAGCCTTTTGCCAAATCAGAGTGCTGTTCCATAAATGCCAAGAAAATCTCGAGTTGGCTCTGATTTTTGTGTGGTCCTCTAAAAATATACGTATTAATACCTACTTACATACAATTACAAGACATTATTTTATAATAATTTAATAACTTTAAAACTTAACGTCTGTTGGCAAAAAGAAAACAAACCAGTAAAGTTGCCACAGTACACAATAGGTTTTGAATGCCACTTGCTTAAACTTTGTTGTACTTTTTTAGTGAATTTATGCAAAAAGCTTATTATTATTTAATAAATTATATTATAATTTAACGATGATTTAACATTTTTTGCTGGCACTGATTATTAATATATTCATATTTCATATAATATTTTAAGCAGCCATAAAAGAAATTCCAATGGCAACCTTTTATGTATTTTCGAAAAACTTTAAACAGCTGAGAGCAAACAACAAAATTAAAATCACAATGGAAAACACAAAAGCAAATAACAAATTTTCAGTAAAAAAGGTGCCCTTACAATTTTCTAAATATTAAAGTGTTTGTTTTCAATAAAAAGTAATTTTGTAACAAAATTAATAAGAAAACATATTGGTTGAATTATTTCAGTAATTAATTTTACCGTTTTCATTGTGATAGTAGCAAAATTACCCCAGTGATTTCAAATTGCAAGTGGCAAACGTGAACGTTTTAAAAGCACATAATTTTGTGCACAGAACACATTTCTTGTGCTTTCAAATCACTTTCATGAAATGTGATTTTCAGAACAGGCCTGATAATTCATACCTGTATGAAAATGAAAAACGCCAACAAAATTCTTCAAGGTATTACTTAACACTTTTACTGAATTTTTCTGCTACTTGTTTCCATGTTCGATCCTTTGAATTGACGTTATAATAAAATGCGTCTCCTTTGTCATATAAGTAATTTTTTCTTTGTACATTTTCTATTAAATTCAGATAAAATCGCCCTCCGTTGGAATTTATTTTTGTTAATGTATTTATAACACAATATTCAATGCAAAATCAGGTGTTACTGTACGGAATGTGCGATCAGTTTCGTACTTTGCTTAAGCAAACGACGAAAAGTTTTGTTAAGTACATTATAGTTTGCCTCATATGATTATTAGGTATTTGCATAGTTGTTTAAGTTGTCTTAAGCCAGCAAATGCGTAGTATAGTTGGGCCTTTAAGTGTGTTGCTTCTGCACGATGAACTAAACAGTTTTGTTGTCTCTCCTAAAAATTTTAGTATTTTGAGTTGTAACCCTTTTGTATTTAGGGTGCGATATTACACCCAATTTACATTATACGATTTTAGTCGCTGCAATTCTTATTTTGTTGGTAAATAATGTGTACTTTTTTTGTTCCTCTCTTTCCTTATTCTCTTCACACCCCTAATTTACAACAACAAACTAAGAATTGCAGCGACGAAAATCGTAAAATGTAAATTGGGACTTATTAAATGTAACAAAATTCTGTTTTATCACTACTCTTCATCACTTATCACTTCTAATCTCCTTCCAAAGTAGAGAAAATTAATTCTTAGGCATTACTGATAGAGTGTTGCTTTTCTTTGTAAAACTACGAAAAAAACATTAATATTCATATTGACAGCTTGTTATTGAAAATGCTTCAAATAAAGAAACAGAGTAAAGAGAAATTCAAACGGTTTTTTAGAGGAAGCCGCTACATTTTTATGCTTCCACTTTTGCTTGCTTATTGTTTGTTATAAAGTTGACGTAATGTCTACACGCAGCAATTTGTGTTAACAATTTTCAACAAAAAATTAAGTTTAATTGAAAAAAATGGATGTAAAAGAAAAAAAAATTACATACTGGAGTCTATAACTACCTGTATTGGAGAAGGCATTGAATGCGATTCTAACGACAGTGAAAAAGATCGAAAAAATGTTTTAACAACACTATTTACACTATTAGCAGAAAATTGTTATAATTTAAAATAACTGGCAATTTTATAATGAAATTTGAACATTCATTTTTTAACAATGAAACAGGGAATAAAGAGGAATGTCAAAAATACTAAAAATACAACTTTGTGTATACAAGCAGCTTCGTACTGCAGTGAAATAGAAACATATTCAGTTTTTATACCTTCTCTTTCTTTCTAATGGAAAAATTAAAATTTGAGCAATAAAGTGGAAGCGTGTGAACAGGCACATAGTAAAGAGAAATTCAAAACTGTTTCTTAAAGAATGCTGCTACATTTTTACGCCGATTAGTAAACTTAGTGCGGTTTTACACACTTCAACTTTTGTTGCTCAACTGTTGTTTTTCCATTAGAAAGAAAGAGAAGGGGTATAAAGTTTTCTTTCTTTCTAATGGAAAAAACAACAGTTGAGCAACAAAAGTTGAAGCGTGTAAAACCGCGCATAGATTTACCATGCATACGAGTACATGACGATTAACACGAAGGAACAAACACAATAGCGTTACGAAAAATTACGTTTTAAAAAACACATTTGTAATGACTTTTAAATAATAATGAAATAAATTGCTCGAAGGGCGGTATATATTTTATTTATTCTCGCTATCTTTTATTAAATTATGATTTACTTTTAAACAATTATAATAAATTATTATCCCAAATTTTCAATTACACAAAGTGAAAATAATAAAAAGTGCACTTTTCATTAAGCCGGGTTGAGTAATTTTACGACTGCTTTCGTATTAAGTGATAATTGTATAAAACTTACTACATAAAATTAAGTTTTTAAAATTATAGCGTCAAAATAAATTGTACAATAACATTTGTTAAAATATAGTTTTAATTATTGGCCCTTTAATATACGATTATATTTAACATTTTAGGTTTTTTAAATCAGTATACAGGCTATAAACACATAGGCGCCAGTAAGCTAAGGGCTACAATATGTTAAAAGTAAAATACACACTTGTATATGAGAATGATTATTTCGAAGACAGCACGGCAGGTTGTTGTCTAGGCTGCTTTCGTCATTGTAGTCAAATAAAACTAATTTCTATTTCTTTTGACTACAATAAAAAACAATGTTCACAACATAACAAAATATTTATAGCAAAGCAACTCTTATTTTGTGTTATATAATAAAAATCACAAGATTTATACGTGTATATATATATGTTTAAGAAGGTTCCAAACACACATACATATTTATTTATGTATTACATTCTTTGGAGACATACATATGTATTGTTGTATGTAATATTCTACATCTAGGTACCCCTGTAGGCTAGTAGGTGGTGTACTAGCTTGTCACAATGGGGGTTGTGGGTTCGATTCCCAAACGAAGACCTTGATATTTTTCACTAGAAAAATAAAAATTTACTGTCGGGGGACTGCTCAGCGATGAAGGCATAGTCACTGGTCGCTGTGCTGTTTTATACGGCAGTTAATTTCCGACTATCCTTCTACTTTCACCACCTCTTTCATCTCTTCTGTATCCCTTTCCTAAAGAATGTAGCACGGTACTTGACTAAATAGGCATTGTTGCCTGAAGTGCTACTTCTCTTTATAAAAAAAAATATTCTCCGTCTATTAGATAAAATACCAAACGCACTCTAGCTTTGGACAATATTGTATTAAACTTGTATTTATTTGCTATCAAGTTGTGTCCGGGGAACGGTCGCTTTAAATTATTTTTTAATGGGATTGCGCTATACCCAACAAAATAATAGCGAAAATTTATTGATGTCTCCGGTAAAGCAGCAAAACGCGGAACTTCCAAAGTTCCGTATAATAACTTTTTCCCAAATTTACTACTGGCCCAAATACTCCGCCAGAACTCTGGCTACCTAAAGCTCCAATGTCTACGTATATGAAAACGTACGCGGCATCACAAGCTGCCATTAATACAATGCTAAAGGTCTCTTTATAATTATTAGACATAGGTATGTTTGCCATCTATGGCTCTATGTCTTCACATAGAACTTGTCAGATATGCTTAGAAACTCGTTTATGTTCGGAGGTGACACATAAACGCCATGTAGTTCATCCCGAATTGCCACGCATCTATCGTACATAATTTTACGAACTGTGGATATTCCCAAGCAAGAACTTGAATATTGCATCCTTGAGCCAAGTAATTGAAAGCGCAAATTTTTTACTCACGACTCGAAAGCATACTTACATTATTGTTACCGCCAAACGCGTTTCGACATCTATTGGTCTTCTGTTAGAAAACGTTCCATTTTCTCTTTTAAAAGACTGACTCATACATTAAAGTTGGGCACAGACATTCGAGTAGCTTTAAAAAAATGTTCCTCATCTTTTTCTTTTATCTGCCGTACACATGTTTGATCAAAACCTTCTTCGGTTCAATTTATATTCATTGGTCGGACCCACCGGTCGGTTGTTTATTGGATGCAAATTATTTGTCAATTTATAGACTGAGGCTGATGCTTGTAGTTTGCAAAAAATTTATGAAATTTGCTTCATACATTTTTCTAATACAAATACGAACGAAAAAAAATTAAATTTTTAGTCCAAACGTTAAAATAACAGAACAGCTGCTTGTAATGTAGCTGCCGCTTTCAAAATATTTAAGTAGCTGACTACACGGCGACATTGGTGCCCAGCGGCATTTATAGACGTGTGTTCGTGTAGCCTGCTGTGCTCAATGTGTTTAATGCCACAGTCAAATACTTAATTTTTCAAAAAAAAAAAAACAACAACAAAATCTTCACCACAACAAAAGTTGAAAGCAAAAATAAAATCTACTTCATATTTTACACGTGTACACGTTGATTTTTCCATTAGAAAAAAACAACAGTTGAGCAACAAAAGTTGAAGTGTGTAAAACCGCTCTTACTTCTGCGGTATTTGAACGTTATCGTACTGTAAAAAAATACTGTTATTATTTTGTTGTTTTTATTTTTGTTTATTTTATTTTTGCTTTCTTTTGAAAATTTGTTAATGTTCCATTTTAATTATTTGTGATTGGCCGCAAAAAGAAGTTGTGTATAAAGAAATTATTATTTAATTTGAAAATGGTTCAACAAAATTCCTCTGATTTAAAACTTCGCAGCGAAGGTAAAACTTTTTGTGAAATTTGGTCTATTATCAACAGAAGCCATAATACAGTGAAGAAAATTGTTGATAAGTACGAAAAATAAGGCAAAATATATAAAATCGTCCAGGTGCAGGCCAGCCAAAACTTTTAAATGATGCTGAAATTAGTTCTATAGTACGTGATGTGAAGAAGAATCCATTTAAAAGTTCAGTTAAAATATCACAGGAAGTTTTAGCTACATTTGATACTAGCGTATGTGCCAGCCAGCACAATACGACGAGCACTACATAGAAATGGGTTACATGATCAATTCCCGCGCAAGAAGCCGGAAGAATAAATGCCTAGATTGTGCAAGGAGACACGAGAATAAAAATGCTTCTTTTTGGGGAAAATGTTCTCTTTAGCGATGAAAGTAAGTTTGAGGTGTTGGGCCAAAAAAAAACTCATCAAAATATGAAGAACTAAGAATAGTGAATATGCCGACCAAAATTTAATTTAATAACAACGGTCAAGCACGGAGGGGGTTCGGTGATGTATGGCGGCAAACGGTGTTGAGAGTTTGGTTTTTATTGAAAACAATATGAATAGAATGGACTATCTAAATATTTTGAAAAACCATATGCTTGCCAGTGTAGGGAAATGGTGCTTGAATGTTGCAACAAGATAATGATCTCAAGCACACTGCAAGAAAGCTGAAAGAATGGCTGCTCTACAATGTAAAATTTAGCAATATTGTTACGGATGTGTCTTGCTTAAATTTTAAAATAAAATAATTAAGCAATAAAACGAACTACAGGGTATGTTGTTTACAAGCTGCGTGGCTTGCTAAAGAAAACTTAGGATACAACAACAAATATTTGTAGCTACAAACTGCGTAGAAATTTTATACACGCAAACAACAACAATTTGATATGCTGTTTACTAACTGCGTGGCATGCAAGACAAAAACAAGTTTCTGCTTGCTAACTGCTTAGAAATTTTATACGCGAAAGACAACAACAAACATATATGCTGTTTACCATCTCCGTAGTTTCCTGAGAAACCTTTTCTACAAAAGACAACAACAAGTATTTTAAAATAAAAACAAAAATACATACAGGCGCCTATACATCGAATAAACAACATACAACAACAAAATGTGTTACAAAGGGAGTAGAAGATTCTTAAATTTTCTAAACTTTAAATGGACAAAGATAAATAGGGCAGCGTCTGAGAGGATAGTCAGTCAGTGTAAAATGAAACCTCATCAAGTAAAGATGTGCATTTTAAGTAAATTGTTCTGAAGTGTCAACTTTGTTGTGTAGTTAAAGTAAATAAAATTGTTATAAATTTAAAAATTTTAAAAACTGATGTTATAGAATAAAGAACTAACAACAAAACGTTTATAAAAGGTATAAACGTAACACTATTATAAAAGACTGAAATAAAAACTATATTATAACGAAGACTTTTGTACACTTTATTTTGACTCTCACTGTATGTATTTTATTTTTTGCTTTTACGCCGCGTTATAACAACAACAATTTTTAATAAATAAGTATTTCAAACCATAAATGTTTATTAAAACAAAAAAAAAACAATGATTTTATAAACCATTCACAAGATCTCTTGGTTTAATTGTATTTTGTTGAAAAATTAAAAAATTAGAAAATCTGCTAGAAAAACCCTTCTTTATTTTTTTACGTTTTTTTAGAATTATACTTTTTGAAGATATTTACACCTCCGAAGATGACAGCACCAGAGCATAACTGTTAGGCTCCATTTGACTTTCATTGGGTTCAAAATTCAAAAATTAGATTAAATAAAAAAAATATTTAAAATAAGTCATTTAAGCTATTGGAAAATATCACATTTTTAAATGCATAATGATCATTTTACGTGACTAAATTCTCTACTTCAAATTACTCTCACATCTCTTAAATAAAAAACTATTTTTATTTTAAATTGTTAGGAAAAAGATAATGAAAATTTTTAGTTCAGTTATTGATTCTTAATGAAGTCCATTAATGAAATAAAAAAAAATATACATACATATTCGTACATTAGGGTACGCCTTAGTTGGCCATTGAAAAATTTATAACAAAACAAATTATGCGAAAAAAAAAATCAATTAAAATGATGTGCCTCAGCTAGCAAAGACGCCAAAATAAGATACTACGACTGATCACAGTTGCTCCCTGGTACATAAAAGACTCAAATATCCACAAGGATCTAAACGTGCCTACAGTTAGGGCAGAAATAGTGAAACATGCAATAACATATATAAAGAAGCTCGAAACACATCCAAATCCACTGGCCCGTAACAAGAAGGGATACTGCTTCTCTCGCCCAAACATTAGGCGGATAATAGCAGTAAGCCTGAAGCATACAGAATTTTGTCTGGCACTGGCTGGGCTTGATTTTTATTTTTACAACTAAGATATGAGTAATTATTGTTAGTTCGATTGCATCGAAGATACAATAAATAAAATAAGAGGAAAACAAATTAAAATTATGTTGACCAAGTCGCTGAAACTAGTTTCATTTAGTCCTTTTAAAGAGAAGTAGCACTTCAGGCAACAATGTCTATTTAGTCAAGCACCGTGCTACATTCTCTAAGGAAAGAGATAGAGAAGAGATGAAACAGGTGGTGAAAGTAGAAGGATAGTCGTAAGTTAACTGCCGTATAAGACAGCACAGCGACCACTGACTATGCCTTCACCACTGAGCAGCCCCACCGACAGTCAATTTTTATATTTGTAGTGAAAACCCCAAGATCTTCGCTCGTGCCACCATTGGCCGCGAAACCACAACCACCACGATACTCCCATATAGGGGCCAACCTCAATGATCAGTCAGAGAACTATTAAATGTCTAAAGAGACAAATAATGAACTCTGCGAGATTACTGATTCCCGTGGAAATAAAGTAGGGCTTCCAGTTGACTCCCTGCCTGTCTTCAGGGGACTGGGCTCCCTTTTTCCCCAGTTGCACTGTGCCTAGATAATGGAATTCTATAAAGACCATATTTATATGCCCCTGGGGTGACCACTTGGAGGACAACATACATCACGTTACTGCCGATATACGGCCAAAAATGTTGGAAAAATTCATCGACTAGATTAGACTCGTAAGTTTAAGGCAACCGCCACGGTCATATGTTAGAAGTCCTATATAAATTAAAATGCCAGATGATTATTTTTCGAGTACAGTAATTTTCGCGTCAATTTAAAAAAAACTGTATTTGTTTTATTCCACTTTAAAGCTCTATTCTATGCCTCCATAATAAGCACTCCTTTCAAATATGCCAAATTAGAAACGAAACGATGATAAAAACGACAACGATATAGAAACAACATCTAAAACGGTAAAGCCAAAGGGAACCAAAGGGAATAGAATCAAATATTTGTATAATGTTTCTTGCTATTTCGCCATTAGTATGAGCACATGAGTCACGCCTGCCTGATACAACATCAAAATAATGTTTTTCCAAGTCTTTATTTTTTTAGCCAAAAAAAATTATTCCATACAGATATGACGCACCCTAATACATGCATACCTTCAGTCGCACATACATACGTTTATATGTGTTTTAATTACATGATTCATTCATTTATTCATTTAGTGATAATTACTTTTGAGCAAAATACACACACACACAAACCTGCCATTACAATTTCCTTTGCTTTGGAAAAATATTTATTTTTTTTTTCTTTATAAATTATAAATTATTTTAATTTACTATCAAATGATAAATAATTGTAAAATATTTTTATACTTTTAGAATAATTCAAGCTTTAAGAAATGGATGAGATTAAGGGGTTTTTTAAACAGGCCGGCAAAGAGTTTCTGAATGCGGCAGGTGAAGCAGCAATGGGTGCGGCAAAAGATGTCATGGGTTCGGTTATAAATGAAATTTTTATAAAAAAGGAGGCCGAAACAAAAAGAATTTTGCCCAGCATTAAAAATATGAGAGTGGTAAGTTCTATTTGAATCCATTCACAATATCAATATCATCTTTTAATTTAATAACAAATCACTCAGTTTGAAAATAATTTAAAGATTTCAAGACAAAAACAATTGGTGGTATGTAGCACAAAAATTACTTAACATAATTTAATTTCTCTTAATCTCTTTAATCTCTTTAACACTTTTCTGTAAAAAAAAACATTTCTCTGTTTGTGTATTTTTTACTCTTATTTTTAATAATAAATGTTTCAGTGAATTAAAGGTCGAGGCACATAGAATCCGTCATTAGTATGTTATACATCGTCTTTTTCAACCGAAAAGTAAGTCGAAATACCGGTTTTCTTATGATGATTGCCTGGGCTCCCTCAAAGGCTAGTAGGAGTCACTTGAACAATCCACATATTTCGACACGGGAATCAGTACGCCCCAGAGTTCACTATTTGTCGCTTTAGACAATTAGCTGTTCTCTGACTGGTTATTGAGGTTGGCCCTTATATGGGAGTATCGTGGTGGTTGTGGTTTCGAGACCCTCGTGATAGTTTGTGAGTCGGATCATTCATAATGAACACAATGAATGGTCCAGATCCAGTGAGTATGAATGCCGTCGTGTTCTTAATTATATTAAGCTTCATGCGTTCTGGACCAGGAGTTGGAAAGTCTCCAACTCTTTAGCAAGGAGTGAAGTCTGCGGCCTACTTCGGGCTTTCGAAATTGCTACTAGGAGTGACCGGAGGATATACGTATTCGATGGCCTCCTAGGGCGTGAATGACGTTTGCAAATCATTCATATGATTTGACCACCATCTGATTATGACTACCTTGTCGGCGCAGATGTAAATCAAATCACATCATAACGTAAGACCCCCCCCCCTCCCCCCGGGGGCACATTTATCGGTCTTTTTAGAATACTTGACTATCTAGACCTGTGGTGCTGGGGGTATAAGGGAAGCCCAGTCCCCTGAAGGCAGCAGGGATCAACTGGAAGCTCCACGTTATTTCCACGGGAATCAGTAAGCCCCAGAGTTTCCGCTAATTGTCTCTTTAGACTACCCCCCGGGGGCACATATATGTTCTTTATGGAGAGCTACTATGTAGACCTGTGCAGTTGGGGGAAAAAGGGAGCCCAGTCCCCTGAAGTCAGCAGGGGTACAACTCGAAACTCCACTTTATTTCCACGTGACCCGCAGAGTTTTGTCTCTTTAGACACTTAACTGTTATCTGAATAATTATTGAGGTTGGCCCTATATGGGAGTATCGTGGTGGTTGTGGTTTCGCGGCCCCATATCAGTCTATGGTTCTATGGTGGCCGGGTTCATTTCACCTTTAATAACACCTACCTGGTGAAATGTTCCTAGATCCAGTGAGCATGCTAGACATGTGTTCTAGACAGGAGTTGGAAAGTCTCCAGTCCTGCTCTGGAATCATTAAATTTGCAACTAGGAAAGACTTGTTGCTCGTCCTAGGAAGCTTTGGCTTCCTAGGACGAGCATGACGTCCCAAATTATGCAGTGGTTTGACTACCATCTGATTAAGACTACATAGTCAGGCGCAGATGTAAATCTAATCACACAGTTGTCTCTTTAGACTTTTAGCTTTATCTCTGACTGATTATTGAGGTTGGCCCTTCGGGAGTATCGTGGTGGTTGTGGTTTTGAGGGCCAGGATCATTTCGCCTTTAATAACACCAACGGGCGAATAATCCCCTTCCAGTGAGCATGCTAGTCATGTGTTCTAGGCCAGGCATTGGATAGTCTCCAGCTCTTCAGCAAGGAGTAGTGGTTTGCAACCCTGCTTTGGAACCGCTGAAATTGCAACTAGGAAAAACCTGTTGCTAGAATTAGTCCTCGGCTTCCTAGGTCATGAATGACGCTGCTTTTCATTCCCAGTGGTTTGACCACCATCTGATTAAGGCCTACGGCCAGGTTTAGCTATAAATCTTATCACAAAATAACGTCTGACAGATTCTATGTGCCCCCCCCCCCCGGCCTTAACATGATGTCTATGATTGATAGACATTATTGTTTTGACAAAAACCAAATGACAGTTAAATGACATTTTAAAAAGTTTTTTTTGAAAATGGTTGAGTTAAGGAAGTAATGTCAAATGATTAGGTGTCAAGAATTGAGCTGTCATCCTTTGGCATTTGTTTACTAAAAAGTTGGAAAAATGTTTAGCATGGAACGTTACACTCTTGAGCAAAGAATTGTAATTGTAAAAATTTACTATCAAGATGGTGAAAATATCACTGTATCACTTCGTAAAATTCAAGCTGCCGTTCTTTGTAATCAGGCTGCCTCTGTGATTGTGGTAAGTACTTTCGTCGCTGAGTTCTAAGCTTATGGCATTGTTGCTGATAAAAGAAGAAAACATTACGTTCTTAGTGGCCGAAGTCATACAAACACAATCGCTATACAACAAGATGTTGAAAATGAGCCTGAAACAGCAACTAGTCGACGTTCGCAGCAATAGGCTAAGATTTTCATTTTGTTTGGAATCGAAAACTTTTATTCCCCCCAAAAAAAATATTCGATTAAAACCAGATTGAAATCTTGGCTTAATCAGCCATGCAAAAATGCAGTCAGATCAATAGAGGAAGCATTAAGTAACTGGCGTAGAAACAAAAACACTAATACTGATTCGCTACGCAAAAGGGCGAGATCTTCGTGTGCCAATCTACTACGGCGAAAAAAAATCTATGCGAGGAGCCCTTTCGTGCTAAGGTTCTTGCTACTCCTAGGGGGATCATTTGTTAAAGGAGTAAAGGGATAATGCTATTTTTATTTCCGACTCCTTTAAGAAATGATCAATTACTGTTTAGTTTGATTTGGCATTTCAACATGAATAGTTTCAGACGTCTGAACAACATTTCCAATTTGTGCAAATTTACTCCCCCCGGGCGTGAGCAAACCTTGATATGTAGTTTATGGGGGCAAAAGGCGGCTTTAGTCGCCTAAGAGCCTAAAACTGAAAGCATTGGACCTTCGAAGTTCAAAAAGCCCTGCTGCGACTATTGGTGAGGTCCTTCGGAGAGTAACGTGGTGGCTGTGGTTTAAACAAAAACCGTGGGAATTGATCGATCATGTGATTTATTGAAGAAAACGTTCGATAACCGTATAATTTCACATTTCGGATCCGTGAATTAGCCTATAAGATACTGCGATTTAGCGCCGCTAAACTATGACGTGATAAGATTTACATCTGCACCTGGCCGTAAGCCTTAATCAGATGGTGGATCATTACCACTGTGAGTGAAATGTAGCGTCATCCTCGCCCTAGAAGGCCTTCGGATACGTATATCCTCCGGTCACTCCTAGTTGCAACTTCAAAAGTCCGCAGCAGGCCGCAGCCTTCACTCCTTGCTGAAGAGTTGGAGACTATCCAACTCCTGATGCAGAATGCATGAAGTTTAATATAATTAAGAATACGACGGCAATCATACTCACTGGACCTGGGCCGTTCATTGTGAATGATCCGACCCACAAACTCAAACGAGGGCCTCGAAACACACAGCCACCACGATACTCCCGAAGGCCCAAGCTCAATAATTAGTCAGAGAACAGCTAAATGCCTAAAGAGACAAATAGCGGAACTTCGGGGGTTTACTGATTCCCGTGGAAATATAGTGGATTATCCGGCAATCATACTCACTGGATCTGGGCCGTTCATTGTGTTCATTGTGAATGATCCGACCCACAAACTCAAACGAGGGCCTCGAAACACACAGCCACCACGATACTCCCGAAGGCCCAAGCTCAATAATTAGTCAGAGAACAGCTAAATGCCTAAAGAGACAAATAGCGGAACTTCGGGGGTTTACTGATTCCCGTGGAAATATAGTGGATTATCCAGCTGGCTCCTGCTAGCCTTGAAGGGCACTGGACTCCTTTTTACCCCCGGAAGACACAAGTCTAGATGGTTGTGTGATCCATAAAGACTTATAATGTGCCCCCGGGGAGGGGGAAGAAATGATCAAATATTCACTGACCCGGTTGATAAGGCTAACCTTTTTGGCTGGTATATTTGCAAATAATTGTTATTTGCCGGAAAGTACCCAACCACCGCCCGAGCTCTACAGAGTACCCGTGCCATGCCGAAGAATTTCTTTCGAGCTCAAGCGGTTAAAAAGGTTTTAACAGATCTCAACCTCAACAAGTCTCCTGGATCGGATGGGATACCAGCATTGTTCTTGAAGTAGTGCTTCTAAACGCTAGCGCGTACATTAGCAACTCTTCTCAGCAAGTTGTATCATGTCGGTTATAGGCCTATTGGAGACGGTAGGGTATCCAACTCTATTGATTCTCTAGAGCATCGACGCAATGTGGGGTGTATTTCACTGTTTTATCGTTATTACAATGTTAAGTGCTCTAACAAAGTTAGCCAAGTTGTTCCCCAAACTTGCATGTTTTTGCGTTTTACTCGATTTTCGTTGAGAGCGCATCCATTTAAGGTCGATTGGCCACTACGCATTGAAGGGAAAATGCGTTTTTTGGCAGAACAGTTTGAATTTGCAATAAACTCCCTCCTGAGGTCTTTCCTGTCACTTTCAATGTAGGGAAATCGAATGTCCACAAATACTACTCCCTCTTTCCTCCTCCCCATGACCTAGTTTCTCAGTTCTGTTACAACGTAGGGGTCATCCCCTGACTGCTGGTCTAAAAAACAATATTCACGCTTATAAAGTTGCTTAATGACAAGCCACGAAGCCACCTAATTTAGCAATGTTATTATGGATTACTTTCTCTGGGGCCATTTGATGAAATTCGGTGCTGCATTGAGAAGATAAGCGAAATGTGCTTCAAAATTTTCTAAAAAGATAGGACGTCCACCAAGATACTAGAGGCAGATATTATATACAGCTTTCTAGGGATTTTTTTATAAAAGGTTGACGTTTCTAGAAAGTTAAATATAGTTTCTATGAAGGACAGCGTGTCCACAACTACTATAGAGTGTTTTTATAAAGGTATAGAACTTTGAAATGGAATAAAACAAAGATGAAATGTTTACATTGACAAATAACTTACTTTACTCGAAAGATAATCTTCTGGGGTTATAATTTAAATAGATTTCTGGCACATAGCCACCACGGCTGGCTGGTACAGAGCCTTATCTGGAGGTCTAATTTTTGTTTTTTTTTTTTTTATAAAGAGAAGCAGCACTTCAGGCAACAATGCCTATTTAGTCAAGTACCGTGCTACATTCTTTTAGAAAAGGGATAGAGAAGAGATGAAACAGGTGGTGAAAGTAGAAGGATAGTCGGAAATTAACTTCATCGCTGAGCAGCCCCACCTACAGTCAATTTTTATGTTTGTAGTGAAAAAAACCAAGGTCTTTGTTGGGAATCGAACCCACAACCCCCATACTGACAAGCTAGCACACTACCTACTAGCCTTTAGGGGCACCTAATTTGTCGTATATTGGCAATAATGCGGCCAATATTAACCTAAAAGTGGTCAGTTGTTGCGGGCATATCGCCATATACTAGCGTCTCTACATATTCCCATAAAAAAGTCTAGCGACGCTAATCATTGGAGGCCACTTCACTTCCGAAACGTGAAATTATAAATCAATTGCAGTACGAGCTTCCCCCAGGGGCACATGAATATGGTCTTTATAGAATTCCACTATCTAGACACAGTGCAACTGGGGAAAAAGGGAGCCCAGTCCCCTGAAAAAGGCAGGGAGTCAACTGGAAGCTCCACTTTATTTCCACGGGGATCAGTGAACCCGCAGAGTTCATTATTTGTCTCTTTAGACATTTAATAGTTCTCTGACTGATCATTGAGGTTGGCCCCTATATGGGAGTATAGTGATGGTTTTGGTTTCGCGGCCCCATAACAGTATAACGGTTATTATGGTGGCCAGGATCATCACGCTGTTAATGACACCCTAAGTGAATGATCCAGTCCAGTGAGCATGCTAGACATGTGTTCTGGACAGGATTTGAAAGTCTCCAACTCTTTAGCAAGGTGTGATGGTTTGCAGCCCTGCTCTGGAATCATTAAAGTTACAACTAGGTGGTTCTGTTGCTTAGAATTATGTCTTCGACTTCCTAGGACGCCTGTATGACGTTTCAAATTATACAATAGTGGTTTGTCCACCATCTGATTAAGGCTACATAGCCAGGTGCGGATGTAAAACGAATCACACTCTGCAGTACGAGCTGTGTGTAACATGTTGCTTCGTCATGTTGAAACAGCTGCTGAGCATTAAGGCTGTTCAATTGATGAACGAAAAAGTCAAAATTAGCATAGATCTACAGCGATCGCTATTAACCATGATGTAACCTTTTTACCAGCATCGTTTTTAAAGAAGTACGGGGCAATTATTTCACCAGCCCATTAAGCGGTAACTCAACATGCACTTTAAAATAATCATGAGTCCAAATATTGCAATTTTGTTTATTGTCGTATCGATTCAAATGAATCGATATCGGTTATTTCGAACAGAACCATGATTTTCAAAATGAATTTGAACAGTTTTTAAAGTTGTTCAGCCGTCTGGCTAATCATGCTGAAATGTCAAAGCAAACTAAACATATATATATCAGGTTGACAGCTGACAGAATTCCCGCCAGTTAAAAAAAATGTTACCAACTTAAAATTTTATAACTCTATAAAAAAAAAAACACGCAACATAACAGCTGATATAAAAAATTACACCTTGGAAATTAATTGAAAAGAAAATTCAACTGTTGATATTTAATCATTTGACAGACAAGTTACTTCCTAACCTCAAATTTGCTCACCCAATTTAACGTTTTTAAACGCTTCAAATATCATAACACGCCTCATCATGCATAAGACAAAATTCAGTTGGACAGGAGACGTTTTAATTAACAGTTATTAAACCTTAATGCGACCTAATCCTGCAATTGTAAATAAAACGAAATGAAAACACTTTAACAATCATAAAGTGATCGCCTTCACAAAATAAACATCCATTAAATTGTCATCAGAAACATGGAATTTTTCATCAAACCATTCCTCATCAAAAAGTGTCTATGTATATGTTTTCTATGTCATAAATGGTGGATGTGCGTGTGTGTGTGTGTGTCTATCTTATCCAAAAGTAATTAAATCGAAAATAATTTCGTAAAAAACATTTTTAGCTTGGAGAAAGACCACTGGCCAGCCATAGGCCACAAACAGAAATCCAGGATTTTGAAACAATACGGCAACAATGTTTAGAAAATGGTTCTCTCTTTGAAGATCCATTATTTACAGCTGGCAATGAATCTCTAATGTTTTCAAGGCGTCCAGACCGATACATAGAATGGTTGCGACCTCATGTAAGCGATCCCTTTTAAGCCGCTTAAAATTCGAAATAAACCGTTAGTTAACTGTTTTTTTGTAATTTTGCAGGAAATTGCCGAGGATCCGCAATTTTTCGTGGAAGGCTACTCTAGATTTGATGTGCAACAAGGCGAATTGGGAGATTGTTGGCTATTGGCTGCTACTGCAAATTTAACTCAAGACTCGAGTCTGTTCTTCCGCGTCGTACCGCCGGACCAAAGTTTTGAGGAAAATTACGCAGGTGTCTTTCATTTTTGCTTTTGGCAATATGGCAAATGGATAGATGTTGTTGTAGACGATAGACTGCCAACATGCAGAGGTGAGCTCATGTATATGCATTCAACAGAGAAAAATGAATTCTGGAGCGCTCTTTTAGAGAAAGCCTATGCCAAGTAAGAGAACATCCAATGCTTTTCGTATAGAGATATTGATTATTTTTTGTAATTTTGCAAAGACTTCACGGTTCTTATGAAGCTTTAAAAGGTGGTTCTACCTGTGAAGCTATGGAAGATTTTACTGGTGGTGTTACGGAATGGTATGATTTAAAGGAGGCTCCCTCAAATCTCTTTAATATTCTCGCCAAAGCAGCTGAACGCAACTCAATGATGGGTTGTTCTTTGGAGCCAGATCCAAATGTTCTAGAAGCTGAAACGCCTGAAGGTCTGATTCGTGGCCATGCATACTCTATAACCAAGGTGTGCATGATTGATATTATTACACCGAATAGACAGGGCAAGATACCCATGATACGTCTACGTAATCCATGGGGCAACGAAGCCGAATGGAATGGTCCTTGGAGCGATAGCTCGCCAGAGTGGCGTTATATACCTGATGAACAAAAACATGAGATTGGCTTAAACTTTGATCGTGATGGCGAATTTTGGATGTCGTTTCAAGATTTTCTTAATCATTTTGATCGTGTAGAAATTTGCAATTTATCACCCGATTCCTTAACCGAAAGCCAACAGAATGATGGCAAACGCAAATGGGAAATGTCAATGTTTGAGGGTGAATGGACAGCGGGCGTTACTGCTGGCGGTTGTCGTAACTTTCTGGATACATTTTGGCATAATCCTCAATATGTTATTACACTTGAGGATCCTGATGAAGAAGATGATGATGGCAAATGTACCGTTATTGTGGCCTTAATGCAAAAAAATCGCCGTTCCAAACGTAATTTGGGTATGGAGTGCTTAACTATTGGCTTTGCCATTTATCATCTTAATGAACGTGAATTTCATGTTCGTCCTCAGGGCTTAAGCTTTTTCAAATACAAGGCTTCCGTAGGCCGCTCACCTCATTTCATTAACACACGAGAGGTAAATTAAATTATCAAAAATCGCAAAAAAAAAACGTAAGGAAAAGCAGCGCATAAAAATATTTTTGTTTCGTTTCATTTCAGGTTACAGCTCGTTTTAGTTTACCTCCTGGCCACTATTTAATTGTGCCTTCCACATTCGATCCAAACGAAGAGGGTGAATTTATTATACGTGTCTTCTCAGAAACTCAAAACAACATGGAGTACGTATCGTAGAGTTGAAAATTTTGAATAAATCATTTCAATTTAATTATTTTTTGTACCTGGGTTTTTCAGTTGTGTAATATAATTATTTTATGTACTGTTATATTCCATGTAATGATGGCCCATTCTTAATTTGATTTTTAAATTAAAAAAAAAACGAAGAACATTTTGCTAGTGTAAACAAAGAAAATAAAAATGTGAACTTTTTATTCTGTGAACTTAATTCGGGGCATTTCCTTTAAAGGCCGTGTCAGATAAAACTTTTGCTTTGCGTTGCGTCAGAGTTTCGCTTTGACATTTGAGTTAAAATGTACGTAAATGTATGAAAGTTGCCACATAAAGCACTTTTGACGCAGCGCAAAGCGAAAAGTTAACCAACATTCAACTTTTTGCGCGCTTTGACAAACACCTGGCTTTTATTATTTGTGTTTGTGTTTTTGTGTGTGGGCGTAAACAAAAAATTCATAAGTGTTGTCAAAGTTTATTGTGACATAAACCACTTGATTTACCCTTTTGCTTTAAAGTTTCAAATGTCACGCAAAGCAACAAAGTTTTATCTGACATCGCCTTAAGAGTTTGATTTTTTTTTCTCTCTTTCCCTCTCTCTCTCTATCTCTTTAATATTTTTCTAAAAGCTTTGTGTGTATTAATTGTAATTTGAAATTATTTTAGAGAAAATGACGATCACGTAGGTTATGGCGATGATGACAATGAGGTGAAACCGCCAGTAAGTAAAATTTAAATGAAATGCCTTAAGTCAATTGAAGTATGTGTTAACAGAACTGTTTTAATGTCATTTAAATTAATCTACGTTAATTGTGCTAGATTCCTTTTGTTCAATATTCTCATCAAATATTTATTATTTAAAAAACTTAAATGTATTACTGTGGTGAAAGCATATGCATTTGGCCACTTTACTAGAGCTCATATAGCTCATCAGTAAATTTTAGTCAAATTGTGTATAGAAAACTCAAAGTTTTATATCTCAAGCTAAATTCATTAAATGAGAATTATATTCAGCCAACAGAGCTTAACAACGTTGATACAAAAACTCTATAAGCATTAAGAAACTATTTTATATTTTTCTACATAAGCGTTTCCATTTCTTTAAATTTACAAAAAAGCAACGTGCTTGCGAATAAAAATATCTAGCGTAATTAAAGTGAATTAATTTAACTTCTGGAATCATCCAAATAATAAATTTTTTATTTAATAAGTTATTTATAATTATTCGGAATCATTTTTAATATAAGCAATTTTAAATCGTGCTTGGTTCCTTTAAATAAATATTTCATGATATTCTCAGAATTTTTCATAAAATCAGCATAGCATAGACAGAAAGACTCAAAGATACTTCCATACAAACACTACAAAAAATTTCAAAACAACAAAAAGCATTGTTTATTTTTATTTTGTTGATTTTATGAAAAATTCTCATAGAATCGGTTTGGCTTTGGATATAAGACTCTTAGGTTTTTCTATACAATATTGGGGTAAAATTCACTGATGAGCTACTTGAGCAATAGTGAAATTGCAATATGGATGTGCTCTCCCCCATTACAATACATTTCAAATATTTTTATTTTTATTTAAATAAATGCTTTATTTTTTTTAATAAAAATTTTTGTAATAAACATTTTGTGAGAATATCATGAAATATTTATTTGAAGGAATCAAGCACGATTTAAAATTGCTTTTTTTATTTAATGTAATTTAATGTATTTTGTTTTTAAAAATATGTGTATGTGTACATGTACATATATATATAAGGTTTTTTTAAAGAGGTATAGAACTTATGTTAGGAAAGTTTTTTTTTTTAACTGGCAACTATTACGTCGGCGGTCAAGTGTTTTAGAAATTAATCTGACGCCTGAACAACCATTCCAAATTGTGCAAATTGTTCCCCAAACAAAATTGCCATTGATCCAGAGTTTCTTAAGCGAATTTTGTGTTTAGCGATGAAGCTCACTTTTGATTGAATATCAATAAAGAAAACTATCCTATTTAAAATAATGATAATCCTCAAGTGAGATACCATTGCATCCAGAAAAACTGACTGTTTGGAGTGCTTCATAGGCTGGTGGAATTATTGGTCCGTACTTACAGTCATGATTATTACTTTTTGATTACTTACTTTTTTTAGTCATCAAATAAAAAACCATACTGTACAGTAGCTATGTTTCCTACAACACGAAGCCGCATGTCACACAGCTGGTGATAAAATTGTTATATTAATGGAAGCGTTTAGTGGCCGCATAGTTTTATGTTTTAAAACCATGAATTGGCCTTCGAGATTGTGCGATTTAACGATGCTAGGCTACTTTTTTGGGGCGATAGGTGAAGTGAAGACGAAACAACACAGCTGATGATAAAATTGTTATATTAATGGAAGCGCTTAGTAGCCGCATAGTTTCATGTTTTGGACCCATGAATTAACCTCCGAGATTGTGCCATTTAACGCCGCTACGCTACTTTTTGTGAGGATAGGTAAAGTGAAGACGAAACAACACAGCTGGCGATAAAATTGTTATATTAATGGAAGCGCTTAGTAGCCGCATAGTTTTATGTTTTAAAACCATAAATTGGCCTCCGATATTGTGCGACTTAACGCCGCTAGACTACTTTTTTGGGGGGATAGGTGAAGTGAAGACGAAGTAACACAGCTGGTGATAAAATTGTTATATTAATGGAAGCGTTTAGTAGCCGCATAGTTTTATGTTTTAAAACCATAAATTGGCCTCCGATATTGTGCGATATAACGCCGCTAGGCTACTTTCTTGAGGGGATAAAAGAAGTCGCTAGTCTGCGACGTTAAGACCGAAAAGACTAGAACACTTGGAAGACTAGATTCAACGCATTATTGCCAATATACGGTCACAAAAGTAGGAACATGTCATGGCGGTCATATCCTAAAGTCTTATTAAAATTATAATGGCACAAGTTTATCTTTCGAATAAACTAAATTTCATGACAATTTAAAAAAATCATCTCTGTTTTATTCAATTTCAAAGTTTTATACCTCTATAAAAAATACGCGTTATGTATACAGTGAACTCGCAGAAACGTGAACACCCACTAACATGAGCATCCAAAACATTTCTTACATTAACTACTCTAAAACGTGAACTTTTTATCGAACGTTAAAATTCAATTTTGTAATCTTGTTTAAACATTTTGGGATTCCCCGCAGAAGAATCTCGTAGTTTGTTTGTTGTAAACAACTTCTGTTGCAGGATAAGTAGTTATGGTATTACCGCGGCAGTTCTACTGGAAGCATCTCTCTATCTTGACTATGCATGTAAATAATATAAACAAGTGATCTCTAAAAATATTTTTATTGAAAATATGTCTAATAAAAAACCAAAAGTGTTAACTCCTCAAGAAAAGTCAGATATTTTAGAGCTTTTATGAAAAGGTTCACCTGTAACTGGTTTGCCGAAAAAGCAAAGGGTGTTTTTTTAAGCCCGATAGAACTTGAAATTGTAAAAAATAACACAAAAAATTGAATTGTAATCAAAATTTCTTTTTTATTCGAAGGATCAATACGTGACATTAACATTTGAAAATGATTTCGGGCATATGGGCACCGCGGCTGTTCTTGACGAAGCGCATTCTGGACGTCCAATTTTGGGCCACTTTTTCGAGCACTGCTGGGCGTATGTCACGAATAACACGAACAATGCTGTCCTCCAAGGCGTCAATTGTTGCTGGTTTATCAGCATAAGCCAGTGACTTCACGTAACCCCACAGGAAATAGTCGAGTGGTGTCAAATCGCACGACCTTGGAGGCCAATTGACAGGTCCATTTCTCGAAATCAACTTATCGCCAAATTTTGATTTCAATAAGTCGTTGGTTGCGTTCGCTGTATGGCACGTAGCGCCATCCTGTTGAAACCACATCTCGTCCGGATCAATGTCATCCATATTTTCAAACAAAAAATCATTGATCATGGTGCGGTAACGATCTCCATTGACCGTAACGCGAGCTCCGGCCTCATTTTTGAAGAAATAAGGTCCGATGATGCCACCAGCGTGAAAACCGCACCAAACGGTGCATTTTTCTGGATGTAATGGAGTCTGTAGGGTCTGTTGTGGATTGGTCTCACTCCATATGCGGCAATTTTGCTTATTAACAAACCCGTTAAGCCAAAAATGCGCCTCATCGCTGAACACAATTTTGCGATAAAACAACGGGTCAGTTGCCAACTGCTCTAGAGCCCAATCGGCGAAAGACCAACGCATATAATGGTCTCGTGGCTTCAATTCCTGCACCAGCTGGATCTTATACGGGTGTAGACCGAGATCTTTGCTCAAAATTTTCCACGTAGTGGACGGACAGAGCCCCAATTCCTGCGACCGACGACGAATTGATAAATTTGGATCTTCTTCCACACTTTCGTTTACAGCGGCGATATTCTCTTTAGTACGTACATACGAAATCTATCGACAGTTCGACGAATGGCTTGTTCAGATGCACGATTATGTACGCCATAAAAATGACTAAGTCGTCTATAAGTTGCGCGAATCGACGACTGATTTTCAAAGTAAATTTGGATAATTTCGTAGCGTTGTTCAAGCGAGAGTCTATTCATGATGATTTGTCAGAGTATACAAATAAGTATACAAATTAAAAAAATTTTTCATCAAAATTTCATTTTTTGTGTTACTTTTTACAATTTAAAGTTCTATCTAGCTTAAAAAAACACCTTTTATAATGTCGTCAAATCGACGATTTGTTCAATAAGAAACAAAAACGATGCAATTTCGAAATGTGTTAATAATACATTTTCCAGTCCTGGAAAACGGAAAATACTGCATTCTTCGGAGCTTCCAAAAAAGGGAAAGATCTCTGTACTAATTTCGAAATTAGTACCTTAGAAACCCTTTTGCAACCCATAGTAGCATAGTACATACATATATTAAAATATGGCAGGAACTTACAAAAAGTAGAATCAAAACCTGTCTCATAGGTGAAAAATAACGTACTTTATTTTAAATTAAAGAAAATATAAAAATTTTAAGCACTAGGTCTTATTTAATAAAAAATTTTATAAAAAACTTTATAAAAAACTTTATTTTTTATTATATTTTCGATATTTCGTCACACCGTTGGTTGGCATCATCAGGAAAAATATCGAAAATATAATAAAAAATAAAGTTTTTTATAAAATTTTTTATTAAATAAGACCTAGTGCTTAAAATTAATTACTAAAAAATATTAAAAAAGGTCAAAAAATTATAACTATTATAAAATATAAAAAGAGACTAAAATATGTTATAGAAAAAATGCAATCTAAAACGTGAACAAAATCGAAAACGTGAACATCCTCGGTAAAAATTAGTTCACGTTTCTGCGAGATCACTGTATATACATGTATATATGTGTGTGTTGTCAATTCTTATTAATTTCCATTCTATTTAATTGAACATGTAATTCACGCAAGTATCGTCTTTAATAATATTTTTTTTATTTTTTTTTTAATTTCTAAATTTTAGCTTTATCCTAGTATGCCGTCCCCAGTTAAACCTGTAGATCCTCAAAGAGATGCACTACAGCGGCTCTTTAATAGTGTTGCAGGTGCTGACATGGAAGTTGACTGGATGGAGTTGAAACGAATCTTAGATCATTCACTACGAGATGGTAAGTTTAAAATTTATTTTTTTATTTCATAATGTTTCCATTTCGGTATCATTTTTGTTTGTTTTTTTTTTAATTTAATTAATTAATTAATTAATTAATTTTTTATTATTCATGTTCATAGCAATATTTACACCTTCATCATATGTTAAGCGAAAGAAATAAATTATATGGGTTTTTAATAAATATCTTTACGATATCATTATTATGTTTCGCCACTAAACAGTTCTGTTCCAATTTCATTTCATTTTTAAAATACGATTTTTTTTAATAAGCAAAGAAAAGAAACTATAATATATTTATTTTTAAAATAGTTATAGGTTTTTGACCTTTTTAATATTTTTTAGTAGTTAATTATAAAGCACTAGGTCACGATTTAATAAAAAATTTTTAAAAAACTTATTTTATATTATTTTTTTTTTGATATTTCGCCACACCGTTGGCATCATCAGGAAAACAAAAATAATGAGCAAACAAATTGAAAAAATTTTTTTAACAAATTAACAAATTCAAAATAATCAAAAAATTTTTTCAAAAAACAAAACAAACAAAAACAATAAAAAAACGACAAATTGAAAAATTTTTTCTGTTTTACATACATACAAACAAATTTTCAATATTAAAAAAATTTTTAAATGAAAAACAATTTTGAAAATACATAACAAATTTACAAAACAATAGTATTTTAATCTAAAAAACATAAATTTAATGACCAAACGCTATAAAAAATTAAAGTACAGGCATACCTCGCTTAACGCTACCTCGTTTAGCGCTGTTTCGTTATAACGCTCTTCAAAAAACAATTTTTTTTGTCGTTATTTTTTAAAATTTATTGCCATTTTTCGAAACATAGTCGTCATAAAAAGCAGCATAAAATATACATAATTTGAATTTTTTTCCATACCTTTTTTTTTTAAATAAAAGTAGGCTAAAAGAATTCCCTAATTCTGGGAATTCCCCTATAAGGATAAATAATTTGTGAAATTTTGTCTCATATTAAATTAGTCATTGGAAATAGTGGTCCGGTACAGACTTAGTAATTGCAATATTGTTATTTTGAATTATAATTTAATTTCTAATTTCTTTTAAATAAAATACCCATCTTATTTGTCATTTTTTACTTCAAGGCAGCAAAAAAAACGGAACCCCATATTTTAATGCAAATAGTGCCTTTTTTAACGCTATTTCGGTTAACGCTCAATCTTCAGGAACGCAACCTGAGCGTTAAACGAGGTATGCCTGTATTAATTATTAATATTATGCAGATACAGAGTTTTGTTTTATAATTTTATGCACTAAATGTCTATAACTTTGTGCAACATTCTCCGTATCTGCTTTAAAATTTATTCTTTTGGTTAATGGTACTTTAATTATTTGTAACATTTCTAACATATAACGTCGCGACATTTACAATTATTTTCTAAATTTAAAATTGAAACATTTTCAAAATTAGGATAGTAATTAAGTTTAGAGCAATGCGAAGATAATGCTGTTTTTTGTAAACTAATATTATTCCTGTACTTCTGGTCTGACCTATGTCCTGCGATTCTAGTTTTCAATTTAGTTTTTGTTGTGCCTACAAAGCCTTATTACAATGCTCCTTATCATTACCGTTACAAGGAATTTTGTACACTACATTGGACATATTTAATTTTTGAATTTTATCCTTAGTTTTACTAGAACTTCGCTATTGAAGCTTCTAAGACTTTTCTTTATTAAAAATTTCTATGGCTTGATTTGAGTAACTTTTCCATAACTCACCTAATACATACAGTGGAGAGCAGAGGTAAGTACATGTTTTCATTTTCTGCATTTAATAGTGTATAAAAATAGTAATAATGAAGATATTTAACATTTGAATATTTTATTTCATTTATTATTAAGTTGTTAACAAAATTTTTAAAAAACGAAACAAACAAATTGCGTATACAGTGAAAAAAATTAATAAAATAAAAATAACTCGTATATACTCAAATTTGCACTTTCTTGCAACATTTAAAGTATGATATATTTTTAATACTTAGTCCATATCCCTTTATTTTTTAACACACTATTTATGCGTTTAGGCATACTTTCAACCAATTTTTTAATAATTTCATCTGGAATTTTCTGGCACTCCAGCTGCACACGTTGCCACAACTCATTTAAGCTAGATGGAGCTGTTCGATATTGTCCCAACCGTCTTTTCACAATTGACCACAAATTCTCAATTGGGTTGAGGTCGAGACTTTGCGGAGGCCACTGCATCAATTAAAAATTTTGTCCAGTCAGCCATTCTTTAACGAGTTTTGAGGTGTGTTTCGGGTCTCCATCCTGCTGAAACACAACTTCTTCCTCAGGGTACGCGCTCATGTCTACAAAATCCGGAAGATGAGTTTGCAATATATTTAAATAATCTTCCTTTCTCATGATGCCATCAATTTTTTGCAATGGACCCACATGCCACCATGTAAAACAACCCCACACCATGATGTGGCCTCCGCCGTGCTTGACTGTTTGTTTAATATGATGTCGTTGAATGGTCTCTTGTTTTCGGCGCCAGTAATACTGTTTACCATCAGACTGGTATCGATTGAATTTGGACTCATCGGACCATATTACGCGCTTCCAGTCATCTACAGTCCAATCTTTGTGTTGCTTAGCGAATTTTAGCCGCGCCGCAACATTTTTTTGTGACAATGCAGGTTTAGGCTTCTTCACAGCTGCAAGGTATCCAATGTTGTGTAGCGCTCTTCTTGCTGTCCATCGGCTAACATTTTTACTTATTGCTAGGGAAGCCTCTTTTGGGGTTAAAGACGTGTCCGCTCGCATCTTTCTCATCATAAGACGAGCATTCCCGTCCCTAAGTAGCTTTCGGCGACCTCTAGCCAGCACTTGCGGAGCTACATTTCGCCGTTTTAGCACTCGAATAACTACCGACTGGCTTAAATTAAGTTCTTTAGCTATCATGCGTGATGAAGAGCCATTCGGTGTCATATTCACTATCAAATTTTCGGTGGTACACGATAGTTTCTTCATTGTTTTAGTAAAATAACAACTTTATGTTTTAAATTAAAAAATTACACTTTTTATGATGCGAAGTTATTCAAATACAATTCAAAACTATAGCGTACACTAATAAATGTCAAGATTTCAACAAAACCAAAATAACGGTAATTTCGTAATATTTTACTTATTTAGTTGAGAACAATTATGTGCAAAATTGAGTACATAAGAGTTATTACATTGTTACTAAATTATCTCTCATTGCTTATTGTTTTTTAATTTGTTTTGAAACCAGCTTTGTTAAGAACAAAATAAGAAAAAATACATAAAAAGAAATTTTAAAATTGCTCCATTATTACTATTTTTATGCACCTAGCAATGCAGAAAATATAAACTTGTACTCACCTTTGCTCCCCACTGTATAACTACAAACGTTAATATTAAAAACGACTAGGCTATCATAAAACGTTGATTAATACAGGGTATTCCCCAGGAAGGTATATTACTTTGCTTTACCGCCTTTTTCGTAAACATTAGTCTTGACAGTTCATGCTTGCCAGTCGTGTAGTAGACACGTGGCAAATTTATTTTGGAAAAATCGTATGATAAACCAACGTGTTTCAATCGTTAAAAACATTTTATCAAAATCAGTCTTTAATTAACTGTGACGATAAGAAAGTTACGTGAAATTTTTGGGAGCAACAACGTGCCAACAAAACGCATTATTTATTATATATTAAATGATTTCGAAGAATGAAGGTTTGTAGGTGATAGACCCAAGCATGGATCGCAACGTATTGCAAGATCGGCTAAATACATTATTGCTGCTCATTTGACGCCCTGCTCAGGAGCTTGGTCTTTAAAGAACAGATAGTGTGATTCGTTTTACATCCACACCTGGCTATGTAGCCTTAATCAGATAGTAGACAAACCACAATTGTATAATTTGGAACGTCATACATGTGTCCTAGGAAGCCGAAGACATAATTCAGCATCATTTTTAAAGAAGTATGGATCAATGATTCCACTAACCCATAAAGCACACTAAACAGTCACGTTCTTCTGGATGGTAACAGTGTCTTAAAATACATTAAAGCATTATTATCAATTTAAATGTGTGGAAGTTTTGTTTATTAATGTTTCAGCCCTTTGAACAAAAATGAGCTTCATCGCTTAAAAAAATTCGGACTGGATATTTCGAACAGAACCATGATTTTCAAAATCAATTTTTACACAATTTGTAAGCTTTGTTCAGGCGCTAGTTTATTCATGTTGAAATGTCAAATCAAACATAAAACACCGAACAACTGACAAAATGGCCGCAAGTTAAAAAAAATCGTTGCTAACTTAAAGTTTTATACCTTTATAAAAATACCCGCTATATATATTCATTTATTTATATATAAATATGCTTCTCATTTATAAAAGCAAAATAAAGGGCAGAGTACAAAGCCTGCGCCCAAGGAAAGAACGTTTCAACTAATATTATTAAAAACTTCAAAGGAAAGTAAATTAATTCATAAATTTACATGAACGGATGACCTTCATTCCAGGAACTTATTATACGTTTGTTATTGCTGTCTGTCCGTAATAGGATTTTGCTTTTTGAAATAATTTTTTTTCAATATTTTGAATTTGTTTGATAATAATTTTTCCAGTCTTCATTTCTTATTTATTTTTTTTATACATTCCCATTACCTGCTCCTAAAGAGGTGTGGCGACATATGAAAAATTAAATATGTTAGATTTTTATATAAAGATCCTATGCTTAAAGAAATTAATTATATTTAAAAAATCATTGTATATAATGTAATATTTAATATAAAAAAAGATCTAAAAGGGAACTAAAACTAAAAACAAATCATCGTGTGTAAATCACCATCATCGAAATCATCGTGTAAATCGCCTTTTTTCCTCTAGTAGACAAAGACGGAAACTTGAGTAATTCATATTCATTCCTTTGTAAATTAGTTTTTTTTTTGTTTTTGCTTTATTATTAATTTTGTTTTTGTTTTTTAATAAATAATATTTTTTATTTTCAGTATTTCACTACTCGCTTGTGTAGAAAACAAAAATAGATATAAAATTTTTACAACAATTTCACAACAAATTAAAAAAAATATGAAAATAAAAAATAGTTTTTCTATTTAAAAAAGACCTTGTGCTTGAAATAAATAGATAAAAGAATATTTTATTTATTTTGTGTACAGTGAACTTGCGGAAACGTGAACTAATTTTTACCAAGGGTATTCACGTTTTCAAATTTGTATATATTTTTTGGATTGTAAAAACTTTTAAGACAACAAAGCACAGACGCTTACACAAAGAAATCGTTTATCTTCATTTGGTACGTGTTTTGTTTTGCCATTTTTAGTACAGCCTTTTCTTTAAGATTTTATTCAAAACTCTTATTTCAGTTCAGATCAACCCTTTTCATTTTCAGTCCATTTTAAGACTTTATTTAATGCTTCCACTGCTTCCTGTGTGTTTTATTACGATTTCTGGCTGTTCTACAATAGAATCACTATCTTCGTCACCTTCAGATTCATTATCACTTTCAAAAATTTAACATTCTGTTTGGCTCTCGTCGAAATTGTTGTTCCATTCTTTCACTAGAGAAGCGTCTGCCTTTAAAAATTTAATTAAAAAAAAAAAATTAAAAATTTTTTATAAAACAAACCTGAGGGCTTAAAGTCTGCTTCTGCAACCGCTTTTTCTTCCATCTGTCTTATTTCTGCCTGCCAGGTTACTCTCAATTCACCTAAGGGTACGTCTAGAATTGATGATGCCTTAAAAAAACACAACTCCCAAGGAATAAATGTAGTTTTTTTGTTTGATTTTTTGTTTTTGCTTTAATTAAACCTGGCCTCCAAGGCCATTTTATTCAAATGCCATTCGCCTTCAATGGCTGCTGGATTAATACTGCACTATTGTAAAAAATGCAAGTTAATCAAAAGAGATAAAAGCACAAAGCTTAAAAATATGGCGGCGTCATACGCCGCTTGCTGGCCTCTCTGCAGCCGCTTAAACTCGGTTGAACAGTACGTTATCATCATTTGCACAAAATTTCTTGTGTGATTCGACTCCAGGCGGAGTCTAAGAGAGTTATTGCATCTCTTAATGAAATCATTTTGATTGACTTCAACAAATTTAATTCATTTCCTGCAATTAAAGCCAAAAGGCTGCTTCTATAATGCACTTTTGTAACTTTAAAAACATTTTGATCAATTGGTTGGATTAATGAGGTTATATTTGGAGCCAAAAACAACTCTATCAACTCTTTTTCAGGAAAATGCGACAGAGCATTATCTAATCTTTTTTTTCTTGAAAATCCGTCGTAACCTAAACAAAATTTTGCAAAGTAAAAAGTTTTCAATCATGTATAATTGACTTACCTCAGTTACGAATGAATAGTGAAACCAATCCTTAAGTAATGAAGACGTCATCCAAGCAGACTTAGAGCTTTGATGCGCGTAATGTTTTGCGAACTCTTAGTCCACAAATTGTGTTGTTAACAAATGCTTTTATAGCTTTGTCCTTATTTTTTAACGAACAAATCGTTTATTTTGCCACTTGATATTTTTTAGCTAAGCCAGCTAGCTTGTGTAATAGGTCAACAATATCTGCCTTGTCTTTCAGACTTAAAACTTTTAGCTTTTTAGATTACATTTTTATTAATTATTAGCACTCATAATTCAAATTTGTAGTTTAGCAAAATACGAGTAATATACTGACAGCTAGCTGTGTTTATAGATCAAATGTCATGGCGCAGCTAAATCAGTAAAGGTACATATACATTTGTATGAATTTGTGAAAACAATCAACGCAAACATAAAAATGTGTTTTGGGATTCCCAGAATTAAAAGTAAATTCAAAAAATAAAACGAAAAAAACTCAGAAAACTTTGATCACGTTTTAAGCTGGATTCACCCATTTTGTTCGGACAACATTTTTTTTATACGTTGTTTGACATTTCTCTCAGAGAGTGAGAGAAGTTATTTTGTCCAGACAACTCTCAGCTTGATTTGGTTTAATTTTAATTTTTGTTTGGACAAAATTGAACTGAGTTGCCACTAAATTTTTTTTTTTTCAGGAAAAGTTGAATTGAGTTGCCACATCATATAGTGTTTGCATAGTATGAAATTATCAGGCATGTTCTTGAAATCACTTAGTTTCAAATCACATGCAGTTTTAAAATCACACTTGTGTTTTTATGCTGTTCTGTAAATCACACTGTTTTTGTAGTTTTCGATGTGATTTTACTTTCCTGAAAGCACAAGAAAACAGCTGATTTACTTGACAATTTTTTCTTTAAATTTCTGTTGTGCAAACATAAAAACGAAAATAAAATGCCTGGAGCTTTTGCGTTGTCTTTAATTGAACGCAAAAAAATGATTATTAAAATTAATTTTTATGTAAATATACACACATGAATGTATGCATGTACTTTTTTCCAGGCTTGCACTGTTTTGGCTGGTGGTCCCGAAGCATTCAGTTCATTTGCGAGTTCCATCCACAACTGTTCAAAGCCTTTTGCCAAATCAGAGTGGTGTTCCATAAATGCCAAGAAAATCTCGAGTTGGCTCTGATTTTTGTGTGGTCCCCTAAAAATATATGTATTAATACCTACATACTTACATACAATTACTGGACGTTATTTTATAATACTTACATTTTAATTAGGTTTCGCGAGAAAATTTAATAACTTTAAAATTTAACGTCTGTTGGCAAAAAGGAAACAAACCAGTAAAGTTGCCACAGTACACAATAGGTTTTGAATGCCATTTGCTTAAACTTTGTTGTACTTTTTTAGTGAATTTATGCAAAAAGCTTATTAATATTTAATAAATTATATTATAATTTAACGATAATTTAACATTTTTTGCTGGCACTGATTATAAATATATATTCATATTTCATATAATATTTTAAGCAGCCATAAAAGAAATTCCAATGGCAACCTTCTATGTATTTTCGAAAAACTTTAAACAGCTGAGAGCAAACAACAAAATTGAAATCACAATGGAAAACACAAAAGCAAATAACAAATTTTCAGTAAAAAAGGTGCCCTTACAATTTTCTTAATTTTAAAGTGTTTGTTTTCCATAAAAAATAATTATATAACAAAATGAATAAGAACACATATTGGTTGAATTATTTCAGTAATTTATTTTACAGTTTCATTGTGATAGTGGCAAACGTGAACGTTTTAAAAGCACAAAATTTTGTGCACAGAACACATTTCTTGTGCTTTCAAATCACTTTCATGAAATGTGATTTTCAGAACAGGCCTGTATGGCATTTGTTTTGTTTGTGTTGATCAGTGTTCAAATGAATATGAGAAAGTTTTCTAATTAAAAAAGGTTTAAATATTTTAGTAAACAAAAAGATCCTAAATAAACACACTACGGTCTACTTATGTTTACACTTCTTTATGACTGGAAAAACACAGAAGACCTTTTTACCTATTTAGTGTGTTTATTTGGGCTCCTTATAAAACAAATAAAAACGCACACAATATTTCTTTTACTGCAATTCTCTTTTGCAATTTTTTTTTGTAAATATATTTTGCAAGTAAAAGAGCTTTTTGTATTTCAACAGCCATTAATAGAAGCAATTTTCTTTTATCAGCCATATTTTAATAAGCAAAATGTTAAAATAATATAAAATTTGCAATTTCACACCAAGATTTTATTTTAAATCACTTGCTGCTTGTAAAATTAATATGACTTGTTTATTTATGTACTCATATGGCAGCTTTGTTTGCCCGAACTAATTTTTCGAAATGGGTGAATCGTGCTGTAGAAAATTTTCAGAAAAAAATATTTGTTCTCACAAAAATTTTGTGCGGACAAAATGGGTGAATCCAGCTTTAGAGTAGTCAATGTAAAAATTAAAGTGTTCACGTTTTCGAGTGTTCACGTTTTCGCGAGTCCACTGTATTTGTGTATTGGGAATAATAATTATTTTTAACTTTTACAAATATATTTTTTTAAAGATTCATATTTAGAAACACGCTTTTTGTGTTTGTTTCGCTTCTTTAAGTTTTTTTTTTAACAAATAATTTTTCAAAAACTCAAATAAAAATGTTGAAGATTTCAACGCTATTTTTTTGTTTATGACCACAATTATATTCGTTATACTTTTTAGTTTCCTGTGGACTACTTTTAGCCAGTTTTTTTAAAACAATTTATTTCAATTTTTTTTCTCAACGTTTCGTCAGCTTTTTTCGACTTTTTAAAAGAATATTTGTTTATTAATGTTTCTAGCGACAATTACAATTATGTTTTTTATTCAGTTTTCATTTACTAAACCCTTGAAAATTTTTCAAACTGTCCATTATTTTTATTGTCGGCTGTACAACGATGGTGCACTGACAAAATTATTTTTGCATTTTATTTAATATTCATGTTTATTTTGTGGCCTAAGATTGATTAACTTTTTTCTTCATTTACTCCATTTCATTATTATATTTTTATATTTTATACTTAGACACCACCACCACATTGATTTCGTCCTTAGAAATGCCATTAGTAAACCGTTTTCATTAGCTAATTATTTTATTATGATTTGCCATTTTAATTCTTTTATTTATTGCAGCTATTTGCATTGTTTGTCTTTTTACCGCCTACACAGTTTAAAAACGACGCCGACTGTTACAAAAACTGTCGCCGGAAACTGCAACAATATTTTCAATTAACTTTTTAATAATAAATAAATAAATAATCTTGAGGCTTTTTTTAATGACAAAAAGTATCACTTTTTCCGAGCCAGGCATTTTCAATACTCGCTATATTTTATTATTATATTATTATTATTATATATATATATATATATATAATCCTACTGTACGTGTGTTGTGACTGAACTCCTCCTAAACGGCTGGACCGATTTGCATAAATTTTTTTTGTATGCGTTTTGATGGCCCGGGTTGTTTAGATTTACAATTCCGTTCAATTGCACAAAGGGGCGTGTTACCTCCCATACAAGCCACAAATTAAAAATCTATTATTTCTGCGCCTGCTAACGGTATTTGCACAAAAGTTGGTACGTCGGTTTGGTGTGCATTTTTTAAGTGCTGCTGCAAATGTGGGCGGGATTCTACAAAGGAGCGTGGTACCTCCCATACAAACCACAAATTAAGAAACCAATATTTCTGCTGCTGCTAACGGTATTTAAACAGAATTTGGTATTTCGGTTGAGTGAACATATTTTAAGTTCGGCTGCAAATATAGGCGGAATTTGATAAAGACGCGTGGTGCCTCCCATACAAATCTTCTTTATGTATATAATTCTTCTGTATGGGTGTATGTCACTGAATAATTGTTTTTTGCATGCGTTTGGATGCCACCTTGGATGGTTTACATTCACAAACCAGCCTGGCAGATGGCGCTGCACTCGGTATCCAGGTTATTTAACTACACTGCAACTACACGACTGGATCGAATGAATTTTTGTGTATTCATTCATTCAATGCATTTAATTTTTTTTGTGCGCTATGTTTTGATATTATATGGTATCGCAGTTGCATAAATATTGAGAGTTGTTTACTTCAAAAATATACACACGCCATAAATTCGTTGCCAGCCGCCAACTGCCTCCAATGTGCATTGGCGGATGACGGTGAAAGGCACAAAGTAACATGGACTCGATTACTGCCGCCGTTAAAACAGTCCCAGTGGGCATCGAGCTTATTTGTTTAGCTGAAAGTCCATACCACGCGTTCTACACGCACACGCTTTGTATGCGTTTGATGCTTTTTACGCGTTCTACGCTTTTCAAACTTCAAGTTACATGCAACGCTTTTTATGCGCCAAGTTTTTTGTTGTGATCAGCTGTGGTGTAAATAATTTTATCTAATGAAAAAATTTTTTGCAAAAATGAAAACTGAAATTGAAATTTTTCAAGGATTTACAGAAAATAACAGAACTACCTGAACGCCAACACTACTCACCAGTACAAACTAAACCGTGGCTTGAAAATGATGCATACGCATCGAAAGCGCTCGCCATCATATACAAACCGGCCAGTTACGACGGGAAATGGCAATATTATTTACAGAATTTATTAAATTTGTGCATATGAATTTTTGTGTAATGAGGACCTATGGAATACTTCAAGAGAAAAGAAGACGCTTTTGGGTGCGTCCCTTGTTTTTGGAAAGGGAAGTGAGTGGTTTTTTTGCACCAAAGTTTAAAAAATTAAAATAACAGAAATAATACGACGTCAAAAACAGCTGACATTTTTTCATGGCGCTTGCGACGCGTAGAAAAGTAGAAAGTAAACCTACTTCATGCGTTCTATGCGTCATAAGCATTCTATGCGATGTGCTGTGTAACTTGTCACATACAATTACACTGATTCTACTTTTTTGACAGACGCGTATAAAGTGTGTACGCGTAGAACGCGTGGTATGGACTTTCAGCTTAACAGCTTAATTTTTAACTTTTAAGGCGATGTCAGATAAAACTTTGTTGCTTTGCGTGACATTTGAAACTTTAAAGCAAAAGCGTAAATCAAGTGGTGTATGTCACAATAAACTTTGACAACACTCATGAATTGTTTGTTTACGCCCACACACAAATACACAAACACAAATAATAAAAGCCAGGTGTTTGTCAAAGCGCGCAAAAAGTTGAATGTTGGTTAACTTTTCGCTTTGCGCTGCGTCAAAAGTGCTTTATGTGGCAACTTTCATACATTTACGTACATTTTAACTCAAATGTCAAAGCGAAACTCTGACGCAACGCAAAGCAAAAGTTTTATTTGATTGACAATTTACTTTCTTAACTCAAATTCGTGCATCCGATATAAGAACAACTGTTATACAATAATAATGAATATGTTAATTTTCCACAACCCATCCCTGAGGATTTATTTTAGTAAATAGAGCGAAAAATGCTCAGAGACGAAATTCAAATAGAATTGAATTGTCATCATTTTGAGTAACTAACTTACATTAAAATACAGTTATAATCTCAAACTTCAATTTTCTTCTCTAACTTTTTTTATTATTTATTTTCATTACTTTTGCATGATCATTTTTTTTAATTGTTCGTTGATAATGATTGATTTTTGTTTTTCTCAACAAAATATATTTCAATAATTCTTTTTTTTTTGTTGTTTTTGTTCATGAAATTTAAAATCGTAGTTGGCTAAATCAGTTAATACAAACATCAAATTTTTTGTTTTATTCTTTTGCAAATTCCTTTACATATTCCAACATTAAAAATGTGTAAATGCCTGCATAAAACAATGTTGTAGAATTGCCAAAATCGTCAGACATTGCTGCACAAAATGTTAGAGAAAACTTTGCGCCTCTGTCTAAGGAAAATGTTGAGGGGCCAAACAATAACAATACAGAACTCGATGGTAATAATATTGTGAATAGCATCATTTCATTGTTATGCGGACTGTGTAATAAAAATAATATTGACGAAATGCTTGGACTTGATGAACAAAATAATACTACACAACGTCTGGTGGATCATAATGCCACCACAGACGATCCCTATAATAATACCGGTGAGCAACTACGTACTTTTAGAAAACAGATTCATTTTATTAGAAAATATTTTTGTATGTATATTGAAATTAATTCTAAGCAAATAACGGTGATGGTTTTAACAAAACAATAATTAACTTGATTGCAAAACAAAAACAACAACTTTGCGAAAAACTACATAGTTTATTTGGCTTTAAAGCAATAACTATGAAGTAACGAACCAAATTATACTCAAGTCTATTTAAAATAATTTTTATATCTTCTTTTTAGTGATGATGGCAAGTCCCGAGGGTTTCTCAAAAGACGTATGCCGTGCAATGGTAGCCATGTTGGATGCAGACAAATCTGGCAAATTAGGCTTTGAAGAGTTTGAGGCTCTTTTAACAGACATTGCCAAATGGAAGGCTGTATTTAAAATATACGATGTTTATCAAACAGGACGCATAGATGGCTTTCAATTACGCACTGCCCTAAATTCTGCTGGCTATCATTTAAATAATCACATTTTAAACGCTCTAGTACATCGTTACGGTTCACGGGATGGAAAAATAGCATTTGATGATTTTCTAATGTGTGCTGTGAAAATTAAAACGTACATGGGTAAGTTCATCACCAATTTCAAACAGGGCAAACAATGGCAAACAAATTGAAGCAAATTTTGCAAAATAAAATCATAGAATATTTCGAAAATGACAAATTTCCTATTTCAAAAATAAAGATAAGTCAGTCCTCTAAAGGGATCAATAGCGCAATGATTCGTTCAGTAATCCTTTTTGTTGCTGTAACGAATAATAATAATTATAGTTCATTTAACTTTTTAATATTCACTTTTATTTAGGTACGGTTTTCCGTCGACCCTCGTCAAATTTGGTTTGTGAACAAACCGGTTTCGGCCGTTTGCCATCTTCAGTGTTCTTTTCGTACTAGTTGCGTTCTATTGTCGGCTGTGTTTATATAGTTCGTCTTCTTCGTGTTTCCCTTCGTGTTATTGCATTCGTCATTTTCTCTCCTTTTTGCCTGTATCTCTCTCACTTTTTTCGTTTGTCTCTTTTTACCTAATTTGTCGCTCCCTTTTTCATTCGTCTTTCTTCCTAACTAAATCCTTTTACGATCATGTTTGTGGTCCGTTTGTGTCTATGTGTGAACCTATTGGGTTTTTTTTTGTTTTTTGTTTATTTATGTGACATAATAATCTGTAATTGTACGTTTATGACGTTCTTTATGACTATGGTCTTGTGCACCTGCGTAACGTGTTTGTATTGGTGTAATGTTTGTTTTCTTGTAAAAATGTTTCAATGGTTCAAATATTGTGTCCGAAGCAGTGTTTATTTGTTCATTTATTATTCGTCCGTCAAATGTTTTTTGTTTGTATATTTCCATGTTTTCTAATACATTTAGTCTCCTTCCTTTGTGCTGGTGTATATTTATTGTTGAATATATGGATCGCAAAATTTGATTCTGGCGTTGATTTTGGTTCTCGTAGTATGTTGTTATAGTCTCTAATGTGTTACCTAAATCTGGTCTTAATTCTTCGTCCTGTTTGCCCAATATAGCTATAATGGCATGTACAAGTTAATTTGTACACTCCTCGTCTGTCCAGTATATTCGCCCCGGTTGTCTCATTCCGTAGTATTCTGCCTAGGTCGTTTCCCGTTCTGAATGCGGTATTGATATTGTGTTTTCCAAAGAATTTTGCCAGTTTGTACGTTGATTTTCCCATATATGTTAATGTAGCCCATTTTCCCCTTCCATTCTCCTGTTCCTTGTCCACTCTAATCTGTTCCCTGATGTTATCCACGAGGCGCTTTCTGTATCCGTTGTTTTCCGCTACGGTGTGTATAGTTTCCATTTCCTTCATATACATTTGCCGTGTTAGTGGTGTTCCCCCGAGTGCTGTTATTAACTGCCTGACTGCTGCGTTTTTGTGTTGCTGGGGTTGATTTGATGAGTTGTGTATTATTGTGTCCGTTGCTGTTGGTTTCCTGTTTATTTCATATTCAATTCTGTTCGAGATTATGTTCCTCTTGATCGTTAGGTCTAGATAATTAATTCTCCCCTCCTCTTCTTTTTCCATTGAAAATTTTATGTTCTTGTGTCTTCCGTTCAAGTAATCTAGAATTTGCTCATCTTCATCCCCTTCTAGTATACATAAGATGTCGTCGACATATCTTGCGTAGAATATTACTCCGAAGTTGGTTTTTAATTCCTTTACGTATTCTTCTTCCAAGTTCTGCATAAATACTTCCATGAGGGTGGCAGATGTTGGATTTCCCATCCCTAGTCCTATTGTTTGTCTATATATATTATTGTTAAATTTAAAGTAATTATGTTCTAGTGTCGCTTTCAGTGTGCCTGTAAGTTGTACTGCCAGTTCCTTGTTTTCCGTTTTGTTTTCTACTGTCTTATGAACAATGTTTAATGTATCCATTACTGGAATTGATGGATACAAGTCCTTTACGTCAAAAGAGACTAGTTTTGTGTTGTCCGTTATTTTTACATTCCCCAGTTTATCAATCAGTTCTGTAGTGCTGGCTATTGTATGCCTATATTCCAGGTCTAAGGTGTCTTTTAGTATTGCTTTTATATATTTTGAAAGTTTGTAGCCTGGTGCAGATTTGTAATTAATTATGGGTCTCATCGGTGTGTTCGGTCTGCGTATTTTTGGGAGTGCTATCGTAGATGGTGCGGATGGATTCATCATTGTCAATGTGTGCGATATGTGTGATTTTATCATCCTTGTTGCCCTTTTCATAATCTCCTCAATTTTTGTTTGGTATTCGTCCGTAGGATCTTTACCAATTCTCTTGCACTTAGATTTCTTCATCAATTGTCCAGTCCTTTCGATGTAATTTTATTTTAATTTTTAACATTTCACCACACCATTGGATGGCATTTTAAGGAAAAAAATGTATAAACCATTTTTTAAATCAATCAATAAAAAAGATTTTTTTGTGGTGTGGTGAAATATTGAAAATTAAAATAAAATTTATTACTTTTTATATAAAGCCTCTGTGCTTAAAAACGTTATTTATAAAATTAATAAAGAATTAATAAATAAGTATTTATCTTTTTTATAGGTCTTTTTTAATTAAATTTAACACTTATAAACTCAATATTTCGCTTTTCCTTGAAGACAACAGGTATTTTCAATTTTACTAAATGAATGTCAAAGGATGACAGCTTAATTTTCGACATTTATTCATTTGACAGTCAATTTATTTCCCAAATCTCAAATTTGCCCACCCGTTATTTATTTTTTAAAAATCGAGCACGACTAACCTCAATAATATTAAATAAATAATTCTGATTTTTTTTTTTATTCAGATATATTTAAGGATAAAGCTGCAGATAATGCCGAAACCGCAACATTTACAATGGATGAATGGATCGAATGTACAATTTATTCTTAATTTAAAGCGACGTCTTAAGTTATTTGTATTTATTATTATTATTATTATTTTTGTTATGCATATTCTTACAAAAAGTATATAAATGATAAAAGATTTATATTTAAAAAATTATACTTGAATTTTTAATCTTTTCGTTTTTAAATATGTATATTCAAATATTGCTGTTATTGTTTTTATTCCTGAGGGGAGGAAGTTTTAAAAGAAAACACTTTCGAAATACAATTGTACCTATTGTGAATTGTTTAATGTAGCAAATTCAGCCAGAGTTGTGAACACGCGTTTATAGTTTCCTACATCTACACAAAATAAAACTTAACAAAATATATTTAGAAAGTGGCAATTATTAAATTGTTAATAATATTTGTACAAACATTGTAGATTCCACCGATTTAGCAGACCTACAGCAGGGGTCTAATTCTGAAAGTCGTGATTGAAATTGTTTTCACTAATACAAATTTTCTTGTTTGTCACTCTACACGATACGAATCAAATTAATGCTTTAGTGTTGTAAAACACCCAAGCAAACAAAATCAGCCCAATCATGAATAAAAATTCCGCGTAAGTTTTCTCCTTTTTCTTCTATTACGAATAAATATTTTCCCTTTTTTTTCAACTGTGAGAAGAGAAAAAAATTCGGCGGGGGAAAAAAGTACGTATCATAAATGAAAAAAGGGAGAAAACATTGCTATTTTTTAAGTTTTTTTTCCACCTGCTATATAGAAGGGAGTTTGCACAAAAATGTAAGTAATGTTTGGTTTTTAATTTTTTTTTAGTTTTATAACTTTTGTTTTTAGGTCAAAAAACACAAATGAACAACAAATGCAGCATTTGTTTACCATAATGGAAGCAAACACAGATATAACATGCGGGTTTTTTAAAGGCAACAAAGAGGCACTCCAAAAATTTTTGGAAAAAAAAAGCATTTTTTTTATATTTTTCTTTTTATAGTTTAATTTATTTAATTGAATTAAAAACAAAATTCTCCGATGAACGTTTGTAAATAAATAAAAAATCTTAAGTTACAAACAAAAAAAGGAAAAATAAATGTAAATAAACAAAACAGTTGGTTATAAAACTCAATGATGCCACTTTATAATGTTTTTTTATTCCCGCGGATTTTGTGATTGGATGAATTTTTTCTCGAGAAAATTATTTTCCGTGAGAAAGAAATTCCTAGGGAATATTCGTGATTGGGCTGAATGTAAACAAAATTCATATGTTGGCACAAAGCAAATGAAAATTAGGAATTAATGGCTCGATTATGAATATCAGCCGAATTTAAGTTGCCGTATCTGTATCTACCGGTAACGCAACTGAAATTAATATTACTATGTATGGCAACTTTCTTCAGTTGCCAAGAAGTTATCGATAATGACATCTAAGCAACTAAAAAAAGTAAACAAAGCTATAATAGCCTGTTTCCACGACAGTTTGAATCTCGTGCTTCGCTCTCTGAAGCAAGTTTGTGAATCATGCTGTTTACACGACTCATTTATCTGCTTCGATTTGGCTGTTGTTATTAAACAGAAAAACATAAGTTGAAAAACAACAACAGTTGAAAAACAACAACAACAATTGAAAAAAACAACAACAGTTGAAAAACAACAGAAGATATCCTTCTTGCCGCGATAGCATTAAGTATAATTTTTTTTCCTATCCATTTTTTTTTTTAATTTTATAAAATTAAAATTAATTAAGTTTTAACTTTATTTTGTTTGTAAATTTTCTTTGTTTACAAAAACGTTTAGTTTTGATAACTAGTGCAGATAAACTTACGATAAAAATTAGGGAAGAGAGGATTCTTACTTGCTTCGCAACTAGCTTCAATATGAATCTACCAGCTTCGCTCTCAAAATTTTGTATGGCGAAGCAGGTTGATTCGCTTATGATTGGGGTGTGAAGCAAGAATAGAGAGCGAAGCAGGTGCCGTGGAAACACCATATAAGAATAAAGCATTTGAAATTTTTAAAAATCAAAGTGTACAAAAATTAATTATGATTAGTTCAGTGGTGAAGAGAATGAAGTGCAAAATGTGGCATGGCATCAAGTAGACGGCACTTGAGGGATAATTCAAATCCTGCTCTACAGTGAGTTCATGTTATTAATTGAATTTATTTTAAATAATTAAATTTTTTTTTAACTTAAAAGCATATGTTCGCCTTTCCAGAGAAGCGGTATTTTATCTGGGGGATACTTTAAAAGACCATAAAGCGTCAGCAATACCTCCGCTGAACGGTAATGATTTCATCCTTAGAATAGCACAATCTGATCGAGAATAAAATCTGTGGAATTTCGATAAACTCTTTAATGACAGAGAAAGAAACAATGCAAGAATAGGTGCTATTCAAAAACCAAGTTTCCTGGCTTTGTCCACTGTGTGGATGGGACACACGTACGAATCCTAATACCTAAAAGCACGGACCCCACGAGCAACATTGGGCCTGACTTCCATATCTTTAATTATGAGATCGAATTGTTTTCTGCTTGTTATTTTTACGATTTTGAAATCTGTTAGCTTAAAGCATTTCAATATTATTATTTCAATATAAACACAAAACAATATTTTGCTTATCTATTAATTTTACTCGCTGTTTTGATTTAAAAACTACACAGCAACTACAAATTTGTGGTTGCCAGTTTGGCAACTGAAATTAACAGCTGTTAGTTATCAGTTGCCATACGTAATATCATTTTGGCAAATGGCAACGCAACTTAAGTTCGATTGCCATCCATAATCGAGCCATAAAAGCCAAAACCGCAAGCTTAAAAAAATTGACTCTATTTTATTTTTGTATTCTTCTAATTTTTGTTTTCTTCTACTTGGGAAAGAGCTTTCTCTTCATACGGTCCACCACCGACTTCTGTTAAAAGAATTTTTTTTACGTTTTATTTTTGAACAGCATATGTATTGGAAGTATGTGCGTAACAAAATTATTGACGAAAGACCATTTTTCCTATTTGTGCTACTTTGCGCCACGTTTGAGCATCTTTTGGCAGATGGTCCATAAACATTCAGTTTAACGGTTAGCTACTGTCAAAGTTGATTAGTCTTGTTTTTCCTTTGAAGAGTTTGCCAATATCGTCTTTGATAAATCTGTACGTTGAGCCATAAAGTTTCCAAAATTCTCTTTTGAATGAAATTGTTATTTTTATTCATCACATATAAATAATTCCACTTACATTTTCTTTTTTTATAATCTTATGTTCGGAAAAACGTTAATTCAAGTGATTGCTGACGTGCTAGCAAAAAGTCGCATGCTATCACATGCCATCATTAGAAATATGTAACGAATTGGAGAATCAAAAAAAAAAAACTGGCAGAATTAGCAACTGCATTTCGATTCAAAAGAAAACATTTTTAAAACACAATCGTTCAATTTAAAAACTATTGTGAATTGTATGGCTTACCAAATACAATCAGAGTTGTGAACACGCTTTTATAGTTTGCATTTAACAAAAAAATGTTCTTACTCCATCCATGCAATACAAATTATCCTGCATACAATGACTTTATTTGTAGAGCATAGAACCGAGTGGCTGCTTAAGACATTTTTTTAAGTATTGGAATGCCATGAGAAACAAATGGGGCAAAGTCTTGCGATTTGACAGCTCTAGACTATTTTCAATGAGCCCGCGCTGAGTCATTGGTTTACGCTGATAAGCCAGGCAGCAGTTAACGGCCTAGAGACTAACATTTTTCACATTATTTGCGACATAAGGCCAGCAATGCTCCTGAAGTTAGCCCAAAACTACACAAAATGAACTTTGTCAGTAACAACCACCGTGGTCTTATGACCGAAAGCGCTTTCAAAAGCTAATGTCCCATATAGTGATCTTTCGATTTTTTTTTTTACAATTTGAAATATAATCGGGTTTTAAAAATCAGCCTTTTTTATTGTGAGAATAGTCTCTTTCAAATGTCGGTAATTACAATAGTCTTTATGATAAGAATAATTAACAGTCCTTAGTTTGAAATCACTTTTCTCGTATCTAAAATTTGGTGACAGCAGGAGTTTCTAATAAAAGTTGATAGCTGTGACTTTCCAAGCCGGTGACAAAGGAGATGTTAAGTGATATTCATAATGTTAACGATTCGCTGCATTATCCAAAACTTCGGTTTGCGTTGTTAAATTTGTTCGGATCGTTATCCCCCCCAACAGCGGTAGCCTCTCTTCGCTGGCTCGTGGTAAGGTTATGTAAGTTTAGCAAACATTCAGATTTTTAAATTAAAACGTTCGAGGTATCTTATTTTGGAACTCTATTGCAACGCTCTTGAAAGGGGACAAAAAACTTCAGGTAGAATACTCTCTTTTTAGTAGCATGTGAAATTTGGTTTCAATCGTTTAATCGTTTCCCAATGCATTATTGTACATTGTGCTAATGGAGCGGACCGAAAATTAGTTAAATTGTCCATAACAATACTTCCGCGGTATTCAAATGTGTAGCGGTTCGTGGTTTATTTGATATTTGCATTGTGTACATAGAAAATCACATGTGCTTCCCAACGATACGAATACTGTAATCACACGGACAGCAAATATTGAGGTTCGCTCTCCCATTCGCCGTTCGCTACCGAATCTTGATTGAAACAACATAGTTCGGCGTACAAAAATATGAGAGCTAATCTTGTAGGTAGGTTCATTTTGATGCTTCTCTAATTTTAAAAACAAGTTATCGTTTGTTTATCCACAATATTTGTCAAAAACTGTAAAGAATGGAAAAGTCTAAACAAAAAGATCAAAATAAACATCCAGAAAAATGGAAATAATCAAAAGTGTTGTGATGTGCCGCAGAATGCGTGCAAAGTTAAAATATTTAGAATATTCAAAGTTAATACATGACATATATTTCTTAATAACTAACTTACCTTTTTAAATAATTAAATGTATGTGCATGTAACAGGTAAACGTCAAAGCGAAACAAGAAACATGTCGTATGAACATCAAGGTTCGCTATTGTGGTTCAGAGACCGAAACAAGTGGTTCATTTTGCCGTCTGAATATGGTATAATAATAACCCATTTCCTAGTAGAATTTAAATGCCAACTGGATGTTGGCTACATTCTTCGCATCTATTTACGAGATAGTTCTCAGTTGTAAATTTTTTTACTTAAGGAACCGTTTACAAAAAATAGGATTAGGATTTTATTAATTTTTGCGTTTTGTCCTTAATTATAAAATAATACGACGAAGTGCTTAAGAGACAGTTGGACGCTAAAATAATTTAAATAAAAATTTGGTGTACAAAAGCAAAAATGCGATTAAAAAAACGCTGTAATTTACAACTTTTATTTATACTCACAATTCAGCTGATTTTGACATAATTTCAACACTTCTAAAATCAAAAGCTCATATTGCTGATACTTTGTCACCACCTCAATAAGAGATCCACCTTGAATTTTATTTTATAAAATTAATGGAAAGTAAAATTTTTTGATTAGTTTCTTTTTGTTCTTTCATCAGCACACTAGCAGTAGCAGTTGTTGTTTGAAACAGATTAAAGTGCAATAATTTTGTGACAATTACAATAACAAAAAAAAACAGCTTTGAAAACATCAAAGGAACTACAAGTTGCAGTATTACGCAATTTTCTCTTCAGAAAAAAGTGAAGTGTAGGAAAAAAATTTAAGTGAATTTCTGAATATTTGCAACAAGAGTACAATTTTATACAAAGAGAACAAACAATATGCCTTGTCCTTTCCTAGCTCGTTTGAGTGCTAATTTTGTACGTAATTATTCCGAGAATCTGATGCAAGTTTACAGTCGTTACTGTCCCGTGTTGCGGAATAGCGGCCAAGCTATTTTGCCAAACGAAATGGGTCAGTTTGATGTCACCCCGAGCCGTAACTATGTAACTTCAAATGTAAATGTGCCTAACGAGGAAGAGGTAGTGATGCCAGCTAAGAAGGAGGAAGTAGCAAGTGTGGCATCCAATGCCCCACCAGATAACTTTGCATATGATAACTTTTTTCAAGAGCAAATAATGAAAAAGAAGCATGATCACTCGTATCGTGTTTTTAAAAAAGTTAATCGTTTAGCTGGTTCAGGTCTCTTTCCCCATGCCATGGAGTATTCAACTAGAGAAGAGCGGCCCATCACTGTATGGTGTTCAAACGACTATTTGGGGATGTCGGCACATCCAAGAGTTAAGCAAGCTGTGGCGGATGCATTAGAATGCCACGGTTCCGGAGCTGGTGGTACTCGTAACATTTCTGGCAACTCGTTGTATCATGAAATGTTGGAAGCTCGATTAGCTAAGCTTCATGAAAAGGATGCTGGACTTTTGTTTACCTCATGCTTTGTAGCAAACGATTCGACTTTGTTTACTTTAGCTAAGCTCTTGCCCAACTGCCACATATTCTCCGATTCGGGAAATCACGCTTCAATGATACAAGGCATTCGAAATAGTGGTGTACCAAAGCATATATTTCGTCACAATGATGTTGATCATTTGGAGTGTCTACTGGCCAAGCTTGATAAAAAGATTCCGAAGATTGTTGCATTCGAGACAGTACATTCCATGACTGGTGATATTTGTCCTCTTGAAGAAATGTGTGATATTGCTCATGAATATGGGGCCATTACCTTTGTGGATGAAGTTCATGCTGTGGGACTGTATGGGGAACACGGCGCAGGTATCGGTGAACGGGATGGTGTTTTGCACAAAATGGACATTATATCCGGTACGCTTGGCAAAGCTTTTGGTAATATTGGCGGCTATATTGCAGGCTCTCATAACTTGGTAGATATGATACGTTCTTATGCTGCTGGTTTCATATTTACTACATCCCTGCCTCCTACTGTCTGTCGGGGAGCTTTTCAAGCAGTCGACATCTTGGCATCCGAAGAGGGACGTGAGTTAAGAGCACTTCATAGAAGAAATGTAAACTACTTGCGTAATCTCTTACGAGCTGAAGGTAAGTTAAAAATGTAAAACTTAATGAACAAAAGAAGAAGGAAAAAAAAACTTGGCACGCTTTACAAAATTTAAATGCAATACTCTTAACTATATTGTTGTTATTTAATGTTTAATGATCATTTTATTTTATAAAATTAGGTTTTCCCGTTGAAGATACACCCAGTCATATCATACCTATACGCATAGGAGATCCTCTGAAAAGTTCAAAAATATCAGATCTACTCATGTTTGAATTTGGGCATTATATCCAGGCTATAAATTATCCTACGGTTGCACGTGGAGAAGAAAAATTGCGTTTGGCACCAACACCATTCCACAATGTCAAAATGATGAATCAACTCGTGTGCGATTTAAAGAAAGTTTGGAAAATGTTGGACATTAATTTAAAAAAACACCAAATTCACGATGATGGTTATATTTCCAATAACAATTTTAACGTCTCTATATAAAAATACCCGAACATTTTTTGTAATTGTATTTTGTTACTTTTACTAAAAGCAAAAATTATATATGTATATATGTCGTATATCTCTACTCATAACAAATGCATACATATATATAGGAATACTTTTTAAGATATTGTATTTATTTATGTATGTATGTAACATTTAACGGGTTTTTGGTATAACCACTGGTGAATTATTGTATTTGTATTTTTTTATTTTTATTATCTCTTTTGTTATATTTCAACTTCAGTTGATATTTTCACAAAATAATAAATTGTTTGGTAGCATGTGAAGTAATTTATTTTGATGTTTTTTTAATTACAAAATACGTGTTCTCAATCAGGATCTAAATGAAAGCAATATATATATATATATATATGTATGTATGTATATAAGTATGTCTATACAAATTTTTATTCCTACAAATATTTGCAATGCTTATTTACAATTATGAACAAATTTTTTGCTGTATTAGTGTTAATGAATAAAATTTATATATTTGCATATACTTACCTATACATATATAAATATTTATGAGTATTTACATACATAAACGTGCATACGTTTTTGAGCGATGACACGACATTTTTGATAGCGAACAAAAAATTTATTATACACCCTACGTGTTCCAAAGTCAGCAATATAAAGAATGTAATGTTAAATGAAGAAAAGTGTTCTAATTGGTTTTCAAAGGAATTATATACTTATAATTCCTTACGTTCTAAAAAGGAATAAAGGCCCATGGATATAACAAGTAATTCGGTAACCTTTATTTGCTAAGATTAAAAATGGTTTGTAGTTTTCAAGAAAATAATTAACGAGATAAGAGCAACCGCAGTTTTAGACTGACACGAATATCTGACTCTATTTACCATTTTCATGTCGTCTTTTTAAATAACGACTTATTTCGGAATACTCGAATCTATGCTATGGCATATTCGCATATAAACTTCCAGCTGCTGACTACAGAGTACACTGCTGACCTTTGTGCAATGATATTCAAAATTTTTGTGCCGATGTGTTTACGTCAATGTTTTTGACTTTTGTTTTGCAAACACATGTCCATATATAATATATGAGTATGTATGTGTGTATAACTTTACACAAAACAACCTGTAGTTTATTTGTTTATAAAGTAAATTTACACTTTACTTTGTAGGCCACATTCATCCGTTATGGATTTTGTTTGGCTGGAATGTCAAACTAATTTAAAAAAATGGCGGATTTATTCCGTCAGTTAAAATAAAAAACCATATAACTAACAAAAAATCGTAATCTTTATATAAAATTTTTTTGTATTAAATGCAATAAAGAAAACAGTTTCAAATTTTATGTTAGCTAAATGAATTTTCATTTTTCTTAATGAAAATTAACGTCATGATATCACCTTTTTCGCTTTGAAAAAATGTTATTTTATTTATAAATATGCAGTTTGATATTTACAGCAATGGCGAAAATTAAAGGTCTGTTAAAACATATATCCAGGCTGGTAGATAATTGAAAATAAGTAATTCTACATATAAATAAAAAAGTAAATTAAAATAAATTTGTGGTTACTCATATTTTGTTTAAATAAACAAACTTTTAAATAATTTTAAAGGAGTTGCTGCTGTATTTTTAAAAATTTTTAACGCATTGAATTCCATCACACAAGGATACCCAGTATAATTTAGTGTACTAAACGACAGTCTTTTAAATAATAACTTGAGATATGTATATACATATATGTATGTATATATTATTCACTTTAATAAATTTAACAACATTTATTTGACGCCAATATATTAAAATTATGTCATTGTAAAACATGTAACTCTAGTTTTAATGCTTATTAATTTACTAGATGTAGAAGAGCTCTCGAATTGCTATTCCGAATTATTTTTTAATTAACTTATGGGAAGGTAAATCTTCAAATGGTTTTAAGTGGTTTTGTAACAAATTTATAAACAAATTTGTCAGTCATAAAATTATTTTGTCCACACCTGTAAAGGGTGATTACATTTAATTCAAAGAAAAATTAGATTGACATTTAATTTCTTTAAAAATCACGAATTTACTGCTTCATTTGCAGATAGCTAGCTATAAATGTAAGTATAGAACGTTTATCGTAAAAAATTACACTTACAGATGTACGTATATACATTTTCACACGTGCTAACACGTAAAAGAATCGTTTATTTTAAACTTTGGGAGCAGGCGGGTAAACGGGTAAAGATTATCTTATACTAGCAAAAAAAAAAAAAAAAAAACACATTATCTTAAATTAAAAGTAAACATACGGATTTTAAGGTTTAATTGCACACTATGCCTAAAAAAATGGTATTAAAACGGATTTGTTGACGGCATAAAGATATTCAGGTATGTTCCAGAAAAGTAGTAGAATTAAAGTAAAATACGATTTGAAAAGTTAACGTTTCATTTTGGATGTTCTGCAAATGAAGTGGTTTGATAGGTTTGTTCCCGTACTCTACTTTGGGAGCCCGCGGGTTCCCAAATTTGCCCAAAAGCGTTCCCGTACACAAAGTTTGGGCAAGTGAGAGAGAATTTGAGAGAATAATATTCTTCTTCTTTCTGCCCAAAACAGCCCGCACTTTTTCTTCGGGCTGTTTTGGTAAGATTGTAAATCAATCAGCTGTTGCATAAAATAAACAATAAAAATTGTCAACAACAAGTTTTCTTTAGAGTTGAAATAAAACTTTTTATTGAAGAATGTTGAAAAATGCATGTAAATGCTTGAATTTTTTATTTATGTATGTATGTACTTATATATCTTGTATAAAAACATACTAATGAGATATATATGTATATATGCATAGATAACTACATACATATGTACATATTTCCATGGACATAAAACAAGTAAACAATTTTGACATTTAATTTCGGGCTAAAGATTTGGTTTTTAGTGTTCCCGTACTTTAACACGTTTTAGTCTCTAATTGAGAGTATTTTTTCATTGCTCTCATTTGCCCAAACTTTACCCAAAAAGTACGGGAACACAGCTGATGTTTCATTTTCTCATATGAAATGAAGTTCGAAACAGAAATTTTAAACAGCTGATATTGATTTGAAAATAAAATTTTGTTATTAAAAGTACTATTTGTGATTTGTTTGCATAAAATTGAAATATAAATATATAAAATAAATAAATAATGAATGTGGTGTTAGTGTCCACTATATACCAAACCAATAAATACGCAAAAGCAAAATTACAAAGGCGGATTTTGCGGGATCACTCAAATCCTTTGGATATGGGCGACACTACGTAAGTACACATATGTATGTACATGCAATAAACTTTTAATAAAAACTATTAGGTTTTTACAAAATTATCGAATCAACAAAGATGCATTTCGTAACATTTTACATTCCATAAAATTGAGACTGCCGAAGTCATCCATTCCGGCAGAACTACAGCTTGCTGCCACATTAAGATTTTTAGCAGAAGGAGGATTTCAATGGGGGGTCGGAAAAGACACTAATGTGGCCTTAGCACGCAGCACTACCTGCAAAATTTTAAATCGAGTGCTTATTGTTCCCGAGAAATATATTTGTCCTAGGTGGATTAAACTGAAAATGACAGCTGATGAACAAAATTTGTCTAAGCGCCACTTCATGCAAAAATTTGGTATTCCCGGTGTAGTAGCATGCATTGATGGAACTCACGTGGAAATTACTAAGCCGCAAAAAGATGGAAACTTGTTCTATAATAGAAAAGGTTACTACAGTTTAAATGCTATGATTGTAAGTGTATATCCAAAGAACTCATTATATAATCAAGCGTTATATTTACTATTTACTATTCCTTATAGATTTGTGATTATAACATGGTGCGTTTTCAACTCCTTTAATCACTGTGAAAATCCCACACAATTCACCAACAGCTTCCTCCATTTTTGTCAGCACAAATTTATTAAATGGTCCTCCACCAGTCGCTCTAGCCTCCTAACTATTATGTGCGATTTTTCGTCTCACTAATGCCTTCCAATCCATCCATACCAATAAAATATTATCAGTCACGAAAAAATATTTGTTTTATTTGAATAATGTAATTTACCTTTTTCCAACCAGATGTATCTATGTTGGAGGTCCATTGCTATTTAATTCCACGGTAAGGTCTTTCCACAATTCCTCCAATTTTACACGGTCCCCTTTTGCGAATCCTTTTGCCAGGTCTGGATTGTTTTGCATAAATCGTAGCATTATTGTATCCTGCATAGTATTCTTATGTTTTCCCCTTCAAACAAGGCAAATTTTTATTCAACCAAAAGAATCTGACCACTTTTATTCATTATACTTACATGTTTATTTGCAAAAATTTTTCTTTCACAATAAAATTTAAAAGTATTTTTAAACCACTTCTTTTTGGCTAAAAGTAGTTTCTAGAACAATGCAAATCACTACGAATTGATGTTCGAAAATAAAACAGAAATGAAAAGTAAAAAGTAAAATTCAGAACACCCAAGTGTCAAATTGAAGTGATTTCAAATCACTTTTACTTCAAAGTAGAATCCAGAACATACCTGATTAATTGTGTTCTACAACTAAAAGTTGTTACTAGAAAGTGTTTGGCTACATTAAAAGAAATTAAAAATAATAAATAGTAAGCATCGAAAGTATTTTTCTCAAATCTAATTTAATGTTTCCACAGCGATATGATTCTATTCATGATTCGCAACCCGAACAACTGCCAAACAAAATGTTTCGCCATACATAGTATTGTGAGCGAAACATCTCAATTTAAAATGTTTTTTTTTATCATCTCTACGATTAATCGACAGCTCAACTGTACTAGCTATCAGAAAGCATGGGCCCCCAAAATGAAATGTTTGAGGGGTCGAAAATGTACTTCAAAGTACTGAAGGATTTGTAAAGGTGACATTAAAAAATAAAATGACAAAAATAAGCATACGTACATATTTTTTCCATTGTAAACCAAAAACGTTTATTTGTGCTAAAAAAAATCATGCACGTGCTCAAATTGATATTAGGTGCGATCCCGTAAACTTTGGTAAATTGTGCCAACCAAAAACCTCCCCCCCTCACCGAAAATGCCAACAAACTGCCATGTTAGACTAGCACAACTAATCCAATGTGAACTGGCTCAGAGAATACAAAAATGACTCTCAATTATTAACAAAAATCCCAAAAGTACGGGAACACTAAAAACCAAAATTGTATCCCAAAATAAAAAGTCAACAATGTTTTACTACTAAAAAATTATTATTATTACTGCTGAATCTACTCTACTGAGAATAGAGAGAACACTGAGTATAGAGAGAACACTGAAGATGGCATATAGCCGAAACCGGTATGTTCACAAACTAAATTTTACGCGGATCAAATAAATCAAACGTCGTCGGACAATATACGCACATATTAAATAGATTTACAATAAAACAAAAGTGTCATAATTTGATAATCAGTTTCAGTTATTAAACTAAAGCATTTTGCTGATTTTTTGCAAATAAATTTTTATGGGTATGCTGAAATGCTAATAAGCCTTCCCACCAAACATTTTTTATAGCATATCTAATATAAGAAACAATTTTCTTCCCTTAAGGGCTATAGGTCCTCTTGAAAAATTGACTAGTTACACTAACGTGTATAAATCAGCTAAAATGAACACACTGTTATTTTCGTTTCCATAGCAATTCTATCGAAAACATTAATGACAAGACTTCTGAAGACCTTCTTCACTTTTTTGAGCTTAAAATCATTAAAAACCGAATACTAAACAACATTTCAAAAAGTTTCTGAAAAATTAATTTCTAAAATAGCTCGCTAAACTATGGGGATGTTTGACAATTTGTTAGGTTTATTAAAGATAAATAAAGAAAAGATGACAGTGTTAGTTGTAGGCCTTAATAATAGCGGCAAATCGAGCATTATCAATAATTTTAAAAAGAAAAATGAATCCAATTCCTATATATCGGTACCAACAGTTGGTTTTACAAACGAGGAATTTTGTAGTATGTTTAATGAAGAAGTAGAAAATAATTTTTAAATACAACAGTGAAACCAAATTGTGTAAAATAATATAATTGATACTTTGTTTCTAAAGGTCATGGAGTACAATTTACAATAATAGATATGTCTGGAGCTTGGAAGTATAGAAACTTGTGGCAACATCAGTTTAAAAACTGTCAAGGAATTATGTATGTTATAGATTCTAGTGATAGCATGAGAATGGGTAAGTTCTTTTATTTTTATACAGCTCTCTTGTACGAGATGTGTTTCAAAAATAAAGAAAATTTAAATTTTTCTAAATTCTATATTTAGATATAAAAAGCCATCGACATTTTTTTTTGTCAAGATAAGTAGCACTTCAGGCAGCAATGACTATTTAATCAAAACCGTGCTACATTCTTTAGGAAAGGGATATAGAAGATGTGATGAGACAGGTGGTGAAAGTAGAAGGATAGTGGCATAACCATCAAGCTCTTATTTTTCTTTTCGTAGTGAAAACCATTTCTAGAAGGCCCATATTATCGGAAATTAGCTGTCGTATAAGATAGCACAGCGACCAGTAACCATGCCTTCATCACTAAACAGTACTACCGACAGTCAATTTTTTATTTTTTGTATTGTAAACAGCCAAGGTCTTTGTTAGGAATCGAACCCACAACCCCCCGACTGTGTAAGCTAGTACACTATCTACTACCCTACAGGGACATCTGAATTAAAGGTAATTTTTTATTGCTTCAATTTTAGCGAAACGTCGCTAAATGAGATTCCTTTGCGCCGGGAATAAAAAAAAATTACATTAATGGGGAGAACAGATTTTGAATTTCCTATACGGGTAACTATATAGTTGTGGGGAACCATAATTAGATAACAAATAAATATTTCTAAGAGATCAGATCAGAATCTGTCTAACGTAGTAAATTACTAAATTTCCATTAATTTTGAAACACATCTAAAATACTATCATCCGTCTTATATTTATCGTTAAATTTTCTTTATTTTAGTGGTTGTAAAAGAGGAATTATATATTTTGCTTCAACATCCTGATTTGGTGAATCGAGAAATACCGATTTTATTGTATGCAAACAAAAATGATTGTACAAATTCATTATCTAGCGTCAACATTGCAGCAGGTTAATAAACTACATTTTTTTATTCAGTTCTGCCGCATTTATTTATACCCTTCACCAAGGAATTAAACATTTACACAGATTTAATTTTATAAAATTAATTAATAAAAGTATTATTTTTACGGCAGTAAATTCTTAAATATAAAGCGGTTTGCAAGCATCTCAAATAAATGCTTTAATGGTTTCAGTTAAATATTTTTTATGTTCTTAAGCCTGATTTTCTTATGTTCATTTGAATCACCAACTGTTTAAAAACAAAACCTTAACATAAGTGACGGGTTTGGGCAAAGTCTCACAGTATTTTTCCGCACAATTTGGCACTAAACTTAACTGAAGAATGTTGTCTTGACTTATATTTATAATCCATGGTGATTTTTTGCGTTTAATTGCGTGCGCCATTGCCCCGTTTCGTCACTTATGTCAATTTTACTTAAGTTTGACCCAGTTTACATTGGACGACTTTTGTCGCTGCAACTCGTAGTTTATTGTTGTAAATAATGTGAGTAAAGAGAATAGGGGATGAGAGTAACTCTACCACTATTCTCTTTACACACATTATTTACAACAATAAACTACGAGTTGCAGCGACAAAAGTCGTCCAATGTAAACTGGGACTTTTTGTAATGCATACGGTTGTGTGTGTATTCAATAATGCAAACTAGGCTTTATAAACAGAATGGTGGAGGCTATAAATGTTACACTTATTAATTATTCAATATTTAAACGCAATTGATTAAATCGTTTACAGCTTTGGACCTCACATCTATAATTAATAGGCCATGGCACATATGCTCTAGTAGTGCAAAAACTGGAGATGGCCTCGATGAGGGCGTACAATGGTTAATACAGCAAATACGCCTAAAAAATCAAAGGCATTCTCTGAAAAAAGGCAAATCTACGCGCAAATAGATTTTGTTTTAATAAATATAACCAACATTTCTATTTAAGTTAAATGTTTAAAATTAAGTTAGCATCATTTTAAAGTTTAATTAATTAATTTCCATAAACAATTTGTATGCATTTGTTTTTAATTTTCTTATGAATATAAATTTGAATTGCAAGTGAATGTTGTTTAAAATAGATGCATCGTTTCACCTAGTTGGAGGGGAAAAATAAGTGAGACGAAAAAGAAAAGGAGACTTATTTTGGCAGTCGTGATCGAAACTGTTTTCAAATCAAAAGCAACTTCAATAAAACAAAATTTTCTAATTCTATTATTCGACACGATATGAATCGAACACCAAAGCGTTGCCAAAACTCGAAACAAATATATTTAATGACACTGTAAATAAAACAAAAATCATAGGTTGGCACAAAATAGAGAAAAATCGGGAAATTTAAACCAAAATTAGAAAGTTTTAAATAAAAAAGAAAAAAGTGGACCCCGTTTTATTTTTATATTCTTCTAGTTGGGAAAGGACATACTCTTCATAAGGTCTACCAATGTTCTTTATTTTAAAGATTAAGATAGAAATTATTTTATCAACGCAAACGACAAAAAAAATATTTTTTAAAAAGTTTTTATTAAATCTTAATCTTTTAAACGGTCTTTTAAGAAGAAGTTTTCCACAGGAAAGCGAAACATTGAAAAAAATAAATCGTTATAGTTTAAAAGACCGTTTAAAAGATTAAGATTTAATAGAAATAAAAAAAGGTCGAATAAAACTGAAATTAAAAAGTTTTTAATAAATATTAACGGATAAATCTGAAATTTAAATGAAAGTTAATTTTAACACAAGGGGCTCGTTCCATATAAAATCAAAGAAATCTCTTCTCTCTCGAGGAATTAGAACTTTAACACTTATACATTATTGCCTTTTTTAATTTGCAAATTTCAAAATTGTTAAATTTTTGGTATGTGCTGGATAACTGAATCGAATTTTGCAAAAGTGAATTGCCTTTGAAAGTATTGCTGTCGTTCGCAATGAATTCGCCTCGCATGGCAAGAAAAAAAAGGGTTATTGACTTTTGTATGGTATGGCAACCTCGAACAGAGATGTTTTTGCAACAGTGATCTTTGTACCGCAAGTATTTTTGTGATTTGTACCGTGTCTTAAATATTGCTCTATTAAAATAATTGCATTTAATTTTTCAAAAAATAAGTTTTTCCAATATGTTGGGAAATATTAAATTGTTTGCCGTTAAAACCTCTGCAAAAAGACTGTTTTCTGTTGGTAAGTTAATTAGATTAAAGCAACACCATCTTATATGCAAAATTATATTTATACATTCATTGCAGTAGATTTTTGTTTTTAAACCAATTTTTTTTTAATTAAACTAAAATAACATTAATAAGCCCTTAATTTTAGTATTGTAGTTGAAGAAATTTAAAAATATATATTTATAATTAATTAAACTATACACTCAGCTGTCTTTGTTGTTATGTTTAGTAATGGTCAAAGTCCAATAAGTTAGATTTCACCTCTGTAAAAATATTAAAATAAAAGATACAATTATACATTCTATTGATTCATAAAAGTAATAATAAATTGTTTTCTGTTTCTTAATTAAAAAAACCTTGAAAATACATATTTTTTAAACATTCAGGATCATTACGCTGTTTGTCTACCACACCTGCTAATATTAAAACAGCGAAAAGCAATATAGTACTTGTAGATGGCGTGAGGACTCCATTTTTATTATCAGGAACAACCTACTCGAAATTGATGCCTCATGAATTGGCGCGTCATTCTCTTTTGTAAGTTTAGAACGAATTTAATGGTTGCAGTTGCATTTGGTATTATAAAATTGACCTTGTAGACTTCCTTGTATTTACAACAAATTGAAATTACTTTAAAAAAATTTAATAAAATTAATTTAAATTTATTTTATTAAACCAGGAGTCTTTTGCGTAAAACCCAAATAGACAAGTCACTTATTGATTACATTGTTTATGGAACAGTTATACAAGAGGTTAAGACATCGAATATTGCTCGAGAGGCAGCTTTGTCAGCTGGTTTTAGTAACAAAACTCCAGCCCACACGGTTACAATGGCTTGCATTAGTTCAAATGCGGTTTGTAACGATTATGTATCCCTAATCTTAGTTTATTGAAATTTAAAAAATTGCAGGCAATCACAACTGGTATGGGTTTTATAGCTACAGGAACTTATGATGCTATCGTTGCTGGTGGTGTTGAATTTATGTCTGATGTTCCAATAAGATTTTCTCGCAAGATGCGTTCTCTTATGTTGAGAGCTAATAAAGCCAAAACTCTGGGACAACGTTTGTCATTGCTCTCGACATTTAGACCCAGCTTTTTAGCACCTGAACTGCCAGCTGTTGCAGAATTTTCTTCCGGAGAAACAATGGGACATTCAGCTGATCGTTTGGCCGCTGCATTCAACGTTTCGCGTGAAGAACAGGATGAATATGCCTTACGATCTCACACATGTGCTTACGAAGCCCAACAAAAGGGGTTCTTCACAGATTTAGTTCCATTTAAAGGTAATCACTACTACTTTCTAAATAAGTTTTGTTTAAAGAAATTTTTTATAAAAATTTCAGTTTCTGGCGTTGATCAGCTAGTATCTAAGGATAATGGCATTCGAGTATCATCTAAGGAACAGCTGGGCAAATTGAAGCCAGCTTTTATTAAGCCACATGGAACTATTACTGCTGCCAATGCTTCATTTCTTGTATGTACCACATTTTTCGAGTAATTTAAAATTTTATTATGAACATTTGTAATTTGCAGACTGATGGTGCATCTGCTTGCCTTATAATGACTGAAGAGAAACTCAAGCAATTAGGTTTAAAACCAAAGGCTTATCTAAGAGATTTTGTATTTGTTTCCCAGGATCCCGTAGATCAATTACTTTTAGGTCCCGCTTATGGTATTCCAAAACTATTAAAGAAAGCAGGTCTGAGTCTGAAAGATATAGACACATGGGAAGTTCACGAGGCTTTTGCCGGACAGATCGTTGCAAACATTAAAGCGTTAGAATCAGACTGGTGGTGTAAGACATATTTGGGGTTAAGTGAAAAGTATGGCGCTCCAGATATTAACAAATTTAACAACTGGGGCGGATCTCTATCCATCGGTCATCCATTTGCTGCTACTGGTGTTCGTTTATGTATGCATACTGCGAACCGCTTAGTCAGAGAGAATGGCAAATTTGGAGTAGTAGCTGCTTGTGCTGCTGGCGGCCAAGGTGTTGCTATGTTGCTTGAAAGACATCCTGACGCCACAGCAGATTAAACAGTAGTGCTAATTATAATAAATTTTAATTTAAAGCTATCATTTTCTAAATCATCTACTGTCCATTTAATCGAAAATAAAAAAGTGACTTCTGAAATATATTTTTAAATGGCCTTAATATTGTTTAATATAAATCTATGAAATGCTTTTTGTTCATAATGTTGCAAATATGCGTACAAAATTAAGTATTTGCTGCAAAAAGTTGATCGAAATACATCAGAGTCCTTAAAAACTAAACTCTTCAGGTTAATTTTTTCTATTTGGAATAAATAAATCTACTGTTTTGTTGCTTTAAAAATAAAAGCTTCTTTTGTAATGGAGTTCTCTATCACAAGGCTGGATCAGAATTTCGTAATTGATAAAAAATTATTTTATTTATGGCTCTGTTATCGAAAGCAACCGAAGTCTGGAAGAGTTACCAGTTGCCAAAGTACATGACGGATGGGGATGGTAGCTTTTAAATGACAGTCGTCAATTTCAGTTGCAAAATGGAGAATTTACCGGAAACCGTTATTTGCAGGTTAATGAGTGAAGTTTAAAAATAAAGTGTATATATTTGGTCACATATTTAACCCATAATCAGCTTGTATTATGCGGCTTTTTGGTGAAACTAAAGCCACTACCGATAAAGTGTGGAAGACCTTTGCAGGTAACTTAAATAACTATTTCCCACCAACACGCACTCCGGATGAATGGCAGACTGTGAGTGCATCTTAAAGCCAAATTGAAAAAGAAAATGACACAAGGTAAAAGATGTCTTAAAAGCACATATAGTGCTGCAACATGTGTCTATATCGCTACTGGAGCAGGTGATACAGACCTATTTCAAATTGGTTTACTAACCTTTTCGCGTTATAGAGACATTAGATGTGGAGGAACCAATTGAAATCGATACAAATATTGAGAAAGTAAACTGAAAAGATTCAAACAAAAAACTAGCAACGTGCCTCACACTCCAAAAAAGGGAGTATAATTGGAGAAAAGTCAGTATCCTTATAGAGTAAACATTTACTTGCAGTGAACACGGTAATTCTAAGGGATTAGAGTTATCTCTTGGATTCTTTCTATTTGATTAAATAATTCGTTTGAGTGCTAAAATGTCAAAATGATCGATAACTTTGTAACAAGTGGCAAAAGTTGCCAGTTAATAATAACTTTAGTGGCGCTGTCCGTTCTCAATGAAGTTGAACTTGAATTGGCAATTTACTGCTGGTTGGCACTTGTAAGATTTAGAAAATAAAATTAAAAATATGAAAACACTTTTAATTTGTAAACGCAATTTTAATGAATTCAATTAGAAGATTAGCCAATTTTTCTAATCTGAGGTGGCACATAGTTTTCATCCACAACGCGAGGCTTCTTTTTTTTACCAAACCATCTTTTGGGATAAAACACTTTCTTTTTGTATATTTCCAAGTCGAGTTTGTCTTCGTTGTCAAAGAACCAAAGCAAATCCCTTTCTGTTGCGATTTCTTTTTTAATAACTTCAATATTTTTCAATCTCTCTTTGGTAGATATTTCTGTTTCAATTTCTGCTTTCCTCTGTGCTCTGAGTTTCTGCCAAATAGGTAGTAGTAGCTTTTGCTCCTCTGCTAATGAAGATGCCTCCTTGACAGAAGCTTCTATCAGAAATGCATCAATAAACTTTTCGAATGTCATTTTAGACTCCAATTCTTCAATTCTTTTAACAAAATCAGTTTGATTTTCACGTAGAAGAAATTTCTTACAAATATCAGCAATATCCCCATTTATGTTGATAGATTCTATGCCTAAAGCGTTATCTAGCTTAGAATAATTTTTAGTTAGAACAAGGCCCAAGATTTTGGCATTTTCTTTTGCATTTCCTTTTAGAACTTTAGATTCGATTTTTAAGCAGGCTTTTCCCATTTCATAATGCACATCATAATCAATTTTATTACGAATAAATTTTACTCGAACTTTTTTCTGAAAAATTTAACACAATTAACTGTTTATTTATAAGTAGCTTCCAATATTACATACCTCCTGCACTTTTCCCTTGGGTACATTAGAAGCTTTATTGTCGCTAGACTGAACTACAGAAAGCTCTTTTTGTAAGGTCTCCAGACATGCTTTTAAACAAAATCCATGAACGAACAGACTATCTATTTCTTCTGATAACACCAACTTCAAGGCCAATGGCATTCCTAAGGTATACTCTTTTTCGTCATGTATTGTTTGAGTAACCGCAAAAGCAGTGAAATTGTTTAGAAATATTCCATACTTCGGACGATCAACAAGAACCGCAACTAGTTCTTCAATAGGTAAATTTTCCAATAAATATCTTACCACTGCAAAATGCGTTGATTCCAGGCAAGTGTTAGCCAATTTTGTTGCTCGTAATTTTTCCAGCAAATTCAGAACGTCCGCACTTCTGTCCTCATAATGACTTAAATTATTCACGAACAAATCGAGGTTAAATGCATTTAGATTTTTACTAACCGCAGCTAATTGTAGTTGATTCTCGTTTATGTCGTTTGGCGGATCTATTTTTGTATTTAGGACTTCTTTGATTTGATTTGACAGTAGTCTCTTTGATGTATTCAGGTATGCTAAAGATACAAATCCCTTCGCTCTTAGAAACATTATTCATACAAAACTACCGCCTTTACAAATTAAATCGTTTTATTTTGTAGAGTATAATTAATGACATAATAAAGAGCACAAGTGCTGTATACAAAAACATTGGTATTTTATATTAATAGGGTCACTCGTGTAAACGTATTTTATGTGTAACACCGCAAAACAAAATATAGGGCCCCCACGTAACATGAATGTTTTGTGTATAAAATATTATTTCATATCTATATTTTTCATATTTATACAGATGAATTATTTTCAGTTCTTAATCAATTAGGAAAACAGTAGAGTAAATATCAGCAGAATGAAAATTTTAATTCCTAACTACCTTAGAGATAGATAAGAAAAATCCTAATTACGACTTAAATTTTTTGGATCTGAAAATGAGACCATATTTATATCTGGGTTTTTTTTTTGCCAATTCTTTTCTTATTTTGTTACTCTTTGTAATGAGCTGTTTTGTTATACAGTAATGAAAAGAGAGATTCCTGCACATTCTTGTTCTAAATTTCATTTTTCATATTCCACTGGAAAATATCTCTAGAACTGTGCCTCTTTCTTCACTTTAATAATAATGTTTCGTTTCTTACACGCAACTTTTAGAGTTATAGGGCCCATACACGACACAATCATAATGTCGCAATCACATGATTGATCAATCACGCTTTAACCATACACCACACCAGCACGATTGCTCAATATTCATTTGATTTCAAGTATTGTGTGGATAAGGTCATTATGGATAGCGACGGTCATTATGGAAATACCGTCAATTAGTAATTTCCGTAACCTTGTCCGTATTTATTTGTGACCTTTTTCTTATTACTATTATTGTTGCTGTGGTCCTGGTAGTTTTCTGTAACTCCGGCGATGTGTTCATTGTTTGATAAATGAATGATTGAACAAATTTCACGAAACACGACACAAGCACGCTGTCACAATCATGAAAATATCAAACTCATTTTGATTTTACACAATCAGCTTGATCAATCATACATCAACCCCACACACGGTCAATCGGCTTGTACAATCAGCTGATTGCGACATTATGATTGTGTCGTGTATGGGCCCTATTATTAATTTAATTACGATTTATTTAAACGACATATTTACTTTATATACAAAAATACACTATGGTAACTTTACCACTTCAACGCATAAAAGCAGCAGCATCAACTTGACTTTTCATTCAATCACGTTCACAATTAGTCCGACTGTTGCCCAAAAGAGAGGGAGAAAGGGCGTTTAAATACTTTTTTGAGCCGTTCTAGCATTTTACTAGATGGTATAAATATAAAAATGCCGCAGTTATTATTCAGTTTAGGTGTTTATGTGGTGCTTTCTTTTTTTCTGATTTGTAATCTTAGTTCATGGAAGTTGAATGTAGCATATTTTTGTTGTTATTATCTGTAAACAGACACAATGGGCCACTCCACTTTACTTTTTTAGTGATAATTATTTTTTAAAGAACAAAGTAAATAAATAACAACAGTTTTTAACTTAAACTGTATTTATTTTTTACTAATTCGTAGCGATGATTGACGCCATATTGACCCAGTTTTTCTACCTTATTCAATCATAAAAGTTTATATCGTAAATTAAGAATTATTTTTTTTTAAAAGATCATTTATTTAAGAATCAAGTCAGATTGTTATATAGAATTAATACATATTGTTTTATATCAATTAACTCTAAATTTAGTTTAATATATTTTTGGGTGTCAGTACACATTTATTGCTTAAATTAAAATCTTTAAAATACTCCGCACTATTTTTCATATAGTCGGTTTTTCTTGTTATAATATGTTGAAACTCTGACGAGTTCACTAAATCTTTCGCTCCATACCAAGCATCTAAAGTAGGATTTTTACTTTCTTTTACTGCAAAAGTCGAATTAAATGGACGTATTTCTTGTAATTCCTTCAGTAAACGATTTTTAATGCCTGTAAAAATGCATTTCCATTATAAATTGAACCAATGTGTGTTTGCAAAGTACCTGGTAATTGTGAGCATCCACCCGTAATAAAGATATTATCAGCTAATAACTGCTGTTCATTTTCATTAAATAAATTGAAAACAAAGTTTAAGAGCTCAGCTACGCCAGTCTCAGATATTCCAATCATACTTGGTTGAAATAATAATTCGGGAGCCCGAAATGATTCCACACCAATGTGAAGCTAGAAAAAGGTGTTTAAAATCTCCAATAAAATCTATCCAAAACTTTCAAATTGTCAAAGGTCAGTATTCAGACCAAATTTTGCTAAAGATATTTTTTTCCTACAACAATTTCATGATCATCTCACAAAGTATACACCACACAAGTGATTACTGTGAATACACTAAAGCTCATATAGCGAATAGGTAAGTCATTTATTTTCAGTGTATACTACATATAATTAAAAATGTGATCATTTTTACATTGTTCCAAAATAAAGACACAACACACACACATAAAACTGTGACATCACAAATACTCTCATAATGCTGGATGAATTATTTGGACCGTGACTAGACTGGTTAAGAGTAATAACAATCATATAAAAAACAGTTATTCCCACTACACCCATCATTATACTGTTACGCAAATAATTTTGTAGATGAATTACCCTGTGAACAAAAAGTTTTCTTTAAAACAACACTGGAAACAATAAAATTAAAGTCAACAAAAACAAGAAAATTTTGACAGAAACATGGCATTTTACAGGAGACCAAAATTTTAACTTTTTTGTAGTTGTCAAAAGGCGGCCACCGAACATATTTGGGATTTTGCTATATACTTGCTCATTTTGTAGACAGTCAGCTAGCAGTCCTCAAAATGGCTTTGGCCAACTTTCTCAAACGCTGCACATTGAATACCTCTAGTGTGTTAAGACGTAATTTATACACAAATGAGTTCAAACTGACTAGTAAAGCGTATGATCATGATGGCAAAACAACAATTAATATCTTCAATACACAACAGAATTTGGGAGTAATGATTACTGGTTACAGCCAGTATGGTTTTCGGATGAACAACGATTTATTTATTATAGGTCCTGTTGCTGTTTTTCCTAGGTACATGTTATATAACCGCAAACAGTTATTGAAGAAAACTATATTTACTGCTTCTTTTTTCAAAGGTCTCTTTTATCGTGGAATATTGAATCAGTGGAAGATATAAACGAAGAAAGCTTATCCTTGTTTACGGCATTAGAGCCAAAGCTGGATATTTTAATTATAGGTATTGGAGACCAAACTGCTACACCTAGTTTTTCCAAAAAGATTTTGGGGTTTATGACAAAGTACAAAATTAATGTAGAAGTATTAAGAACGGAACAAGTACTTTAAACATAATTAGCAAAATTATTCAGTTTTAATAGTATTTTAAATTTTAGGCTTGCGCTACATTCAATTTCTTAAATGCGGAAAATCGTATGGTTGCATCAGCATTAATACCACCGCTTCATATAGCTTATAATGAAAATGATCTTTTGAATACTAATATTGATAGATTCAAAGAAAGTTTTTAATTTTAAATTGTTTAGAAAAGTAGAACACTGTTTCTTGTTTTTCTTTCTCTTAATATTTGAATAAAATACCATATAAAGAACTTACCTGATATAACTCTGCCGTATTTTCAATAGTCTCTTTATCTCTATCCATTAGTGCATGATGGTGTTTCATTATATTATCATATTCCAAAAGCTTTTCGTTTTCAGCATCGCTATCGCTTTCATTTTCGTTACTTATTTTTTTATATACATCCCAATCTTTATCATCTTTTCCAAATTCGTCGCAACCCTTTTCATTTGACGCAAGTAGAGAGATAATACGCATACGCTCCTGCGATGCCACGGTATGTCGTTTTGCCATTTCTTGTCTGCGTTTATTACGATTTGACTTCTTTTCTATTATATCCATATGCTTCCTTTTTATTTCTTTAAGCCAGTCCTCCAAATTAACACCAGTTGGTGGCTTAAATTTCGAACCTCGACTTGAAGTAACCGTTGTTGAGGTTGGAAAAATTGTAGCATCTTGACTTGCCTAAGTATATGTGTGGACATACTTTTTGATACGAATGAAAATAATCAAGTAAAACTTACCTCCTCTGACTTTTTTTCTCGTAGTCTTTTTTGATTTGCTTCTATCAACCTTCTTGTCATTTCTTTTCTTCGCTTAAGTTTTTCTTCAGCTGCTACTGGATTTAATGTTGCTGGTTGAACATAGGGCAATTGTATTTTTTTAACATTTTCATTGTAATAATCAATGTTATCCCACTTTCGTAGTTCCTCTTTGTAATCTAATGCTACAAAGCTGTGATTGTGAAATATATCTTCCATGCGAGTCCAAGTAATTGCATTCAAATGAGCCGGGTATTTCATTTGAAGTAGACGATAAAGATATGAAATCATTTGATAGCCACCTAAATTAAGGCGACGAACTTTATCATGCAGCAAATTCCCTTTTAGAATGGGTACGACATGGGTAGTATGGTAGCCAAAACAAATAATCAAACAGTTCTCCTCATTGTTTTGATTTTTATTGTGCTGCCAACTTAATGTTGCATCTATGCCATAACATACTGACGATAAACTGTAGCAGTCAAATAGTAGCTCGTTCATCACTTTTAAGCAAAGAAATCGTAAAAGTCGCATAAATTTCTTAATTCATGTAAAACTTACTTTGTCTACAATAATTTGGATTGGCTAAGGGCTCAGTTATTAATATCGTATTTGGTTTCCAATCTACTTCCTTTGTTACCAATTTCCCAAATATATAATCAAAAATGTGTTCCTGATGAATGGGATGTGTAACAACGTTCTTTTCAAATTGACTTTTAACTAACAAGCGCATTGCATCAACATCAATTTCATCTCCAATTTGAAAAACATTCTCATTTATTACTACAGCTACATCCCTCTTCTTATCTTTGCGAGGCTTAGCCACTAAGTTTCGAAATTCCAACAATGGTTTGTCCGAATCGTTGAATCCAACGCGACACTTGTAGGATCCTTGTAATAACTAAAGTTATTTTAGGAACTAAATGCTAAAACTTTAACTTGCCATTATCAATTATTAATACTCGTTCGCGGACCATCGTTAGCTTTTAATTAAAAATTTAAAATTAAAATTTTATCTTCAAACTTCAGCCTCCACTTTTATTTAAAAACGAACTGCCAACTTACTCATTCTCCAGAGATGGAAACTTAACGCAGAACTTAAACCAAGAAAAGCCAAATTATTTTTAAGCCGAATTATTCGTATAAAACGAATTTATTGATATATAGACGAATTTATTGATATATAAACCCAAGACGATTTAATAACATACATATGTAGCAGTGTGATTTATTTGGTCTGAAAATGTTAAAAAATAATTTTTCGAATATTTAAAAAAAAGAATTTCCAAAAAATTATTTATTTTTTTTTTACATATGATTGCAATTTTGCTCTCTACACTTTTTGTTTTTTATATTGTAGTCAGCCTTTGTTAGTATATAAACTATTTAGTTTTCCTTTTAAGTATTTAAAAATTAAAATTTGTTTAAAACGGAACTTAAGCAATGTGTAAACAAATTCTGATGTAATAAAAAAACAGAGCGAATTCGCTTATTTGCGCTTGCTGAACATACTCTATCTGAGAGAAAAGAAATTTTCTCAAAATCAAACCAAATTTAAGATTTAATACAGTTTTTAAAGGGTAAAAAAATGTACATGCTTATTATATGCTTAGTTAGTTAGACTTCCATTTACCTCTTTGTAAAAAAACAAAAATTATTTTCTTCTGAATATTAGTGAAGAATTGCAAGAAAAGTATTTTAAAGAGTTAATGACATATTACATGAATTTGAAAGGAAAACTGGCACCAGAAGGAATTACCACAAAATTTAATGGTTTTTGATGCTCAACAAATTAAAAAGAAATATAAAGATTTTTTCTTCTAACAAATAGAATAAAAAATCATTAATCTCGTATATAGCCTTTTAGTAAATGAAAAAAGTCAGTACATCTAGACAGAATATCGTAATCTGGCATTTACCTGTCAACTGCGGGAAAAGCTATTATTTACATAGCCCATCACTGGTTCTTATATATAATTTGTTTAGAAATAAAGACATTTTTTAAACTTTTAAATTAATAATAAAAAATAAGAAAAATAATAATATAAATAATATATTAAATATGTACTAATCTTTTAAATGGTCTTTTTAAATTAAATTTTAACGATTTATTTTTTCGATATTTCGCCTTCCTGTGGAAAGGTTCTTCGGGAAATTATTTTTTATATTTTACAAAAACAAAAAATTATAATTATTATAATTATAATTATTATTATAATATTATTATAATTATTATTATAATTTTTTGTTTTTGTAAAATATAAAAAATAATTTGCTGAAGAAGCTTTCTACAGGAAAGCGAAATATCGAAAAAATAAATCGTTAAATTTTAATTTAAAAAGACCATTTAAAAGATTAGTACATATTTAATAAAAATAAAAAAGGTCGAATAAAACTGAAAATGATAATCAAATAAATAATATAAAAAAATTCATATATAACAATTAAGATTTCTGCATTTGTATTCCAAACTAAATTAATTACTTAGGTACTTTAATAATCAAATATTTGAAAAGTACTGATTTAATTTCTTTTCATTTTGTTTTGACTATTATTTTAGTTTAAAGCAATCGACACCACCTTTAAATAATAACTATCTGGCAACTTTCGAACATATATTTTTTTAACACAAATTACATTTGTTAATACAAAAAGGCAGTAATAAAGTTGGCAAAAAATTTTTTATTATTTTAATTGAACTAATAAATATGGAAGATCAACGCAGTGATAAGTTATATGGAGGATGTGAAGGCCCTGATGCTATGTATGTGAAGCTTATATCTTCAGATGGACATGAATTTATAGTCAAACGCGAACATGCTTTAACCTCTGGTACCATTAAAGCAATGTTGTCAGGGCCAGGACAATTTGCAGAAAATGAAGCCAATGAAGTTCATTTTCGTGAGATCCCGTAAGCATTTACTAAGAATATAAGTGACTTTAAATCAATGTTAAGTTTATTTTAAAAAAAATATTGGTTAAAAATTTTCATATCTTTGTGTTGGTAGTTGGCAGTAAACCGAAATTATTCCTATTTTTTCTATGGAGTAAAAATGCACTTGATCCGTTTTACATTTAAATTTTGCCTTCTCTCGAAGAATTTATTTTGTTCTTTGAATTGTAGTAGATTGGAAACCTAATCAAATATATATCTGGACATAAATGTAAATAGATTTAAGTAAATGTGTAGGTAGGTAGACTTATATGTGGTAAAAACACTGCTGAGTATTATGCATGAATACATATAATTTATTAAAGACTCGTGGTGAAGGTTTTTACTACTAAGCAGTGAACTTTAATCCCAGTAGTTGTCTTTGGTTACTTGCGTCAATTACGCAAATAATACTTCTTTTACCATTAGCTGGCGGCTTATATTCTATGTGCATCGATTATGTATTATTTAGCAATCTTGCTAATTTAAACAGTCGAATAAATGTTTCCACCAAAACACAAAAATTTCTCAGTAAATTTTTTGTTTAAAATGCAATAGCGAAATGCCTCAACTATTGGTGAAAATTTAAAACAATGCAAGTCTGCCATTCCTACAGGTACAGATGGTGTAATAGATATTCATATCTGCTGTAAGATTTTGAAGTGAATTTTACAAGTAATCAAATTTACAGGTTTGCTTGTGTGCACAATATTACATGTATATTCTCTTCTATTCACATTGATTCAATCCAAAAAATTATTTGCCATTCTTATTTTTATTATTCAATAATAATTTAAGTTAATTGCAGGTATGAGTCATTCTAAGTCAGCACTCATTCGTGTGAAAAATGGGTAGTTGCTAACATTCTTGGGTGTAGTTAATTAATTGTCAGTTTTATTACCATTATTGAAAATAACTAAAAAAATTACAAAAACTTTCCTCATGTCCTACTTCTAAATGTAAACTACAATTGATAATGGTATTGTAGATACAAAGAATGCTGATGAAGCGAACCGGCAAACCATTTCATTTTGCTGGTTAATAAATTTGACTGTTCTCTGTACAATTAATAAAGAACTTAAGCTAAACTAAAAAATAATCAGGGCTCTTGAAATCAAGTTGGTTTGATTATTATCGAATGGAAGTAAAACTGACATCTGAACCAGCTGTTGTTTGCACTTGTTTTAATTTGTTTACAGTTCTAATGTTGCTTTTTTTGATAAAATAATTGTGGTCATTAAAATTGCAATAGAAATTGTTAATTTTGTTGGAATATTATTGTTACATATATATAATCTATTGGAAGAAGGGTGCTTGCCTTGTTTAATCCAATTGCGGTGGAGTTGCATTATTGGGTTAATTCAATCAACTGTTGCCAAAGAGTGTCTACAGTTGACTTAACTCGCTTTTTGAATTCTTTGGCTACAACAGCATCTTTTTTTAATAAACTCCTTGATTGTGGAGTTTTTTTTTACATTTTTCACTCATTTTTAATGCAAGTAAAAATTATTAGACAGTATATTTTTAGGAAATATTTTATGCAAAATAACCGTTTAACAAAAATTACAAAAGCTGCCAAATTAAAACACTGACCAAGTTGATGAAATGAAATGTTCATTGCTAAGCCCATAACTTGAGAATGGCTTAACCGATTTCGCATCCTGTAAAATGTTTGTAATGCCTGGATAGAAAAATTGCGTCGAAATTTTGAAAAACTTAAAATTGTGTTTTTCTATAGGATTTAAAATTTGTTTTTTTGTTGTTTGCTATAGATTTCGCGTCAAGATGGGAAAATATGTATGTACAAATTTAATTGACTACGCCTATTTTACGTCCAGCTTTTCAGCATATCTAATATAAGAAATTTTTATTATTTGTTAATCGTGAAAAGTCGTTAATTCAGTTTTTTAATGCACTATCGATTCTTCTCTTTTGTTTCAAATATCGTTCTTATAACCGTAGTGTAAACAAAACACCTGTCTAAACTCTGTGATCTCAATTCATAATAAAATTGTCTAAATCCTAAACAATTTTTTTTAAATTTCGTCAGGACAACGTCTCAGCTAATTTTTAATAAAATCGATAACATAAGTTTTTGTGATAAATATTTTTATTATCAAAATAAAAAATATGAAAGTTATACTTTATATTTTAGTTGGAGGTTAAAAAGGTTTTTTTTAGAAGAAAAATATCATTATGGTTTTTTTTTCTTATTTAAGTTTTTGTCAAAGTTTTTGAGATTTTTCAGTTCTAGTATTGCTAATAAATTTTCTACTATTCTGCAACAAATTTTTAATTTCGATGTATCAAAAAGTGTAGTAATATATAAAATAAAGTAGGGATTTAACCAACTCAAAGCGAATTTAAAGCAAATAACCAAAGTATAATGCAAATTAAAGTTTACTTATGTTTAAAATCAAAAGTACTAAAATTTCATAAAACTTTAAAATACACAAGAAAATGAAGTAAATAAAAATAAATATTTTTTTAGTAATTAATTTTAAGCACTAGGTCTTATTTAATAAAAAATTTTTTTAAAAAACTTTATTTTTTATTATATAAGACCTAGTGCTTAAAATTAATTACTAAAAAATATTAAAAAAGGTCAAAAAATTATAACTATTATATATAAATATTTTATAATAAATAAAGGAATCAAGCACAAATTAAAATTGCTTAAATTGAAAATTATTCCAATAAGTTCTAAATTATTTATTTAAAATATAAAATTTCAATAGAAATTAAAGTAAAAAAAATAAATTTTTAATAAAAATTAAAGCAAAAAAAAAAAGTCTAAAATACTTTAAAATACGAACTCTCAGCAAAATTTTTAAACTTAACAAAAAATTTAAAATACGTTTAGTGAAATCATTTTTGTTAAATTTAAAATAAAATAAATAAAATCCAATTTTAGCAAATTTAAGAAAAAACCAATTTTGTGGTATATTTATTTATTATTTACCAGAGATGTCTTCCGCACTCGTGTAAAATATCTATATTTATATGAATATTTTTTCTTTCAGTTCTCACATTTTGCAAAAGGTTTGCATTTATTTCACATATAAAGTGCGCTATACAAATAGTTCAACAGAAATTCCAGAATTCCCGATTGCCCCTGAAATAGCCTTGGAACTTTTGATGGCTGCAAACTTTTTAGATTGTTAAAAACTGTTATACTTTTTTCCCTCTATTAAATCGATATGATGAAAAAAACTTAGTTATTTTTTAGTTTCAATGAAAGATAAATTTATTAAACGTATAGTAAATATTTATAAACTTAACAAATAAAACATTGAATAAACTTGTAAATTATTTACTTTGTCAATATTTTTCATTTTTTTTAATAAAAAAAATAATAAAAAAACATTTTATATCGGCATCTCAAAATTTCCCTCAATGCAGAACAGATTTTATTTGCAGCTGATGAATTTTCAGATTAAGTTTAAAATCTAAGATCAGATCATACATAACAAATAATCAATGTTGGATTTATTAAAATCATACTAAATTACACATGGGGAATGGTTCCAGACTCTACATAACTAAAATAAAGTATCGTTTTTTTTTTGTTGTAGTACATTCCTATATGAAACTAACTTGGTTAACGTTATTTTCCGATATTTTAACGGAATTAATAGTATTATATGACTTATTGCAGTATTTTCGCAAATGAACTACAGTTAACAGTTATCGTTTGTAAATTTAGTATTTAATTTAAAGTACATACTTTTTAGAACATCTTTGCAACACGTGATAATTAAGCAGTTTCTAAGTAAAGTATTATACTTAGGGTGCATTTAGAATTATAAATTCATTGTTTAGAATGGATACCGAAGTCAAGCAGAAAAGATCAAAAATGTCATCCTTGGAGCAATTGAAAAAATACACCACCATCGTAGCTGATACTGGTGACTTTGAAAGTAAGTAAAAACTTTTGCGAGAGTTAAAGTGTTTCGCATAGTAACAAAAATTTGCAAGAATGCATGCGTGTTTTAGAATTACAAGATGTGATAAACTTTAACCTTGCACAGTTACGCATGTAAACATGTATGTATGTACATACATACTTATAAGCAGAGATTTTTAAGCCTGAATTGTTTAACGCAGGTTAGAATGGAATTCTTTACGCAGGTAACATATGTACATATATTCTTACATGTATGTAGGTATGTAAACAAACATTTATTTAGTTAAAATAAGTATATAAAATACTAGATAAATGAGACAAGATATGAGCAAACATGTGTGCATGTACATATGCAAGTATATACATATTTTAAGACCTCATTTTATTATTTATATCGGTACTTTTTGTAGAGGTTTAGAACTTTAACGCTTTTTTTAACTGGCGGCAATTTTGTCAGCTGGCAAGTGATTTAGGTTTGGTTCGGCATTTCAACATGAAAACAGACTGGCGTCGGAACAAAACGCTTTCAAATTGTACAATTTGGGACCAAAGCAAAGTTGCCATTTGTTCCGATTTTCATAAGCGAATTTTGTTTCGCAATAAAATTCACTTTGTTTGATAGATAATAATGGGCCTGGTGTAATCTACGGTCCCCACTTCTTAAAAATGGATGCTGGTCAGAACGTTACAGTCAATGGCGACCGCTATAGAGCCTTCTTGATCATCAATTGTATAGCCATGATGTGATTGTTTTATTGAAGCAAACGTTTGGTAACCGCATAGTTTCACGTTTCGCACTTGCGACTATTTTCTGTGGAGTTATGTAAAGTCGCTTGCTTACGTCGAAGTTTTGCAAAAAGTCACCCAAAACTGAATCTCCAAATTAGACTGCGCCCGAGCCAGCTATGCCGGTCATATGTCAGAAATCGTATTTAAATTATAATATCTTCTGGAGATTATATTTCGAATAAAGTAAATTTCGAAAAATAAATTTATCTATATTTTATTCCGTTTCATAGTTATATACCTCTATAAAAAGTACCCTTTATTTATTTAATACAAATTAAGCCTTTATGGCATAGGAAATGTAAATCAATTAGCCAAAAATTAAGTGTATCTGCACAATTAACATCATTCAAACTTACTATGCTTTTTCTTCTTAACATAATCACACTGCATAGTATGACAACGCTTTTCCAGCCGGACATTTCTTTAAAGCTCTCCTTTAGGTTTTTATTAATTTGTCGTTGAAGCAGCAAATCAACACAATTTTCGGCATAATTACAGACTTGAAAATAAGTTGGCGATTAGTGGTTACTTTTGCGGAATTTACTTTTACATTTGTGGTGTCTTTAATTAAAAGTTAAAGTTTCAATTCCTCCTCTTAACGTCCTTCCCGGTTGTTTGTTCGCAAATGGCAAGCGCTTTCGATGTGAATACATCATCCTCATACAACGTTGTATCACGCACTGGTAAGTCATTATTTCTAGTCCAAGTATTTATCCCATAATCGACGTATCTATCTACCTATGTAATCAGAATGTCGGCCATCTGACGTTTTATTTGGGGATTCATTTTAATATTTTCGTCTTTTGTTGTTGTCTAGGTATGAGTGTCCGTTTGAGAATGTTTTTCGGAATGATTGACCTGAATCATTTAATTATCCGCAATAATATTTACCTAAATTTTAACATTAATAATGAAAACGATATGTTAGCCATTGAAACGTAAACAAAAGTTAAAGGAATTTATAAAGTCAACTGATTCCAGATTTCAAAACAGAAGAAAATATATAATGGAATGTGCTATAATCTATTTTTAGGTATGAAACTGTATAAACCCACCGATGCTACAACAAATCCTTCTCTAATTTTAAATGCGGCAGGAATGGAAAGATACAAAAATATAGTAGAAAAAGCTGTAGGATTCGGAAAGAAAGCAGGAGGGTGAGTATGAGTTTTTAAATAAGCAGCTGTGAATACAATTAATTTTAATTGCAGATCTATTGATGAAAAAGTCGAAGAAGCTATGGATTATTTATGCGTTTTATTTGGTTGTGAAATATTAAAAATTGTTCCTGGACGCGTTTCAACGGAGGTTGATGCCCGTCTGTCCTTTGATACAGAAAAAAGTGTTAAGAAGGCCTTAAAATTGATTTCACTGTACGAAGATATGGGTATAGAAAGGAAACGCATTCTGATTAAATTAGCGTCTACTTGGGAAGGAATACAAGCGGCGAAAATACTAGAATCCGAACACAATGTCAAATGCAATTTAACTTTATTGTTTTCATTTGCCCAAGCTGTGGCATGCGCCGAAGCAAATGTAACACTCATTTCCCCATTTGTGGGACGTATACTAGATTGGTATGTAGCCAACACAAATAAAAAGAAATATGAACCTGAAGAAGATCCAGGTGTTGTTTCTGTAAAAAAGATTTATAATTACTATAAAAAATTTGGCTATAAAACTGTCGTCATGGGAGCATCATTTAGAAATATTGGAGAAATAAAAGCTCTGGCAGGCTGTGATTTACTTACTATTGGACCTTCCTTACTTAAGGAGTTAGAAAATGATGCTGATGAAGTAACGCCACAATTGAATTCCGAAAAAGCAGCCAAGGAAAAGTTAGAAAAAATCACCATTGATGAACCTACTTTCAGGTGGATGCTAAACGAGGACGCCATGTCAACTGATAAACTATCTGAAGGCATTCGTAAATTTGCCTCTGATGCTGTTACATTAGAGAATCTTATTCGCAAGCAAATCTCAATGTAAATAATCTTATGGGAAAGAGGATAATCCAAGTGTTTAAATCGTTTGTAACTGGTATAGGGTCATTCATATTTTTATTCCATATTATTAACATAATTATGCTACAATTCTTATGATTTAATAAAACCTAAATTTTTCTTAGTTTTTTGATGTTTTAAACGCTTTTCATTTTAACATATTGTCGATTTAAACATAAATACATATATATTTCGTAGATTATGTGCATATAATGTCCGACGCGGTTTAATTTAATTGGGTATGTTTTTACGTCATTCCGCATCAAATTTGGTTCGTAAACAGACCGGTTTTGGCTATGTGCCATCTTTAGTGTTCTTTTTTCTCTATATTTTGTAACCGCCAAAGGAATGATAGTCAAACTTTGTATATTCCAGTGTTGCGTTTGGTAAACAGGCGAATACAAATTTATTTGTTTTAATAAATTTTGTTGTCAATTTTTCGTAAATAAAATAAAAAAATAAAATTTAATAAACACTACAGCCCAACTAGATTTACACACCAATCAAATTTACAATTCTATGATCACAATATTATATTTGCTAACCTTAATTGTGCAGATGCTCAGATCACTTCTAATCTACGAGGGAATTCAGTGTATACGAAAAGTGCGAAATAATGAGTATTTGTGTTCTTTCATCCAAACTTTTGTGTCCCGTAAATATAAATTTGGTTCTCTCTTTTGTTATTTCTTCAGGTCAAATTGTTTAGAACAGAAAAAAATATTTATTTTTGGACTCAGTGTACATATGGAGATCAATGTAAACATATAATAAAGCCGCAAATTTCAAAATTCAGTTTTCGAAATGGAGCAGCACAGGGTAGTAGCGCTGGATGCAATACACGTAACGAAACGTCATCTTTGGAGCAGTTGAAAAAATATACCACCATTGTAGCTGATACCGGTGACTTTGAAAGTAAGTGTAAACTTTTCGAGAGTCGGCAAAAAGTTTCGCTAGCTTCAGATTAATTAAAAAAAAATGGAATTTACGGGCGAAAAAGATGATGTGTTAATCGTTCATTGAAATGAAAATAGCGCCTTCAGAAATTATATTTTCTGAAGGCACAAATTTTAGGTTAGGAAGTGAATTACCTTAAAGTCTAGCGATATTGGGTTATTATGTCGGACAAATATACACCTTTACCAAGTCATCACACGTTCTTTTCAAAAAATGATATCTCGTCAATGCAGCGTAGAAATTCATCAGAACGCCAGTTGTCTGTGGTTTGTTCACATAAACCCGGCCTTTCAAATGGCCACAGAGAAAATAACTTAATGGCGTAAAATCACGCGACTGGAAAGCTTCTCATGCAATAACTGCATTGTTTCGGTCGCTTGTGGCGCCATGTTACTGAAACCAAAGCCACTGATGTCAACGTTAGCCAATCGTGGCCACAAAAAATTGATTATAATGGTTTGGTAGCATAAATAATTCACGATGACGGCGTTGCTCATTTTCGAAAAAGTGCAGACCGATGATGCCGCCTTTGGATGTAATGATTTTTCCAGGACTCTTTGTAGATTTTGTTAGCCCCATATAAGACCATTTTGTTTCTTTACATAACTGCCTAGTTTAAAATGAGCCTTATCCACTAAAGATGATTTTGTTAAAAAATGTATGTTTTCGTTTATTTTAATGGCGAATCGGGTTTAGTTCTTGAACGAGCTTAAATTTCCCCCTTGTGATGACCATTTGTTGCGAACGTCGGCAAATTGATGTTACAGACTCGTTCTCAACCCTTCACTGTACAGCGGCTATGTTTGCACCACTACGGCCAATACAAGCTATCTCCGAAACAGTCCTTATACAGAAAAAAGCCGTTCGAATTATACGAAGTTGTACAGTAAAATTATCGCGATTTTGATAATTAAAATTCTTTCCTCAAGAGCGTAACGCTTCCAAACTTTTACTAAAAATCCTAACTTTTAACAAAAAAATTTTAAAAGATGAAAGCTAAATTTTTGACATTTAATCATTTGACAGACAATATACTTCCTAACCTGATATTTTTGCTTGCCCGATATGTCAAAAGATTAACAGCAAAAACAGGGCGGTAAAAGCCCATTTCGAACTAATGAAAAACGAAAAAAAAACTCTATTACTCTACTTTTAGGTATGAAGCTTTATAAGCCCACCGATGCTACCACAAATCCCTCTCTTATTTTAAAAGCCGCAGGAATGGAACAATATAAAAATCTAGTACAGAAAGCTGTAGAATGCGGCAAGAAAGCGGGAGGGTGAGTATGATATAATTTTTTAACAAGCAGCAACGAACATGATTGATTTTAATTGCAGATCTATTGATGAAAAAATCAAAGATGCTATGGATTATTTATGCATTTTATTTGGTTGTGAAATATTAAAAATTGTGCCTGGACGTGTTTCAACGGAAGTTGATGCCCGCATGTCCTTTGATACAGCGCAAAGTGTTAAAAAAGCCTTAAAGTTGATTTCATTGTACGAAGATATGGGTATAGAAAGGAAACGCATTCTGATTAAATTAGCATCTACTTGGGAAGGTATTCAAGCAGCGAAAATACTAGAATCCCAACACAATGTCAAATGCAATTTAACTTTATTATTTTCATTTGTCCAAGCTGTGGCATGTGCCGAAGCAAAAGTAACACTCATTTCCCCATTTGTGGGACGTATACTAGATTGGTATGTGGCCAATACAGACAAAAAGAAATATAAACCTGAAGAAGATCCAGGTGTTGCTTCCGTAAAAAGGATTTATAATTACTACAAAAAATTTGGCTACAACACTGTCGTCATGGGAGCATCGTTTAGAAATATTGGAGAAATAAAAGCTCTAGCAGGCTGTGATTTACTTACAATTGCACCTTCTTTACTGAAGGAGCTAGAAAATGATACTGATAAAGTAACGGCAGAATTGAATTGTGAAAAAGCAGCCAAAGAAAAATTAGAGAAGATCACCGTTGATGAGCCTACTTTCAGGTGGATGCTAAACGAGGACGCCATGTCAACTGATAAACTTTCTGATGGCATTCGCAAATTTGCTATTGATTCTGTTGCATTGGAGAATCTTATTCGCAAGCATATGTCAATGTAAATAAACTCCATTTAGATGGGGAATCTGAAAGTAAAAATTTTATTTCATATTCTACTTATGTACATATGTATGTATGTGCATACTCGCAATTAAAAGACAAGACGATATTTTGTTTTCCCACTTATGCTCTCGTTATGCAGTCGATTTTGATGAAAAATTAACCTTTTCCAAATATACTTTTGCAGATGTACACAATCATTATTTTGAAAATTAAATTAATATGAAATAATTACTCCAAAAAAAAACGGTTTTAAATATAACACTGTATTTTTGCGTTTTTTGTAAACACAAGTGTATAGTTGTTGCTATTTGTTTGTACACTTAGAAAAAATCTAACCATGTGTTTGAAGAAATGTAAGCTTGTGTTTATTGAATTGTTTATTCACTTCTCAGTTGGTAAAAAACAAAATTATTAAATATAATATAGTAAGAATAGTCGAAAATAATATGTTGGCACAAACTAGGAAAAAATCAGGAAATTAAAATACAAAATCAGAAAATTTAAAAAACGCCGTTTTATTTTTGTATTCTTCATCTTTTACTGGTAGGTCAGAAGCGCTAGTTGCTGCTAAAGTTGGTTAGCCTCTGCTTTTCTTTGCGAAGAGTTTGGCATTATGTTCTTTGCTTAACCTGTATGCTAAGCCAAAAAACTAAAATTATTTTGTTCATCATCAAAAAAAGCAATGTACATATTTTTTTAGAATCTTATGTGCAGATTGTGGGTTGTACACCCAACCCTATTGAATGCCTTCAGAAATTTCGATACCGTCATTCGATAAACGAATCACACAAGACGAAAAACATAAACCAATCGCAAAATTAGCCCCCAGCTTAAGCATTTCTAAAATGTGCGGTTAAAGGATTCCTGGCAACTTGAGTTGAGCAATCAATGAAATGGTCTATTTAGTGATTTTATTTTAAAATAATTTTGGGTTATTAGCACACCGAGAAGCTAACTAATATAAAATATTTACCACCAAAAAACCATTTTAAAGGGGTTTAAAAAAGCAACAATAATTAATAGGTACATTGACAAAGAATACGAAATTCATTTACATATTTTTTTGTTTTTTGCAGCAAGCATTTGAATTATGACGTTTTTATTTCATTTTGAAAAAAATATGTTTCTGCAATTAAATAATATTATAGCGCTTAAAATTTTTTCAAATAAATTGATCAAAACACATATGTTTCACGTAAATCTTTAGTATTAGTTTTTGAAATTTATGATTGTATATATGTATGAATATATAGATTTTGATTAAATTTATATTTAGAAAGTTTGTTTTTTCATAAATTAATCAGCTGATTTCATTTTACACAAATGAGCCGTTGGTATCAATTTTGGTTTTGATTCATTTGATAGTTCGACTAAGCTCGTTATTTTATCGGCAAATGATAGTAACTTGCCAACCGCTTCACGATCGTCGCCATAAATAACTTTAATTTCATCGCCTTTTTCCGGCGGTACTGGTGCCAAATGTTCGCTTACTATAGACACTCTACGGTCTTCCTTTTGTAAGAAAAGAGAACAGACGCCATTATTAACATTGCAAATGATGCCAGTTTGGCCAACTAAGTAGGTGTCGTCGTGAATACGAATTTTTACTTCGATATCTGTTGTGCACCAGTCACCCATAGGTGATTCTAAGCCTGCACCTGGTGTTTGCGGATTATAAGGTGAGTTAGGAGCCCCACCAGGTGTATTTGGTGAATAGTTAGAAGGCGATGGTGTATTCATGTAGCCGACAGGGTATGGAGAAGGGGCTGGACTTGGACTGGAATTGAAAGCACTATAACTGCGTTCGGAGCCATAAAGTGTTCCTGGAGTTTGTGGAGGAAACTGTGTATTGGTCTGATAACCCGGTGTGCTGGGATTGTAGCCAGGGCTAGGACTTGACTCATCAAGTGAATACTCAAAGTCATTGCTTCGAGCTGGTGTATTTGATATATTTGGATCCCAGGCCCCACGTGGAGTTGCACTTCCATCATGCAATGGTGTCATTGAACTACTATACGGTGTTCGACCTTCAGAATCCCAATTTGGAGTTTGGTTACCCAATAAAGGTGTTTTAGATCCGGCCGCCGCATATATTGGTGTATGCGAACCATATCCGGGAGTTCGAGCTGGTGTCCGTCCGTATGAGGAAAGACTACCTTCCTTGCCAGCAGGACCAACTATGGCGATGTGATTACGATCAACAGAAATTGTCTGACATGATGTATGCAATTCCACACGTGCTGTACTCTCGGTGGCGTCTTTAACAATGCCAACGACCCCTTTTTTTAAAGAAGTTTAACAATTTAAAAAATTTTCTTTTTTGACATTATATGAGTTTATATAACTTTACTTACCCTTATAGGGTCCTCCGCTGATTTTAATTGTTTTACCCAAAATTTCACGATCTCTTGTAACTTTAAAACCGCCACGTCCGCCCCTTCCACCACCGCGACCACCACGACCACCTGAAGGATGCATGGGTGATTGGAGACGAGGAGACGTGTAACCCGAACTGCCAGCAGGGCCAAAATTATTATTTTGCGATTTACTTCCGCCAGCTAGTCGAAGATGTCGAGTTTTGCATACAAATATGCCACCATTTTCCGGGTACATGCGGCAGTGCAAAAATGCAAAACTACGATATAAATGTTTTATTTCTCCTGAACGCCCCTAAAAACGGAAGAACAGTCGAATACACATAAAAATTAATTAGAAATGTAGTGGCACTTATTTACCGCATGGGGACCCTCCATCACTTTAACAATGTCCCGACGTCTTATTTGATTTTGTTCAGCATCAAGAGCAATAGTGTTTCTGTTTTCTCGCCTTTTGTGAAGGGCAGTAGGTTTGCACTCAATTACTTTGCCATGCATTCCCAAAACATGAAAATTTTCACGTTCCAAACGAACAATAACTCCTACGTTTTGTGCGCTATTGAAATAAAATTTTGCAAATTTTGTTTTTAAGTTGCAAATGTTGTTTTCAAGTTAATATAACTCACTCTAGTTGGACCAAATCACCCCACTGAAACTGACCAAGGCAATCCACGCCAGTAGCAACATCTGAGCAAAGCTGCAAGTCTCTAGGCAACACTTCCAATTCATGATTTGTTAGATCAGATACAAGAACGACTCGTGTTGATTCAACACGAATAATTAAACCTGTTTCACCTTCATAACGACCTGCTAAAACCCGGGCATGATCACCTGTTTTAAAGTATTTTCTCAACTCAATGGCCTTAAATACTAAAGGATCCTATTGGCGTATGAACGTGAAGTTGTTACCACTTAAACAATGGAAAAAAAAACAAAAAACAAATTTGTTTACCTTCAAATCCTGATGTTTCGGCATAACTGTGATCATCCCACCATCAATAGCAATAATTTTAGCCTGTAAGTTCTCCAAATCTCCAACACATACTTCAACATTGTCGCCCATCGAGAATGAATGTCCAGCGGCGGGATCATCTTTTGCTCCAGTTACAATTTCCAAATTTACATCTTAAAAGCAAAATTTTAAATTCAACCGTTTTTTTTTAAAGGAAGCAAAAAGTTACCTTCTGGTTGTTCTTCAAACCGTTCTAACTCTGCTAGTGTTGGTTTCACACCCTCAGCTTGAATAGCAGACATGTTAAAATTTTTATACAAAAATCCCTTGCGAGAGTAACGATTTCCTTCGAACAGCAAAAAATCACCATCTGAATGCACCTCCCCACCAATAGCCCTTAAGTTTCATTAGAAAAAAAAAAATAAAGTAAATCTTTAAATAGTTTTAAAGTTAACTTACCTAACAGCTTCCGGATCGAAAGGTTTTGCAGGAGGCCTTCGTTTTTTCTTTCGTTTACTATCATCCGATTCCTTTTATGTTAAAAATATTTTAATAATTTCAATAGGGGTATCTATCTCTAACTTACTTACATTAACTGTTGATCTGAGAGCACCTCTCATGCGAGTATAATCAATGCGTGGCAAGAGCTTTAAATGTGCTTGATTTTGAGCCAAATCTACATAGTCCACTTGTGCTATATCATCCTTATAAAGACCCCTTTTTAGTCTTACCCACTGTTTGACTTTTAAGCCAACTTGTTCCTTTACGACTTTCAAAACATCAGTCATTTCTTTAATCGGTACCATCTCTTGCTTCCACTTTCCCATTCTAAGGTTACCCACATTTTGAATAGTCGTTTTCACATGAGTTTGCTTATACGACTCAATGTAAATATAGCCCTTAACACCCTCCGGCGCAACAACCGATTTTATTTGTAGCGGCTCATCTGTATTTAAGTAAGTTAGAAACTTTCTCATCAATAATAAAGCAGTCGCCTTCTCTTCTCCAATTCTACACTTAACCATCCATAAATTTGGATCCCTTGATAAATATATATTTTTTTATTTTTATTTATATGGGCCATAAGTTGCATTAAACTGTAAAACTTACTTTATGCCCGGCAACAGTGTTTGTTGAGTTATTTCATCAGACATTTCTTCGCCTCCATCTCCAAAGTGTCTTTTGGCGATTGATTCGTCAGCATATTTTTTTCTCAAATATTCTTCAATTTCATCTTCTCTTTGTGTACTGTAATATTTCAAAATAAACAATGATTTCGGGTCTTAAGCGTGTACTTAGTTTAAATCATAACTTACTCCCATAGATTTGTACCTCGACGTCTTATTTCAATATCACGGGCTGTTGGACCCAATTCGTCAATTTCGTTTCCCACTATACCCAACTCGTTAGCGCCTTCTTCCCACTCGTCGTCTTCATCCACCTGATTTGTTTAATTTTTGTAATGACTTAGCAATTTGACGTTTTTGCATTTTTTTAATTAATTACCTCATCGTCTACTTCAGCTTCATCAATAATGAAACCGCCGAATCTATCTTTTTTCTTCTTCTTTCTTGGTCTATCGTCTTCATCCTCCTCATATTCTTCAGAATCCACATCATCACCATCCACGTCATCATCGTCATCTTCATCTCTGGATCGTTGTTTATGGCCCCTGACAGAATTTTCTGAACCGGATTCTGAACCAATTGAACGCGATCGGGACCGAGATCGTGATCTCGACGGGGATCTTGATTCGGATCTAGATCTAACAGGCGAGCGAGATCGTGAACGTACACTCTTTTGAGACTTGTTGGAACCAACAGATCCATCTTCGGAGCCACTGTCCGACATATTGCTTTCTTCAGAGTCGGACATTTAACTACAAATAAAAGTATTACAAAACAAGTTTTTTTTTAACAATCCGAAGCCACATCCACGCGAACTTTTTTTTAATTTTGAAGAAATAATACAGCAAATAACATACGTGTTCTTTTTTTTTGTAAATGCAATAAGTACTTACCGTTTAATATTTTCTTTTCTTATCTTTTAAATCCTCAAAAACTATGTTTTGATTTCGTTTTAACAATGAAATTGCTTAAAAAATTTCCACAGATACAAGAAAAATTGCTCGTGACAGGGCGAGTCACATATTTGAACCATAGATAATTAATATTTGAACAATAAGTGTTGTGTGTTATTCAGTGATGATAACTTTTCTTTTTAGAGATGGCAATTTGTCAATTTTATTATTCTTTACTTCTCGCACTACGTTAGCCGTAACGTGTTTAGTAGTTATTTATGATGTGCTTCACATAAGAAGCTCAAAAAATAGATATAGAAAATTATGTAATAAACAAATGATTTTTAATCATAAATTGAGCCAACAAAAGGACTATTTTCTTGGATTAGATTAGTTAATAATTCCAATGGAAGAGCAGGGAGATTCGCGAAGTTAATTTGAATTAAATTTTTTGTGGTTTATAATTCTTTTTTATAAAAAAAATTAAACGCGATTTGATATATAATCGGCCATTGAAACTTAAATTGACGCTGTATATTTGTACGTTGATATTTATACTAATATCAGGCCTAATTCAAATAGCAACCGAACTAAACACATTTTTTATAACAAGTGTACAGCATGTTGTTGAAAGTATAGCAGCTGTGACATACACAAACTTGATTGCAGAAAATCCACAATGTATATTTAAATTTGACAATATTGACCAAAATAGTCTTAAAAATATGATGAAAAGCATGAATAATAAAAAAGACCAAAATTTCCTCACAGTTAATATGTTGACACAAAATTATGATATTATTGGATCATATTTGCACCGCCTTATATTATCATCAATGCAAACGGGAACATTTCCCGACTGTTTAAAAGAGTCATGTATTGTGCCTATAAAGAAAGTCAAAAATACGACTGATCCACATGAAATACGACCGATAAATATGATAATGACAATAAGCAAAATCTTGGAAAAAGTGGTATACTCTCAACTGAGTAACTACTTTGAAAACAATAATTTATTGCATGAAACGCAATCTGGTTTTAGACATAACCATAGTTGTGAATCTCTTTTAAATCTTGTAGTTTCTCAATGGAAATCTGAAGTAGAAAAAAGAAATTGTGTGGTGGCAGTTTTTCTGGATCTAAAAAGAGCATTCGAAACGATAAACAGAGAAATATTACTGATGAAACTGGAAAAGTATGGTATAAAAGGCGACGAACTAAAATGGATTTGGAGTTATCTTGATAAAAGAACACAGAGAACAAAATGCGGCGAATTTTTATCAGAAGCTGAAAATGTCAACGTAGGAGTACCACAGGGAGCAGTTTTGGGAACTCTACTATTTATAATATACATAAATGATTTACCAAAAGTTTTGAGAGAAGCTAAAGTATGTATGTTTGCTGATGATGCCCTTATTTACATAAGTGGCAAAAATGCAGATGAGTGTGTTCGTATTGTTAATAGTGAATTAAAAGAAGTGGAAAATTATCTAAAAATGAATAAGCTAAAACTCAATACAAATAAGACAAAAGCCATGGTCATAAATTCAAGCACAACAGAAAATGTAATTATGGAGAATATGGTAATAGAAATGGTGCCAGAAATTAAATATCTGGGAGTGATTCTCGATCAAAATTTGAAGTTCAAAATGCATTTCGACTATATTTGCAAAAAAATCTCAAAAAAAATAGCATTTCTTAGAAGAATTCGATACCAACTGTCAACGTCTACTTCCATAAAAATATATAACACTACGATAAAGCCTCACTTTGAATATTGCTCTTCCTTACTATTCCTGGGCACACAGCAAATGAAAACCAGACTTCAAAAGTTGCAAAACAAGGGTATGAGATGCATTCTTCGCTGTAATAGACTAACGCACATCAGGGATATGCTGCAGAAGCTACAATGGCTAACGGTCAACCAAAGAATTATAATGAATGTTCTGTTGTATATTTATAAAATAAGAAGTGGAATGATGCCAAGATATATCCAGAGGCAATTGGTTTATGTAGCTGATGTTCAACCCTACAATTTGCGAAATGCTACTGATTTTAGAATAAATTTTAGAAGAACAAATTTTACTCAGAATTCACTATTATATAAGGGCCTTAATCTATTTAATGAAATTCCACTAGCATTGAAAAATGAAACAAATTTTTATATATTTAAAAGAAATTTAATACATTATATTAGACATAATTTTTTAATGTAAAAAATTCTTTTTTTTTTATCTAATTATGATGGCAATTGTATTATTTTAATAGCATCTGTGCTAAATATATGTAAATAAAAAAAAAAAAAAAAAAAAAAAAAATTTTTAACCTTATTCCTGATTTAAGAAAGAATACCTTAATTAGCTTTCTGTGAGAAAGAACATTGATTTCGATTGCGTGAACAATTTTAAAATTAATTAAAACATATTGCTTATACATCTTTCATTTCCTGAAGATATCAGCCAATAATGTATATAAATCTATTAACAAAATATTAATATTTTAAAAAGGTCAATTAAAAATAATTTTTATTTAATTCTATATTTTAGATTTGAGTTTTATAATTTCGTTTTAATTTTATATTTTAATTGAGAATGTTTTATGTTTTAATTTACATTTAAGTTTATTCTATCGCATACTTTAGTTTTCGGCTCTATTTTTAGTTTCATTATTTTGTTTTTTTTTTACAGATTTAGTGTCTTTTTCGCTTAAATATTTACATCCATTTACATTGAAATATTTTTTTCTTTTACATGTACTTACATTAAGAAGCCTGCAGCTTTGCGTAACCATAATGCCAACGCATAATTAATATGACAAAAGTGATGATGTAATAGAAGTGATAAAACTTATATTACGATTTTGATACAGATCCTTGTAACTTGCACTTTATAGGATGGTAAGGCAGTGATTTGAACTGCGATGCAATCAGGTAAACCAATCGAAAGATGTTTATATATATCTATATCTCTTCTTAATCCCTTGTGTACACGAAATCTCCTAAACACCGTAATATGTCGACCAAGAGCCGTTTGCAACCATTTTTTGGGGGGTTTTAGCCATTCAACCGAAATGTTTACCTTTTTCTGCTTTTTAAATTGTTTCTCTTTTATTCATTCGACTGGTTTACCTGATTGCATCGCAATTCAAAGCACTGCCTTACCATCATAAAAGTGTACATAACAAGGATCTGTACCAAGAACTTGATACAAGTTTTAACACTTCTATCATATCATCTGTTCTTTATTATGCGTTGGCATTATGTTTACGCAAAGCTGCAGAGCTAAATTTAAGATTTCTTAATGTACATGTAAAACAAAAAAATGTTTCAATGTGATAGATGTACATGTGAAGTACATAGGTAGTATGTATGTTGGAATGACATACATTGTACATACAGCTGAAAAATATGCTGAAAAGTATATTTATTTTTTATTTATTTGTTATTATTATTTTATAAATTATTTTGTATACTAATTATAGTTATTTGACCTTTGTAATATTTTATTGGTAATTTATTTTGATTAGACACAATTTTAAGTTAAAACTTCTTTAATTCATAAAATTTATTTAATAATTGCATACCTGTTGTTGCAAAATAAAGTGATTTTCATTATGAAAATAAAATAAATAATTTAAAATTAATTGTTTTTGCTTTTTTTCACATAGGAAATATAAATATACTCGTATGTGTAGAATATATTATATCCTATATAAAAATAAATATGTATATATTTATATTTATTTTAAAGAAATCCTTTTGTACTTGTATATTATATGCAGAACTATACATACATACATTTAATATATGTACGTTTAGTATGATGTGTGTAAATATAAATTTATTTAAACTTTGTGTTAATTTTTTTATTTATTATTATTAATTTTTTTGCTATTCTTCTAATACTAGATTTTTTGACATTGCATGCCTTAGTTTTATTTATATCTAAAATAAGTATGAGGTTCTGTAATCTTTTTTTTTTAATTTTTAATTTGGTTATTATTTTCTGTAGTGCAAAGGAGACATTGACGTAGGCAAAAAATGAATAAATTGTTTTAGAAGATTAAAAGGGATTTATTTGAAAACATTTTAAATTGTATATTAGTTAACTTTCCAGTGTGTTAATAACACAAATTTATTTTAAATTAATTGATTATTGGTGGTAAGTTAATTCCATTGATTGCTCAACTTCTAAGAAAGCTTTGGAAACGCTAAAGCTGCTTATTATATTTACATTTTTTTTACCAACTGACAATAATATATTAAGTGATTTTTAATGAAATAAACTTGCTTAATAGCACACTAGAAAAAAAGATGGCAACTCCTTATATTTTAGAGTTTTTTGTAAGACTTCTTACAACCATACTGAGAGATAGAAAAACGTGTATATAAGGGAATTTAAGCAAAATTTGATTTTTATTTTTTGTTTGTCTATTTCTCAGTTGGTTAACAATTTTTTTAATATAATCACCAGCTTTTCTAAAATGTGGTTAAAGGTTCCTTGACGACTTGAATTGAGCAATTAATTAAATGGCCATAGCTTTACCACCAATAATCATTTTAGTGATTTTATTTAAACTAAATTTGTATTATTAGCACACTAGGTAGTTAACTCATAAGATTATTACTTAAAAAAAACATTTTAAATTTAACTTGTGCTTTACCTTTTGTGAGCTACATTTTAATACCTCTTTCGTAAATTCATATTATTTGTTAATCTGCAAACCATTTATTTATTTGAGAAAATATTATGCCATAATTTCTAGCTATTGAAACTGTATTCTACACTTTATTATAACCACCTTATTATTATTGGTATTTACACAAGTAAACGTCGACTGTATTTCAACAATTTATAATTGTTTTTAACGTTAGATATTTCGGGCGAAGAAGTACATGGTGTTCAGCTATTAAGACCGAATTTACATTGTACGATTTTTGTCGCTGCAATTCTTAGTTTGTGGGTAAATAAGGGGTGTAGAAAGAATAGGGGAAGAGAGGAATTAAATTCGGTCTAAATAACAATATAATAACTATCAGCTATATAATAACACAAGAATAATATAGTTTCCTATTTGCTTGAGGGGACATTCATAAATCAACATTGAGTTATACCTATAAATATTGCTATAAAGATACTTTGATTTATATTTTTTAATATATAACAATAGACAAAGACAACAACTAAGTTCATTTGCAGCGAATACAATACTTGCAATAATGCCATAATTGCGTTTAATGATGAAATTTATTTTTTCTCATTCGACATACAGTAAAGGCTTTTACCTCTACAATTATTAGGTAAAGTTTTTATTGAACGAAAATAATAAAAAAATATTTTTTGACTACGTCTCTGTTAAAAAAAAAAAAGTCAAACATAACAAACAACCTTAAGCACTGTCTAAAAAATGCTTAGAAAAATTAAAACGTGTACAATGTACATACATGCATACATAATAAATATACCTATGCACATACATATGTACATATATATGTATATTTACACAAGCTACGACGACAATAAGTAGAAACCATCATTAAACACCTATTTTCTTTAACAAACTCAAGAAGAAAAAAACCAGCAACAACAACAACAAGAACATAAACATCAACAGGAATATATGCATTAATATTATTATAAAGCAACAACTAACTAACACATTATCGGCTAAAAAGCACATTAGCTACCAAATATTATAAGCACCTAGCCTGGCTGGCTTTCTTTCGGGCTGCCTTTGCTCATTTTTTTATTGTTGTTTTTGTATAATTTCAATGTTCTATATACATACATACATCTATTTGCATGTATGTATAAATATTTGTATGAACAATTTGTACGTACATACATATGATTTTTCTTTCTAATATGCTGCTAAAAGTATTTTTCCCCGGGCAGTAGAGAGTTTACGTCTGTCTGGGAATTTTGCCAAAAGCAACAAATTCTGTAATTCAGATAGACACTCTCATCAAGAACTTTCTCCCTGTGTTTAGTCGCCGTCGATCGTTTCAAAAGCGCGATCTTTTCCTTAGTTCTTAATTTTTTGGCTGGGCCAAAAAATACATAATAAAATTATATAAAATTTTTCGGTTCGCACAGCATTTTAAAATAGTAACAATTATTTTTTTTGTAAGTTTTAACAAAAATAATTGTCATATGTACTTTCAAAAAAGACTTAAAAACAACGAAGAACATTACAAGCCCACATAAAGGATAATAAAAGTGTTGGATTTATTTGTTCTACATTTACCTAGATTTACATACCTACTACCTATAACGCAAGTAAATTACTAGCTTTGAATACATCATCATGCAGTTTTTAAGTGCTTCATTATTATTGTTAAGACAAAATAAAACACAAAGAACTGAAAATAGTTCAAAGTTACCATTAAAAAATCCGTTACCACAAAAAAGCAAAATAAAAAAAAATTGCTATCATCTCCAGGTCAAATCAAATCAAAAAAAAAAGAAAAGAAAAAACGCAAAAATATTGAAGAGACTGAAAAAATGCTAATTTTATATTAGAACAAATTGTAATAAATTCTTTAAATTAATAAACACATCAAATTATTATATAAACGATTTCGTATTTTATTATACATATACATACATATGTATATATGCATACGTACTTACATACATTAATGTAAAATTACATTTTAAATTAAACAAAAGCGAAATAGTCAATATTATGATCAATTTTTTTAAGTGCCTTGCTTGTAATGAAAATATTGCATCAGAAATAATATCCTATTATTAATAATAAAGAAAATCAAAATAGAAAAAAATCTTTTTTAAAATTAAAAATATTTATTTTTCATACAAACATACGTATATACCTATGCACATTTACATATATTTACATACATACATATATATGTATACCACCAAAAGTTCTTAATATAATTTAAAATTTGCACATGCAAATAAAGAATAAAATTTGTTGTGTTAGTGATGCTAATAAAGTGTATTTTTGGGGAACTTAAGAGTGCCAAACAACTTTTGGAAAAAAGCTCGATCCTGTTTACTTTATGTATGCGATTTGCTCATACATATGTGATTGGCAACATCGATTTCTACACACTCTATCATACTTTTAGAGACACTCTCCCAAAAATAAATTAAATTAAAGAAAAAAAAAAACACGAAAAAAAAAACAAAATTAAAAATAAACCATAATATATTCAAGGTTTTTAAATACACATACACACATGCATGCTTACATACAAATCTATTTGTTTAAATCATATTATATGCAAATAATTATATACCAATGTATTTAGATTTTTATATTGTATATATTTTATATATGTACATTTATATATAGATGGGAGAAAATGAGTGTATGTAAGTATGCATGAATGTCGCTTCTCCTAAAATACTTCTTTGTGGTTTCAAGCTCTCTTGCAAACACTATTTTAGCGTTTTAATAATTATTATATTTTGCTATTCAGTGTAGAATTAAGAAAATTACCTCAAAATTCAGTTGTCAAGGCATATCAAAATTCTCATTTATTTATTAAATTGAGGTTTTATAAGTTTTTATATAGTACATTTCTAGGCATGACGAAAGGGGTGATGATATATTTTTGCATAAGTGTGTGAGTGATGTGCTTAATTTAAATAGAAAAAAAAGGTGAAAATGCTGGGATACTTTTGTTTTTTATATACATACATATTTTGTTATTACATAATAATAGTTTATTTTTGACAAAATTATTAACGTTATTAAATGTGTGTGTGTGAGAGAGAGCATAAATATAGAATTATTTAATACGCAAATCCCATTCAGTTTTTAGTAGTATGGTAAAACAAAAGCGTTTAATTTAAGTATATATATATGTATATACTTAAATTAAATATAAAAAGGCACCTAAATTGTCATACATATAAATATGTATGTATGTACATGCAAACATGTTCACATTTTTTAAGGTTTCTTTTTGTAATGCTTATAACAATAATTACATTAAAAACCTGCATTTTCTTATTTCTGTATTTAATACTAATAAAAAAAATTATAATTAATGGTTAATTAAAATCCACATAATTAAGAAATAAACACACTATTGTATAAACTTTTCTTTGCCCGGGAAAACACCTGTTGGCTATTTGTTTATTTTCACTTTTGTAAACATACACACATAGGGCACACACATACATATTTATTTTTAAAGTTAGAAGTATATGAATTTGGAAGTATGTATATGAATTCAATACTACGAAACATTTTTGACGGCGCTTTGTTTAAAAACAATTTATTATGCAGCTGCTTCCAAAGGATGAAAAAATAAGCCAAGTCTTTTGTGACGTTGTTTAGCCGTCGGTTGGAATATGTAAGCATGTATTTATACATTAAATCGTTTCCAGGGCTTACTACGGATTCGCAAAACTTTGAAAATAACACAAGGATTTTGTGTTTGGTTGAGAATTAATGAGGTTAGAAGTTTACCTGGTCTGAATTCTAAGAAATATTCTAAAATAAAACAAATATCACCAATTTTACGTTGTAGTATAGATTAATTTTATTCCAAGAAGTTACGGCCGCTTAATTGTCAACATTTAAAATTCTGGGTTTTACGTTTAAGAAATTTTAGTGCAGCAAAAACTACTAAAAGCCATATAGGTTTTAAATTAAAAAACATTAAATTTTAATATAATAATTATAGTTATTTGACCTTTTTAATATTTTATTATTAATTTATTTGATTATTATTTTTATTCGACCTTTTTATTTCATAATCAAATATGTAAAATTTAATTAAAAACACCGTTAAAATGATTAATACATATTTAATTATTATTAATTTATTATTTATTTATTTATTATACAATAGGTGTTGTTTATAAAAATAAATGTTAACAATTTTTTAATTAATTGTTTATACACTTTTTGTTTATCTTAAACAAGTGGTTTGGCAAAATATTGAGAAAAATTATAAAAAATAAAGATCAACTGCATTTTTTATTAAAAAAAACACCTAGTCCTTAAATAATAAATTACTAATGAAATATATTTTAATATTTATTTTTAAATTCACGAATAAGCTAACAAGATTTTAATTTAAAAAATTTTATAAATGAACAATATAACTACAGATACTACTTATTTATTAAGCTTTTGGGGCATAATTTGCCATGATAGCTAGTTTAGTTGTAATGACACGATTTTTATCATTAACAACGGCGTACCTCAATAACATTTTTAGCTTAACTTAGAAAACCAATTCAGTGACAATTTTTTATTAATATTAGGAAGAGTATTTTCTATTAACTTACTAGTATTTTTGATACATATTATTATGTCCTATTGAATTTATTTCTACATGTTTATACAAAAAATAGGGAAAAGAGTTCTATTGCTGCATAGCCGTTTATATGCTGTTTGGTATTAATATTAATTAGGCGAATTAGTAGCAAGTGATTGCATTAGAGTTAAAAGTCCTTGCAAAGTTTGTTTTAGTTGTCAAGCAGTTACATTGAAAATAATAAAATTCCAATTAAAACAAGGCATTTATTTGTAGGTCGCCCTACACATCGGCTTGCCTTGTTTGATGTGTGCTAGAAACAGGCTATATCTTTTATCACTCATCAGATGTTTTTTTATATAAACGTTTTATATGTATTTAGAAATACTAAAGCTAAACTTACCATTATTTCTAATAATTTCCGTTGGTAGTACAGTGTTGTCAAGGCTTTAGTTATATTGACAGAGTTGCATAACAATGTACCTTAATTATTACGAACACCCTAACTAATAATCGCTATGCACACTCTGTACATTTTTTTGACAATTAAAGAATAAGAATAAGCATTTGAGAGGAAAGCAAGTCACTGAACAATAACTACTAAACTCGAAAAAGGAGGAAAGTCAAGAAAAAAAAAACCAACAACATTCTGCATAATCATAAGTTATATTTTATACAATAAGAAAGTTTACTAATAGAATAAGTGAAAAAATATATAAAATATTTTATTAATAATAAAACAAGAACAGGTATTTAATAATGTTTATTAATAACACAGAAAATTATACACAGTCTCAACTAAACACATCTATTTTTTTTCTGCTTTGAAGTTTGTCAAGACTAGCAATTTAGTATGTAGCTGAAATCGAATGTTTTTTTTTAAATAGGTATAAAGAAACAAAATTATCGTTGTGTCAAGTGATTTATTTTAAAATGATTTCTAGAAAATGTAAAAAACTACATTGAAATGCGCAATAATTAAGTTATTGCAAGCGGTTCATCGCTTTAAAAATGTTAGAGACATGCATACATATATATATATATATATTTATATGTAAAGAATTTGTTAGGTACAAGTAATTCAGGGTAAGCGGCAAATAAGAAATATAAAAGACAACGTAGACAACGATTTGGCAAACATACTAATGAAGAATATGTATAGAAGTATATTTTTGAAAATCTCTCTGTTACACGTGTTCTTTTCGAAATGTTATCAAATAATTTATTACATGGCAGCACTCATGCATATGTGTGTATTTACTTACATCTATCTAAATTTGTATCCTTAAATTTTTAACTTAAAATCGAAGTTTAAGAAACAGTTTTCAAGTTAAATTTGTTTTTTAAGAAGAAAATCTTACATAAAAAAAATAGAGAATTGCATTAAGGCAACTTCAATGAAAATATACATACTTATATATGCTAATATACTTATTTATCTATGTATGTATGTAGATATATAATAAAAAATTTAATGCGTGAGTGAAAGCCCTGTGGTATATTTTCAACTGTCACATATTTAACTAAAGATAAGCTAATTATTTGCTTTTTAAAATCTTATCAATAAATTAATTTACCTATGCATGTTTGTAAAAATTTGCAATATGAATGGGGTCACCATGCAAATAATTTTCATATGGTATTAGAGAAATATGTTTTTTATTTAATATATGCATGATTTTACCATATTTATTTATAAATTTTTACTCACATCTAAGTTAAAAACTTTTTTAAAATAAAATATCAAAATTCGCTTACGTGTGCCACATTTTATTACAGTTGCGGTCATAACAGTTGTTGCGTATGTTTGTCTTATATAAAATTTTCATGACACGATATTTTTTTTTAAGTTTATACAATAAGTAAATGCGATAAACATTTCAAGAAATACGTCATTACAGAAATAAAAAGGGAAAATAAAAGTTTTTCCTTTTTTTCGCCTTTTCTTTTACTATTTCTTTATTGAAATATGATAAAGTTAGGCATTATACTTAATAGGTATTGAAATAACACAAAAAAAAAAATTATGTTATTGAGGAAAATAAGATGCACTTCTAATAAATTTGCGAATATTTTAAAAGAACTTTTAAGTTTAGTTAAGTTAATAAATGTATGTGACTTCTAAAACAGATCATTAAAGTTTTATAGTGATTTTTGAATGCTTTATAAGCTCTATCTCTATAACCTAACATTTTTCAACCTATATCGTAATATATTGCTTGACACCATCATCGAGCTTTAATACACATGTCGTAACAATTAATCATTTTCACTTATTTATTTAAACAAATTAAATTAATTCTAACCCAAGATCGTACAGCTTGGTTATTTATAATTATTATAATATATTCTGTATTTTGCACCTCTTATGTCGTTGCTGATGCTCCTTTTATTTAAAGGTAAACGTTGTAATAGTGAGTCTTTTGAACAAAACATTAACTTATGTTTTGCGTGTGTCTTGTCAACAAAAATCTCTTGTCAGTGTATCTTAAAGTAAATAAATCAATAATGTCTGACCTTGCATTGCCTAAGAACTTGATCACTTATTGGGGAATGTTAGACTACAATTTGGTGCCTCAAATGCTTGGGCGTCAGAATTTAGTTTTTGTTACACATAAACTTTGCCGCTTAAGTTTTTAAAGGATGTCTTTTTTAGAGAAATATAGAACTTTGAAAGAGCATAAAACAAAAATGCATTTCATTCGAAAAATAATCTTTTGGCATTATAATTTTTACATGATTTCTGGCATATGACCGTCACGACTGGCTCGGACGTAGTGTAAGTTTTCAATATTTGGGGCCGTATATCGGCAATAATGCTGCGAACATTGTTCACCAAGAAGTCAATCGTTTCGGAATTATCGGCTTAGACTAACGACCTCAGTTATTCCCACAGAAAAGAGTCTAGCGATGTTAAATTCACGTGTCCGAAACGTGAAACTAAACTTTTCCTTCAATAAATCAATTATATTACAAGCTGTGTAAGATGCTTCTGCATATCATGGTTGTTTAATTGATGAACAAGAAAGTCTGTAATCATGGCTCTATCACGGTCATCATTAACTTTAACGTTCTGACCAGAATCGTAAAAAAAAATACGGACCAATGATTCAACAAGCCCATCATAAAGCACACTAAACAGTCAGCTTTTCTCTATGTAACGTTGTCTCAATATATACTTGAGGATTGTCAACACTCCCAATGTGTCGCTTTTGTTTACTGCTGACGTGTTTATTCAAACAAAAGTAAACTTCATGGTAAAAAAAAAAATCGCCTATGAAAATCTGTATCAACGGCAAACATGTTTAGGGCCCATGTTGCACAGATCATGATACAGATCTGTAAACCTGATGGTGGTCTTACAACTATGTAAATACAATGCGTCTTCCAACGCCTTTACGCCTTGACATTGCAGTGGCTCCAGTTGCCCAGATTAATGTAACATTTTGTATAAAATTGACAACAAATTAACTTCTTTTTCCTCCCATTCTATTTTATTTTTTTTTTCACGCAGTTGATAAAAATGGGAAAAGATAAAGAAAAGGCGGGATTATTATTTTTAATAGGAAGAATATGAAAAAGTGGAGAAAAATTCCCACCGATTTATTTTTCGTGATGGGGGGCTGTGGGACTGTGAATCTGTTAAAATTTAACCATTTATTATTGGCAATCGGTTGATTTCTTAAAATTTCGCCAACCACTAAAAGATTGTCAACTTTACGTGCTGCTCGGAAATATAATTTTATTATTGTTTTCTTTTTTTGATATTTCATTTACTGCAAATTAATTATTCTTCGCTTTAAATAGCTTTTTTTGATCAAACATCACAATCAATATACAATTCTTATTGAGCAGCTTTTTAGTTGGAAGCAACTGTCGGTAAGAAGCAACTGCAATTCGCTTAGTTTTCAAATAAAAACCAAAAACTTATCCAGGGGGGTATTAAGTTGTAATGTCAAAAGAGATTCGTAAAAAATTTTGGAAATATGTATGCATGTGTGGACAGAGACTGCTAAATAAAATTTATAACTCATTATTGGATTTTTATTTTATTTTTTGTTTTTGTTTTTTGTTTATTTAATAGTTACGTTAAGTGCTTCTTACCGATAAGCCATGGAAGACGGTCATGCTAAAACCGTCGAACAAGTATTACAATACTTTGGTACAGATGGAGAAAAAGGTCTTACTCTTGACCAAGTAAAAAATAATCAGAAAAAATATGGACCAAATGGTGAGTTGTTAATCGTTTTTATCTTCTCGTCCTTATAGTCATTTATGGCTGTTTGTTTAGAATTTGTAATTATGAACCAACTAATGTCCAGTTATATTTCGCTTTAATCACTCCTGTTTACAGAGTTACCTACTGAAGAAGGCAAATCTATTTGGCAGCTCGTATTAGAACAATTTGATGATTTGTTGGTTAAGATTTTGCTTTTGGCTGCTATAATTTCATTTGTAAGTAGAAAACAAAAAACGAAAACTTTTGTTCTCTTAAATGTCATGTTTGTAATTTGATTAAATCTTGTATTTTCTTTGTTGCATTCAATTGCATTTAATTTATTTTTTGTTTAGGTTTTAGCACTTTTTGAAGAACATGAAGATTCGTTTACTGCATTTGTAGAACCTTTAGTAATTTTACTTATTTTAATAGCCAACGCTGTTGTGGGTGTTTGGCAAGAGAGAAATGCTGAATCTGCTATCGAAGCCCTTAAAGAATATGAACCTGAAATGGGAAAAGTTGTTCGTCAGGATAAATCAGGCATTCAAAAAATTAGAGCAAAGGAAATTGTACCCGGCGACATTGTTGAGGTTTCTGTCGGTGACAAAATTCCAGCAGACATTAGAATTACACACATCTATTCGACCACCTTGCGTATTGATCAGTCAATTTTGACTGGTGAATCTGTGTCTGTGATAAAGCATACAGATGCTATTCCCGATCCACGTGCTGTTAATCAAGATAAAAAAAATATTTTGTTTTCTGGCACCAACGTTGCCGCCGGTAAGGCTCGTGGTGTTGTAATTGGTACTGGTCTAAATACTGCCATTGGTAAAATCAGAACCGAAATGTCTGAGACTGAAGAAATCAAGACACCGTTGCAACAAAAATTGGACGAATTTGGTGAACAATTGTCGAAAGTCATTTCTATTATTTGCGTTGCTGTGTGGGCCATTAATATTGGTCACTTTAACGACCCCGCTCACGGTGGTTCCTGGATTAAGGGTGCCATTTACTATTTTAAAATTGCTGTTGCATTGGCTGTAGCTGCCATTCCAGAAGGTTTGCCAGCTGTCATCACAACATGTTTAGCTTTGGGTACTCGTCGCATGGCCAAGAAGAATGCAATTGTGCGCTCTCTACCCTCTGTAGAGACATTGGGCTGCACATCGGTTATTTGCTCCGACAAGACTGGCACCTTAACCACAAATCAAATGTCCGTCTCTCGCATGTTTATCTTTGACAAGGTTGAAGGCAGTGACAGCAGCTTTTTGGAATTTGAATTGACTGGTTCTACCTATGAACCTATTGGCGAACTCTTCCTTAACGGACAGCGAGTCAAGGCATCTGAGTATGATACATTGCAAGAATTGGCCACTATCTGCATTATGTGCAATGACTCCGCTATTGATTATAATGAATTCAAACAGTGCTTTGAGAAGGTCGGTGAAGCTACTGAAACAGCTCTTATTGTATTGGCTGAAAAAATGAATCCCTTCGGTGTTAACAAAGCCGGCTTAGATCGTCGTTCTGCTGCTATTGCTGTTCGCCAAGAAATTGAAACTAAATGGAAGAAGGAATTCACATTGGAATTCTCTCGTGATCGTAAATCCATGTCTTCGTATTGTACTCCACTTAAACAATCTCGCCTTGGAACTGGTCCCAAATTGTTTGTTAAGGGTGCACCAGAAGGTGTATTGGAACGTTGCACACACGCTCGTGTCGGCACATCGAAGGTACCACTTACCAGCTCCTTGAAGGCTAAAATACTTAACTTGACCGGTCAATATGGTACTGGCAGAGATACATTGCGTTGTTTGGCTTTGGCTGTTGCCGATAGCCCAATGCGTCCCGAAGAAATGGATTTGGGTGATTCCTCTAAATTCTATCAATATGAGGTCAACCTTACTTTTGTTGGTGTTGTGGGAATGTTGGATCCTCCCCGTAAAGAAGTTTTTGACTCAATTGTTCGCTGCCGTGCTGCTGGTATTCGTGTCATTGTCATTACTGGTGATAATAAGGCTACAGCTGAAGCCATATGCCGACGTATTGGTGTATTTGGTGAAGACGAAGATACTACTGGCAAGTCATATTCTGGTCGTGAATTCGATGATCTTTCTCCCGCCGAACAAAAAGCTGCCTGCGCACGTTCTCGCCTATTCTCACGCGTTGAACCCCAACACAAGTCAAAGATTGTTGAATATTTGCAAAGTATGAATGAGATTTCTGCCATGACTGGTGATGGTGTCAACGATGCTCCTGCATTAAAGAAGGCCGAAATTGGTATTGCTATGGGTTCTGGTACCGCTGTAGCCAAGTCTGCCGCTGAGATGGTGTTGGCTGATGATAACTTTTCTTCCATTGTTTCTGCCGTTGAAGAAGGTCGTGCCATTTACAATAATATGAAACAGTTTATTCGTTATTTGATCTCATCCAATATTGGTGAAGTCGTTTCCATTTTCTTAACAGCTGCTCTTGGTCTTCCCGAAGCTTTGATTCCCGTACAATTGTTGTGGGTCAATTTGGTATGTTTTGTTTAATTTTTAATTTAAAATATTTTTAACATTATAAAATATTTGTTGTGTTTAGGTAACTGACGGTCTCCCAGCTACTGCCCTGGGTTTCAATCCGCCCGACTTGGATATTATGGAAAAACCACCACGTAAGGCTGACGAAGGATTGATTTCTGGATGGTTGTTCTTCCGGTGAGTTATAACTTTTCATCTGTTTTATAATGCGCAAGATTCATATTTTTTCTTTTTTTTGTGTATTTATTTTGCAGTTACATGGCTATTGGTGGTTATGTTGGCGCCGCAACTGTTGGTTCCGCTGCCTGGTGGTTTTTGTTTTCTGAAACTGGTCCTCATCTATCCTATTGGCAACTCACACATCATTTATCCTGTTTGGGTGGTGGTGACGACTTTAAGGGTGTAGATTGCAAAATCTTTAGTGATCCTCATGCTATGACCATGGCTCTTTCCGTATTGGTCACCATTGAAATGTTAAACGCCATGAACAGGTAAGTTCTTGAAATTTTCAATGCTATTTAAAAAAAAACTCACTATACAAGGGATAAGGACAAATTTGAGGTTAGGAAGTAAATGGTCTGTCAAATGATTTTCCTCGTAATCTGGCTCCTGAGATTGCTATACGTGACTTAATTGCTAAATTCTGACGCTATTATTGCTAACAATAGACTAAAACAATACGCTCGTAGTGGCTGTAGTGTTTAAATATAATCGCTGTACAGCAAAGTGTTGAGAATAAATCTGGAATATCAACTTGTTGAATTTCGCAACAATTGGGAATCAATAATGGTGATTTGCGCAACATTTTGCATAAGATCTTTCTCTTCATCTCTACGTTTATGAAGTATAAATCGTTCAAGAAGTAAAGCTGACCGACCGACCATTGCTTGCTTGGAACGTTTGTGAATTGGATATTTAAAAAACTGAGTAATGAGAATCACGTAACAAAACAAACAATGATTGCAAACGGGCCTCACAGCACCCAAAAACAGTCCTCGAAAAGATCAGGCGCCATCATCGGCCCGTATTTTTGAGTAAGGAAATACCGTAACCGTGAATTCTCTGCTCTACAAAACCATTACAACCAATTTATTGTGGCCAGCACCAATAGCTAAACAGCCACCACCCAAACAATTTAGTTATTGCGTGTGAAATTTTTCGGCCGCGTAATTTCTCGATTTGGTCGCTTTGTTCTGGTGATTTAACGACGCTAAATTATTTTCTCTGGGGCCTTTTGAAAGACAGGGTTCACGTGTACAACCCACAAATCACAGACGCTCTAAAAGATGAGCTAAGCGAACCTCAAATTTGTCCACCCTTTACACTATACATAATGCGATATACGCAATACGACGTTATTTTATTATATTTGTTTGTCTTTTGAAAATCTCCTATAGTTTGTCTGAAAATCAATCTTTAATTTCAATGCCTCCATGGTCAAATATGTGGTTGATTGGTTCAATGGCATTGTCATTCTCATTGCACTTTGTCATTCTCCATGTGGAAGTACTTTCTGTAAGTTAAAATTTTGCTTATTTTGGGCTCGATTTACTTTTTTAAAGCATTTTTTTTATTCATTAAATTTGTTTTATTTACTTTTTTTCGTTGTAAAACTTAGACCGTGTTCCAAGTGACACCTTTGGGCCCAGATGAATGGATAACTGTGATGAAATTCTCAATTCCCGTAGTTTTATTAGATGAAACACTTAAATTTGTCGCTAGAAAGATCGCTGACGGTGAGAATCCCATATACAAAGTGCACGGGATTATATTAATGTGGGCCGTATTTTTTGGCCTTTTGTTTGTTATGCAGTCTTAAATATTTAAGTTTAAAAAAATAATAACAATAATACACTTTTTAACTAAAGCCCTCTAATTTTAAAATAATAATAATAATAATCATCGTTATGCATAATACCATTTATAATTTCTTCTTTTACGCTTCTCTATCCTCTTTTTATATATATATTTATACATACATACATACAAACATAAATACATACATACGTGTTTATGTACATTTTTTACTTGTAAAGAAACAAATGGAAATTATAAATCCTTTAAAAAAAAACACAAACAAACACAATGACAATGATTTAACTCAAGTTATTATTATAATATTTTTTTTATTTGTATATTATAATTTGTTTTGTTTAATATACTAACTAAATAATAGCTTTATTTTATTCAGAAAATATTGGAAATAATAACTATTTCAATTTCATTATAATTATTCGTTCTATAGTAATTTCATTAGTGATATTTAATGCAACTTAACGAATGCAGCAAACTGAATGAACGGTTTTCAAATAATAGATTAATTCATTATTAAATAATTGACGTATGTTTCGAGTGAATAACTCGTATGTCAAATTATAATTCAGCCACTTTTCTTTTATTCTTTTTTTTTTCTTTTTCTTACTGTTTTAATTTAATTAGTAAAATTTTTTTCTTATCAATATTCTTTATTAAAATTCATTGATTTTTTTTTTAATAATTTAATTTAATATCAGGTTCTAATGTGCAAAGGAAATAATGGCTTCAAATATAATTAGGTTTTCTTTTTTTGTTTGTATTTTTTCTACAAAAGCAATAAAACAAAAAATAAATACAACACTTTTTTGCCCCTGTATATAAGATCATAAAGATAATTAGGTTTCCTTTTAGGTCTTCATTTTTACCATAAAATCGGTACTTATTAGAATTTTTTTTATATATATATAAAAAAAAACTTATTTTCTTCATCAAATCAATCAATCAATCAATAAAAACATTTTTAAAACACCAAAAACGTTTCCTTATTTAATTTATTAAAGTGGAAATGCTATTAAAAAAAATGTTTTTATTGTTTTATCTTTTTTAAAAACAAACATTTTTTTTTATAAATAAATAATTACATATTGTAGGTTTTAGAAGTATTATTGTGACTTAATGATGATGATGATGATGATGATATATAATAAAATAGCCTTCTGTTTCAATAGAATATAATTTAGAAAACCAACATAAAGTAAATAAACTTGAGTAAAATTAGTTTATATTAGAGGTAAATTAACACAACAAACAATGTAAATTATTTAAAAACAAAACACAAAAAAAAAAAAAAAAAAAACACAAAACTTTCTTTTAAGGATCTGCATTACATTTAAACGAATATTAAGATTTAGACAAATAAATAATTTGAAATTGTAACAATTTTTTTGTATGCAATGCAATTTCGATTAACATACCCGCCTTAATAAATCCCTACAAACTCGTTTTCCAAAGTAAATTAAATAAAATCAAATAATATAACTTTTTTGTTTAGCCCTTGTGTTAACTAACATTGAAATATAATTTGATATAATTAATTACAGTTTTTTTTTTTGTAGCTAAACTAATAATGAGTATTTTCTTTTGTTATCAAATGTAAAGCCATAGAACTCTTGTTATTGGCATTTCCTTTTATAATTTAATCCTTTTTTTATATAAATAAAAAATCTTGTAAACGACATTGGTTCATTGAAATTGCATTGTAACTATATTTCAATAAACATAATTTTAGTATGTGATTTTAATAATTTTTTTTTTTAACATAATAATAATTTCTTTTATCTTAAAAGCTGGCTTTTCTACAAAAACAAAAAACAAAACTACTAACCCTCGTTGTATGACAAAAAAAAAAAAAAACAAGTCGTTAAAACACTTGATGATCCTCATGGGTCATGGTCATGTACGTTAATGCATTATACAGGCGCTGCTCGGTACACATTAAATGCAAAAAATGATGAATGCGCTCATATGCAACGTAGTGTTGTGCATTTTCGACTAAATACTATGTTATCCATGTTATTGCTATGCTATGATTTCTTAACGCTTTCACTTTCCATATTTATAGGAAATCTTTCAAAAGGCTGCAATTGAATGCGTTGATTTGCTGTTCTTACTTATGCGAAAACAAGTCTTAATTTTTACCTATCTCTACTAAGTTCTTTTTTTTTCTAATTCAACTTAATAATTATTATTATATTTTCTTTTTTTTTTTTTTCTTCAACCAATTTTCCCACCTTTCAGTTAACCCCGACTTCCATTAACGAAAACGGCAAACAACCCAACTCCCAACTCAAGATGTATTTCATAAAACATATAAATTAATATTTTTTTTCTAAGATACTAGCTGCTTAAGTAATAAAACAACAACAACAACAACAAAAACAGATACCAAAAAAGGCAACGGAAAAAAACAAACAAAAAAAAACCATGTTATTTCATTTTGTAAATTCGTTCATACAAAATAATTCATTTAACTAACGGTTAACGAAAAAATTTGAGGTTAGGAAGTGAATTGTCTAAAAAAATAACAATTTTTGACAACTTTAGTTTTATTGCTACGAATATGATGCTGGGGAAACGTACGCTTTTTACGCAGAATTCTGAAGCAAACAAAATTTTGCAATAAACCTTCGCTTATCTCGTCAGTGTAGCGCCGAATTTCATCTTTCAGAGCGTCACTTAAATGTGGACTGTTCACGTAAGCTAAGCCCAGTCTTTCAAATGGTTTTAGAGACATTAAATCACAAGAACGGGGCGGGCAATTGACATCATTAAATCCAGAAATCAAGAGACCGGGAAATTTCTCATGCTGTAACTGAATAGTTTGGATGGTTGTGTGGCTTGTGGCGCCCTCTTGCTGAAACCAAAGTTCAACTATGTCAAGATTAGCCAATTGTGGCCACAAAAAATTGATTATCATAATTTAGTTGCACAGAGAAGTTCACGCTGAACGAGTTTTCTTAATCTTTTACGAAAAAAGTTCCGCCGATGATGCCATCTGACTACAAATCGTAACAGGACTGTTTGTAGGCTTACATAATCGTCTAATTAAAAATGAGTCTTATCGCTAAAGATAATTTTTTTAAAAATGCAATATTTTCGTTCAGTTTTTCGAGCAACCAATACAAAACAATGGTCGGCCGCCCTTAATTATTGAACACGTCAAATTTGAAGAGCGTGAAGATGAAGATATGAATGCAAAATATTACGCCTCTAATGAACTCGAATTGTTGCGAATGTCAAAGAGTTAATGTTGCAGGCTCAATCGCTACATTATGTTGTACAGCGGTTATGCTTGCATAACTACGGTCAATACAAGCGTATTATTTAAGTCTATTGTTAGCAAAAATACCGTGAGCGTTGAAATTAGCGATTAAATTAGGCACAATAGTTTCAGAAGGAACATGAAAAGAAAGGACGAGGAAAAGCAGTTGGAATTTTACAAAGGAAAATGGTGAAATTTTCTTAACTACAATTCTTTGCCCAACTTAACTTAAAAATTCTCAAACAATCACAATTTAGTTTTTAACATATTTAATCATTTGGCAGACAATTTCCTTCCTAACCTCAAATTTATTCACGCAATACAAAAATTGACATTTCAAAATTTTGAATTTTTGCAGTCATTAAAATGACTTGAAAGACACAGATTGTGCTAAGATAACAATAGTCTAATCACTAAGTGAATACAATGCGTTAACCAATACCACCGAGGTGCATAATACACCCCGGATGATAATTTCAATAGCGAAGCATGTCTCATGTTAAATGTAGCTCGTTAAGCGTGCTGACTAATTAAGGCTTAAAAAGTTTGAGTTTTAGCATCACAAAAGTTTTCAAACTCAATTTATGGCCACAGTGCCTGAAAAAAGTACTACACTAACACGCGCTTTCATCAATAGAGGTGTTGACTTGAAGCGACGCTTTGAAATAAAAATTTTACTAATCGGTTATCCCAGCTCACTAAAGGCTGTGTGTGTCTCGACACAAGTATTCCAACTCGAAGCTATCAACGATTTATATACACCACCCTTTTTAAACGCTATAGATCGTAGCATCGCTTGTCGTGGTTGCCCAAGTTGTGTTTTTTTTAAGGCAATGGTATGACATTTATGTCATTTTATTGGCACTGCCAGAGTAATCGTGACTAATTTTGCCAAATATTATTAAAGAGCTGCATGATGCGGCCGATGGGGAAATATTTGGTAAAGGTTAGTGTCGGCTCCAAAATATAGGTGGGCTGTGAAAAGCAGGGGTGAAAAGTCTTAAAATGCACTTTAAGAAAACTGCTAACCGAATGAATATGGACATTCACACCTTTTCACTAAATAGAAGCATTCTTAAATTTCCGTCTTCTTGGCTTTATGTCTGAAAACGCCAATGACTGGTTTTTCGCTTTTAGGATTACTCTGCTGTCCCCTATAGAAGCCGAATATTTTTACTTAGCATTGTGCATGGGTGATGGGATTTTGAGCGTCCAATTCAACCTATTTCAGGCTGCTGCTAGCCTAGGTTCTTTGCAGTTGCTAAAGGGTGCGCCATCTAACGTTTTTTTTTTCAACTAGTGTTTATTTCGTGAATGGTAACAGAGTGTGATTTGTTTTACATCGGCGCCTGGCTATGTAGCCTTAATCAGATGGTGGACAAACCACAATTGTATAATTTGGAACGTCATACAGGCGTCCTAGGAAGCCGAAGACATAATTCTAAGCAACAGAACCACCTAGTTGCAACTTTAATGATTCCAGGGCAGGGCTGCAAACCATCACACCTTGCTAAGGAGTTGGAGACTTTCCTACTCCTGTCCAGAACACATGTCTAACATGCTCACTGGACTGGATCATTCACTTAGGGTGTTATTAACAGCGAGATGATCCTGGCCACCATAATTTTCATAATTCCCTTATGGGGCCACAAAACCACAACCACCACGATACTCCCACATAGGGGCCAACCTCAACGATCAGCCAGAGAACTATTATAAGTCTAAAGAGACAAATATTGAACTCCGCGGGCCACTGATCCCCGTTGAAATATAGTGGAGCTTCCAGTTGACTCCCTGCCTGTCTTCAGGGGACTGGGCTCCCTTTTTCCCCCAGTTGCACAGATCTAGATAGCTGTTACGTACTATAAAGACCATAAATGTGCCCCCGGGGGGTCGCGAATGGTAACACTTAGCTTATGCCTTATTTGACAGATAATTAGTTTTATCCATCCGCTGAACGAATATGGTTGTGTATACGCTTGAACAACGCTTCGCGAAGTGGGCCTGCGATCGACTTACAGAAGATGCCGATTTTGCAAAAAAATCATCTTTTTAGATGATCTTGGCGGGTATGTAAACAAGCAAAATTGTCGCATTTGGCGCACGGAAAACTCGCACGCATACATTGAAAAGCCGATGCACCCAAAACGAGTCACTGTTTGGTTGGGGATTTTGGTCCAGAGGCATAATAGGGCCATTTTTCAGGAGTGGCAGATAAAGTCAATGGCGATCGTTGTCGGGCCATGTTAAACGAATTTTTGTTCACACAAATTGAAGAGGAGGATATAGGCAACTTTTGGTTTTAAACAGGACGGCGCTACGTGGCACACAGCCGAAGCTGTGTAGTTTTGTTTATGTCATTTAAAACAAAAAAAAGTGATTTGGCGGACCCTATATATGTTCAGGTGAGTGTAGGTGTTCACTAGGACTATGTGCTCCCGGCGGAGCCATTTTCTCACGAATATTTTTAAACAAACATGCGTACAGTATTTGTGATGTGGGCTGCTTCGGTTTGATGTGCGACGATATGATTTTCACTGTTAATTAGTATGAACTTGTATTATAAAACATATGATTTATAGATATGTAATCTTGTATTTGGAACACCCGTTAGGAATATACCGTTCAAATTAAATTACTGTAAAAATATTTGAAGGTTGTTAAAATAAATTAAATGAAACACGGAGGGACTTTGAAATATTAAAAAACAGAAATGCAGAAGATCAATTAAGAGAAAAGCCAAATTCAACGTTTTTATTTACGATAACATATCTTATTGATTTTTCAAGGACATAATTTTGGTTAATAAAAAAGAAATTTAGAAAGTATAAGGAACGGATGCGTTTACTACTAAGAAGGAGTTCGTTTGTACGTTGGTTGGTTGGCTCAAACGTCAAGCCAAGTTTTTCAAAAAATTTTCATACATTTTATCATAAACACTTCATCTCTTCCTACACTACTGCTCCTGCTACTGCAACAACTATTTTGAACCGCCCCCGGATGCTGTAATACATAAGAAAGGCAATCATAACCTCAAACCGAGTTAAACCAGTAAATGAATGAATGCATCCTGAATTATACACACATGAACCTTACGTTACATAACGTTACATTTACAATGTTTGCAATTGTTTTTAAAAAATGTTTTTCTTTAAGACTCCTCTTTCCTTACAGCTTTTGCCCCCATACCCCCCGTTACCCACAGCGAACTTATGCCAAAAAGCAAAAGAAAAGAAAAAAAAAAGGATTTGCGATTTGCTAACCGTTAAATGATTTCATAGATTTAGAAAAAAATAAAAATATTTTAATAATTTTCTATTTTCATTTTATCTCCACAAAAATTTTATAGTTCCTGAAGCTGTCGTTGACAAATGGTGATCTGTAACTGATTTGATCAGCATATTAAGCTCAAATTTAATATTTTAAGTGAATCTACTACTACTACAACTCTACTTCTACTTCCTACAAATACAAGTAAACATAAAAATTATGTTGTATAAAAAAAAAACTTAGATGAGATCCGCACCAGCTTACAAGCCCTAAGGAAATATAGAATTTCAAAAAATAAAAAAAGTTAAAAAAAAAACAAAAAAAAAAAATTGAATAAAACCAAGAAATATTCTACCTTTATCTTTCTATCTATCAATCTATCTATCTATCTTTACCTTTAATTATGTTGAGTGTGTGTATATACGTATTTATGTACAATCTTAGCAAAATGAATTTAAACAACAACAAAAAAAAAGAAATTTTAAAACACCAATTACGTACATATTTACTCATGTACATATGTACTCATTCATAGTAAAATTATATTATATTTATTATAAACATAAAAGTATTTGCCACAAAATAAAGTATAATTCAATAAATATACATATGTATACGTTAATAGTGTATGCATATATATACATACATGTGTATGTAATAAGAAACAACATATGAATGCATATGTATGTATATTAAAAATAAAAACAAATAAAAATCTCTTTTATTTCATATTTAATAATTAAAAAAAAAAAAAATAAAAATTTTTCTAATAACGATTAGTCGTTGACAGCTTGGCAATGTAACTGTCAGTTTTCGTTACTATCCTGTAATAAGTGTTACCACAGCTTCAGGTTTAATAACCTCAATTTAAGCTTCTCCGTAAATATAAAGAGTGTTTTTAATTAATTTTAATCAATTTTAAGTTGACAACACTTTTTTAACTTGTAGCCATGTTCCGTTACGCGTTTAATTAATATATTAATATAATATATATATATCCAAGCACATATCAATATATTTTAACTTATATTTTAATCGACATATACAAGGGTGTTTCTTATAGAGGTATGTATAGAATTTTATTTGGGTACGGTTTTCCGTCGACCCTCGTCAAATTTGGTTTGTGAACAAACCGGTTTCGGCTGTTTGCCATCTTCAGTGTTCTTTTCGTACTGTAAGTATAGAACTTCAAGTTGGCAACATTTTTTAAGCTGCCAGCCATGTTCCGTTGGGCGTTTAATTAATATATTTTAACTTATAATTTAACCGAACTATAAAAGGGTGTTTTATGGAGGTATATACATAACTTTAAGTTGGCAACACTTTTTAACCTCTAGCCATGTTCCGTTACGCGTTTAATTAATATCTTTTAACTTACAATTTAATCGACATATAAAAGGCTGTTTTTGGAGGTATATAACTTTAAGTTGGCAACACCTTTTTAACTGGTAGGCATGTTCCATTACGCGTTTAATTAATATCTTTTAACTTTTAGTTTAATCGACATATAAAAAGGCGTTTTTATAGAGGTAAATAACTTTAAGTTGGCAACACTTGTTTAACCTGTAGCCATATTCCGTTACGCGATCAATTAAAATTTTAAAATTTATAGTTAAACTGAACTATAAAGAGTGTTTTTGTATAGGTACAAAACTTTAAGTTGGCGACACCTTTTAAGCTGGTAGCCATGTTCCGGTACGCGTTTAATTAATATCTTTCAACTTATAGTTTAAACGACATATAAAAGGGTGTTTTATGAAGGTATATGACTTTAAGTAGGTAACTCTTTAGCCATGTTCCGGTACGCGTTTAATTAATATCTTTCAACTTATAGTTTAAACGACATATAAAAGGGTGTTTTATGAAGGTATATGACTTTAAGTAGGTAACTCTTTGAATTATAAAGAGTATTTTTTTTTGGAGCTACAGAACTTTAAGTTGGCAACACCTTTTTGACTGGTAGCCATGTTCCATTACGCGTTTAATATATTTTAACTTATAATTTAATCGACATATAAAAGGGTGTTTTTATGGAGGTATATAACTTTAAGTTGGCAACACCTTTTTAACGGGTAGCCATGTTTCGTTACGCGGTTAAGTAATATCTTTTAACCTATAATTTAATCGGCATATAAAAGGCTGTTTTTTTTGGAGGTATATAACTTTAAGTTGGCAAACACTTTTTTAACCTATATTTATTGTTAAACTAAACTATAAAGAGTGTTTTTGTAGAGGTACAAAACTTTAAGTTGGCAACATTTCTTTAACTGTTTGCCATATTGCGTTACGCAATTAATTAAAATTATTTAAAATATTAAGGGTGTTTTTATAGAGGTATAGAACTCAAAGTTGGTAGCACTTTTTAACTGATAACCATATTTCGTTACGCAATTAATTGAAAGTTTTAACTTATGATTAAACCAGAATATAAAGAGTACTTTTATACAGGTATAGAAAGTTAAATTGGCAACACTATTTTAATTAAGGGCCACTTTGTCAGCTGTAATGTGATATATGTTTAGTTTGATTTCGCATTTCAACGTGAATAAACTGGCACTTGAACAATGCTGCTAAATTGTGTAATTTGAGTGTTTTTATAGAGATATAGAACTTTAAATGGCAGCACCTTATGGCGGCAATTTTGTAAGTCGCCAAGTGGTTTATATATGATTTGGTATTTCAACGTGAAAATCGACTGACGTCTGAACGAAATACTTTGAAATTGTGGGAAATAGACCCGTTGATCCTGATTTTCATAAGCGAATTTTGTTAAGTAATGAAGTCCACTGTTGTTTTAATGGGTGATAAGTTAATAAACAAAATTGCCGTTTTTGGAGTGAGGATTATATTCACGTGTATGTTAAGACACCACCGTTACGTGCAGAAATACAGACAGTTTAATGTACTTTATGGCCTGGTGAAATCATTGGTTAGACCTTCTTTAAAAATTATGCTGATGAGAATGTTACAGTGATCAGTAAACCGCTATAGAGGCATAATTGCTGACTGTTCTTTGTTCAATTGAAGCACCATGATGTGCAGTTGCTGTGGTTTCAACAACCATGTCGCACAGCATGAGCTACTTAATGGTCCGGATTAATGAATTGGTCTCCAAGATTGTGTTATTTAACGCCAGCAGACTATTTTTTGTGGGAGTATGTAATGTTGCTAGTTTACACCCATAAGCCCGAAACCAGTGACCCCTTAGAGAACAATAATCGCCGCGTTATTTGCGATATCCAAGCCAGCCATAGCGCTTATATACCAACAGTCATATTTAAATGATAATACCAATCAATTTAAAAAAATTCATCTGGTCAGCCTGGAGCTGCATAATCAAGCGTATAACGCCAAATACTCTTTAACATGCAGCTTTTTCAAAAAGAGACTAGAATGGAAAAACGTTAAACCGAAGCATACTTTCAGGCATGAGAAATAAACTGTGTATAGAAACCAACATTTGACAACGCTTCAAAATCGAAGCATGCTTTTAGGAATAAGCAATAATTTAATTTTACAGTTTCCTGTAAAAAAAAAAAACAAGTGGCATTACATATACGTGGTATGTGGCAACACTTTCTATATACTACTTGGAAATACAACACAGCGTTATAAAATTTCTTGTTTTAATTTATGTCATTTTTTGAATTATTTTTTATTTTATTTTTTGTTTTTTATGTTTGATTTTTTTTGTTTTATGGAAGAAATATTCTTAGTCATAGATATTTATATCAAAGTATATTTATATTTTTTTTTTTATTTTTTATTAGACTTAGACTAAGAGACATGAAAAAATAAAGTAGAAAACTTAGCCAATAAACAGAACTAGTTAATCGTTTCTTAATACATTTTAGGCTGAAACAATAAGGTTAATACCGAAAAAAGCAATTATTATTGTTATAATACGGTAGAAGGAGTATGTATGCATGTACATATGTATAGGTGTGTCATTTCGCTTGTAATTTCTTTAATATTCACTTTCGCTTCCATTCAGTACTTGTATACTGTTATGAAGATGTCTAGTTTAAAGAATTAAATTAAAGATAATTATCACTTAAAAAAAAGTAAAGTGAAAAGACCTATTGTGTCCCTTAACATATAAAGTTTCTAAGACATTTTATGAACACAAAACCCTAACAACATAATACAGCAGAAACGTGAACTAATTTTTACCGAGGGTGTTCACGTTTTCGATTTGCAATTTTCTATAACATATTTTAGTCTCTTTTTATTTAATTTATTTTTTTATTTATTTAAAATAAAGTACGTTATTTTTCACCTATGAGACATGTTTTGATTCTACTTTTTGTAAGTTCCTGCCATATTTTAATATATGTACTATGTTACTATGGGTTGCAAAAGTGTTTCTAAGCTACTAATGTCTAAATTAGTACAGAGATCTTTCCATTTTTGGAAGCTCCGAAGAGTGCAGTGTTTTCCGTTTTCCACGATCCGAAAATGTATTATTAACACATTTCGAAATTGCATCTTTTTGTTTCTTATTGAACAAATCGTCGATTTGACGACATTATACTTTTTCGACAAACCAGTTACAGGTGAACCTTTCCATAAAAGCTCTAAAATATCTGACTTTTCTTGAAGAGTTAACACTTTTGGTTTTTTATTAGACATATTTTCAATAAAAATTTTTTTAGAGATCACTTGTTTATATTATTTATATGCATAGTCAGCACAGAGAGATGCTTCCAGTAGAACTGTCGCGGTAATACCAAAACTACTTATCCTGCAACAGAAGTTGTTTACAATAAACAAACTATGAGATTCTTCTGCGGGGAATCCCAAAATGTTTAAATAGGCTTACAAAATTGAATTTTAACGTTCGATAAAAAGTTCACGTTTTAGAGCCTTCAGCCTTTGTTCACGTTTTAGAGTAGTCAATATAAGAAAAAAAATTTTCATGTTTTTGGATGTACATGTTATTGGGTGTTCACGTTTCTGCGAGTTCACTGTATATTAAAATTCTATGAACTAAGATAAACAATAATTAAAAAAAGGAGAACGCAGAACCAAACAATTATCTTCTTTGAGTAATGATAACGACCTTGGCAAATGTGTTGAGCAGTTTTTTTTTATGGATTTTCTAATGGGCAAAACCGTCTTATGGTGAAATCTGTTAAAGTGCTAAAGTTATAATCGTGTTATTTATAATCCGTGTTATTTAATTAAAACTTAAAAAGTTGTATGTAATTATTTTGACGTAAAAGTACTCAGTGAATTAAACGTTTATTAAATGAATAAATATAACATAATAGACATCCAGAATCCTGATGCAAGGGTCGTATTGCTTTTATTTATTTTTCTCCAATTTACTTCCAACAGAAAATACTAGGAGTCAGTTAAGGTAAAGTAGGTAAAAAAATATCCGTTGTGTAAATACTGTTGACCGCTCCTGCATTTAGGTCATGTGTTAGTGCAGAAAAGAGTTAGAGTTTGCAAAGGCCCCAGGTGACCTACAGAATTTTTAAGTCAATAAACATAATTTTGAATAGATTTAGGTGAAAGGTTTTTTTCCCATACGTTTGCCTTAGCTGTTGTCTTTTTTTCGTTTTCGCATCATCACTTTTCTTTGTTCTATTAAAAACTAACAGTACAACGTAAAAAATTTTGCCGCGGTTTATGTCTCACCTCTATCCGGATATGTCTATAATGAAGGACAATGAACAGAACTAACCGAAACTGCAAAAGAATTTCAAAACAAAAAATTCTCGTCAACTTTTCGTAGCTACTTTCCTTCCTGATATTTGTTTTATGACAATTCAACAAATTTCCACTTTTCTAGAAGTCGTGATTGAAATAATTTTCGACTCGAAGACAACTTCGTTAATATAAAATTTTCTTACTCTGTTATTTGACACGATAGGAGTTGACTTAAGGCTTTTGTGTTGTAAGAAAACCCATATAAATATTGTTACGGATGCGTCATGCTTCAGTTTTAGAAGAAAATAAAAAAATAATAAAATAAACAACTGGCGTGGCTTGCTAAGAAAACTTATGCACGCAAGAGAACAACAAATTTCTAGTTACAAACTGCGTACAAATTTTATACATGCAAAGCAACAACAATTAGATAGTCTGTTTACTAACTGCATAGTTTTCTAAGAAAACTTATGTACACAAGACAACAACAACAACTATCTTAAAATAAATTCCAAGAAGAAACAAATAACTAAAATACTCACAGACATACAGGCGCTTATACATTGAAAGAATAACATAACAAAATGTGATACAAAAGGGAGTAGAAGATTCTTAATTTTACTAGGCATTTAGCGGACAAATATAAAAAGGCAGCATCTGAGGGGATAGTTAGTTAGTTGAAAAATAAACCTCGTGAAGTAAAGGCGTGCATCTTAAGTAAATTGTTCTGTAGTGTCCACTCTGATGAGCTATGTATATGAGCAGTAGTGAAATGGCCATATGGATATGTTTTCCCCCGCACTAATATATTTCAAATATATATTTTTTTGGTTTTATGTTGTTTGGTTGTCCTCCGCCAGTAAATGAAATAATATTGCCATTTTCCGTCCTAACTGGCTTGTTTTGTATTCGATGGCGAGCGCTTTCGATGCGAATGCATCATTCTCAAGCCGCGGTCCAGTTTGTACTGGTGAGTCAGTGATGGCGTTCAGGTAGTTCTGTTATTAGGTCCGTATATATTCAGGTAAGCAGAATACCAGCCACCTGGCATTTGTATGCAAAGTGAATTTATCGAAACCTCCGTCTTTTACTATTGTGTAGGTACGTGTATCCGTCTGAGGGTGTTTTTTTAGTTTGCCCGTTTGCATGAGCAGTTTCAATGGTGTGAAAATTGTGTCTGAAGTCGTGTTTACCTGTTCGTTTATAATGTCGTTGTTGAATGTTTTTGTCTTGTAGATTTCCATATTTTCAAGAATGTCTAGTCTTCGTCCTTTTTTGCTAGGATGTAATAATGTCATACATTCATCTATTTCCCTTGGTGTGTGTCCGTGAGTGTCAAGGTGTAATGCAAAGTTTGAATCTTCTCTTTTCCGTTTGTATGAGCGTATGTGTTCTGTAAACCTTGTTTTTAGTGTTCGTCCAGTTTGCCCTATATTGGTTCGTTTGCGCAGGTTCAGGTAAGTCTGTATACCCCGCTGGAACTAAATTTGTTTGTTGTTTCTATCGTTGTCCTGAGATTATGTCTCAGAGTGTTTCCACTTTTTAATGCTGTGAGTATTTCTTCTTTGTGAAAAAGGTTAGTTAGTCTGTATATTTCTGGTCCTGTCTAAGTAAAGGTGTGCCGTCGTGTTGTATCGGCTGTCTCCTTGTCTTCTCTATTTCTGTTCTTAGTGTTGTATTGTCTAAGTAGTTTATCGATGGTAGTGGTTTTGTAGCCGTTATTCATAGCTATGGCGTAGATTGTGTCGAGTTCCCTCCTGTACTTATCTGGAGTAAGTGGAATTATCCCAAGCCTGTGTACCATATGTCTAAACACTGCTAGTTTGTGTTGGGTAGGGTGGTTTGAGGTGTTGTGGATGGTAGTGTCCGTTGTTGTTGGTTTTCTATAGATGTCGTATGTTAAATAGTCAGTTCCTCGTGTTATAGTGATGTCAAGATAATGTAAAGTTCTGTCTTGTTCTTTTTCCAGTGTGTATGTAATCTTATCATGAATTGTGTTTAAGTTTTCTAGAATTTGTTCGCCGTTGTCTTGCTCGAGGATGCATATAATATCATCTACGAAATAACTGGACCGCGGAAAGCGCTCGCCATCGAATACAAACCAGCCAGTTAGGACGGAAAATGGCAATATTATATATTTTTTTGTTTCGAATAATAAATATTTTATGAGAATGTCATAAAAAATTTATTAAAGCAATCTAGCATAGATTAAATTAAAAAATTATTAAAAAAAAATAAATTGCTTAAAAGTTTTAGTTTTTATAATTAAAATTTATTTTTTTAAAACGGCTTCTACAAGAAGAAGATTTATCAATTCGTTTATATTTTGAATTTTTGTTCAAATTAAAAACTGATGCTTAAAGATATCTTCGGCTGTATGCATAAAAAAAGCTTACTTGAGCTTTAAAGTACACGTTAGTTAACAAACACTTTAAGGCTAACAGACGTTTGTTAAAAAATGGTATTCATAAACAGTACTTTAGCTAATGTATGCTTTAGTAAAATTAGTATTTTGATTCTGGCAATGCCACTGTTTTCAGTTGTCACGTTGTAGTTAACGATGTATAAAAATGAATATATTTATCCGGGTATTTAGATCCATAAAAAATGTTTTTATTGTTTTCAGCAAAATCAACATATTTTTGTTTATTTTTTGTATTAATCTTTTTAATAAAAAGCAAAGAACCCAAAAAAGAAGAACTTACAAAGAATTTGTTCATATGAAAAAAATAATTATTCGGATAACGAGCTTTGTTTTGATTATATGTACATCAATAAAACTTTTGTTTAATACTAAGTTCACACCTAGCGTGTTTAACATCTCAATCGTGTTTAAGCATTAAACACGGCGAATTTGAGGTGTTTTACCATACATTGACGTGTTTTGTTAAACATCTCAAATGAGTTGTTTTTGATTTAAACACGTCGTTAAACACGTAAATTCCTAATACAACTCGGAATTTCATTTAATTTTGGGATGTGCTAAGTGCGTTTTTGCCCCTTTATGGTAGTAGGTAGTGTAATTAACTAATTTGTCTGGGGTTTGGGTTTGATTCCAAACTAAAATGAATGTTTTCACTACAAAAACTCATTTTTAAGGTAAAAAAAGTAGATAAAATGTCAGCCTTAAACATCTCAATTATTGTGTGAACGGCTGTGTTTAAATTTTAAAACATTTTGCTTAAACACGTTCAAAAACACAAGTGTGAACTTACTATAAAATAATTAATTATAATTATATTTTTGTAAAATATAAAATAATGAGGTAAAAATGTTTTATATTGAATGGCGTGTTATATTTTAGTTTCTAATATTATTTGTATACTACAATTTGTTTTAAATAAACATTTTTGGATTAATAAAGTAAAACTGTCAATTGAACCGTTTACATTGAAAGTGCCATAAGTCACAACTGAACAGTTTTTTTTTCATTTTTAATAAATTTGAGATTAATAAGTTGAGAAGTATTGAGATTTGTTTGAGAGGAGTAAGTCGCTGTACTCAGGAAATTAATTACGGAGCTTCGTGTGAAAGAAACGGAAACATGTAATAAGTGTGTATGAAGTATTGTTGTGATTATTGGACTTATTTTTATTAGTACGAAAGAATAGTGCAGTTTACTGAACTATATTATAGTGATATCTAATATACTACACATAATTAGCATTATTTTGTTATTTTTTTATTCTCAGGAGGTTGCTTCGTGTTGTATAAAATATCTAAGAATGTCACAACTCAAAAGCATATTATTGCACATAGTGACTTATGTAAAGGGAAAAATAGTAATAGTAGTAATAGCCCCCTGTCGAAAAAATCCTTCACAGTACACAACATGGAGAAAAAAGATTTTATTTCAACACAATCATTAGAAAAATCCGTTTCAGAAAGAAAACTAAATACAGACTAGTTGAAATGGCTAAAAATTAAAATTTTATATAAAATAATTTAAAATAAAAAAGATGACAATAACAAAGTAACTTATGCCACTTTTAAAATAAACGGCTCAGTTTATTGTAAACACAATTTGTTTTGTTTTTGAACTTTCAATAATAAAATTGAACTGTCAATTTATTGTAGGTTTATCCTACTTTAAAGTTAACAAAGGTGTTTTAAGGTAAACGCGGTTTTTGGGAAATTGTGCTTAACAACGGCAGTTAAACCTACTTTAAGTTTTTATGCATACGGCTGATTGTATAAAAAAAATCCATTATTTTTAACATAAAAGGTTGACTCACATATGTTTTTATACATTTTCTTCTTTGAACCGTAGCGAACAACCGTATGAAAGGATGACTCACATATGTTTTTATGCATTTTCTTCTTTGAACCGCAACAAACCAACGTATTTTTTTTTATCAAATTGTGTTATAAAAAATAAATTAAAAAAACCTTAAACTAAAAATTAAATATAAAAAAAATTTATATTTAATTTAATAATAAAAAGACATAATTTATTAATAAAAATAAAATATTATATACAAACATTTTTAATAATATAAATAATTTAGTTTAATTTAGTTACGTTTAGACCTTTTAGTTTTTAACAAAAACATTTAATTACCATAAAATAAATAAAAAAATAAAACAAATAACAAATATATTAATTTAATATTAAAACAAATTCAACAATTTTGAAGACAACAACATTACTAGAATCGCCAGCCAAAAAGAGTGGCTAAAGTTTGGAGAACTTCTGCCAACTGCCGATCTCACGCTATAAACCGTAAAATTTAAACTTAAACCATCAAATGTTACAAAACAATAAAATCCATCCTGATTGTCATCTAAATTTTGTGCTATGGCCGTCATGGAGGCATCATAATAATTATTATCAAGTTTCTCTATATGCGTTTCATTGCTAAATAAAACGATATTTTCATCGGTCGATCTATGAATGAATTAAAAAAAAATAAAATATTAATTGATATTTAAAGGATATAAAGGTGAAGGGCGGGAAGGGGTTAACTTACGCCAAATGTATTCTTGGCTTGGGAAATATATTTGTGACTCTACATTCCAAATATGTTTCATTCTGCACTGGATGATTTTCAAAAACTATCGAACTATTACTTATATCAACAACATGCAAATCTTTTTCCATTGCCCTGGAGCCACGATCTGTCTGAACTAAACATTTGTAGGTTCCACTCAGTTCAATTGAAGGATTTATAAGTTGTAGACCTCGATATTCATAACTTTTATTAGCGGATGTTCTTTCAATATCTCCAATATGATGTTTAAAGTATGGCTGTCAAAAATAAAATTATTTAATCAATTATTTTTATTTATGATACACACACACACATACAGACACACACACACATGCAAGCTCTGTAAGCATATAAATTACAAAAACAATATTTCTAGTTTTTTTAATCTTTAAAAATTTTTTTTTTATACAGAGAAGTAGCACTTCAGTCAAGTACCGTGCTACATTCTTGAAGAGATGAAACAGGTGGTGTCGGACTATGCCTTCATCGCTGAGCAGCCCCACCGACAGTAAATTTTTATTTTTGTAGTGAAGACCTTACTTCGTTGGGAATCGAACCCACAAACCCCATTCTTACAAGCTAGTACACTACCTACTAGCCTACAGGGACACCAATTTCACAGACGACAATATCAAGGGCAATTTAAGGCAATATCAACGTCAAATTGTCTTACAGAATACCAAACATGTATTGATGTGATTTGATTTACATCTGCACCGACCAGGTAGTCATAATCAGATGGTGGTCAAACGATTTGCAAACGTCATTCACGCCCTAGGAGGCTATCGAATACGTATATCCTCCGGTCACTCCTAGTAGCAATTTCGAAAACCCGAAGTAGGCCGCAGCCTTCACTCCTTACTGAAGAGTTGGAGACTTTCCAACTCCTGGGCCAGAACGCATGAAGCTTAATATAATTAAGAACACGACGGCATTCATACTCACTGGACCTGAACCATTCATTGTGCTCATTTTGAATGATCCGACCCACAAAACTCAAACGAGGACTTCGAAACACACAGCCACCACGATACTCCCATATAGGGGCCAACCTCAATAATCAGTGAGAGAACAGCTACTTGTCTCAAGAGACAAATAGTGAACTCTGCGGGCGTACTGATTCCCATGGAAATATGTGGATTGTCCAGTTGACTCCTACTAGCCTTTGAGGGGCCTGGGCTCCCTTTTACCCCGCAAGACACCAGTCTAAATGGAATAGTAGGTTCCAAAAAGACTATCATGTGCCCCCGGGGGGACCAAACATGTATTGCCAGTCTCATCGATAAATGGCAATATTGTCAACGAGAATACTGATTTACAACAAACGATAAAAAAACGACGTCGTCTTGTATTGCCGTCGCCAAACAGAATAAGGATGAATAAAATATCGGAAATTGTAATTTTCTTTGTGATTTTTAATGAATATTAAAAGTATTTAAAGTGATTTATAATTTTTATTTTGTTTTTTGACAAAATGTAATTGTTGACTTTTCAAATTTCTTTATTCATTTTTTTATCTTACTTGCTGCCCCGTTGTCCCGAATAGAATAAATATTAAAAAAAAAGAATTGACTGTTAGGCGATACGAAGTTTGCCGGATCTGCTACTTTAATCAATAAAAATTCGAAATCTTATTTAAGCAATAATATTAAAAATTGAATAATTCAAAATTCTATTATAAATATATTTATGTTCAATGTGAATATTTACATATGGATGTATGTGTATATGTTAATAAAATATATAAATATTTTCTTGAATACATATATGCTTACATACATGTATCCGCTTGATTGTATGCTTGCATGTGTATGTGTATGTTTGTGTGTTTATTTATTAGCATTTTCCTAAAATGCTGCCTGCCATTTGTTAAAAATGATTTTACACTTCAAAATGAGATCATGCCACAACAGAGTAAAATTTAAAATATTTGTTTTGTATTTTCCAACAATATGCTAAAATTAAAATAAACAAAATTTCGATTTTTATTCCGATGCGGCCCACATTTTTCTTTTGTGAATAAAAATTTTTAATTTTTGTTTTTTTTTTTTTGTTCGTCGTAACAAGACAAGAGTTCTATGGACAACATACCCGACGAATATACTTACTAAAACTGAAGGTTTTTGTCCGCGTATCCATTGATAAATGCTATTATCGTTCATAAACCATTTAACAACTAAATAGGAAGGCTCCTCAGCAAGTTCATAATTGCAATCTAATTTGATTGGTTCCATTTCATCATCGTCGTCATCTTTATCGATTTTAACTAATTCGGGAACGTTAATGTCATGCAACACAATACAATTGATGACTGAAATTAAAAAAAAATATTAAAAATATTTTGTTGGTTTATTTTATTATTAAAGAAAAACAACAACAACAAATTCTGTTTTTTTTTTAAGCGAAGTAGCGCTTCAGGCAACAATGCTTATTTAGTCATACGCGTGATTACATTCTTTAGGAAAGGGATGGAGAAGAGATAAGACAGGTGGTAAATTTGAAGTAGAAATTAGAAGGCCGCAGCCTTCAATCCTTGCTGAAGAGTTGGAGACTATCCAACTCCTGGTCCAGAACGCATGAAGCTTAATATAATTAAGAACACGACGGCATTCATACTCACTGGGCCTCAAAACACACAGTCGCCACGATACTCCCGAAGGGTCAACCTCAATATTAAGTCACAGCACAGGTAAAAGGTTAAAAAAACAAATAGCGGAACTCTGGGGTTTTACTGATTCCCGTGGAAATATAGTGCATTATCCAGTTGGCTCCTGCTAGCCTGTTAGGGGACTGGGTTCCCTTTTATCCCCGCAAGACACAAGTCTAGATGGTTGTGCGATCCATAAAGACTTATAATGATGGGGCTGATGGACAGTATGTCCAGAAGATTTGCGGCTGTTAAAGGGATATCCTACCATGTATTTTTTTTTAAAGAGAAGAAGCACTTCAGGCAACAATGCCTATTTAGTCACAACCGTGCTACATTCTTTAGGAAAGGGAAGGAGAAGAGATAAGACAGGTAGTGATAGAAGTAGAAGAATAGTTACATAGCCTTCAAGCTCTTATTTTTTGTAGTGAAAACAACCACCCCTAGATTGGTAGGCTAAGTACACTACCTACTAGCCTACCAGGGCAGCTTTCATTTCTAGAAGGCCAATAATGTTATTGCAAATTAATTGTCGTATAAGACAGCACAGCGACCACTGACCATGACTTCATCACTGAGCAGCCCCACCAACAGTCAATTTTTATTTTTTGTAGTGAAATTAGCCAAGGTCTTTGATGACATCTTCTATCATGCAATACCGGTCAAAAACTATTTTAGAAAGCAGTAGATAGGAAGTTTTGACTCAGTCGCCTTATAGCTCAGACCCTGTCCCTACTGATTAACATTTGTTTTGACCGATGCAGAACGCCTTTTCTACAATACGCCTCACTTCACTATCAGAAATTGGCTTGAACCATTCTTCACCTCAAAAACTGAAGCAGTTCTTTTGACGTGGAATCCCTATGCTACCAGAAAGCTGGAAAAAAGTAGTGGCTAACGATGGACAATATTTAGAAGTTCTGGAAAATATGCATGCACATGTTAAATTGATGACGCCTATTTTTTCAGTATACCTTATATACGTATTTTTAATTGTGAACAAGTGGAATCGATGACGTAGTAATCGATGAATTTCATTAGAATTAATTTCTATTGTGATACAGAGCGTGATTTGATTTACATCTGCACCGACTATATAGTCATAATCAGATGGTGGTCAAACCACTTGGTTGATTGGACACAAACCACGCCCTAGAAGGCCATTGAATACGTATATCCTCCGGTCACTTCTAGTAGCAATTTCTAAAGCCCGAAGTAGGCCGCAGCCTTCACTCCTTGCTGAAGAGTTGGAGACTTTCCAACTCCTGGTCCAGAACGCATGAAGCTCTTATTTATCAAGAACACGCCAGCATTCATACTCACTGGACCTGAACCATTCATTGTGTTAATTTAAATGATCCGATCCACAAACTCTCACGAGGGTCCGAAACCACAACCACCACGATACTCCCATATAGGGGCCAACCTCAATAATCAGTCAGAGCACATCATTGTCTAAAGAGAACAAATAGTGTACTCTGGGGCAACTGATTTCCCGTGGAAATATGTGGATTGTCCAGGTGACTCTTACTAGCCTTTGAGGGGCACGGGCTCCCTTTTACTCCGCAAGACACCAATCTAAATGGAATAGTAGGTTCCAAAAAGACTATAATGTGCCCCCGGGGGGATAATTGTGATACAAGTGAAATCGATGACGTAGTAATCGATGAATTTCATTAGAATTAATTTGATGTCATCAACTATCCAACCAAGTTTTAGAGTTTGCTGGTATGGAATGGATTGCAACCACACAATCTCCAACAGAAAGGTGGATCCGTTATCATTATGCTAACCAATATCGAACACTCGAGTCTTTTTAATGGCACCCGGTTGGCTGCGAAAAATGTATGAACAACGTCACCGCAGCAACAATTCTTAAGGCAAAGTAGAGAGAAGAAAATATTTCGACCGCCATGACGTTTGAATCCTCCTCTGGGGGCACATTGATATGTTTTGACGGAATCTCACCATCATTACATGTGTCAACGTAAAAGGGTAAAAGGGAGCCCAGTCCCCTTCAAGGCTAGCAGAAGCCAACTGGACAATTCAATTCCACTATATTTGCACGGGAATCAGTAAAGCCCCAGAGTTCAGCTTGTTGGTCCTTTAGCTTTTTAGCTGTTCTCTGTCTGATTATTGAGGTAGGCCCTTCGGGAGTATCGCGGTGGTTGTGGTTTCGAAGCCCTGGCTTGAGTTGTGTGGGTCAGATCATTCACAATAAACACAATGAATGGTCCAAGTGCAGTGAGCATAATTGCGGTTGTGTTCTTAAATTTTATTAAGCTTCATGCGTTCTGCACCAGGAGTTGGATAGTCTCCAACTCTTCAGCAAGGAGTGAGGGCTGCGGCCTACTCTGAGGTCTTGAAGTTGCAACTTGGAGTGACTGGAGGATATCTGAAGGCTTCCTAGGGCGAGGATGACGCTACATTTCATCCACAGTGGTATGATACACCGTCTGGTTATGGCTTACACAGCTAGGTACAGACGTAAATCTTATCACGCATGACGTTTGAATTTAAACGTTTACAGTTTCAAGTGAGGCTTGCAGTCGCAATAACAATAAACAAATCACAAGGACGGTCATTGAGTTGTTGCGGAATTAACCTCGAAAATTCATACTTCTCGAAAGGTCGATTATATGCCGCCTGTTTCTGTGTTGGAAAACCGCCAGTTTTTATTTTTTATGGACCAGACAACAGAATAAAAAATTTCGCGAGCTTAAAGCATTGGAAAGAATGAAATGGTGAAAGTGACCAAATCGCAGAAACAATTACTTCGAAGTCGAAATGTAAATAAAGCACCTTTCGAATCTCGGTGATATCAATTCAAAATAAAACATGTTTAAAATCTTATCAAAATAAACAAAAATTTATGGAAATTTAGACAGGACAGGACAGGATAATTTATGGAAATTTAGACAGGTCTGTTGGATCAGCTAGTTACAAATATTTCTTCAAATATTTTTTAAAACATTTTATTTATAAATTAAGTTTATAGAAGACTTTCTTTACTTGTCTTGCCGCATATTACTGAATTGACGGAATCAGTAGACTCCGTTATAAGGGAAGTAATAATATGTATTCATTTTAATGACCTTTGTCGCCTTGTTACCCATATTCCATGTACAAATCTTACGCACAGTGTTTTTGAAACACAATATTTTCTCTTGAAACCTTTCATTAGGAAATGTCACTAGTAACTCCTCTTCGATAGTGCGAAAATATTTTTGTTGCCATGTTGGCATTACTACTGCCACTACGAATAAATTGTGAGGTTAAATTTTCTACAGAGATCTCAGAAAGAGCTTAATTATGAAACCTGCTAGAGTTTTACGAAGTGAAACAGTGAAACTTTCAGCATTTTAATAGTAAATTATCACATTTAAAATTCTTTCCCCGAGAGTATAAGGCTCAATGCTTGATATTTTACAACTTTATATTAAAAAATGTTAAAGGATGACAAGCTCAATTCTCGATATTTAATCATTTGACAGGCAATTTATATTCTAACCTCAAATTTATCCATCTATTTCGTATACATAACGCACCCTAAACACAATAGTGTCGGTCACAACACAAAATTTTCCAAAACTGATTTTTTCCATAAATTAATTGAGAGTACACATCTCTAACTACTGCAAAAATTTCTTTCACATCACTTCCTTCTTCTTTAACTGGAAAAATACAGTTATGTCTACTTTTGTGGTGAGGTCCAACTATAATATGCATAAGCTGGCTTAAGCTAATGGCAAAAATTGAACTAAAAGTCTATGAAATGTTAAAGCGAATCATTGAAGACTTTTACGTAGCTATATTGTACTTACATGAATATAGAAATTATTATGCAAAGTTGCACATTTATTTTATTCGTACTTTTACAACTACTACGTACAACTTCGGAGTAATATTCTACGCAGGATATGTCGACGGCATCATATGTATACTGGAGGGAGATAACGCTGAGCAGGTTCTAGATTACTTGGATGGAGGACACAAGGACGTAGGATTTACAATGGAAGGGGAAGAGGAGGGGAGAATTAATTATCTGGACCTAACGGTCAGGAAGAACATAATCTCGAACAGAATCGAATATGGAATGTACAGGAAACCAACAGCAACGGACACGATAATACACAACTTATCGGATCATCCCCGGCAACACGAAAACGCGGCAATCGGGCAGTTAATGACAAGACTCGAGGGAACACCACTAACACGGCAAATGTATATGAGGAAAATGGAAACAATATACACCCTAGCGGAAGACAACGGATACGGAAAGCGCCTCGTAGATAACATCAGGGGACAGATTAGAACGGACAAAGGACAGGAGAATGAAAGGAGAAAATGGGCTACATTAACATATATGGTAAAATTAGCGTACAAACTGGCGAAATTCTTTGGAGAACACGACATCAATACCGCATTCGGAACAGGGGACAACCTAGGCGGAATACTACGGAGTAGAACAACCGGGGCGTATATACTAGACAGACAAGGAGTGTACAAATTAACTTGTACATGCCATTATAACTATTCGGGCAAACAGGACGAGAAATTAAGACCAGGTTTAGGTAACACATTAGGGTTTATAACAGAAAACTACGAGGACCAAAGTCGACTCCAGGATCGAACTTTGCGAACCATATACTTAACAACAAATGTACACCAGGACGTATAAAAACAACGGTTAAACTGCTTCATACACAGCACAAAGGAAGGAGACTAAATGTATTGGAAAACATGGAAATATACAAACAAAAAACATTTGACGGACGAATGATAAATGAACAGATGAACACTGCTTCGGACATAATATTTGAACCGTTGAAACATTTTTACAGGAAAACAAACACTACACCAACACAAAAACGTTACGCGGGTGCACAGGACCAGAGCAATAGAGAACATCATAAACGTACAATTACAGATTATTATGTCACATAAGGAGAGAAGGGAAGAAAAAAGGGGAACAAACCCCATAGGTTCACACTTACACAGAAACGGACAACAAGCATGATCGTAAAAGGATTTAGTTAGAAAAAAAGACGAATGAAAAAGGGAGCGACAAATTAGGTAAAACGAGACAAACGAAAAAGGAGAGAGAAATGCAGGCAAAAAAGGCAGAAAGTGACGAACGCAATAACACGAAGGGAGACACGAACTATATAAACACAACTGACAATAGAACGCAACTAGTACGAAAAGAACACTGAAGATGACAAACAGCCGAAACCGGTTTGTTCACAAACCAAATTTGACGAGGGTCGACGGAAAACCGTACCCAAATAAAAGTTTTAAGAAAATTACGAAAGAAAAATTACACATATATCGCTGTTTATATTATTTGGGCCAAAAGTACTACAAAATGCAACTGTGTGCATCATAGAATTTATAAACAATACAAAATTAAATTTTGTATTTGTATTGTGTGTTAAAAAATGGAATTGCCGTTATAATAAAACGCGTCTCTTTTGTCATATCAGCTATTTTTTCTTTGTACATTTTCTATTAAATTCTGATAAAATATTTTTTCGCTTTCGTCCTCCATTAGAATTTCTTTACTAATGTATCTCTAATACAATGTACAATGCAAAAGCAGCTGTTTCCGTACGGAATGTGCGATCAGTTTCGTACTTTGCTTAAGCAAATGACATTTGATGAAAAGTTTCGTTAAGTACATTATAGTTTGCCACATATGATTATTAGGTATTTGCACAGTTGCTTAAGCCAGTATATGCATAATATACTTGGGCTTATAAGTGCGGTTTTACAGACATCAACTTTTGTTGCTCAACTGTTGTTTTTTCCATTAGAAAGAAAGAGAAAGGGTATAAAGCTTTATCTTTCTTTCTAATAGAAAAAAACAACAGTTGAGTAACGAAAGTTGCCGTGTGTAAAACCGCACTAAGTGTTTGCTTCTGCACAATGAACTAAACAGTTTTTTGTCTCTCCTAACAATTTTAGTATTTTTGTGTTGTGACCCTTTTTGTATTTAGGGTGCGATATGTATACATGTATGAATGTATGTATGTATGTATGTATTTATTCATACATGTATGTATGTACGTATGCGTGTATGTATGTGGATGTATTCCGGTATATGTATGCGTGTCTGTAAATATCTATGTATGTGTGTATGTGTATTATTGGCCTCATGTGATTCCAGTGCATATCGAACAAACCCACCTCCTTGTCAGAAACTTAAGCAAATTTTATAAAAACTAACGGCTTTATAAACATCTTTCATTTTACAAATCACCCTGTGATAAATACAGTTTCAACTTTGTTTACTCACTCTCTCATAAGGTTACATACAACAAGCAAAAGATTTAGGGCCTTTTTACAGTTTTTTTTTTCGCTTTAAATTTTCGAAATAAATATTTTTGCATTTTATTTATTTTTTAAAATCTCAAACAATAATCAATGATTTAATTTTTTGTTTGTACGAATTTGTTGGTATGATTATTGTGTTGTGAAATTATTAACACTTTATAGTGAAAACTCTATTTATATCCAGTAGAAAAAAAAGGATATTAAAAAAAAAATTGTATTGTTGTTGTAATTTTTTTTTAAATTAATACTATTAAAAACCATTATTATATTTTTTATTGAATTATTAATTTTTATTTTTATTATTTTATTATTATTATTTTTTAATGTTTTTATACTAAAATGACAAAAAAAGATATGTTTGTTACCCAAAAAAAAAAATAAGAAAATAAATAAAAATAAATAATTAGCAAAAAGCTTATTATTGATACACTCACTGTTATACATCTTTTTTTTTTAATTTATATTTTAAGATTTATAGTCTGAATTAAAAACTGAGTATAATTTTTTTTTGTTTTAAATTTTTACCTTGAACGAAAAAAACACTTTTATAAAGTAAAAATATGAAAAGCAAATTCATTTTTATTCTTTTTTTTAAATTTTGTTTATTAAACGAAAATAAAATTCTATTTTAAATTTTGTTATATTTTCTGTTTTTTTTTGTAATTTTTATTTTGAATTTATTTTCAAAAAAATAAAAATATTGAAAATATGTTTGTATTTAGCGGGACTAAAAAATAAATATTTAACCGTGCCGAGGAGAATGTAACTACAAAATGTGAACTACAAAATTACTGAGCGAACATTTTCAAACGATCGTTTTGTGTTGTTTTGAGTGCAATACAAAAATAACGTCCATACGAGGTATAGTTCGTTCCAATTGGCTGCCCACCACAATCGTTTGCGCAAACATCGCCACTCACCATTGACTCACGACTAAAGAGCGCAAAAAAAAAAAACAAACAAATAGAAGAAAAACAGAAAGAAATAAACAATTAGAAATTTTCTTAACTTCTGGCCTAAAAATGTGTTTTGTTTGGTCAAAAGGAACAAGATCGGCTATGGTACAATCGTTTTGTCATTCACTCTTGAGTGTCATTCATTTAAAATTTGCAATAATTTAAAAGAAAATGTTTTATTTCTTTAACTTAAACGAAAACAATATGATTTTCATTTCATATTATTTTACATCAAAAATGTACAGTTGTTGTTACAGTGATGCGCGAAATAGTGTTGTAAAGAAAGAAAAAATTAAAATTAAATAGACGTTTTGTTTTAAAGGAAAATAAATATTAATTTGTAATTAATTTTTTTTTGTAAATAATAAATGAAAATACAGGGTGTCCGCCGGGAAGGTATACTATTTTGTTTGTTTATACTTATTTTGTTAAAAATTGCCGCATTTGGGTTTCGGAAAATCTTAGAATGATTATTGATTACTGTCCTTGTATGGTGCGCTATGTGGTCTGGAGGCCTGATTGGACGGTTTTTTTTTTCGAAGGTGAAACTGAAAACGCGGTAACGGTCAATGGGTAACGCTATAGCGATATGCGTGATAAGATTTACACCTGCGCCTGGCTGTAAGCCTTAATCAGATGGTGATCAAACCACCGTGGAATGAAAAGCAACGTCAATCTCGCTCTAGGAAGACGAAGAATAATTCTAGCAACAGGTCATTCCTAGGTGCAATTTCAGCGGTTCCGAAACAGGGTCACAAACTACTACTCCTTGCTGAAGAGTTGGGGACTATATAACTCCTGGTCCAGAACACATGACTAGCATTCTTACTGGATCCGAATCATTTACTCGTTGTTCTCAGTAAAGGTGAGATGATCCTGGCCCCCTAATCGAATTCATGAGGAGCCGCAAAACACACAGCAACCACGATACTCCCGAAGGGCCAACCTCAATAATCAGTCAGAGAAACAGCTAAAAGGCTAAAGAGACAATTGGCAGAACTATGGGGCTTACTGATTGCCGTGGAAATAACGTGGAGCTTCTAGTAGACTCCCTGCCAGCCTTCAGGGGACTGGGCTCCCTAATAGCCCAAACAGCATAGGTGTAGATAGTTAAGTAATCCATAAAGACCGATATATGAGTCTCCGGGGGGAGTCTTTCCAGAAATAAACAATACCACGATGAGCTAATATTTTTATCCTCTATCGATCGTATATAGAGTTAAGATGGTTGTGAGAAACCCGTAAAGCCCTGTCAACCAGCCAGTCAACGCTGAAGCTGAATATCCATGACGCCAAAGTAATGCTTTCCATTTGGTGGGAGCAGAATTGTGTTTTGTATTATGAGCTGTTGAAATCGGGTGAGACGATCACAATGTATTTATAGCTGACTCCCTGCTTGTATGTATAGTTGACTCCTTGCTTGCCTGCAGGGGACTGGGTTCCCTTATAACCCCCCCGGCAGGACCAATTTTTGGCCTATTATTGGCAACGTGGCTATCAGAGACATGTGGTTTCAACAGGACGATGCCACATGTCACACAGCCAATGAAACGATCCATTTATTGCAAACCAAATTTCCCGATCGCATAATTTCACGACAATCAAATAATCAAATAATCCATAAAGACTGATAAATGTGCCCCCCCGGGAGGATCAATTTTTGGCCTATTATTGGCAACGTAGCTATCAGAGACATGTGGTTTCAACAGGACGATGCCACATGTCACACAGCCAATGAAACGATCTATTTATTGCAAACCAAATTTCCCGATCGCATAATTTCACGACAATCAGCAGTTAAGATCGTGTGATTTAACATCACTGGATTATTTTTTGTGCGGGGCAATGTTAAGAACAGAGTCCAGCGTGAAATTTGTGCACTAAAAAACCTTAATAACCAGTTTTTGTGGCCTTAATTGGCTAATATTGACATCAGTGAGCTTTTTTTGCAAAACTAATCCACAAGCCACACAGCCACCCAAGTCATTCAGTTATTATATGATAAATATCCTAATATCCATTTCTATCAACGTGCTAGAGGTGGACATGTTCCCTTATTAATTCGCGTGTTGCTATTTTGCTTTACTACAAAAAACAAAAACAAAGTTGTGGAAAAAATTATATATTTTAAGATAATTTACTTCCTAACCTCAAATTGGACATGTTCCCTTATTAATTCCCGTATTGCTATTTTGCTTTACTACAAAAAAAAACAAAGTTGTGGAAAAAATTATATATTTTAAGATGATTTACTTCTTAACCTCAAATTTGCCCACCCATTAATATTTAATGTAGGTAAATTTCGACTACCGGCGAATTCATAGTCGAGTATAAAATTCAATGGTAAAACGTAAAATTTACCCCTAGAATATTTTTGTAAATGAAATGTGGGTACTATTTTGCTTGAGACTGTTGTTTATCGAATTCAACTACACACGCAGCATAAAATTCAAATATTAATGTGTCCATTTCATATGCATCTGCATACAATATAAACACTTGGATGTGTGTGTGTATGTATGTCTAAATTCAATTGTTGTTACTTTTTTATTGTCAAATAGCATAACACATGTAGATACGTGCATGCATGCAATAATAAAATGTTAAATTCGTTAAAAGAAAAAAAGAATTGAAAAATGCTCAAATTTATTTGTGTCTTTAATATTTTATTTAAATGAAAATTTTGAGTTTAAATTAACAGTAGAAGTCATGGTTTGTTTATCTTTGACTTTCCATACACTGCACACCACACACATCTGATGAATAGAATAGAAATCTACCCCTTGCAAACATACTGCTGCACATGATCAACTTGTTTATAGGCATGCATATGTTTATATATAGACAATGTGTGTCTATATAAAATGGTATATAATTTTTGTAAAACTCAACCAACTGATAAACAATAGAACGTGCCATAATCAAAAGGTGTTTACGGCTGTTAAGTCATTGAACTAGTCATTTCTTATGTATTATTTTTCCGCCTTAACAACGATACACTATGGTACGTGTATTAAGGCGAGTAATATTATAAGAAATTCTTAAATTTCACCAATATAGGAAAAGATGCAAAAATGTTTCTGTTCTAAAAACATTGGTAAGAAGCTTTATTCATACCACATGAATAATAAGGCAAGCCCCTTTCTCTGGGAAGTTTGTAATTCCATGTTGTAGTAAACTCTCAATGTGATCTTTGCGTTCTTAAGCTGTTACAAAATATCCTGTGCAATTTAGTTGTTGAGCTGCCGACTAAAACCAACAATGGCAAATCTTTTATCACTACATAACTATGGTAATTCGGCTTGAATCCAATCCTATTTAAAAGCATAATAAATGATTATACATTTATTATTTTTAATTGTAATAGCAGGTTTAGGAAGATAGAAAGAGTTACCTGCTGAAAAGGATTACTAATTAACGCGCTAGCGTCGAAGATTACTGTTTTAATAACAGTGGTGGTATGCCACCCGCCGAGCAGACTTGTTGATGTTGAGATCTATTAAAACCTTTTTAACTGCTCGAGCTCAAAGGAATATATCTTGGTACTCTTGCGAGTTTAGGCGGTGGTTGACTACTTTCCGGCAAATAGAAATTATTTGCAAATATGCCAGCTAAAAATTTAGCTTTATCAACCGGGTCAATGAATATTTCATCATTCTTTAAAAGAGTCGGAATTAATGAACTAATATTATCCCTTACTCTTTTAACAAATGACCGAAATTTCTCGCTATCCCTAGTAATACCTAGGAGAACCTTAGCATGAAGGCATTCCTCGTATAGATTTTGTCGCGCCTTAGTACATTGGCACATGAAGATCTCGCCGAATCAGTATCTGCTTCTACACCAGTTACTGAATGCTTCCTCTCTTGATCTGACCGCTTTGTTGCACGTCTGATTAAACCAAAATTCGATCTGGTTTTAACCGAAATTTTTTTAGATGCAACAAAAGCTTTCATTCGCAACAAAATGATGTTTACAACCATTTCCGCCATGGCATTGACATTATTATCCAAGAAACAAAGTTTCCTATTAAATTGCCAAAAAATTCGTTGAGCTCAAACCAACGAGCCTTCTCTTAAATATATTTTAAACATTCGGTAGCTGGTTTCGAAACGTTGTGAAGCTCCGAATATGAAAAGGGGGCTGAGATGATATAGTGATCGGAGTTGCCGAGAGGTGCACAAACTCTAAAATCATACTTTTGGGGATGTGAAGTTAGATAAAGGTCGAGTGTATTACTCTGGTAGCCTTCAACACAAGGAATGTGTGTTGGCTCATTTACTAATTCTTTTATTTATTTTGTTATATGTTTCCCAGTTTTCTAAGAGTTTGGCAAAAAAATATTGAAGTGTGTTTGTTTTTTTAATTATATTTTTATTTAGATTTTGTTTTGTTTGGAATTTTTATTATAATTATTTTTATTTAATTATTTTTATTTTTCTTTTAATTATTTTTATTAAATATTTTTATATTTTTATTCATTATTTTTATTTGTTTTTAATTATTTTTATTTATTTTTAATTATTTGTAATTATTTTTATTTCTAATTATTTTTATTTATTTCCAATATTTTTTTTAAATTATTTTTATTTATTTTTAACTATTGTAAATAATATTTAATTTTTTTAATTATATTTATTTATTTTTAATTATTTTTTTAAGTTATTTTATTTATTTTTAATTATTTTTATTTATTTTTAATTAATATAATTTTATTTTAATATTTTTTTTATTTTCAGTTATTTTTATTTGATTTTTAATATTTTCATTATTTATTATTATTTTTATTTTTTTAATTACTTTTCTCTATTTTTATTTGTTTTTGTTTATTTTTATTTATTTTTAATATTTTTATTTAATTATTTTTATTTTTTTTTAATTATTTTTATTAAATATTTTTATATTTTTATTAATTATTTTTATTTGTTTATAATTATTTCTATTTACTTTTAATTATTTTTATTTATTTTTAATTACTTTTTTCTTAATTATCTTTTTCTTAATTATTTTTATTTTTTTAATTGCTTTTAGTTATTTATACATATCATTTTTTTTAATTATTTTATTTATTTCTAATTATTTTTATTTATTTTTAATTACTTTTATTTTTTTTAATTATGTTTAATTATTTTATTTACTTTTAATTATTTATATTTGGTTTTAATTATTTTTATTTATTTTTAATTAATATAATTTTATTTTAATATTTTTTTTTATTTATAATTTATTTGATTTTTAATATTTTCATTTATTTATAATTATTTTTATTTTTTTAATTATTTTTTGTTCATTTTCATTTGTTTTAATTTATTTTGATTTATTTTTTATATTTTTTTAAATTATTTTTCTTTATTTTTATTTGCTTTAATTATTTTTATTTATTTTTAATATTTTTATTTAATTAGTTTTATTTTTTTTAATTATTTTATTTATTTTTAATTATTTTTATTTATTTTTAATTACTTTCATTTTTTTAATTATATTTAATTATTTTACTTACTTTTAATTATTTATATTTGTTTTTAATTATTTTTAATCATTTTTTTATTTATTTTTATTTATTTTTATTGTTTTTTAATTATTTTTAATTATATTTATTTATATTTAAATATTTTTATTTATTTTTAAAAATATTTAAATATTTTTATTTTTTTAATTATTTTTTTATTTCAAATTATATATTTTTTAATTATTTTATTTATATTTCATTATTTTTATTTATTTTTATTTAATTTTATTTTTTTAATAATATTTATTTGATTTTAGTTATTTTTATTTATATTTAATAATTTTAATTTTTATTTAATTTTAGTTGTTTTTATTTATTTTTTTGCTATTTTTTAATTATTTTTATTGTTTTTTTATTTTTAATTAAGTTTATTTAATTTAAATATTTTTATTTATTTTTAATTATTTTTTTATTTTTAATTATTTATTATTTATTTTTCATTGTTTTTATTTACTCTTAGTAATTTTTATTTTTAATTATTTTTATTTATTTTTAATGATGTTTATTTGTTTTAAATTAATATATTTTTTTAATTATTTTTAAATTATTTTTATTTATTTAAAATTATGTTTATTTATTTTTAATTATTTTATTTCTTTTAAATAATTTTTAATTATTTTATATTTTTTTTAAATTTAGTTTTATATGATCTTTAGCAAATAAATACTCTGTGAATAACAGACCCTTATGAAAAGTATGTATTTTGTTACCACTTCGAACAGGAAGGAGAGCAAATAATTTAAACAGTAAATTAAGGCATGCTTTCAGGCGCTATGATTGAATGTACTTTAAAACAAAAAAAAAAAAAAATAATGAATTTGGGAGAGTGTGTTTTTTTTTATTCAATTCATAACAAACTTGAATTCAATCAAGTGATGTGAAATATTACAATGGCTTTTGTGTCGAAATTAGTGCAATAAACATTTTCAAAACGGATTTCCAGCAAACAATAAAAAACGATGTCGTCTTGTATTGCCGTCGCCAAACAGAATAAGAGTGATTATTTAATAAAATATATTTATTAAATATAATATTTCGTTTTCATTTCCACAATGAAAATAATTCAAATCGGCACATTTCACTTTGCATATCAGCAAAATTTAATTTGCACATTTCTTGCTCATGAGCGAAGTTTTATGTATGTATATGTGTGCATTTTTCATACATGTGCGCTGAAAAAACAAAATATTCAACACTCAGTTTCAATCATGTACAATCATGTACATATGTATGTATACAGAAAATCAAACGAATATCATTTAATGTAAAAAGACAAAAAGCACACACACCCACACCTACACATGGATGGTGAAAAAAATAATAAACAAGTCAAATACTCTCTCATGTATTTATAATGAATTATTGTATCATGAATGAGCAAAAATGGTGAGCAAATTCTAACTCTGCTGCATATATTTTTTTTATGCAAAAATGAAGTTTGTTTGTTGTTTTTAATAAAACATATTTTTTTTAAATTGATGGATGGATGGTATTGAGAAAAGCCACGCCATTTTTAAAATTAACCAAGAAAGCAGAAAATTTAACATATTATTTTGTATATACATTTTTTTATATATAAAAAAACTACATAATTATTTAATTTATTTTTTTATTAGCATAATTAACTATTTAGGCATTTTCTAAATAGTTTTCGAAGGCCAAACAACAACAACAAAATTTGAGCATATGCCCACGTATGTATGTATGTATGTATACCAAATAAACTTTATAATCAATAATAACATATTTTTAAACTCATTTTCTGTATTTTCTGCTAGCCTAATAGTACTCAAGACCTTCCCAGATTTGAAAGAAAAATTGGTCTTACTAAAAGAAATAATTTTTTTTGTTATTTATTTATTCGTATTTGTTATTTAAGTTCTCTCTCTGTCTATTAGGTAATTTTTTAAAAATAATTTTTAAAATGTTTTAAAAAGAAGGGCGGTCCCATTGTTAAAAAAGTTTGTCTGGGGGTCTTGAAATGTAACAGTTCAACAACAATTTAGAAAGAAAATATTTATATTCCAAAACAACGAAAAAACAAAAAAAAATAAAATAATTTTACCCCAAAAAATTAATATTAACAAAAAAGAAGTGATAAGAAACAACCACAACAACAGCAATATAGCCCAAATGAAAACAACAAATTACTAACATAAATATTTCTTTTTCATGTTGTAAGACTTGTCACACATACAGACATATACATATAAATTTACATTATGTATGCATGTATATAGCGGCATATTAAATGCATCACTTTACATTCTTTTGCTTAGCCGACATAATTTGTTACAACAAAATTCCATTAAGTTGCTTTTTGGTTTTTTGTTGTTTTGGAGTATTTGTGATTGTTGTAGGTGATTACAACAAAAAAATATTTGTATAAAATTCTCGTTAACACAAAGCATTTTTTGTAAACAGAAATAATATTTTTGTATTTAAATGTTAATTTAACCTAAATGGGCTTTCTGCTTTAACCCACAAACGTTCGATTAATTTTGAAACTGACTTTTTGGTCATAATCTTTAGATTATTATTAAAGAAAGCTTTTCTTTCGCTCTTCTATAACTAGGGCACTTATTTCCAAAAACGGTGGTATCAATGACTATTCTAGTGTATTTATACATATATAAAATTTATATGTTCAGAAAAGCTTTCCCTGGTAAGAAAAAATCCAAGTTGTGTTCTGTCTTGTATCTCATAATGGTGGTGGATAATTGCAGTTTCTCGTTGAAATTTTCTTTCTTAATAGTTATTAAATAATTATTTTTTCTCTTCCAAGTAGATATAAACCGTGCTCCAAAACGTAATCGATTAAACTTTATTCGCTTAAATCTTATTCGATTAAATCTTATTCGATTAAATCTTATTCGATTAAACCTTATTCGATTAAAACTTATTTGATTAAATTTGACTTGATTAAACCTTACTCAATTAAAGCTTATTCGATTAAACCTTATTCTATTAAACCTTATTCTGTTAAACCTTTTTCGTTTAAATCTTGTATGATTATTCCATTAAACTCTAGTCGATTAAAACATATTTAATTCAATTTTATTTTCGATTAAACCTTATTCGATTAAAGCTTATACCCTTAAACCGTAATCGACCGATTAAATCTTATCATTAACCTTATTTGATTAAACCTTATTCGCGTAAACCCTATTCGATTAAATCTTATTGGATTAAACTTTAGTCGATTAAACCTTATTCGTGTTAACCTTATACGATAAAATCTTATTCGATTAAAATTTTGTTCGATTAAATATTATTCCATTAAATCTTATTCGATTAAATATTATTCGATTAAACTTTATTCGTTTCAATCTTATTCGATTAAACCTTATTCGATTAATTCTTAGTCGATTAAAGCTTATTGGAGTAAACCTTATACGATAAAATCTAATTCTATCAAACCTTAATCGATTAAAGCTTATTCGATTAAACCTTAATCCAATAAAGCTTTGTCGATTAATAGTTATTTGTTTAGATTTTATTTGATTAAAACTCAGCCAATTAAACTATTAAACCATTAATTGATTAAATCTTATTTGATCGATTAAATCTTATTAATTATTGGATTAAATCTTAGTCGTTTAGAGCTTATTCGATTAAACCCTAGTCAATTAAAACTTAGTCAATTAAACCTTTTACCAATTACCTTATTCGAATCACGCTTATACCATCATCGAACCTTATTCGATTAAACATTATTCGATTAAAGCTTATACTATTAAACCATTGGTCGATTAAACCTTATCCCATTAATCTTGTTTAATTTAACCTTATTAAGCTTAGTCGCTTAAAGCTTATTCGATTAAACTTTAGACAATTAAAACTTAGTCGAATTAAAACTTATTCGATTAAAACTAATACCACTAAAGCTTATTCGATTAAACTTTATTCGATTAAAGCTTATACCATTAAGCGATTAGTCGATTAAACTTTATTCGGGTAAACCTTATTCAATTAAATCGTATTTGATTAAAACTTATTCGATTAAACCTTATTTGATTAAGTCTTATTCGATTAAAACTTATTCGATTATTTTTTTTTAAGTAAACATTATTCGATTAAACCCTATTTATTCACAAGAAAAGTTCTGTGCCCAATATTTTATTCTCCCCTATTATGATAGTCAACTTTGACACTTTTGACACTTCATTGTCAATAATGCATTGTGTCAAAGTCGACATTACCTCGGTATTAACTTACAGTCTGTTGACGCCGACATGTTATCGATAATTTAAACGAATTTTTTTATACTAATTAGATTTTGCGACAGTTGAATAAATAATTAAATATTAGCAGAGATTAAAAAATATGTAAGAATCATTTTTTATGACTGATGCCAAGTGCAAGTTCCACCAGTAAAGAGAAAATGCAAAGACTTAACCTTAAAGAAATGTTTAAATCATTTTTCAATTTGCCCGATAGGAAGCAAATGCATAAAAGTATTCCGAAAATCGAAGCGTTGTAACATTCTATACAACAGATTTGTTGATTACTTTTGCCTTAACAAAACGGCGTTTAAATTCATGGTGGAAACATTTTTTTTCAAATAAATTAAAGCTGGCAACAACTTTAAAGTTTTTGGCACGGGGTTCCCTCTGTGGTATACATTATATTAGAAAAGACGCTAAAAAGTTTTATAAAAAAAAAGTACTTTGTTAACTCTTCATGATATTTGAAATGACGGCGGAAAAAAAGAGTGTGTCAAAGTTTAAATTTCTTGAGTAGGCAAAATTCCTAGTTTTATTGATTACGTTGATGGCGGGGAGAATGAATGCCTTGAATGACACCTTTAAGATAGATTCATATGTTTTTAAAACTGTGTTATATTTGCTTCTTTACAGTCACTTGTGTTTGTTTTTGTTTTTATTAATTTAACACTGTAAAAATAAAAATAATTTATTTGTATTAAATTTGAAATAAATGCCGTTATTCTACAACTTTTTGTATGGGGTTAAGAAGTTGCACAATAGTAATCTCTCAACGTTAATATTGAATGCCACGACGCTATTATTGCGCCGTTGAATGGACTTTGCGTCGACTTTGATATTCATTATAGGGATGATTGGCTGTGATTGTTTTTTATAGATAAATAAATAAATAAATATAGATAAATAATAAATTATATAGATAAATAATAAATAAATATATTATTAACTGTAACACTTTATCAATATTGTAAAAGATTCTTAATCATTTTTAATGGCATTAACAAAAGGAATCTTTAAAAAAATTTATGAGCATTTGTGTTTACCATTTACCCAAATTTAAGTACTTTCTCTCTCGCTCTTCTCTCTATAAAAATTCCTAAAAATATCAAATAAATTTTCTCTTTTCTCTTTGGTACTTTTGTATATCAGTCAAGTATTGTTAGTTGCTGGTGCTATTAATATATTTTTTGATCTGATTAAGGGTTAATGAAAAAATTAAGTAAAGCTGACAGACGGCCCACCAGCTGCAATTGATTTGTAAATAAGAAGACTCTTGTACATTTTACTGGGGCCCTAATAGAAATTATGAAATAATTGTTAATTATTATAAATAAATTATGTTGTTAAAATTGCTGCGGTCATCCATAATTCATAAAAAATAAACAACAAGGTGACCTAAATACTTAAATCGAATTATCACAATTTACAGGCAAAAGAGAAAAAGAAGAAGAGCATTTTAACAAAAACCAGGAAATTCAAAATTACTATTGATTAGGTTGAAAGAAAATCAGAAGGGTTGTTTTATTTTGTTTTAAAATATATATATATAATTTCTTTCAAAATAAAGTTAATTTTTATCTAAAAAGAAATTAGGCAAAGAAAAATTTTCTTACACAGTTTCTGTGCTCCCAGTTAAAAACTGTAAGTGTTTTTTTTATAGCTAAAAAAAAATTTTTAAATTTGTTTGAATTGTCACTGACTAGTTTATTTGTTATTATTTTAGTAAAAGGTATTAAGTAAATAATAAAAATAATAATAATAATAATAATAATAAATCTATTTTATTGCTTGTCATTTTTTTTGGTTTTTAATAAAGCTTTAAAAATGTCTGCACGCCTAATGAGAGGGTATCCCCCACAAATTGAAATTAATTAATTTTCATTAGTTCACAAAATAACACATATTTTTTAAATAATAGTTTTAACAAATATTTTCTTTAGTTTCGTGAAATAATTTTTCTTAAATTTACATTGTAAAAAACAACTAAAAAAGTTTAATGAACTTAATTAATTTAATTGTTTTAATAATAAATATAATTTATTTTAACATGTTTACAACAATTCAATTCAATATTTGGAGTAATAATTTAATTAATTAATTAATTTGTGATTTATGGGAGAAAATTTTTTTAAACCTTTTTAAAATGTTTTATAAAACATGCAAAAAGAATTTTAATTTGTTATTAAAATTTTTTAATAATTTTTCATATATTTTTTGTTTGTTTTTTTGTTAAAAAAAAACTTTTTTATGAACAATTGATAACTGTTTCTAACGGGTTTACAGAATAAAGTAACAGTTACATATTTCATTGTGTTTATTTCTACCAAAAATCATGTATATGCAGTAGGGTGCGCCTTATATGTATGGGCAAATTTTTTTTTTCAAAGTTTGGATTTTAACTCCCCCCAGAAATGTTCTCTGTAGCAAGAAAATACTTTGTGGAAACAGGAGAAGGCGTGCCACAACCAAAATTTTTTAAACTCATCTAGAAGCACACAAATGCTGAGTTGAGAGTTGGCTGAAGAAATATTGTGACAATTTTTAGATGGATTAAAGTAAATTTGTTTGTTCTGAGTGTAAAAATGCTCTTAAATTTATAATAAGACTGCGGTTCTTAAAGTTATGAAATTTTTTCAAGCACATGCTCAGCCAGTTATTATGAAAAAGTTGTGCGTTTAGGTTTAACTCAAATATTTTACTTTGATTGCTTACTAATTGTACAGGAATTTCGAAATCAGCCATATAGTCTGTTAGAATAGTAGTGCCATCAGCATAGCGAAATGTTGTTGATTAATTGATCATTTACTTTGATTCCTGCTTCAATATCACTGATGGATTTTTGAATATAAGATGAAAAAGGAGAGGAGTTAGAATACAACCCTGATACATAACCCTGTGTTTATAGGGATATATTCCGCGTTCATTTTGTTTGTTCGAACTTCTGCTACTTGCCTCCAGTACAGATTTCTAATGCATCTTACGTCCTTATCATCAATGTCTAATTGTCTCAATATTATTGATCGTGACTTGTCTTGCTGTATTCTGTCAAATGCTTTTTCATAGTTAACAAATCATAAGAATATATCTTTCTTAACGCCGCGACAATTCTAAACAAGAACCTGTATGAAAAACAGTGCTTCTGTAGTACCCATAGCCTCCCTGAAGCCAAATTGAGTTTGATGAATATAAATTAAAAGAATTAATTTTCAATAAACTATCATTAGCGTACTGTCTGAAGAAACAAATGTCATAACTTAATATAACATTATTGAACACTATTCGTTATGGAACTCAGATTCAGAAGGAATAGATTCATTAAAATCTTTCTGAAAATATTTAAGATTTCAACACGAACTTACTTTTAAACAACATCTGTGATACTTTTGTATTTTGAAATTTATTTAGATAATACTAGCAGACCCGGCGAACTATGCCTCGCCCCAATTTTAGCCTTCAGACAAACTTTAGAGTAATAATACAACACAAATATTTTATTTGAACGGGATCAGTAGAGAGCGATATGATGAACAATGTTTTTCGAATTGTTTTCCGGCGCAAAAACAAATAACGAAGACGGTTTCCCAATACACGAACATGCAACGTACCTAAGACATTTCAATGAAGCGAAGTCTGACTTCACTTATCAGTTTTTTTTACAATTCAAATAATGAAGAAAAACGAAAGATACTGACAAAGAATGAAGAAACGTACGTTAATAATTAAGCGTGTTGTCACTAGGGTACGAATAACGAAACGAACGGAAAAAAATCCATATAATCGAGCTCAAAACGTGTGATAAAAAAACAAGGCCCGATAAATAAAAAACTTAAGGAATTAAAAAATTAAGTTTTTTCACATTTTTCCGCAATTTTCATTTGAAAAGCCAATATTTCATACAAAAAATCTGTTTTCGATTTTTTTTAATAAATATTGCACTGAATTTCAATGGATTGTGATGCTTTTACGTGAATTTGTGATGTACGACTACTGTAGAAAATTACAATATCAAAATGACACCTGTCAAATTGCCCAAAGTCTAAGTCAACGTTTACAATTAAGGAATAATTTCACACAAAATTTCATATAGATACTTGATTTTTCCAATTTTCCGACTTTTCCGCAGGGATTTTCCAAAATTTTCTTCCGTAAAAACCTTCTCCTCGAAAATACGAACAACTGACAACAAATTTTATAGAAATCGGTCCAGCCGTTCTCATTTTATGAATTACTATACATTTTTTACACCATTTTCATACTTATATATAGATTACCATTTTGTGGGCGGATGCGGCACGCCTTCTTCTATTCCAATCTGACTGAAATTTTCAACAACGTATATTCTGGTTACAAAGCACATTTCTAGGGGGAGTTAAGGTGCTCGTTTTCATTTTTAAAAATAAGGTGCGCCCTTATATACAGAGAAAAAGTAAGGCGCCATATCAAATACATAATATAGCGCTCTTACTAATAAAATATGTATGTATATACGTGTGTATATATGTAAAAGACTCTAATCTCATATTTGTTTATAATGACAACAATGCCCAACCAGCCTATAAACACTTTTTTCTAAACATTTAACAGTTAGCATTACAAAAACAAAAACAACTTTTAAAATATATACAGTCGTCTGCACAATTATTTTGACAGAGCCACTTCACATTGGATTAGTTGTGCTGGTCTAACATGGCAGTTTGTGGGCATTTTCGGTGAGGGGGGTAGTTTTTGGTTGGCACAATTTTTCTACCAGCTTCAATCCCGCACAACGAGAATGAAACTAATACACATGCATTTATGAAAACACAGGTCTGTGTGTTTTTTTTTGCAGAGCGATTTTTAGTCTTCAGTTGGCTATCGTCATGTTAATATGAATATGAATTCAAAAGTAGATAAATAGATTTTATGATATTTATTTTTATCTTTTTTATCTAAATATGTTGTAATCTTTGAAACAGTCTTTTTAATTAAATTTTAACGATGTATTTTTTCAATATTTAACTTTCCTATGGAAAGCTTCTTTAGGAAAAATAAATTTTTGATAACAAATTGAAAAAAAAAATTTTATTTAATTAAAATAAAAAAGTTCGAATAGGAATAAAAATAATTTTACAGAAAATATAATTAGAAGCTGTGTATACGTATACAATTTTGTGATAAAATAATTAGTCTAGTGGGTTTTGGATAGAACAAAAGTTGTGCGGCACAAATATTAATCCAATGTGAACTGGCTCATAGAATGTTCTTTTGTCTATTGGCGTTTTTTGCTCAAAACAAAGTGCACATCAACAACAATACCTACGTAAAATATTTTGTCCATTGTGTTTTGAACTCTCAAACTGCTGATAAGTGCCTGTTCACACGCTTCCACTTTTGTTGCTCATTATTTCTTATAAAGTCAACGTAATGTCTACACGCAACAATTTGTGTCAAAAATTTTCGTGTTGTGTCTTTTTGACGTTTTATTTCATTCAAATTGTGAAAAAAATTGAGTTCAAAGAAAAAGGTTTATTGAAAAAAATGGATGTAAAAGAAAAAGAGTCCTCAACTGACTGCATTGGAAAAGTGATTGAACGGGATTCTGATGACAGTGAAAAGGACGAAATTTGAACATTCATTTTTTAGCAGTGAAACAGAAAATAAAGAGGAATGTCAAAAATACAAAAAATACAACTTTGTGTATATGATTACGAATGGAAATAAAAAACTGAAATTCCTGAATACAAGCAGCTCCGTACTGCAGTGAAATAGAAACATATCCAATTTTTACACCTTCTACAAAATCTACCGCGATCTGGCGCGAGACGCAAAACGACTGTAAGTGAAGATCGAATCATCTGGCTAAAATTAAAAACCTAAAGATGCCACAAATGAATGAAATAAGTCATGTAGTACTGCAATTTCCCCCCGGGGGCACATGATAGTCGTTTTGGAACCTACTATTCCATTTAGACTGGTGTCTTGCGGGGTAAAAGGGAGCCCAGGCCCCTCAAAGGCTAGTAGGAGTCACCTGGACAATCCACATATTTCCACGGGAATCAGTACACCCCAGAGTTCACTATTTGTCTCTTGAGACAAGTAGCTGTTCTCTGACTGGTTATTGAGGTTGGCCCCTATATGGGAGTATCGTGGTGGTTGTGGTTTCGAGACCCTCGTGAGAGTTTGTGGGTCGGATCATTCAAAATGAACACAATGAATGGTTCAGGTCCAATGAGTATGAATGTCGTCGTGTTCTTAATTATATTAAGCTTCATGCGTTCTGGACCAGGAGTTGGAAAATCTCCAACTCTTTAGCAAGGAGTGAAGGCTGCGGCCTACTTCGGGCTTTCGAAATTGCTACTAGGAGTGACCGGAGGATATACGTATTCGATGACCTCCTAGGCCGTGAACGACGTTTGCAAATCATTCAAGTGGTTTGACCACCATCTGACTACCTGGTCGGTGCAGATGTAAATCAAATCACATCATGTAGTACTGCAATTAGTAAGCGGACAATTCGGCGTCGCTTGAGAGAAGCAAGTTTTAAGACTTTCATAGCAAGAGATATCCCATACATAACAAAACAAAGCAAACGCAAGCGTTTAGCTTTTGCTAATCGCACATGCCCAAAAGCCAGTAGAGTTTTGCAGAAAAGTTCTTTGGAGATGAAGAGAGATGATTCGAATACAATTCATGGAAAAAGAAGATTTTTGTAAGACTTCCACAATTTCAAAGACAAATGACTGCGTCATTTGTTATGTTCTGGGAATGCATTGCACAGAGCGGCTTGGGTGATTTGGTGCCAGTGATCGGCATGGTTCCATGAACCAAAATCAATATTTAAGAGTTTAAAATGATTATGCATTCCCCTCGGTGACAAACTGATAGAAGAATCATTTATATTGCAACAAGATAATGCTCCATGTCACACGAGTAGATTAATTAACAACTTCATTAGAAATATTAGACTCAATTTACTGGATTGACCACCTCAAAGTTCGGACTTGAACGTCATAGAAAACGTGTGGGCACATATAAAACGTAAGAGAAATATTTCATTGAAAAAAATCAGAGAAGAAACCATCTCTGAAGTCACCATTTTTTTCGAACGAGGTCCCTACTGAAGTTCTTCAATCTTTGGTAGATTCACTACCACGGCTGCTTTAAAAAGTCATTCAAGCCAAAGGGGGCTTTGCTTTCTGTTAAATCATAATCAACTTGACTACTTTTTTACAACATTAGGCCTTTTTAAAATTAAAAAGATATAAGTGATTTTTTTTTCTTGTCAAAATAATTGTGCCGACCACTGTATGTATGTGAGCGAGCATTAAATTTAGCTGTCTGTGCAACTAACTGACTGAATAGCCATTCACCCTTTGTGATTAGAAAAATTTGTTAGTTTTTAAACTTCAAAATATACAAAACCATTTAAACTTAAATAGTTGCCAGTTGATGCTGCTTTTTTCCAAATGCTGAGCTCCCATTAATTTGCTTTATGTTTTAAATAAATGTATGTTTTCTTAAATTTAAAAATTAATTTTTCTTTAATTTTAATTAATTATTTTATGGCTTTAAAAAAACTGTAGAATTTATTAAATAAAGTATTTAAGGGAGAAAAGTACTTTTTGCAAAATTATTGAAAGATTTTCATTCTTGTCGATAACAGAGTTACATCATTTCCAAAAAGCAAACTTAATTTAATTTGTATAACTTTTAAGTTTAAGCAATTAAAATTTAATAATTTTTAAAAAAATTATTAATTAAAATTTTATTTTAGTTTTAATGAGAAGAGTTCAATGCTCTAAAAATTTGAAGGGCTGGGACGGACGGACTCTTTTGTAGTTTTTGGTAATCATCGGCTATAATAAATGACCTCAACTTAGGCCAATGTATTAGGCGTTCATAGCAACTCAAGGACATTTGCAACATATTTAAAGAAAATAAATAAAAATGTTATGCATAAATTCAATATTAATTAACATTATTAATATAATAATTTTTTTAAGAATTAAAAACGTTTATTCAAAATTACAACAACATTTAATTAAAAGGTACAGTTATTTAATAATAATTGTTACAGCCAATTTAAAAAAAAAATTATTTTGTTTATATTTATTGATATTTATAATATTCCGCTTATTTAAAATAAAAAAATAGAATAGCAACATATAACACTGTGTTAAAAACTTATAATAATAAATAAAGAAAATCGTAATAATATTATATTATAAAAATGTAATATTCAAGCTCAAGGTTTTATATACAAAATTAAGTTAATTTCTATTTTGAAATAATGCCACACCAAAGGGTGGTGGCATTTTCAGGAAAATAATAAAAAACAATAAACTACTTATAGAATTTAAAAAAAATGTCAAATAACTATAATTTTTTATTTCAATGCAAATAAAACAAATGATTTTATTTTCTTCCTTAAGGTTTCGTCAGCTCTTTCCGACGTCTTCCGCCAAATATTTTTATTAATAATTGTAGCGACAAATTTATCAGGATGTTCTATTGTTTTTACAAATGCGATCGACATTAATATTCAAATTCAACTTACAGTTTTTTTTTTCGTCGCTCGGACCAGCACTCACAGGATGACCCCAACTCCATATTATATTTGCTATATGTGGTCCTAGCCATTGCAATCCTTCTCTTAATTTCAACAGGATACCAATTTTTATGCAATACACATCCGAGATATATAAAATTTCTAACTCTTTCTATCTGTTGGTTGAAAATGCATAGATTAGCTTCTAGATATGGTGTATTTAATCAACTAATAATCATAAATTTTTTTACTTTCGTTCGGACCAGTACTCAGGCGATGACCCCTATTCACCTCGTGCATTGTACCACAACTAGTAAATTAGGTTATGGTGAAGAGGAAAGAGGTAATAGGGTTTGCGGACCTTCGATTTGAATTTTCGCACATTGAAAGTGATAGGAAAGACCTCTGGAGGAAAAGTACCCCTGAACTATTCTTGAACTCGTCTGATGAAATTCCATCTATAACCACTCGTATAGTGCCATTCCTAAGAGAACTCTATATAAATATGGAGAAATTATCACCGACACCAAGAGCAGCAAGTTTTGACAGAAATGCAGCATGCCACACTCTAATAAAAGCCTTCAAAATATCTAGAGATACTACCTTACTCTCTCCGAAATTGATGTGATTTGATTTACATCTGCACCGACAAGGTAGTTATAACCAGATGGTGGTCAAACCACTTGAATGATTTGCAAACGTCATTCACGCCCTAGGAGGCCATCGAATACGTATATCCTCCGGTCACTCCTAGTAGCAATTTCGAAAGCCCGAAGTAGGCCGCAGCCTTCACTCCTTGCTAAAGAGTTGGAGATTTTCCAACTCCTGGTCCAGAACGCATGAAGCTTAATATAATTAAGAACACGACGGCATTCATACTCACTGGACCTGAACCATTCATTATGTTCATTATGAATGATCCGACCCACAAACTATCACGAGGGTCTCGAAACCACAACCACCACGATACTCCCATATAGGGGCCAACCTCAATAACTAGTCAGAGAACAGCTAATTGTCTCAAGAGACAAATAGCGAAATCTGGGGCGTACTGATTACCGTGGAAATATGTGGAGTGTCCAGGTGACTCCTACTAGGGGCCTGGGCTCCCTTTTACCCCGCAAGACACCAGTATAAATGGAATAGTAGGTTCCAAAAAGACTATCATGTGACCCCGGGGGGACCTTCCCGACGGACAGCCTGTATATATCAGAAAGCTTTTTTTTTTCAGGTTACTTTTTTGAGGTTATAAAATACATGACTGTCTGCTGAGTGCGGGTTTATTTTTCCTTACAATATTCATATCAAGGTATGACATTTCATTATACTTTTCAATCTCTACTGTAAACTGTAGCTTTTTGTGATATAAACTCAATTTTTCAAGAATAATGTCTAAATCATCTCTTTTAATTACCACAAATATATCGTCAACATATTTCGATATAAATTTAAAATTCATTGGCATACCATATATTTGATGGTAATACTTTCTATCGTAAATATCGAAAATAATTATTGTCCGTTAAGCAGAATTGAAAATTTTTTATAAATTGCTGTTGAAAATAATATCACAGAGTTTTTCCTTCAATAGTTATGTAAATAGAAATAAATTGTTAATAAAATCTAAAAACATAAATAAAATTATTACTTTACATACTTTTTTATACATTTCTCTTTCTATTTCTCGAAAATGCAACTATGTATGTGTCTGCTTGAACGAAATTGCTTGTTTTGCTGCTTGTAACTGCGCTGTCAAGCATTTTACTTCAAAGAAAATAAATTCACGTGTTCACGACTCATTTGTGTTTCACTAGCTGACTACTAACGTTGTATTAAATAGATCAGAATTTTTAGTTTTTTTTATGCAGTTCATCATAATTATTGTGTCCTTTGCACGCTCACTAGTTTAAATAAAATCCTGAACTTTTCGAGTGCTATTTTAAGGACAAAGATAAAAATGAAATTAGCAAAAATATTTCACAAAATAAATGCCACCATTTTGGGCCTTATTTTGCATGAAATGTATTTCAACAATTCTAAAAAAATTTTTACAATGGCAGAAATCAGCAGCAGCGCAGCAGCAACATTCGCCGTTTTTTAAGTAGCAAATTGTTTTAAAGTTGCAACTTATGCACCTGGCGATAGATGAAAATTGAAGTATTTTAATAACTTTAAATGATTGCACAATATTTTTTAAAGTTTTGAGGTACTGCAACAAATTTATAATTTAACATGGCTGCCTGTTTTTGTAATGTTTTTTTTTTCCTTTATTTTTTACTTTTATTTTTCGCCGCAGAATGTAGTATTTTGTAATATACAGTTCTGGATAATTGAAATGGAAAGTTTTCTCAAAGTTCCTTTTTTCGTTGCTAAAGTAAAAAAACTTAATTTGATTTTAGAAATATCTTTTTTATTCTATTAGGGATTAGAATAAAAAGAAATAAATAGCAAAACTGTATCAGAGAAAATATTCGAGGATTATAGAAAAAAACTAAAAATGGTTAATTTTGGGAAGTGGACGAAACAATGGAAACTTAAATAAGTTTTGATAGCTTTTTATCATTGATCAATATCTTGTTCGGTATCCTTTATTTTTTATGACTCCATCACAAAGACGATACATTGATTTAATTAGTTTATTAATAGTGTCCTTTGAAACTTTAAGCCATTTACTAAGCACTGCATTGCATAAGTTTTCTTTCCGTATGTAAATATAGGCTCTTATCTTGCGGTTTATAATTTCCTATAGATTTTCTATGGGACTTAGATCTGGGACCTGGACAGGCCACTTCAATGCGGTCAGTAACAATCCTAGAGATGTATTTTGGATCATTGTTATGCTGAAACCTCCAAGTTATTGGCATGTTTTCCTCTACATATGATAACATTATGTCACTTAAAATCGATTTATGGCCTACACCTGTCATTGTGTCCTTTATAACATGAAGTGTACGCATTACCTAACGTGAGAAGCAACCTCACACCATAACATTGCCACCACCAAACTTTACAATTTTGCAAGTATACTTTGGATTCCGTTTCTTTCCTTTTGGCCATCTTACAAAAGATCTTCCATCATTCCCTCTTAAATTATACTTGGATTTGTCGGAACATAGGACAGTAATCCATCGCTCTCTAGACCAATTTATATGCTCTTTGGCAAATTACAAACGAGCAGTGAGGTTTTTTTGAGATGGAGCTTTAGAGATTTCTTTGCAGGACGATAACAACCAAGACCAGCATCGCCTGCTGTACGCCTAACTGTTCGTGAGCTAATATCCAATCCCAGAATATTCTTAAAAATAGATTAAATGGTGTTCTAGAAAGTCGTGGCGGGCCCATAAAGTATTAATTCCGTTGTCTTTCTATTTCCTTTTAAGTCAAATACATTCTTTTTGCAAAGTATGTAGACTTTTCTATGTTTAAAAAATGAACTTTGTTTTTGTTAATAAATATTTTTGGATTAAAATTTTTTTAATAAGTAATTTATTCATCGGAATCATTTTTAATCTAAGTAATTTTATTATTCGCGCTTGATTCCTTTAAATAAATATTTCATGATATTCTCACGAAATATTTATTACAAAAATTTTTATTAAAAAATAAACATTTTATGATATTCTCATAAAACATTTATTTCAATAAAAATAAAAAATATTTCAAATATTTTTGTAATAAATATTTCGTGAGAATATCATGAAATATTTATTTAAAGGAATCAAGCGCGAATAATAAAATTACTTAGGTTTAAAATTTTTTTGTTAAAATTTATTGTTCTTTGGAATAATTTTTATTGCTACAGTGTTTACAGAAAACTCCAAACCTTGCTTTTCAAGGTGGTATGTAGACTTTACTGTGTGACTGTATTTATATAGATTAAGCACCAGATAAAATTTTTTTACATATGTATAAAGATTACTTCCTAACCTCAAATTTGGTCAAGCTTTTTAAGCAATAAATATGAATATTAAAAAAGGAAATTAAATAAATTCATAAATAAGGAAAATTATTTGGAAATCTAAATTTTAAATAAAAAATAGTCAGACTAAACAAAATAAAACCTGTACAAGTTTTGTGAAATAAACTTTTATTACACTCTCTCTCTCTTCTATTTAAGAAAAATGAAAAGTAAATAACCGTAATCAAATGAAGTAAATGTTTTATAATTATTGTTATCTTTGAACAAACTGGGCTAACAGACTGACTACCTGAATGGATTTCAATCAAAACCAACTAATTTTCTTAATATTTAAGACTGTTATGTTAAGACTGTTCTCTGACTGGTTATTGAGGTTGGCCCCTATATGGGAGTATCGTGGTGGTTGTGGTTTCGAGACCCTCGTGAGAGTTTGTGGGTCGGATCATTCAAAATGAACACAATGAATGGTTCAGGTCCAATGAGTATGAATGTCGTCGTGTTCTTAATTATATTAAGCTTCATGCGTTCTGGACCAGGAGTTGGAAAATCTCCAACTCTTTAGCAAGGAGTGAAGGCTGCGGCCTACTTCGGGCTTTCGAAATTGCTACTAGGAGTGACCGGAGGATATACGTATTCGATGACCTCCTAGGCCGTGAACGACGTTTGCAAATCATTCAAGTGGTTTGACCACCATCTGACTACCTGGTCGGTGCAGATGTAAATCAAATCACATCATGTAGTACTGCAATTAGTAAGCGGACAATTCGGCGTCGCTTGAGAGAAGCAAGTTTTAAGACTTTCATAGCAAGAGATATCCCATACATAACAAAACAAAGCAAACGCAAGCGTTTAGCTTTTGCTAATCGCACATGCCCAAAAGCCAGTAGAGTTTTGCAGAAAAGTTCTTTGGAGATGAAGAGAGATGATTCGAATACAATTCATGGAAAAAGAAGATTTTTGTAAGACTTCCACAATTTCAAAGACAAATGACTGCGTCATTTGTTATGTTCTGGGAATGCATTGCACAGAGCGGCTTGGGTGATTTGGTGCCAGTGATCGGCATGGTTCCATGAACCAAAATCAATATTTAAGAGTTTAAAATGATTATGCATTCCCCTCGGTGACAAACTGATAGAAGAATCATTTATATTGCAACAAGATAATGCTCCATGTCACACGAGTAGATTAATTAACAACTTCATTAGAAATATTAGACTCAATTTACTGGATTGACCACCTCAAAGTTCGGACTTGAACGTCATAGAAAACGTGTGGGCACATATAAAACGTAAGAGAAATATTTCATTGAAAAAAATCAGAGAAGAAACCATCTCTGAAGTCACCATTTTTTTCGAACGAGGTCCCTACTGAAGTTCTTCAATCTTTGGTAGATTCACTACCACGGCTGCTTTAAAAAGTCATTCAAGCCAAAGGGGGCTTTGCTTTCTGTTAAATCATAATCAACTTGACTACTTTTTTACAACATTAGGCCTTTTTAAAATTAAAAAGATATAAGTGATTTTTTTTTCTTGTCAAAATAATTGTGCCGACCACTGTATGTATGTGAGCGAGCATTAAATTTAGCTGTCTGTGCAACTAACTGACTGAATAGCCATTCACCCTTTGTGATTAGAAAAATTTGTTAGTTTTTAAACTTCAAAATATACAAAACCATTTAAACTTAAATAGTTGCCAGTTGATGCTGCTTTTTTCCAAATGCTGAGCTCCCATTAATTTGCTTTATGTTTTAAATAAATGTATGTTTTCTTAAATTTAAAAATTAATTTTTCTTTAATTTTAATTAATTATTTTATGGCTTTAAAAAAACTGTAGAATTTATTAAATAAAGTATTTAAGGGAGAAAAGTACTTTTTGCAAAATTATTGAAAGATTTTCATTCTTGTCGATAACAGAGTTACATCATTTCCAAAAAGCAAACTTAATTTAATTTGTATAACTTTTAAGTTTAAGCAATTAAAATTTAATAATTTTTAAAAAAATTATTAATTAAAATTTTATTTTAGTTTTAATGAGAAGAGTTCAATGCTCTAAAAATTTGAAGGGCTGGGACGGACGGACTCTTTTGTAGTTTTTGGTAATCATCGGCTATAATAAATGACCTCAACTTAGGCCAATGTATTAGGCGTTCATAGCAACTCAAGGACATTTGCAACATATTTAAAGAAAATAAATAAAAATGTTATGCATAAATTCAATATTAATTAACATTATTAATATAATAATTTTTTTAAGAATTAAAAACGTTTATTCAAAATTACAACAACATTTAATTAAAAGGTACAGTTATTTAATAATAATTGTTACAGCCAATTTAAAAAAAAAATTATTTTGTTTATATTTATTGATATTTATAATATTCCGCTTATTTAAAATAAAAAAATAGAATAGCAACATATAACACTGTGTTAAAAACTTATAATAATAAATAAAGAAAATCGTAATAATATTATATTATAAAAATGTAATATTCAAGCTCAAGGTTTTATATACAAAATTAAGTTAATTTCTATTTTGAAATAATGCCACACCAAAGGGTGGTGGCATTTTCAGGAAAATAATAAAAAACAATAAACTACTTATAGAATTTAAAAAAAATGTCAAATAACTATAATTTTTTATTTCAATGCAAATAAAACAAATGATTTTATTTTCTTCCTTAAGGTTTCGTCAGCTCTTTCCGACGTCTTTAGCCGAATTTTTTTTATAAATGATTTTAGCGACAAATTTATCAGGATGTTCTATTATTTTTACAAATGCGATCGACATTAATATTCAAATTCAACTTACAGTTTTTTTTTTCGTCGCTCGGACCAGCACTCACAGGATGACCCCAACTCCATATTATATTTGCTATATGTGGTCCTAGCCATTGCAATCCTTCTCTTAATTTTAACATCAGGATACCAATTTTTATGCAATACACATCCGAGATATACAAAATTTCTAACTCTTTCTATCTGTTGGTTGAAAATGCATAGATTAGCTTCTAGATATGGTGTATTTAATCAACTAATAATCATAAATTTTTTTACTTTCGCTCGGACCAGTACTCAGGGGATGACCCCTACTCATGCCGTGCATTGTACCACAACTAGTAAATTAGGTTATGGTGAGGAGGAAAGAGGTAATAGTGTTTGTTGACATTCGATTTGAATTTTCGCACATTGAAAGTGATAGGAAAGACCTCTGGAGGAAAAGTACCCCTGAACTATTCTTAAACTCGTCTGATGAAATTCCATCTATAACCACTCGTATAGTGCCATTCCTAAGAGAACTCTATATAAATATGGAGAAATTATCACCGACACCAAGAGCAGCAAGTTTTGACAGAAGTGCATCATGCCACACTCTAACAAACGCCTTCAAAATATCTAGAGATACTACCTTACTCTCTCCGAAATTGATGTGATTTGATTTACATCTGCACCGACTAGGTAGTCATAATCAGATGGTAGTCAAACCACTCAAATGATTTGCAAACGTCATTCACGCCCTAGGAGGCGATCGAATACGTATATCCTCCGGTCACTTTTAGTAGCAATTTCGAAAGCCCGAAGTAGGTCGCAGCCTTCACTCCTTGCTGAAGAGTTGGAGACTTTCCAACTCCTGGTCCAGAATGCATAAAGCTCTTTTTTATCAAGAACACGACAGCATTCATACTCACTGAACCTAAACCATTCATTGTGTTAATTTGAATGATCCGACCCACAAACTCTCACGAGGGTTCGAAACCACAACCACCGCGATACTCCCATATAGGGGCCAGTCAGAGCACATCATTGCCTAAAGAGAACAAATAGTGTACTCTGCGAGCGTACTGATTCCCGTGGAAATATGTGGATTGTCCAGGTGACTCCTACTAGCCTTTGAGGGGCCTGGGCTCCCTTTTACCCCGCAAGACACCAGTCTAAATGGAATAGCAGGTTCCAAAAAGACTATCATGTGCCCCCGGGGGGAATGTGGTCTAATAGTGGTGGATTATTGTGTACCGTGCAGTTGTCCAAAAACAATTAAATTTTGCGTTTTTCACGTTTCATGGCACTATTAATCGACAACAGCCACTCATTAAATAAATCTATATTTATCCATGACTTTTTGTTAGACCGATAAGTTACGGGCAGTGTTTTTATTTCTTTGAAACAGCGTGGTTTTGCTGCTTTCGCAATAACAAGAGGTTTAAGCTTTTGATCTCCGTCCATGTTACATGACAAAAGTACAGTTATTCTTTCCTTGCTGAGTTTGCCTCCGTGACATTTTTCATCTTTAAATGTCAATGTGCAATCAGGAAGGCACTTGAAAAAAAAGCCCAGTTTCGTTTGCGTTAAATATGTTTCTTGGCTCGTAGTTATACAGAAGTTGACCAAGGTTGTTATTCCAATCGAAACAAATCAAGCTATCTACGCTCGCGCTCTCGCCGCATATTTTTTTTAAATGTGAATGAGTATCGGTTTTTGAAATGTGATGCCCACCCTTCACTGGCATTAAATCTGTCAATTCCGAGAGATTTTGCAAAAGACTTGGCTTTCTCCTTCAAAATAAAACCACCCACTGCAGTGCACTGGTAAGTTTTGGTCTCTGCACTGACGAATCCACTCTATCAAGCATTTCTCAAGATAATAAATAAAGAAAATCGTAATAATATTATTTTATCAGTATTTTAATGTTCAAGCTCAAAGTTTTATATACAAAATTAAGTTAATTTCTATTTTCAAATAGTGCCACACCAAAGGGTGGTGGCATCTTCAGGAAAATAATAAAAGACCCTTGAGCTTAAACAATAAATTACTTATAGAATTAAAAAGAAATGTCAAATAACTATAATTTTTTCTTTTCAATGCAAATAAAACAAATTATTTTATCTTCTTCCTTAAGGTTTCGTCAGCTCTTTCCGACGTCTTCCGCCAAATATTTTTATTAATAATTGTAGCGACAAATTTATAAGGATGTTCTATTATTTTTACAAATGCGATCGACATTAATATTCAAATTCAACTTACAGTTTTTTTTTTTGTCGCTCGGACCAGCACTCAGAGGATAACCCGAACTCCTGCAATATATTGTACGAGAACTAGAAAATTATATTATATTTGCTGTATGTGGTCCTAGCCATTGCAATCCTTCTCTTAATTTCAACATCAGGATACCAATTTTTATGCAATACACATCCGAGATATACAAAATTTCTAACTCTTTCTATCTATTGCTTGAAAATGCATAGATAAGCTTCTTGATATGGTGTATTTAATCAACTAATAATCATAATTTTTTTTTACTTTCATTCGGACCAGTACTCAGGGGATGACCCCTACTCATGTCGTGCATTTTACCACAACTAGTAAATTAGGTTATGGTGAGGAGGAAAGAGGTAATAGTGTTTGTGGACATTCGATTTGAATTTTCGCACATTGAAAGTGATAGGAAAGACCTCTGGAGGAAAAGTACCCCTGAACTATTCCTGAACTCGTCTGATGAAGTTCCATGTATAACCACTCGTATAGTGCCATTCCTAAGAGAACTCGATATAAATATGAAGAAATTATCACCGACACCAAGAGCAGCAAGTTTTGACAGAAGTGCATCATGCCACACTCTAACAAACGACTTCAAAATATCTAGAGATACTACCTTACTCTCTCCGAAATTGATGTGATTTGATTTACATCTGCACCGACTAGGTAGTTATAATCAGATGGTGGTCAAACGACTTGAATGATTTGCAAACGTCATTCCCGCCCTAGGAGGCCATCGAATACGTATATCCTCCGGTCATTCCTAGTAGCAATTTCGAAAGCCCGAAGTAGGCCGCAGCCTTCACTCCTTGCTAAAGAGTTGGAGATTTTCCAACTCCTGGTCCAGAATGCATGAAGCTTAATATAATTAAGAACACAACGGCATTCATACTCACTGGACCTGAATCATTCATTGTGTTCATTATGAATGATCCGACCCACAAACTATCACGAGGGTCTCGAAACCACAACCACCACGATACTCCCATATAGGGCCCAACCTCAATAACCAGTTAGAGAACAGCTACTTGTCTAAAGAGACAAATAGTGAACTCTGCGGGCGTACTGATTCCCGTGGAAATATGTGAATTGTCCAGGTGACTCCTACTAGCCTTTGAGGGGCCTGGGCTCCCTTTTACCCCGCAAGACACCAGTCTAAATGGAATAGTAGGTTCCAAAAAGACTATCATGTGCCCCCGGGGGAAACTCTCTCTGAAATGATGTATGGAGATGCATCATTATTTTGATAGGAAAGCCAGCAAGTCGTCTGTAGAGCTACCCCTACAGAAACCATACTATCGATCGCTAAGTAAGCTGTTGGACTTTCCATCACTTTAGAAAGTGCAGAACAAATTGCAATTTGGCGGTAATTCTTAGGGTTGTTAGTCTCACCCTTTTTAGGCATTGGTATTACAACCTTGGTTAGCAACCTTCCAACATTTTGGAAATTCACTGGCATGATGCATCATGCTCCCCCCAGGGGGCACATTTATCGGTCTTTATAGAATACTTGACTATATAGACTTGTGCTGCTGGGGGTATAACATGTGATTAGATTTACATCCGCGCCTGGCTATGAAGCCTTAATCAGATGGTGGATCGAACCACTGCATAATTTGGAACGTCATGTTCGTCCTAGGAAGCCGAAGCCATAATTCTATGCAACAGAACTTTCTAGTTGCAACTTCGATGATTCCAGAGCAGGGCTGCAAATCATCACTCCTTGCTTAAGAGTTGGAGACTTTCCAACTCCTGTCCAGAACACATGTCTAGCATGCTCACCGGACTGGATCATTCACTTAGCGTGCCATTAACAGTGAGATGATCCTGGCCACCATAATAACCATTATTCTGTTATGGGGCCGCGAAACTACAACCACTTCAATACTCCCATATAGGGGCCAACCTCAATAATCAGCCAGAGAACTATTAAATGTCTAAAGAGACAAATAATGAACTCTGCGAGCTTACTGATTCCCGTGGAAATAAAGTGGAGTTTCCAGTTGTACCCCTGCTTGCCTTCAGGGGACTGGGCTCCCTTTTTCCCCGAGTTGCATTGTGTCTAGATAGTCGAAGTTCTATAAAGACCATATATATGTGCCCCCGGGAGGTAGCTGGGGGTATAAGGGAGCCCAGTCCCCTGAAGGCAAGCAAGGAGTCAATTGGAAGCTCCACGTTATTTCCACGGTAATCAGTTAGCCCCAGAGTTCCGCTATTTGTCTCTTTAGGCATTTAGCTGTTCTCTGACTGATTATTGAGTTTGGCCCTTCGGGAGTATCGCGGTGGTTGTAGTTTTGCGGCCCCAAGCATGAGCTGATTATGGTGGCCAGAATCATCTCGCCTTTAATAACGCCAACGGGTGAATGATCCGGATCCAATGAGCATGCTAGTCATGTGTTCTGGACCAGGAGCTGGATAGTCTCCAGGTCTTCAGCAAGGAGTAGTGGTCAGCAACCCGGCTTTAGAACTGCTGAAATTGCAACTAGGAAACACATGTTGCTAGAATTAGTCCTCGGCTTCCTAGTGCGTGAATGACGTTGCTTTTCATTCCCAGGTGCAGATGTAAATCTTATCACGAAATGATACAACATGCAAAAAAGTGTTGCTAACAGACACGCTAGCGTCGAACAAAATATTTGTGATGAAGTTAATAAAATACCGTGTAAAATGTGAAATATGTGCTCAAAAGGCGGACATTTATTTGATATTGTATTCCAATTTAAATAAATTATCATTTATTTAACCAAAAATTATAAGCAAAGTAGTAATATACCTTCCCGACGGACAGCCTGTGTATATCAGAAAGCTATTTTTTTTGTCAATATATCTCTTCCTTTTTTGAGGTTATAAAATTCATGACTGTCTGCTGAGTGCGGGTTTATTTTTCTTTATAATATTCATATCCAGGTATGGCATTTCATTATACTTTTCAATCTCTACTGTAAACTGTAGCTTTTTGTGATATAAACTCAATTTTTCAAGAATAATGTCTAAATCATCTCTTTTAATTACCACAAATATATCGTCAACATATTTCGATATAAATTTAAAATTCATGTTTTTCGTTCTTAATTTTCTTCAATAGCATCGTCCAGTAATACGGGACACACAATGTCTACCGTTGTCGGCGATAAAGGATTACCATTGGCATGCCATATATTTGATGGTAATACTTTCTATCGTAAATATCGAAAATAATTATTGTCCGTTAAGCAGAATTGAAAATTTTTTATAAATTGCTGTTGAAAATAATATCACAGAGTTTTTCCTTTAATAGGTACGTAAATGGAAATAAATTGTAAATAAAATCTAAAAACATAAATAAAATTATTATTATTACTTTATATACTTTTTTATACATTTCGTTTTCTATTTCTCGAAAATGCAACTATGTATGTGTCTGCTTGAACGAAATTGCTTGTTTTGCTGCTTGTAACTGCGCTGTCAAACATTTTACTTCAATGAAAATAAATTCACGTGTTGACGACTCATTTGTGTTTCATTAGCTGACTACTAACGTTGTATTAAATAATTATTGTGTCCTTTGCACGCTCACTAGTTTAAATAAAATCCTGAACTTTTCGAGTGCTATTTTAAGGACAAAGATAAAAATGAAATTAGCAAAAATATTTCACAAAATAAATGCCACCATTTTGGGCCTTATTTTGCATGAAATGTATTTCAACAATTCTAAAAAAAATTTTTACTATGGCAGAAATCGGTAGCAGCGCAGCAGCAACATTCGCCGTTTTTTAAGTAGCAAATTGTTTTAAAGTTGCAACTTATGCACCTGGCGATAGATGAAAATTGAAGTATTTTAATAACTTTAAATGATTGCACAATATTTTTTAAAGTTTTGAGGTACTGCAACAAATTTATAATTTAACATGGCCGCCTGTTTTTGTAATGTTTTTCTTTAGTTTTTTTATTTTAATTTTCGCCGCAGAATGTAGTATTTTGTAATATACAGTGCTGGACAATTCAAATGGAAAGTTTTCTCAAAAAGTTTTATTTATTCGTTGCTTAAGTAAAAAAAATTCTTAAAAAAACTTAATTTGATTTTAAAAATATCTTTTTTATTCTATTAGGGAAAGATTAAAAAAGAAATAAATAGCAAAAATGTATCGGAGAAAATGTTCGAGAATAATAGAAAAAAACTAAAAGTGATTAATTTTGGGAAGTGGACGAAACAATGAAAACTTAAATAAGTTTCGATAGCTTTTTATCACTGATAAATATCTTGTTCAGTATCCTTTATTTTGTATGATTCCATCACAATGACGATACATTGATTTAATTAGTTTATTAATAGTGTCCTTTGGAACTTTAAGCCATTTACTAAGCACTGCATTGCATAAGTATTCTTTCCGTATGTAAATATAGGCTCTTATCTTGCAATTTATAATTTCCTATAGATTTTCTATGGGACTGAGTTCTGGGGGCTGGACAGGCCACTTCAATGCGGTCAGTTACAATCCTAGAGATGTATTTTGGATCCTTGTTATGCTGAAACCTCCAAGTTATTGGCATGTTCTCCTCTACATATGATAACATTATGTCACTTAAAATCGATTTATAGCCTACACCTGTCATTGTGTCCTTTATAATACGAAATGTACGCATTCCCTAACGTGAGAAGCAACCTCACACCATAACATTGCCACCACCAAACTTTACAATTTTGCAAGTATACTTTGGATTCCGTTTCTTTCCTTTTGGCCATCTTACAAAAGATCTTCCATCATTCCCCCTTAAATTATACTTGGATTCGTCGGAACATAGGACAGTAATCCATCGCTCTCTAGACCAATTTATGTGCTCTTTGGCAAATTGCAAACGAGCAGTGGGGTTTTTTTGAGATAGAGGTTTAGAGATTTCTTTGCAGGACGATAACAACCAAGACCAGCATCGCCTGCTCTACGCCTAATTGTTCGTGAGCTAATATCCAATCCCAGAATATTCTTAAAAATAGATTAAATGCTGTTCTAGAAAGTCGTGGCGGGCCCACCAAGTATTAATTCCGTTGTCTTTTTTTTATTTCCTTTTAAGTCAAATACATTATTTTTGCAAAGTATGTAGACTTTTCTGTGTTTAAAAAATTAATTTTGTTTGTTTTTGTTAATAAAATTTTTGGATTAAAATTTTTTTGTTAAAATTTATTGTTTGTTAATAGATTGAATTTCTTTGGAATAAATTTTAATTTAAAACTTCAAATCTTCTTTTTCAAGGTGGTATGTAGACTTTACTGTGCGACTGTATGTATATCGATTAAGCAATAGATAAAATGTATTTATTCAAATTTAGTCAAGCTTTTTAAGATATAAAAATGAATATTAAAAAAGGAAATTAAATAAATTCATAAGTAATGAAAATTATTTGGAAATCTAAATTTTAAATAAAAAATAGTCAGTTCAATAAATAAAATCTGTACAAGTTTTGTAAAATAAACATTTTGTTTATCACTCTCTCTCTCTCTCCTCTCTTTAAGAAAAATGAAACGTAAATGACCGTAATGAAATGAAGTAAATGTTTTAGAAATTATTGTTATCTTTGAACAAACTAAGCTAACAGACTGACTACCTGTATGGATTTCAATCAAAACCAACTAATTTTCTTAATATTTAAGAAGATTTAAAGAGAATTCCAGGAAACGAATTAAAGTAAATGATTCACAAAGTTATACACATACTTATGTATGTGGATATACACACATGTATCAGAGCTGTAAATGAATCATTCATTTTTGAATTAATTCGCGTATCATTCTTACAATGAATTAGCAAATTTTAAATTAATTCTTTTTACACAAAAAATTAATTGCATGAAATTTGAGTCAAATTAAATGAATTTGACAAAAATGAATTGCAATTCATTTTGAATTCAATTGAATTTGTCAATTCGTTTTCAATTCATTTCAATTTGTCAAATCAATTGCAATTAGTTTATAATTTTAGTGAATTTCTTAAAATGAATTGCAATTCATTTCCATTTAATTTGAATTAATTCAAATGAATTATAAAAATTAATTAGCAATTCATTACCAACTCATTTGAATTGAATTGCTTGAAATTTAAATTGGTTTTGTAAGTAAATCTGCATTAAGCATCAATCTAATTTTGGTGCCAAATTTTGATACTGAATGCTTCTGTTTTGGTACGAGAAATTTTAATTTTTCATTCCCCCTAAATCTTTTCTTGAATTTGATTGGATTTTTTTTTTTTACTTCAGTCATTTGCATTGAATTTATTTGAATGAATTCAAAATCAATTCTAACGGATTGGAAATGAATTGTAATTCATTTTACAGATTCATTTGAATTGGAAACGCATTGAAATTCACTTCTGCCGAATTTGCTTTAAATTTCATCATTCATCGTAGAATGAATGAAAATTCATTTGAATTGGAAACGAATTGAAATTCATTTCTGCCGAATTTGATTAAATTGCTTTAAATTTCATAATTCATTGTAGAATGAATACAAATTTATTTGAATTGTAAACGAATTAAAATTCATTCTACAAATTTATTTGAATTGGAAACAAATTAAAATAATTTCTGCCGAATTCGCTTAAAATGGTTTAATTTTCATTATTCATTGTAGAATGAATACAAATTCATTTGAATTGTAAACGAATTAAAATTTATTCTACAAATTTATTTGAACTGGAAACGAATTAAAATTCATTTTTGCCGAATTCGCTTCAATTGCTTCAAATTTCATTATTCATTGTAGAATGAATACAAATTCATTTGAATTGGAAACGAATTGAAATTCATTTCTGCCGAATTTGCTTAAATTGCTTTAAATTTCATAATTCATTGTAGAATAAATACAAATTTATTTGAATTGGAAACAAATTAAAATTCATTTCTGCCGAATTCGCTTGAAATGGTTTAAATTTCATTATTCATTGTAGAATGAATACAAATTCATGTGAATTGTAAACCAATTAAAATTCACTCTACAAATTTATTTGAATTGGATACAAATTAAAATTCATTTTTGCCGAATTCGCTTGAATTGCTTCAAATTTCATTATTCATTGTAGAATGAATACAAATTCATTTGAATTGGAAATGGATTGATATTCATTCTACAAATTTATAGAAATTGTAAACGAATTGAAATACATTTCTGTGGAATTCGCTTGCATTGCTTAAATTTTCATTATTTATTGTAGAATGAATACAAATTCAATTGAATTGGAAGCGAATTGAAATTAATTCCACAAATTTATTTAAATAGAAAAAAAAATTAAAATTCATTTCTCTCGATTTTGCTTGAATTGATTAAAACTTCATTCAATTCTTTTTTGTTGTGAAAAGAATTAAATCAAAATTTTAGTTAATACGTAACGAATTAAAATCAAAAAAGAAATGATACATTTACAGCTCTGGTGTATATGTGTGAAATAGCTCAATATAGTTAATATGAAAATAGTTTTAAAGAAAATTTAGGTGTCCTAAAAAATTCCTTGAAACCATATAAATTGCCGGAATAGAACGTAAAAACGTCTTTATAAACAGCCAAAGAAAAATTAACATAAGGGAAAAATTTTTAATCAGGAAAATGTGTTTCAAAAGAAAATAAAAATAATTGGAAGAATATGCCTTTAACACATACGCACGCACATACACACATATTTATGTACACGCCTACTAATTTTAAACAAAATTGTTGGGATTGATGAAAAATTGAGGCATAACGACCTACCTGAATGCTTGATGTGTACAGTTACAAGATTATTAGTTTGAACAACCATAGAAGGAAGACCTGAGTGAGTTGCATGAACAAATAAAATTTCTCACTTTTATTTTGTGTCTTCTTTTCTAAAGTGTAATTTATTTGTTAATGAATTTTTAGACAATCCATCAGATAATTTTCCAGTGGATTTCTGTCTTTCAAAGAAACCTGAAACCACCTAATGGTTGATTAGTAAAATAAAACCTTTATAGAAGAGAGGGAGGGCTACGTGTAATATTTACTGATTTTTCATTTGAAAAGCAGGTCAAATTTTTTTTGTTGTACAGTCATTTCTTCTAACTAAATTACAAAAATGTTTCTTCAGATTGTTTGAATATTTTTACAATTGTTTAGTAGTCCTTAAGTTGTTTAACATGGAACACCAACATTCACTAGAAATGTGTTAATAAAACATTTGGAAAAAATCGCTTAAAGTGTAATAAACAGTTAAGATATTAAAAAAAATTATTTTAAACTTTATATTTAAACGTTAAATTTTTTTAAGAAAAAAATGTTAAAAAAGGTAAGAATTTATAAAATGATTTTTAATAAAAAAAATTATGAAAACTTATTTTTATTAGTTAGTTAGTTAAAAAAATCATTTTAATTAAACACAAAATTTTTTTGCAAATTTCTAAACCAACAAAGTTTTCTAGAAAAATTAAAGATTTTTTTTTCAAATTTAAATGTAATATAATTAAAACAATTTCAAAATGAATACTAAACCTTTTTAGTAGGGCAGCATAAGTAAATTTCAATATTTTATAATTTTTTAAAAATTAAATAAATTTTATTTTTAATTATTATAATGTTATTTGACCTTTTTATTTTATAAATAATTTTTTGTTCAAGCATAAGGTCTTATATTTAATTATAAAAAATTAACTTGATTTTTATTTTTGTTTTCTATATTTCGCCACACCTTTGGGTGGCATTTTTAGGAGAAGAAAAGTGTGTAAACAATTTTTTAAATAATCAATGAAAACTTGTTGATAAATAAATTTAAAATAATCAAAAATTTAATTTAAAATAAAAAAACAGCAGAAACTACAAATTGAAAAAAAATTAACTATGCACTCACACAAACATACAAGTTTGTGATACTAAAAAGTTTAAATAAATAACAATTATTAGGTATACAAGTTAATAATGTCGATTTTTTGTTTGAATTAGAATACATTTAATGTTTAATAAAGAAATGAGTTGATACATCATTCAAAATACTGTCTGTCCATCGTTAGCCACTAGACAGCATATGGACTCCGGGCCAAAAAACAAACTGCTCCGGTTTCCAGGTAAACAATGAATCAAGCCAATGCACAGTGGTCGATATAGCGAATCTGGTGGCATTTAATTCGTAAATAAATAAAATACAAAGCCTGATGCTTAATTTCGACTATGAAATGCGTAATAAATTAAACTCTAAACATTTTTCATTTATTTCAGAGCTTTAAATACAAATACACTGAAAATAGTATAGCTATAATTTAAGACAAATATTTATAATTTCCAGTCTATAACAAAGTTTGTTAAAGTCCAATATCAGAACCAACAGTGTCTTCATGTATAATTGGCTCTGAAAAAAAATTTTGTACCTCTTCCAATTTCGGTGTTGTTCCGGTAGCTAGCTAGAAGGTCATTTGGAGAGCGTGGATGTGAGAGGATTAGATGAGAAAATAATTGAGTGCATTAAATCCTCCAATGTGTATATTCTTGAATTTTTTTCATGTATGATGCTCTATTAAATTTCTTAAATCCTTATTTCGCGATTCCTGTGTTTCTTCTGACATCATGCCAATGGGGGAGTAAAATCCCCATCCACTTAAAGAGCTAAAGCTTCAACAGGACTGTATGCATTAGCAATTTTGGCTTCTGAAGCAATATTTTTTTCTTTTTAATTTTTGCTGCTACCTCGGAATCAGAATGTAGCATGGATAAAACTTCTGATGACTGTCTTTTTCCTCCTTTGTGTAAACTTACACGCGTGGCTACAACACGTTCATCGCATGTAGTTTTTTCTACAAGCTATGAAACTTTGTTGACTTGTCTTTTAGAAGAACAAGCAGTGAACTCCTTTACAGGCCTTCCAAAATTGTTGCTAGTTGTCGAACCAACTAATAAACTTTCACTGTCCAACAAATCTTTATTACGTTTTCCAAAATTCCATCAACATTCTGTTGCAGTTCTTTCACTTTTCCAATACTTTGCTTATGAAGCTCCACAATTTTTTTTTATTTCTCGGCACTGCTCCTCATTATAGTGCGATTATATTATATTATTAAATACATGGGCCTCCATTTTTTAGTAGGGACGTTTTCATTGTGTCAAATCAAAAAAAGTGTGCGTTTGGAAACATTCATTATGATTACAAAATTAATTATCCAATAAACGGGCAAGAACGGGTAGATCATTTTGGACGTTTCACAACAAAAAAATAACCGAATTGATAAACAAAATCATATTTGGACCGAATCCCAAAAGATGCACTACAGCAAACTATAGTATATAACGCTTTAAATCTGCAATGTTAACTTCCACAACGTATTTCTAGATAATCACCGATCAAAAACATATTTTTTTTTTAGTTAATACATACCTTCTACTTTAAATAAAAACCTTAGTTTATAAAATTATTAATAAAATGATATAATAATGCCAAAAACCATACACTGAGTAATTTGGCGCTAAATTCTTTCAATGCACTTGCTGCAACTTACGTTATGTTTGACAGCTGTGTGAATATTGAAAGCAAAACAAATGTAAAAACGTAAATTGGTTCAGTGGAGTTGTTCGGTTATCGATACAATGTAAAACATTTATCGATTTTAAAGTTTTAAAATTTGACTTAAATGCCGTCAGATCAATGATTTCGACCACTGGGCAATGCCTGACACTAAAGTGAAGCGTATTCTAGTCTGGCATATTAACTTGAATACATAATATTTATAAAATATTAAAAAAGCTAAAACTATTATTTCTTATTTTGTTTTTTTAATTATCCTTATAACTATAACTATTTTATCTAATTCTAACTGTAACTACAGTTAAGGAAAAAACTCTACATACACCCTTTGTTTTATGTTTTCACGTTATTTTTAAGGGAAATTAAAAAAGATTTTGCATTATTGTTTAGAACAACAAAAACAAAGTTTATTTACAAAACAAAAAGTTATTTCAAAAGTACAACAACAACATAAATAATAAAAACAAAGGAAATTCATAGGAAAAAAGTCTACATACAGTCTTAAAAGAGAACATTACTTAAAATCTTTTACGTAAATAAAAGCAAAAAAATGGTTTGTTTAATATTTTGTAGGTCCGCCATTGGCTTCAATAACTGCCTGAAGGCGGCGTGTCATAGAAAAAAACAAATTTTCCGTAATTTCAGACCACGCCCGAATTAGAACAGTTTTTAGGGTTTCACGGTTGCTAATATTATATATACGCAAATTTTTCCCCAAAACATCCCAAATGTGCTCGATTGGGTTAAGGTATGGGGTCTGGGGAGGTGATTTTAACTGCCTTGGCGCATGATACAGAAGCCAGTCTCGAACAAAATGGGCCGTATGCTTGGGATCGTTGCCTTGCTGGAAAATCCATTGATTTCCCAGCCCCAAGCTTTCGACCGATGGGTTCAAATTTTGTTTAAGTATGGTCTTATACTGGTATCTGTCCATAATACCATCGACGAAAACCAATCGACCCACACCAGATGCCGCGATAGCTCCCCAAACCATAACACTGCCTCCACCGTGTTTCACAGCAGGTATAATATTTTTGGGATCAAGTGGTGTGTTGGGTTTTCTCCAAACCTTAGTTCGGCCGTCATTTCCAAAAATGTTATACTTACTTTCATCAGTGAATATAACCTTTTTCCAAAAATCTACACCTTTATCCAAATGTGCTTTAGCGAAGTCCAGGCGAAGTTGAAGATTCTTGGCTGATATTAGCGTTTTTTTGCGTGCTGTTCTGCTTTTAAAACCGTTTTCATGCAAAACATTTATTACTGTCCTGGGTGAAACAATAACATTGCAACATTTTGCGATATGTTCCGCTAGTTTTAGGGAACTTGTTTTTGGATCCTGATGGATTTCTTTAAGGACACTGCTGACATCGCGTTTGGAAAGCTTGTTAGTCCTTCCAGATCTCGGCTTATTTTCGGTAGTCTTCATAGTTTTTAATAATAGTTTGAACAGTAGAACGACTTAATTTCACTATTTTCTGCAATTTCCCCGTAAGATTTTTTTCTTTACGTAGGCTAACCACTAAATTTCTTATTGATTACTCTATTTCTTTTCTGTTCGCTATTTTCAAAATTTAAACACGTTTTAAAATTCCCTTTTCGGACTTTAATGACTGTAATCTTTCTAATGTAAAGTAAATCAGGAAATATAACGGTTGTTTTTCCCTTTTCTTTTATCATTATCTTACATACATATGTACATATTAATTTTAAGAGTTGCCAGCACTGTATGTAGACTTTTTTCCTGGTTATTTCTTAAAATATTAAAAAAGCTAAAACTATTATTTCTTATTTTTTTTTAAAACTTAGCATATAGCTTAAACTATTTTATCTAATTCTAACTGTAAATACATATTTTATCGATCTATAACTTGCTGCAGTAAAAAAACTCAATTTGTAAAATGTTTAATTTTCAGATAATTTGTATAATATTCATGCTAAAAGTAATCCAAGCGCGTTATGGATTTATACCCAAATTCTATGGCCAAGATAGTGCTGTAATAGTTGATACGGATAAATTTTTAACACCGAATAAAAATTCAGCATTTGGCTATGGGAGAAAAATAAAAATGCCACCGCCATTTCCTATATGGCGGCATTATCCACGCTATCATATCATACCACAACCACCACCTGGACAAATAGCAACCATAAATACCTGGGCCAAAACAGCAAATGCAATAAAATCCACTGCCATGACAAGTTCTACGACATCAACAACCACCACAACAACACCTAAGCCTATAATAACAACAACCACAATCTCGCCGCCGCCGTTACCTTTAACAGTTGATGAATTTCCTAATGAATTGTTAGATATTGCCCAGAATAAATTAGGCTTAAGGAATCTAGATGAAATACCAAGTATTTCAGAATTTGGTGAAATTTTGGGAACAAACAGTCCCGAAGAAACATTAAAATATATTAAACAATTAACATTAAATGAACAGGGTGTAGCTTTAATTAAAGCCTACATTGAATCTACAGACTACACTGATAATACAGGAGATTTAAATAATAATGATAACAACAAAAATGATGATGTTATAACTGCAAAACAGGATGAAATAAATGATACTAATGATGAAGGCTTAATTGTTATAACAGACGATGAATCAAATGGTGATTATGATTTAAATGATGAATCTGAGCAAATGGAAGATGATGACTCTGGCAAAATCATACTTAAGACACCTAAAAAAATGTCCAAAACTATAATAGAACCAAAGGAATTAACACAAAACCAAACCAGTTTTATGGAACGTTTAACCAATTATATGCATATAAACAATCTGCTTCATAAAAATGATAATAAAAATACAGAATTCGATCAGCTTAATAGAATAACGGAAAATGGCAAAACTATAGTCAACAAACAGAAAAGCCACTCATCGATAGATGAACAGGAAGACGAAACAGAATTCAAGACAACACAACAGCTTGAACCAAAAGAGATTGCTTTAAAGCCAGCTGTTTTAATAAGAGATTCTATACCCTATAATTATCCAGTACCCATAAGAGTTCAAACTACTATTTCCCCTACTTCAACAGAATCGCCCTTAAACCCATACAATTCGTCTAAAACACCTGTAGTGCATTTAAATACTCCCAAAAATATTATACCACATATACAACAGCTTTTACGTGTTAGTAAAATACCTTCCCAGCAAATTGAAGATTTCTTAGCTACAAAACCTAAGCTTTTGGAATTGGCCACTAAAGTTAGTCGTTTTCCCATTGTTTACGATCGTAATTCACCCATTGAAGCTCAAATATTGGCGGCAGTAAAAAAGGCTTTTGAACAAGATAAGGATTTACAAAAACTTTTAAGTTCTAACGCAACTTTAAAATAAAATAATACAGTTAACTAACTAACAATAACATAATGGCTTAATATCATAACATAATTTTTATAAATAAAAATTATTTACTTAGATCTTCGACATACTTATTTTCTATTAAATAAACATTTTCAATGAAATAAATATTAAATTATAATTTTATATGTTTTTTTTTTGTTTATTATTAAAAACAAATTAAAGTCCTTTTGAAAATCCTTAAGAGGTTAAAAGACTAAAAATTTTTAGTTGTAGATAAGATTACAGTAAGTAACTTAACTTCTTTAAACAATTTTGTTTATTTACACATAAATCTTATTAAGCTAAACAAAATAACTATTTTTAAAACAATAGATCAAATCCAATTGAATTTTTTGCACCAAAAAGCAAAACTTGTAAAATAGCCAATATTAAGCTGTAATAAATAGATGTTTAAACCAAGATTTTTTAGCCAAAACTTATTTTCGTTTAAACTAAAAAGATAATTTGTGGAAAACTTATAAAAAAATAAAAAATTAAACTATTGGGATGTTGAAACACCAACTAAGGCTGGTCTTATAACACGCTCATGTAGTTTATAGCCCAATTTCGTTACTTCTATGATAGTATCTGGTTCGACAGTAGCATCGGGCTGTTTAGTGCATTAAAAAAAGTTTTATTAGAAAATCTTGCAAAAAAAAAAGAACTAAAAAACTTACCTTTTGAAACAAAGCTTCATGCAAATTTGGATTGAATTTTTCATTTAAGGGATCCATAGCCTCAAGACCATGACGTTTAAACACTTGCAACAGAGAAGCATTAGTCATTGTCAGACCCATATATAAATTTTTTAAATGTGGATTGCTATCGTTTAATTCATCTTGCGGTACTGCCTTGGTTGCTTGTGCCAGTGTATCGGCCACTTCCAGCAAATCTTTACAGAATGATTGTATACCAAATATTTTAGCATCAGCAATTTGTTTATTCAAACGCACTCTCATGTTTTCACTGTCCGCCAAGGATCTGCGATATTTGTCCAATAATTCATAATTTTGTTCTTTTAATTCGCTTACTTCTTTTTTCAAAGTTTCCAAGTTTTCCGTTAATCTTTTTACATCATTTTCGGTTGTATTGCAGGGCTCCGTTTGCACAGCTTCCTTTTCCGCTGATTTTTCATTGGTGTAGCATCTGTAGAAGGTAGATGACGACGACCAATAACTAAAACAAAAGTTTAAAATCTATTTATTCAAAATAATCGAAACTGGGTCTTTAAAATTAAAGCTTCCAATTAACTAATTACGTCACATTGTTTAATACACGTTCTTTACAAAGTTGACTACAATCGTTATCATCAGCATTTGTTGTTGCTGTTGAAGTTTATTAATTTGCAAGACATCTTTAATACTGAATTTCAATTGTCATAAACTTACCACTGCCAGGCCTTTGTAGCTGTCAACAATGGGATCAATTTCGTATTTTGCTTTTTAAGTAGTTGTTTTGTAGCCATATTTAAGTGTTTTAATTTAAAAGTTATTTAATATTTGTCGCAGACACGAAATATTCTTTTACCGCACGCACGATAATTTTTAAATATTTCAATATGATTTTGACAATTGTGTAATCTAATTGAAAAAATTAATGACAGTCAACGTTGAACAGTGTTGAGTTTTTATTAACAGTACTTGGTTTATATGGCCAGTCAATATAACTGAAAACTAGAGATGCCACACTAGAAAAATTGTTTTAAGTTAAAAAACCGTTAAGAAATTTATATTTTTCAATTCAGTCAATTAAAATTTCCTTTTACATAATTTACGTTAAATATATACATATATTCCTATAATTATTACAAATTTAAGTTATAATATTTTAATTTTATATATTTAAGTTTATTTATTACAAAAAAATATGTAAAAAAGTTAACGGTTAAGGGTTAGGGTGCAATGAAATAAATTTGTTCACTTTTGTTTAATTTATCATACTGCGCAATATTTTTGAATTTGCTATTTAATTAATTAATTATTATAGTTTTTTTAAACGATCTTTTTTTATCTTTAATAAATATCTTTTTTCTTTTTTAAGATCTTTTTTATATATTTTTTCTTCTCAATATTTCGCTTTCTTTGGAAAGCTTCTTCAGGAAAATATTTTTATAAAAAAAAAAAAAAAAATTAAAAAAAAAAGAAAAGCGAAATATTGAGAAGAAAAAATATATAAAAAAGATCTTAAAAAAGAAAAAAGATATTTATTATTTAATTATTTAATTAAGATAATATTTATATTTTTAATTTGTAACTTAGCCGAAATTTAATATATTTTAGGCAGTCTTTAGGATTCTTTACAGAAAACGGGCAAAACAGACTACCAAAAATTAAAGTTTTAAATTTTCAAAAATATATCAGTACATAACCTCAAACTAAAACTTTAACTAACATTTTTTTAACCCATTATTTTAAATTCAGCACTCCATGCATATTTACTTATATCTCTCTTTTTCTACAGAATACAGAGCACAAAATTTAAGCCGAACTTTCACCTTTCTTAAATAATTTAACTAAAACTTTTTTTAAAATCTGATATTTCTCCCTTTTATATTTTATAACTCTTTTTAAAAATCCAAGGTTGTATATTTATATTTTATTATAATTAACTGATTTTAAATTGTAGGCGTGGTATTTAACCTTAATTTGTATAAACAAGGATTTAAATCAAGGTGTGTTTAGAAAGTTTTAGATTACATCTAGATATTAACGTAAAATTTAAGCCAATTCTTTTTTCATTATAACCATATTTGCTTTGACACTATAAAAATTATAGTTTAATAAATCTATCAATATCGCAATAAAAAAAATTAATAGTTTTACAAATTTGCTACTTTTTTGTTAAGAATATAGTGGCATTATAAGTTCAACATTTTGTTGGTGACATTTGACATAAGTTGATTTTTGTTAAAAAAAACAAAATTGGCGGGTGATATGCTTGAAACTAATTATATGTAATGTATTTATGCTGCAGCATTTTACCAATAAGCACTATTTATAATATAGAGGAATGTAAATTATTATTTTTGTATAATTAGCTTTGACTGTCCACTCAGATGCTGCCTTTTTATATTTGTCCACTAGAAGTCTAGAAAAGTTAAGAATCTTCTACTCCCTTTGTATTACATTTTGTTGTTGTATGTTGGCCATTCAATGTATAGGTATGCTGATAAAGTTTCTTTCTGGAATTAATTTTTAGAAATTTGTTGTGGTCTTGCGTACATAAGTTTTCTTAGCAAGCCACGCAGTTAGTAAACAGCATGCCCAGTGGTTTACTTTATTGCTTAATTATTTCCTTTTAAAGCTTAAGCAAACCGCATCCGTAACAATATATTTTTTTTTATATTCATTCTAACCAGATGTCAACAGCTGTACCAATAAGCACTATTTATAATATAGAGGAATGTAAATTATTATTTTTGTATAATTAGCTTTGGTTTTTTATTTCATATCATAAAATGTTAAAATTTTACATTAGAGAAATGTTAAAGGAGATTTGACGTTTTTATCCTAGTAACTAAAGACTT